>JAZKJV010010144.1:0-625000 GCA_037367405.1 Ottelia alismoides
TCTTCTATAATATCCCGCTAACCCAAGAAAACTTCGAATTTCTGACACGCTTGCGGGTTGTCTCCAGTTCAGAACTGCCTCTATTTTGCTTGGATCAACAGATATACCTTCTCCCCGAAATAACATGCCCTAGAAATGAAACCTTCTTCAACCAGAACTCACATTTATCAAATTTTGCAAATAACTGATGGTCTTTTAAAGCTTGTAGTACTATCCTCAAATGATCTTTATGCTCTTCCTCTGACTTTGAGTATATCAAAATGTCATAAATAAACACAATCACAAATTTGTCTAAGAAGGGACGGAATACTCGATTCATTAAATCCATAAATGCAGCAGGGGCATTCGTCAATCCAAAAGGCATTACTAAGAATTCATAATGTCCATAACGAGTCCGAAAAGCTGTTTTAGAGACATCTTCGGGTTTTATCTTCAATTGATGATAACCTGATCGCAAGTCTATCTTCGAGAATACAGAAGCCCCTTGCAGTTGATCAAACAAATCATCTATCCGAGGAAGAGGATAATTATTGCGCACAGTTACTCGATTCAATCTTCGATAATCAATACAAAGTCGCAAAGAACCATCTTTCTTTTTAACAAAAAGAACAGGAGCCCCCCACGGAGAGATACTAGACTGGATAAATCCCTTATCCGTTAACTCTTGCAATTGGATCTTCAGTTCCCTAAGTTCAACCGGAGCCATTCGATAAGGAGTCAATGCAATCGGGGTAGTACCAGGTATTAAGTCAATATTAAATTCAATTTCTCTACCTGGCGGAAGTCCCGGTAGTTCATCAGGAAATACTTCAGGAAATTCCCTCACTATAGGAATATTTTCTAAACATATAGATTCTGCTTTTGTATTGTATACATGTGCAACAAAAGACGAATATCCCTTCCTGAGTAATTTATGTGCCACTATACTAGAAATGACACATGTTGGGTATACACTCCTTTCTCCATAAAATGTAAACTCTGTCTCACTTGACATTCGAAAAATAACTTTCTTCTGAAAGCAATCTAGTAAAGCATGATATGATGTCAAACAGTCCATCCCTATAATGACGTCAAATTCTTTAATTTCCATAGGGATAAGATTCACGATAACCTGACCTCCTCCTATCTCTATCAAACAGTTTTTAAAGACATTCTGAACAATCTCAGGTTCTCCTTTAGGTAAGGAGATTGATAATGCGTAATCAAGTGTACCCATTTCTTTATCCGCAAATACGGAGAATCTTCGGGAAATAAATGAATGACTGACACCAGAATCAATAAGAGTATGGGCATTTCTAGTAAAAATAACAGTGGTACCTGACGCCACATCCTCAGCAGAGATGGCTTCTTGAAGTGTCATTGCAAAAGCTTTTCCCTGATTTTGTGCATTTTTATTGCCTTTCCTTGGAATATCATTTCTCTTTTCTTCTTTCTTTGGATGGGGTTCTTGAGTTATGGCACTAACATGGATATTCTGTTGAGCCGGTCTCCTTGTATTTCCCCAATGTGATACAAGATTTGGGCAATTTCGACGTACATGGCTTGTCTGTCCACAATTATAGCAACCCGACGATCCACTCCGACATTCTCCCGGGTGACGCTTCCCACATATAGAACATTGCGAATAAGAAAATCCTGCATTTCTAAAATTTTCCCGAGCAAATCCACCCATTTGATTTTCCCTATATCTTTGAGCAGATAAGTTGTATTGTCTTGGATTTTCAAAATTTCTTCTAACTTTGTTCTCGAGTTCTCTCCATGATGGTCTTTCCCCAAATCTTTTCCTATTGTGATCATTATACCGCTGTCTTTCCCTCACCACACGTTCAGCTCTACGGGCAGCTTCCACTAATTTACCATATTCAATATATCCGTTGGCTGAGACCATTGACTCAATATCTATATGAAGTCCATCTTCAAAACGTCGGCATTTATCTTCTTCGGTTTTCACTAAAGAGGCTGCAAACTTTAATAATTCTGTAAAGCGCTTCTCATAGTCATCAACAGAAAAACTCCCCTGAGTAAGAAATAAGAATTCTTTGCATCGATCTTCTTGATATACTCTTGGATAATATTTTTCATTGAATTCTTTTTCGAATATCTGCCATGTAATCTCGGATGGATCCGTATATTTCATCTTCACCGACTTCCACCAATCATCAGCATTTTCTTTTAACAGAAATATTGCATATCTCAACTTTTGTACTTCAATACACTCCATCAATTCAAATATCTTTTCCATGTGTTCAAACCAATCTCTTGCCACCTTCGGATCTGTCGTGCCAACAAAATCTTTTGCACCTAATTTCCGAACATGCTCAAATGGCAATTGATTTTCAAATTCAGGCGGTTTCATCGATCGAGCAGCCATGCTTCCCAAGGTCTGGGCTATTAATGCCAAGGTCTCTTGCATATTGTTATTATTACTCCCATCATGTCCACCACTTGGTCCTTGTGAGGTCTGAGAAGGTTGTTCGGTTGCCATTGTGTCCTACATAAATAAAATTCCTTAATTAGCTCTTCTCAAAATTATGAATCCTCAAATCTCATGTCAAAATTAAGATAAATACTCAACATCAAAAATATCATTACTTCCAATATCATTTTCACTTTATGTCGAAATCCAATACATAAATCATTACCACCAGTGTATTCATATATCAACCTCGAATATCAATTTTGATCAAATTTCATAAATCATTGCTCTGATACCACCAGAATGTCACGACCCGCCCCGCTAGCCGGCACGAGCGCGACATAAAGATCAGATAATAATTTTTATTATATTTATACGTAGTTCTAATTCTATGTATTGGATGTACAAAGACCCTCTTTTTTTTCCTTCTTATACTATATCTATTGCATTAAGATTTAAGAGTGTACAAAATAAAATCAATACCAACGCTAATCAATGTCAATAAAATTTGAGCCCGCAATGCCATCCTAATTGATTTAAGTGAGTTCGTGAAATTTGACTTTGTATCCATCTTAAAAGTATATCTCAAAGCATATTCTTTGCATATATAAATAACTATATCCACACTTGTATCTATATCCAATCGGCTGCAGATATCACCACTAAAATATAATCATTCGCAGTAACATTCTAGACAACTCCCAAATCAATCTTCAATCCATTCCCTTATCCATCAGGTATACTTTGGCCTCTAAAGTCTTATCCATACAAATATGTACCTATGTCATTTCGTATTTATATGCATAATCTAAAATAACTATGGTAGGTATGTGCTTGTATCCGACCATCAACATCCTTGACCCTTAAGTTTTGTATAAATGAATATTGTATTCTACATGAATGTTACACTTACTGCTGTAGCAATGCTCTGTTGTTCCAGCACCTGCTAGGGGAGCTGCTCGATGACCATCAGACAGTCTTGGGAGGAGGTTGTAGATGATTGGTGTACATCTCGAGGATCATCGAGCAGCTTCCCTATGTTACCGAATGTGACGTAACAGCAGATGATTCATTTTGTCTGACTGCTTGCTCAAACAATATCGGGTTTCCATTTATTAATCCATATATATAAGCGGGATCAAATCTCTTGTGGTGTAATCAATCTTAGAAAGTTTAACAACGCTCTCCTGTCCAAGTCTACTATGAATCTGGTAAATCACAAGAAGCCATGGCTTTCGGTTGTACTTCCATTGTGGGATCCTGTTGTCATTTCTCAGCGAATACATGAACAACTCAAAATATGTTTCCTAGGTACAATATTTGCTCATGAACGAGCGGTTCGCACAAAATTCTACTTTTTATGGGTCCATATTATGGGATTTTGTACGAACCGCTTGATCTTGATCGAGCGGTTCGTGCTAGACGTAATCCTACAGCAGACCTCTGCATTACTGCAGAGGATCCGCTCCCATTTGGAAAGAGCGATGCAATCTGACTTTCCATAACATACCTTTCAAGCACCAGAATATTGTGAAGTAAATCCTTCTAATCTACAATACCAAAGTCGGCTTCGACTCTTCGTTATCCGGTTACCTCAGATGATTGGATGAGGGTATTCATTTAAAATTTTTCAAGTACAAATACTCCTATTTTGGCAGGTGTGATTGCTCTGACGATGGAACCAAATATGGCGCGGCTCTAATTGGTAAAGGAAATACTCACGACATCTGACCTCAGTATTTCTCTGTTAGGGCATCAATCGGCTAACGGTTCGTCGATCGACGAACCGTTTGTCGATTGTGCATGAAAATAATATATAATATTATTTCAGGAAACTTTTTGATTTTATATTATTAAAAATAATATATAAAAACATTTACCGATTGTGCATAAAAATAATATATAATATTATTTCGGAAAATTTTTTCAATATTATATTATTAAAAATAATATATAAAAATATTTGGAAGTGAGAATAGGCAAATGGTTTGCCGATTCTCATTTTTGCCGACCGACGAACGGTGACCTAACAAGGAAATACTATGGTCAAATGCTCTTCCAGAATATTTGGATGATGGGGACGCCCTGTCAGGAAAAAAAACTCTCGAGATCGAGATGGTCGTCACAAAGAATGATAATTTTTGTCTGGGGAGCTTTTTAAATCTACGCGCTAAAAGTTGGGTTGTTTTGGAACTTGTTGCTTGTTTTTTCACATGCGAGTGGGGTGAGTTTGTGCCTACTCGTACATCAAATGGGTAACTTGTTTCTATACATTTCAGGCTCTCTCACCAAACAATGGCGTTTCTTTTAGTAACTCGAACTTTTTTACTTAATGGTGAATGATTATGATCTTTTTTTCTTCAAAAGAAGAAGAAGAAACCTCTATCATCCCTTATCTTGCCTTCTATCGTTCATCCGATTGTATATGCCCTTATCATTCGGACACGGATCCTCTGCAGTCGTGCTATCCTTGTTGTAGGCATGTGAGCTGCTCGATCTTGATCAAGCGGTTGCCACGATTTTTGCACGGTACGGATTTACAAAAAGTGCAACATCGTGCGACCCGCTCGATCTTGCGGTTTCCACGATTTTGCACGGTACGGACCTACAAAAAATGCAAAATCGTGCGAACCGCTCGATCAAGATCGAACGGCTCTTACGCCTGCAGCAGACTCTGTTGCACTCCCTCCTGAAGCAAACGATCCTCTCTATTACCACTCAAAGTAAAGAGAGTTGTCACTTGTCCTTGAGATTTGTTTTAATATATTTTGGGATCAGCGAAACTATGTTGATTGTGTTAGCTTTCTGTATCTTAAATTTTCGTAAGTTACAAGCACATTGAGCAGACCTTAAAGATCCGGTATCACATTTTCATTTGTATAATTCAGGTAAGACATTAAAATTAGATGTATAATTCATGAACATTTATGTTAGTTTACTCACTGTAAGGAAAATAAGTTGTGGCTAAAGAATTACGCCCACGGATGTGGAGCTTGTGGCCACAGAATTGAGCTCTAGCCACAACACGTTGTGGCCAGTAGCTGTAGTTACAAGTCTCATCGCGAAAGTTCTCTAACCACGAATATGTCGTGGGCACTGCAAGTAACCACAGAACTTGTCGTGGCCACAACTCTTGCATAGATATCCTCCTTACATATTTGAAGACTTTGACCACGAAATGGTAGCTACGAGAAACCAATGGCTATACAATTATTGTGGCCACAAGTTTCCGTAGCCAGATTCCGTTGCCAAAACTCGTTTTTCTTATAGTGACTCTATTTCATAGTATGCATTAAAAAAAGAAAAAATATTCAAAAATTTAGCTCACGATGAGAAGGAAATTTCTTGAATGCAATTATGCACATTTCCGCGTATACTTTTTTTCTTGACGATTCGTAAATGGCGTCCAGTCAAGTTCTTGCAATATTTTAAGTGAATTTGTTGTTATATGAGATTCGTAATTGTTAGTTCATAATACATATTTATAGAATATTATCGGCATTCAATTTGCGCTAGCACTTGCCAAACTACAAGGAGGAGTTGATCGAACACATCCGTACACAAAAGTGAAAAAAAGCGATACGATACACGAAAAAGAAAACAAAAGAAATTATGCTACTTGGCGGGCCATACGGTGTACCAAGTTTGTAAAACCGATAGCACGAGCAGTAGGACCGCGGCTAGGAGCGAGAGAAGGGACCATGGGCTCCTGAAGTAGGTGTTGACGAGGTTCGCCCTCCACATGTTCCACCTCCTCTTCGAGAACCTATACACCATGCTGTGCACCTCCTCGAGGCTGCTCGTCAGGTCGAGCGCAATGTCCTTGCCCATCCTGTTGAACAACTCCACCACCAGCTTGTCGCTCCCGATGGCGTTGCGTATGATCTCCCAGTACGATAGCAGGCTCACGTCGCTCGACGAGTCGATGAGCTTGTC
The DNA here is from genome assembly GCA_037367405.1 of Ottelia alismoides. Classification (NCBI taxonomy): domain Eukaryota; kingdom Viridiplantae; phylum Streptophyta; class Magnoliopsida; order Alismatales; family Hydrocharitaceae; genus Ottelia; species Ottelia alismoides. Next base: position 6,353 of record JAZKJV010010144.1, read on the forward strand.
CATGAAGAACACATAGCTCGTCACCTGAGGGAACATTCAACAGAATTGAGGGGGTTCGTGTTAACCCAGACTTGTTTCCATAGTATTAGAGGGGTATGTGTGCAAAGTTCCCGAAAAAAGGTTAAATAATTGGGTACGGAATTTCGGGAAATCTTGCGGCATAACTCTTATGCTGGGATAAAAAGTTGGGTATTTACATGCATATTCTCCTTATGTACAAATTTCGCACACCTTCTTTGTAGATCTTATTAGGGGTGTTTATCGAGTTCAATGAGCCGAGTTGGCCTCAATCGGACTCGAACTCGATAAGAAACCTAAGGCTCGAACTCGGGCTCGATAAGGGTCGAGCCCTGGATCACCAACTCGAACTCGAACTCGTCGAGTTCGAGTTGACTCACGAGCCTCTTATCGAGCCACGAGTTTCTGAGCTGGCTCACGAGCCTCAAAATAAGCTGACTCACGAGCCCCTTATCGAGTCATGAGATTCTGAGCTGGCTCACGATCCTCAAAATGAGCAGGCCCATGAACCTCTTAATGAGTCATTGTTCCATTTTATACATTAAATTATGTAAATGCCATTTCTAATTTTGATTTTTTATACTCTTTTCTATAGCTTTTTTGGCAAGAAAAATGTTAACCTCTATTTTATATCAAACTCGATATGGAAGTTTCAGTATATATGTTTTTAATTTTTTTATTAAGATGGAAAACGAGTTATTGAGTCGAGTTTTCGAGTTGAACAATGCCCAACTCGGACTCAACTCGATAAGCTAACGAGCCATAGAACCCAACTCGAGCTTGGACTCGTTAAGGTTTCAAGTCCGGCTCACGAGTCCTTAACGAGCCGAACCCGAGTTGAACTCATCGAACTCGAATTTTCCTGACAACCCTAGATCTTATTATCATATTATCATGCATATCTAAACTATGCCATCTTTTTACATAGATAACCCTGGCTAAAAAGTATTGTCTTTTGACTCTTTTTCGCTTTCCATGGATTGTTGTTGGGCAGTTGTAATGGGTTATATTAAAAGGGATTTTTACATGAGTAACCCTAGAAAACACTGCAATTACATACGGCATGCCTATCTTTTCCATATTTAAGCTGAATTTATATTCACCTAGATTCTACAAGGAAATTGTCCATGCAAAGAAAAATCTGATGCGAATGTATTTCACCTCGTTGCCGGCGTTGACATGGAGGCGCTCAAAGGCCATGAGATTGAGGAAAAGCGGCTCGGTGGCGTCGTCGACTATGATCAAGGGGAGCCTGAGTGTGCGATCGCAGAAGGAGATGTCCTTGAGGCTCGTGCTCCTGCTGCGTCTGAGGCGTACGCCGGAGTCATGCAATTCCACGGCGGAGCGTACTATCTCCCCCTGAGTCGCGACATTGGCTCCACGAGATCGACCTTTACAGGAGGGATAGTAGCCACGGATCATGCTGTTGCGGACGACGTCCAAAGGATGGAGGCATAGAGGCATGTTGAGAGGTGGCTCACTTGGGTAGCAGAATTTGAGGATCATGTTGTTTGTGTCACAACTCTAAGATCAATACAAGAGATGTATTGTGATTTATTAATTGTTAGTAAATGGCAACAAAATAAATTGGGCTAATTGGATCAGGTCCAGCCCATTTTCAGGGAATGGGCTCAGCCTATGTGCCTTAACATGTTAGAATTCTAGGTTAAAAATACTAGAATTCAGATCTGGTTGATCACAGTCAGGGTCAACACAGGTTGAGAGCACACTCTGCAGTAGAGGTGTGGACCGATTGATCTTGATTGAGCAGTTTACATGATTCGCCCGATACGGGTCACAAAAAGTGCGAATTCATGTGAAGTGCTCGATCAAGACCGAGCGGCCTATACCCCTACTGCAGAGTCTAATCCATGATGTAAGATACACAACAGAAAAGTAATACCTCCTTGTCGCCCTGGGATTCGACCATCGCGAGCTTCTCGAGGAGCAGGAGAGGGAGCTGGTTCTCCATCATCAGCATGTCCCTCCTAATGTAGGGCATGTTATAGAGCATCCCGTGCTCGCTAAACAGAGGATCTTTATCTGAGTACTCCCCTACATTGGCTTCGCCTGACGCGAAGCGCATGAGCTCGAGAAGGAAGCATCCGTCCACCAACATGAGCTCCAGGAACCTCCTCCCCTCTGCTTCCCTCCACCGCATGTCGAGGCGATCGTAGGCGCCCATCAGCTGAGGCAGGATCGTTTCCACGTGGCGCTCAAAGTCTATGAGGGGCCTCTTCGTGCGGTCCAAGAGGTAAAGGAGCGCCCTGCGCTTGTGGCCCTCCATGGGGAGGAAGCGCTCCTCCCCGTGGTGGTAGGGCCCGAAGGAGACGGTCTGCGGCCGGTAGGCCTTGGCGTTGAGGTCCTTGACGGAGGAGGGCACCGGGTAGATGGAGAGGTCGGACCATATCTTCGCTTCTTGAGACTTGTCGATGTGCTTGCCTTGCTCTCGGATCTCCACTAGCCAACTATTATTATTGTCAATCTTGTCCATTGTTTGATTTGAAGTCTAAGAAATTTGGTCCCAGATATAAATATAAAATATGGATGATGGATGGCGTAAAGGAGGACCTAATAGCTTTAGTAAAAGGAGCTTCTTTGCTTGCATAAGATATATCATAGCTTTTGCATGGATTGCATGCATACGTATATATTCTCTGTCGGGATCTTATTTATTTGCTTTCCAACAGCAATCGGATGATAATGTCATCGATCCTTTAAGTAGATCGGCGAGACAAAAGTAATTGAATCGATTATTTATATGGGTACGGACAATGAGAATTAGTTTGATTTTGCACGGAAGGAGCGTACAAATGTGTGAAGTTGTGTGAAAATGTGTAAACCGCTCGATCACGATTGAACAACTCAAGCGGGTGATGCAAAATCAGCTGCAGTGTCCACTACAGAAGACGTCCCGTTCCATGCGAATTTATGGTTGGAGATGGAATCCGAATTTATCATAGTGTGTTTATGCTCGCAACACATAATACGAGCATAAACCCACAATCACTGGTCGCATGCTAGGATGTGCAACAACATATGGTGACCAATTTTACCCCTCAATGTGGCACTTTTTGTACAACTAGAGACAAACCTCATTTCCCCTCTTCGAAACCCATTAACCCCATCCCTCTTCTTTGACCTATCGAGCCTCCTCCCTAATGACAATCACCGTCGACGATCCTTCCCTCCGGTGATCATCTCCAATGTCATCATCTCCTGCGAGTCTTCTCAGCCATCACCTCCATCTTCTCAGCCTCTGCCATCTCTTCCTTCCCTTGCGATCTCATCCAAGCACCGATCATCGAACTAAGAGGTATACCACTTAGGTATAACCTTCCAATGCTTATCATCTCAAAGGTGCTTGCAAATCGTTGTGCCCCAATCTTGAAGGCCACTATACCTCCCTCTCAATGTGCTTTTATCAAAAATCGATCGGCTTCTGATGCTTTCATCATCGCCTCGACTATCATTAGAGATTGGAATCGTCTAAAAAATAAAGGAATTATGTTTAAAATCGATTTCCGTAAGGCCTTTGACACTATCCGATGGTCTTTTATCTTAGGTACTCTCCAAACAGCAGATTATCCAGAAATCTTTATCTCTTGGATAAGGTCAATTCTTGAGACTTCCAGGGTTTCCTTTAAAATTAATAACCGCTCTGTATGTTTTATTAAACCAGAAAGAGGTGTTCGTCACGGGGATCCGTTATCCCCGTTTCTCTTCATTCATTCACTATCCGTCCTTGATGCCATGTTAGTTAAGCTAGCGGATTCTGGTAGGTGTAGAGGGTATTGGAAAAAGGGCATGGATTCCATTTTTACGAATATCCAATTTGCGGATGATATTCTTATATTTGTGGAATTCAATGAAGATCATCTTTTAAATGTCCTATCTACCATCGATATTTTCTGCTCTATGTTTGGGCTTCAAATAAATAAAGCCAAATCAGCCTTCTATGCCATCAACCTGTCGGAAGATGAAAAAAACAAGGTTGGTGCACTTTCAGGTTGGAAGGAGGGATCGTTCCCCTTCTCTTATTTAGGATTCCCCCTATCAGTGAATGGCTTATCCACTACTGACTGGTCCGATGTTATCTCGAAATTTTCATCGAAACTCCAGGGCTGGAAAGCCAAATTGTTACCTCTTCCAGCTAGGGTAGCTCTTCTAAACTCGTCACTCACCCCACAAATAATCCACATTTTAACGTGTCTAAAGCTTCCCGAAGGGGTCCTTTCTAAAATCGATAAAATCAGAAGAAAATTCTTATGGTTGGGAAACACCAACAAATGTCTAAGAGCCAAGGTAGCCTGGTCAAAAATTACTAGACCAAAGCTAAATGATGGATGGGGCATTCTTGATCTTCGTTGTTTTAACAATTCTCTACTGACAAAATCAACAATTCAAATTGTGGAAAATAAAAAATCGTGGGTCTCTACAATTATTAGGGCTTTATGCTACCAGGGAGGGCCTATATGCTTATCAAAGAAGTGTCCCTCGAATTCACTGACATGGAAAGGTCTTTTACGGGGGGCAAAACAATTAATCCCTACATTCTCAAAAATAACCGGAAAGGGTGAGACATCCTCTCTTTGGGAAGATTCGATATGTGGTAATATTCCATTGAGGTGCTTATATCCTGAATTATGGCCTTTTGTGAAACACAAAAAAATTCTATCGCCAAGGATCTAAATACTTGGACAGCTAAATTCAACTGGTTCAAATACATGGCATCTAAAATTCCTGTGAGGCTGAGAAATGTGCTAAACAAAGCCAAGTCTTCTATTGATCGAATACACTCATCCCGGAACTCAAACGAAATCGATCGCGTAAACTTTCCATCTAAAGGAAAAGAGACATGGAGAAAGATAAATAGAATCATATACAATTTGCTTGTGAATGGTGGAATTAGAACAAATTTCCATCCCAAATTTTGGGGCCTCTTTTCGAGCCTCGGGTCACTTTTTTTACATGGTTGTTGGGACACCGAAAGCTGATAACCCAAGATTTGCTGGGAAAATTCAATATAACTTCAGGAAATCGTTGCCATCTATGTAAAAAAGAATGTGAAAGTTATACGCATCTATTCAGTGAATGCGAAGTTACGAGAACTATTCTTGTCAAAATTAGAGTGTCAAATGGCACAAATCTATTCCTTATTCTCTCAAACAATATTGTGTGGAATGACGCGATGATAAACTGGAAGGAGATAACACATCAGACTACTATTTTATGGTTAATTTGGAAAGCAAGATGTGCCATCGCCTATGTAGGAAAACCTTTGCAGATTGATTCTTTGCTAAAAGAAGCAACTATCATTAGGAACATTAGAGAGGAAATTTTAAGCTAATTGAATGGACAACTATTTCTTTTTTACCATATACTACTATCTTCGAAGTTTACAAATTCTCCTAACTTGCCTTTGAAATATGCTTTACTACTCTTTTTAGGCCCTTTGTGTACAGGTAAGGATAAAATCTTCGAAATTGGACTGAACGATCTTCTGCGAACTTGCGCGTGGGAAAGACCCCTACAAATCTTTCATCGAGTTTCATTTGAGTACAAGGTCTCATCACAAGTCTGGTGGAGATTGGAGGAAAATCTTCCTTTTTGGTGATTCAGTCTGCCCTTCATGGAGATCTGTCTCTTTTTGGTGTTGCTTCTAATTTTCTGCATTCTGGGACTTCTGTTTGGGCTGTGATGAATTGTATTTTCACAAATTCCCCTCTAGGGAGGCTTGCTTTTTGTTTTACCCTAAAAGGGACATTTCTAGACTATGATGAATGAAAATTGGTCTTTTTTTCGAAAAAAATAACTCATCCTTTTGTTCTTAATCTATATATTTAATTAATGAGTTGTGTATTTGTTGTTTCTTGTATGTGTTATTTTTATTATGCATTGTATGTGCTCACTAAAATTCTTAAGATAGAGAGCAGATGTTAAATATATGGACTTTTGCTTGGTGCTTGTATTTTTGTTTATATCTTTTAGTAAATGATCCCTTTTCCACTGCTTAACGAACACATATTATGATTCTTAATATAAATATAAATTGGATGTGTGGTTTCTAATCAAGTATATGTGTGTATGTAGCGTTGAAGTCTGCATGCTAATTTATGTCGGTGTGTGTGTGTGTGTTAAAGTGTGTGTGTGTGTGAGGTGGGTTGGTGTGTACGTGATGTTAAATGTATGTGTGTTAATGTTTATGTGATTTGTGATAGTGTGAATTCCTTGTGTAATGTAAACTAATGTCAATGTGTGATGTAAATGTGTGTAAGTTTAATTGATCTCAATGTATAATGTAAACGTCATTGTGATGTAACCCTAATTTATCATCATATTAAATATCTATTATTTATCTGCTAGATATACCCAATGTGTAGAATACATTTTAGGTAAAAGGGTAGATGTGTGCAGCACATTTTCAGAAGTCATGTCCCCATCTTGCGTTATATTCTTTTATTTTTCAGAACTATTAGAGTATTAGCTTTACAAGCTATGAAATGCCTTCACAGCATCTTATGAATCCTGATGTTTGTTCTGCAGGTAAAAGGGTAGGGGTAAAATAGGTTAAGACAATATACCGAATGGGCCTCTATCAAAACCAACTTATCTCAGATGTTGTTACATTCGAACGATGTCGCTCGCTTGTCTAGTTCGTCATCTTATAAAATACTTAAAATAATTAAACAATCTAATAAATGCAATAAAAAAGGTGAATAAATTTAAATCATTCGGTCATGGGTGAAAATGTAAGTATGTAGTATGTATGAGGATATGAATGTAAGTGTAGAAGGTATATGGATATGCATGTGAGAATGTAAGTGTATATGAGGATAACGTCGTTGGTTTTGGAAGTAAGCACATGGGTATGGATGCTAGTGTGTATGTGGATGTGCATATATATATATATATATATATATATATATATATATATATATATATATATATATATGGGTATATGTAAGTGGGGTGGAGGTATGTAGGTGGGTAGATATTACTAGTAGGTATATATAGGTAAGAATGCATGTAAGTGTACGAGTTCTATGCATGGGTATGCATGTGAGTATGTAAATATATAGGCACATGAATGGCTATGCAAGAGGTGAGTGGCTATGGCAGTAGGTGTATGGATACGAATGCTAGTAGGAATGTAAGTATGTAAGTGGCTATTTGTCATGTGTTATATGCAGGCAATTATGTAGGCAGAAGGGTATGTATCTGAGTATCCAAGGTAGAATGTAGGTATGCAAATGTGATTTGAGGAGTTTGATTGTTAAATGTATTGTATCTAGGTAAGTGTATGGATATGATGTGGCCGGATATGTAAGCATTGTGTATGTATGTAGTTAAGCAAGTATGGATGTATTTGGGCATGTATTTTGTATGAGGAATATGGGTATGCCTATGGATATGTAAGAGTGTATTGAGCAATGTGAGCATGTATGTTAGAGTGTACGAAGGTGTATGGGCATGTATGCAAGTGTATAAGGAATATGGGTATGCTTGTGGGTACGTAAGAGTGTATGGACTGACGAAGAACCGTGAATGCCCAAAGTTAATTTAGTGGAATTAATGTTTAATTTGTTTGTTGCAGTCGGTCAATTCATGATTGATAAAAAACAACCACTTAATTAATTATCCAATTAAAGCGAGCAATCAAGTTATTTACTTTTTTAATTTGGAAGTCCAAGGTCGAACTGAGGGAGGCAACTGTCTCCTTATATTGATTTATAATCGATCTAGAAGTTAAGTTTTCAAGGAAGTATTTTTTTAATTTTGTATGCAAATAATGAGTGAAATGCAATTACATCAAAGTTCAGGGTCTAAATTGCAAATTTTGATCAATTGTGCTCTAAATCCAATGAAAGTTAACCAAGACGTGTATAAATACAAGACTGAGGTACTGTAGTTTTTTTGGATTTTTTGGATGCAAGATGATAATTTTATGAATTAATGAATGCAGATAGGGAGATTTTCAATAATTAATTACAATAAACATTAAATCTATATATTTTCAGGAAATAAAATTATCCAAGATATATCATTGGGTGATCTATCTTAGAAAAATCCTAAACCCTAAAAATGTTGAATTTGATACCTATTAAAATTAATTACTGAAGTAAACAAAATGATTTTTATAGGGAAAAATATGTAGGCAAATGCAATTCTTTTTTGTGCACAATGTGAATCACAATTAATTCTACAATCCTTGAAGATTTTTGGAGCAATGGTTATTATCTATGAATTTCTAAGCACATAATTGGTAAAATAAGCAACTTTTTACACAAATATCAATTATTAATTAACCATAAAGCATAAGAATATCACAAGCATGCCATACTGTGAAGAATTAATTGAGAAACACAATACAAATTTTAAACTAATAAAATGCTTGCAAAAAAAGGTTCAAAATAATAGAGGAACATGAAGTTTTATCTGCAAATTACAATTAAATAAATAAATAGAAACTGTAGAGATAGGACCTAAGAGTAATCACCTATACCCCTCTAGAGGTTTCTGCAATATGTCTAAGGTGGCACGTGTTGCGCACGTTTGAGTGGCGGGGTTTGTGAATATGGGAGATTCTGGGGGAGTTCTGCAATTAGCCCCAAGCATCACGTGCTAAGCACGTGACCTGGAGACGGCGAGGCTGCTTCTACAATTATTCATAGACGCCACGTGCGAAACACGTGCACCCAGGGGCGACTGGATGCATCTGTGATATGAGGTCTCGCGGAGGGGTTGCGAGCAAAAGTCCCTCCCTCACGCATGCGGCACATGTGAGGGGAGGGGACTTTGTTGGAGTTGACGACGATGGGTAGGTCGATGCAGATGGTTCCTAGACCGCGGTGGTGTTAAAGGTCACAGACGAGGAGGCTCGATATCGAGAAAGTTGTAGATCTCATCAAGACGAGCAATTTTTGTGTTGAACACTTTTCAATCCGAGGTTGTTTACTTTTTCTTCTGGATTTTCCTTTTTTTATTTCTTAATTTTTTGGAGTTGACACGTGGCCGCTCCTGGAGCCGCCATGTGTCACTGATTTTAGCCCTTTTTATTTCGTTTTTATAAAAAAACAAAAAAAATTAAAAAGAAAAGAAGACCTCACATGCCTTGCACGTGAGGCCTTCCCCTTTTTACCTGTCCCAATCACCCTCCGCAACCTTTGCCATCCTCCCCCTATTTAAGTTTCTTCCAACCCCCGACATGCCATCATCCGCAAATATCCATATCCTGGAAGAGCTCACGGAGTAGCCGGTGACAGGGGCTCCTCCGCTGTGGCGATTACCTCCTCCGACAAGATCCAACCAAGCTTCGAGGCCTTTCCTGATCTCTTGAGGCGAGAACAAAGGAGGGCATCTCCATCCTCAACTTCATGAGAATCCCCAAATCCTCTACAAACCCATTTCCTTCATCCTCTATTTTGACCATTTTCCTATGTTCTTCCACCCGTACATCTTCCCCGACCTTCGTACTACATCAACTTCATGCAGCATCACCATCTTGCTCGTCCTTGCTTCACCAACCACCTCCAGGCGCACGGCGGCAACCCCTCCGCTGCCCGAGCACCACAACCATCTTCATGCCTTGCATAGAAGCAACAACAACCCATGCCTTCCAACACGTAGCTGCGCGCGCTGGACCCCTGCAGCTGCATGCCTTCGCTCTACCGCCTGCTCTTCATTCGCCCATAGCAAGCATCGACTAGCATCGGTTGTACGCCGACCTCCCTCAACCCCACTACTTGGAGCGATGCAGTTCGTGACCCACCAGACCACCATCTACCGCAAGCTCCTCCTGAAGGGCCGCCCAGCACCACCCCTGCATTAGCTACTCCATCACGCCCACGGTTCATCATCAACCCACGGCTATCCATACACCAGAGACGCCTCTACCCTCAACTCATCATTCACTACCGACACAACAAAGGCGAGGCCGACCACCTCGACTCCACCGAAGCCAGCGCCTCTGCCTTTTTCCCCCACGTGAGGAGCACGTGGGAAGTGGGAATCTTCCAACCGAGCCCTTGTAGTTCCATTGTTTCCAGCACATGTCCCCCCCAGACAGGGCACGTGCAAGGCACGTGCCCCATTGGCAATTTTGTGAAAAGGTCCCGCAGATTCAGATATTTGCAGAAGACCCCCTACCGTCAAGGGGGCATGTGAGGCGCACATGACTTCAGGGAAAATTTGCAGGCAACCCTCTCGAGTATTGAAAATTTCATTTCGCTCCTTATTCATATTTATTAGTGCAAGTTTATTTTCTGTATTGCGCTTAGAACCATGTGTTTGCATATTTATTTGAACAATCATTCATCATCATTTTAATTATTCAAAAATTGCATTTTGTTCTAAAATTAATTCTCTACATTGTGGCAAACTCATGATATTTTTATTCTTGTAGTTAATTAATTAATATTATTATGAAAATTTGCATATTTTACCGATTGAGTACTCTAAAATTCATAGTTAATTAACCATTGACCCAAAAATTACAAACAATTCAGGGATCGTAGAATTAATTGATATTTACATTATGCTCAAAAAGAATTGCATTTACATCTATATATTGATCTATAAAAATTATTTTGTATATTCCAATAATTAATTTTTTATAAGTGTTAAATCCAACATTTTTAGGATCTGGGATTTTTCTGAGACATATTACCTAGTGACATAACTCAGATAATTTTATTTCGTGAAAATAAATAGATTTAATATTTATTATAATTAATTATTGAAAATCTCATTTTTTTCATAATTCATTGAATATTTATCTTGCATCCAAAAATTCTAAAAAATTATAGTTGTCTAATTTCATCATGTTTAACATTCTGGCCAAGTTTGAGGATTTTTGAACTTGAATTGACCGAAATTTTTAATTAAGCCCTTAAACTTTGCCAAAATTGCATACCGCTCATTTATTGAATTTAAAATTTTAAAAAAATACCTCTTTGAAAACGTTAATTTGAGATCTATTAAAAACCATCCCAAGGAGACAGTTGCCTTCCTGAGTTTGACCTTGAACTTACCCAAGTAAAAAAATAAGTTGACTGCTTGCTTTAATCGATAAGATATCTGGATGAGTGGGTCATCCCAGCTCAAAGTCAAAGGTAGCCAAGCAAGTGACTTTCAAGCCAGTCGAGACGTCGACATCTAGTTTCCCGCTGCCTACTCCCACTGATCCCACTACCCCGCTGCTAACTGACTGTTGCTGCACATCCTGGCAATTTCCTTGGCCCTGGTCTGGAGTCGCTAGCCCCCCGCCCTCGTGCCAATCTGAGCCGTGGTTTTTGATCAAATCTTAATTGGCAACTGCAATGAACGAATAACATCTTTTAATCATTAATTTATTCGAATTAAGAGGGTGATTTCGCAGTTCGTCAGGGGTACAGTGGATGAGAGAGTGAAGTAGTAGAGAAGTGTGGTGGTGAGGATAGTAGATGAGGAGTTTGAACGGGAAGAAGACGAAGCGGGTGTAAATGACGACAGAGGAGGGAGCAAAGGAAGAAGGAGGAGGGAATCAAGAAAGAAAAGGGGAAGCAGACGATTACATGTTGGTGGAACACGATCGTCGTGGTTAGTTCAGTTGCTCGAAGAGCAACACCAGATCCTGGCCTCGATGGAACCAACATGATTCCAGAGGCTAAGCAACCTCAAGGATGAGGTCACGACAAGAGGCTTCCAACAGATCTCGCCACTAGTGGTGATTGCGTCGTCATTGCCTACTAGAGGGTGACCTCTCACTGTCACCTGCGGTACCCTCGAAGCTGGGGGCTCTCTTTTTATGGCGGTGGTAGATGATGTGCAATAGGTGGTCGGAGGGGTCTATACAGGATAGGCGAATTAGGTCAGTGAGATGATAGGGGGTCGACGGTTCTGAAGATTAGTGAGGTTAACAACATGGGAGTGATAAGGGCAGAGGATTGCTGACCGGAGGTTGGCGACGCAGAACGGGAAGCGCAGAGATTGTGTAGGTGGGTAGCGGGGGGGGGGGGAGTCCTCACGTACGGGCACGTACGGAGGAGGAGAAAGAGAAGTCATGTGCCATGCACATGACTAGGAGAAGAAAAGGGGTTCATGTGCTTGGCACATGGAGAGAGAGAGAGAGAGAGAGAGAGAGAGAGAGAGAGATAGTGCGAGACGTGGCTATCCAGGAGGTGCGACGTGTCCCTCCAAAAAAATTTCAAAATTAAATATAATCGAAATCATAAATAAATTGAAGAACACCTCAAATCAAAAAGTTTGCTTCACGAAAATTGTTCGTCTCGATGAGATCTACAACTTTTATGAAGGAAATAAGAGCAAAAAAGGTCATATGTCTAAAGTGATATTTTTGGGGTCCTATGTACATAGAATACCTTGATTTTTTTGATTTTGTAAATTTTTATCATTTTAAATAAGATAAAAATGGAGAAAAAAATAAAATTTAATAAAGGATACATATTTACACATTAATCTAATTTTTTGAATTTTTAAAATAAAATAGGAAAATAAAAAATGGAAAATGAGAGATATTGTACAGACTTCAAGGGACATTCTAGTTTCTTTAATTTCAATCTTAGTTTGGATTTTAATTTTTATGAGTTTTAATAAAACTTCATCAAAGAATACAAATAAAAGGAAATAAAATAAAAAAGATTCAATATGTACATAAAATATCATGTCAAAAATTGCTAAAAAAAACGAATGGGTAAACGAGGCCCAAAACCCAACTTTCACATATGTTCTCCGATTTCTATGAAATTGGTCTTGTTTTGAAGGTCTTTGAATGTATATTATTTTAAAAGTGAGTAACCTAAATCGAGCACTGTGTGAGGAAAATATACATGTTTTAGTATATCTATTCTGAGGGTTTTGTCTCATGGGCCAATTATTCGAGTTTGCAATTTTTTGTATTTTCCCTTTAATCTTGTTAGTAATATGTACCCAACGAAGTCAGTTTCATGTCAACATTTGGAGTTAGCATGATTTAATTAAAAAATGCAAGAAAGTTAGGTGAAAATGTGAAGATGATTATGAATGTAATTATGCGTGCTAAAATGCATATATTAATTCTTAGTGCATGAATGGTAAAAATGCATGATAAATGATGAAATGAAGCTAATTACTTAGGGACGAAGCTTTATTTTCAACTTTTAGTGTGATGAATCATTGATTCATCAATTAGGAATGTATCTAAGAGTGTACAGAGGTGTATGGTGTATGCAAGTGTATGCTGAATATGGGTATGCATGTGGGTATGTAAGAGTGCATAGATCAATGTGGGATGTGTATAAGTGTATGGAGGCATATGGGCATGTACACAAGTGTATGAGGAATATGAGTATGCATGTGGGTGTGTAAGGGCTCGTTTGGTTGCAGGGTTGGGCAGGGTTGGCTTGGCCCAACCCGGGTTGGCCCTGCAACCAAACATGGTTCTCCTCCTCACAGTTTACTATTCACAGGGGTACCCCTGCCCAACCCAACCCTGTCCAACCCTGCAACCAAACAGACCCTAAGAGTGTATGAAGCAATATAGGCATGCACGTAAGACTGTATGTAGGCGTATAGGCATGTATCCAAGTATATGAGGAATATGGGTATACATGTGCTATGTGGATATGCATGTAGTATCCATTGTAGAATTTGGGTATGCAAAGGTGATTTTATGGATGTGTAAGACTGTATGGAGGGTAATTTTGCATCCTTTGCCCCTTCTTTTTTAGTAATTTATTTTTATTCCTTAAATAGTTTAAATATTTCTGTAATATTTATACTTTCAAACTCAAGCTTTCCTCTATTAATAGTTAGGTCCAATCCACATTATCTCACATGCCTGTGCACATGAGGGACCTACACATTTTGCACGTAAAACCTTGTGGGCCTTTGTATTTTGATTTAGTCTTGTAACTTTCAGATTAAGTGTTATATTTTGTGGAACAATTGCAACTAAGACCTGGAACTTGTGTAATATTGCAAAAATACCCCCTGTCAATGCGTTTAATATTAATATATTTATGCATTTTGCATGTTTAGCCCTTGAACTTTTGTGGGGAATTTTAGAATACATTGAATTTTTTTTAAATTGCATTAGGTCCGTGCCGACGCATTTAATTTCATCTCTTATATTTTCATTATTAAAAGTAGTGTATTGCATCTAAAAATTAGGAAAATTATCTTAAATGACGTGAATCATAATATATCACATACATTTTCTCAAGGCAATTAAAATCATTTTATTATTTATAAAAATACAAAAAAATATTATGTTTTCTCCTAGTTGCATTTAAAAATCTATAAAAATAATAAAGATGTTTTCAAAATTTTAAAAAATTCATGTGTGTTTATTTATGTATTTTTTATTGTCTAACCTTTTATTTTTGCAAAATATTTCCAAAAATCCTAAAGATTGGAAAATATATAAAAACTTTTAAAAATTCTAAAAAAAGTAGAAAAATCATAAAAATATATTTTTAAATATCTATTTTTTCTTTAGATTATCTAGAGGAAAATTGAAATTGGGCTCCATCTATATTAATAGATATTTATTAAGCCTATTTCAAGGTCCCTAATTTTATATTTTATTTATTTTGAGTATTTCCTTATTTTAAAATGCGTAAATGTTATAAAAAATTACCAAGAGTGTTTTCTTATTTTAAAATGCACAAAAGTTATCAAAAATTACCAACGAAGATTAACAACAAACCTTTCATAAATTCTCATAAATACATCTTATTTCGAGTATTTCCTAATTTTGTTATTAAGGTGACATAATTTCCATAATCATATATAGAAGTTTTTTCCACGAATCTTTCAAGTTTTTTTTGATAAATTTCGATTACCACAATCATTATTAAAATGTTATGTTATGGCAATACTTTAAGGCATCGGATTATAGTATCAATAATATAATTTTGATTTATGATGATCTAATCATCGTTCAAAATGTAGTGCTAAAAGTGGGATAGCATAAGAATTATAGTAATGACGTGTCCATTCTATTGCTTTAATGAGGAAAAACTTTATTATTTATCTCCTAAAGCAAGTTACCATTTCATCTTCCTCTTTTACACTCCGCCATGTCATCATTTCCTATTCATGATTGCTATTTGCTATGTCGCATCGATGAGTTTGATACCTAGCTGGCTAGCCAAGAGACCCACCCGTCATCCTACAAAGAGGGAAACCCAACAAACGTGATGGGCTCATTTGGTTGCTAGGTTGCCTCGGAGTAACCTGACATACCCCATGCTATATCCCTACATTTTTGAGTTAGAATTAGTTGTATGGATAAAACAAATTCTTTGTTATAATATTTTCTAACCATGTTCAAATAAAAATTTAACATAAAAATGCATTATAATCATTAAAAAAGTTAATATAACACATAATCAATATTACTTTACATCACATTTAGCATTTCAACCCTCTCCAATCCTTCAAACCAACCAAACATCTACCATTAACAAGAGGTTACTCCAAACCAACCTAGTTACCAAACAGTTAGGATTAGGGATGAGAATTGGGCCGGGTTGGGCCAAGCCCATCTCAACCCAACTCGAACCCGATTCATTCTGTGGACTAGGCCCAAGCCCAGGCTTGTGGAAAATCCAGCCCCAGCCGAGCCTTGCCCACTATCTAACCAAGCAAGGATGGTGGCCGTTGTTTTACTTGTAAGGGGGCGAATGATGCACATGGACGAACACATGAACATGAGCTAATACATTGATTCCATGTCACAATAGACGTAAGGAGAATAAATGAGAGGTGAGGGAACTGTTTTTCTACTTAATTTGGGCAGGCAATGACAACTAATGGGTTGCGAATAAAGAATATCAAATGCTCATTTTAGGCTTCAAACAATAAATTTGCAGTTGGACAGTCAGGTATTGATCTACACCATGCAAAACTCGAACTCTAAATTCAATTATCGTGGCTTCTACCCATGAAAACTGAAAATTTTAAATTCTTGTGATTCATATTTGACATAGCTACAATTGTCCTCAAGGAGGTTTTGCAAAAGATCTCATGAATACCTCCAAATATGGACACAAAGTAACCACATTATTCTTTTTCAGAGATGCTATTGTGCTGTAACGACCCCGTTTCCTGGGCCGTCGGATCCTCCCATATCCGGATCTGGTTACTCAGCAAAAATTTATTCAGCAATCACAACTAACATTCAGAAATATACTGCAAATAAAAATACTCGGAAGAAAGTATTTCAACACTTTTCCATTCACAAAATAAAGTTTAGAGGATACATTGTCCCACTATAACCATTACATGTACATCAGCTTCAAAGGAAAATATACAAAAGATTACTAACTACCTTAAAGAGTAAAGCTACTGTGGCTGGCTGGATGTCTAGTATGTAAGCCGGATGAATTTTTAAAGTCCTTGCTATGGCTCACCGATACCTGTTGAGTTTTCCATAAATCATAGGATAAAAATTAGCGAATGCTAAGTAACGAAGAAGAGAAAAGCAAATAAATTGTGTAATTTTTTTCAAAACTTGATATCACAATATTTCATTCCTTTTTATTAATTTAAGTCCTATTCCTTTCTATTCCACATCAGGGATTAGTCCAGGGGAACCCCACCATTCTTGGACTCCGAAGCTGTGGATGCTTCAGGATTGGAGATTGTGTTGATCTTGGTAAGTTTATGCCGCCGCACGTCGCCTCAACCAATCCTCCAATGCTACCCTGACAATTTCCTTTTCTTTTATTAAACAGGGTCTCAACCCTCAGCCTGGAAAATCAAATGAGCACACCGTCCTCGAGGACTCGGTTGCTTAAAACCTCAGACTAACATTTAATCATATAACCTAGCGGCTTTAAATACATGTTATCGTGACCCAGCCGCTATTGAACCACTCGTGCCTCCACATGACACGACCACATCTTCCGTCGTTCCAACCCGAATATATTGGCTCCCGGTACCACGCGTTGCAAAACATTCAATTTGTGCGCACTTATCATAACAGGGCAACCGTGTACCACCTAGGTAGGGAAATGCCAATACGGGTTCCTTCCGACAACCTACAGGTTGCATGCCCGACCTGTAGTACTACTCCCAGTCATCCTTATCGTGACACATGATCCTTTTCAGGATCTAACTCAAATCACACCAATTCACATGATGTAATTCTTTCGTTAAGTCTTTGATTTGCATAAACCGCAATACTTGGTATCGACTCACATATATATTATTCATAACCATATGTATACTCCTATTTATGCCTATTTTAACTCCCAAACCCTAACTTTCAGAGCCAACGCATCAATTTGATATGTAAATCTTATTTTAGTGGGAATTACAAAACAATTCTTCAGACTTTTTCAAAAATAGCCAAAATTAGGGTTCTTCATAGCAAAGAACACTAAATCAAGAATTTCAATAATTTCGTATGAAAACCCAACAGCAAAAAGAAGGATTTCGTTACCTAATCGAGCTCTCTCTCATGTATGCAAGGCTTTATCGAGTTTCATTTTTAGAAAGGTTAATTTAAGGCTCCTGAAAAGAACGAATTTCATTTTTCGTATCAAAACGCTAAGAACATGTTAAGAACGCGAAGAACGAACGAAGAACGCGAAGAACGCGAAGAACACGAAGAACGTCAAGAACATATTTTCTCTTAGAAATTCGGCAGAGTTTCCCCTTATATCGGGATATATTTCTCGGAAAATTTCGGCAGAGTTTCCCCTTATATCGGGATATATTTCTCGGAAAATTTCTGCAGAGTTTCCCCTTATATCGGGACATATTTTTCGGAAAATTTCGGCAGAGTTTCCCCTTATATCGGGACATATTTCAAAATAAAACCGAAAAGAGTTTCCTCTATAAAATCAATCAAGAGGAAAATAACAATGAAACTGAAAGAATATGCTCAACAACAAGAGATGAAGAACCGGTAGACACCACACATCTTAGGTGAGTGAAGTGTGACGAATCACAGGGTCACTGACGTGCACAGCCGCCTGCACCTAAGTAGGGTATTACACAGATTTCTCCATCGCAATAACTATAAAAGCATAATACGAAGAATAGAAACATAAACGATGGAGAATCGGTAGACACCACGCGTCTTAGATGAGTGAATGTGTGACGAATCACAGGGTCACTGACGTGCATAGCCGCCCGCACCTAAGTAGGGTGTTACACAGATTTCTCCTCGAACCACAACAGGAAAACGAATCGGAAAGAAATATGAATCAAAAACAAAACTTGGAAGAACAAGAGTATGAATTGAAAGCCTAGCTTACGAAGCAACTAAGAGAGGATCATACCTTTCTTCTCCTCGTTCTCCCGGCAGCGCTTCGCTAGCGCTCCTCCCTCGCCTCCCACTCCTCCTCCCAACCTCTCAACCCTAGCCCTTGGGGTGGTGGTAGTGTAAGTTGTAGAGAATGAATGGGTAGGGGGTCTATTTATAGGCCCCAGAAAACCACTAACCATGGTAGAAAACCATGGTTTAGACCTTAACCATGGTTTAGCGGCCCATGGTTTTGACTTATGGTTTTAACCAAAACTTATCCCAAACTTGGAGCTTAAGTTAGAACATTCTAGAGGATTCTAGATTCGCTAATGACGCTTAATTAACACTAATCGTGATTAACTTTCACTAATCGCGATTTAACTTTCGCGACTTACGCTTATCTTTTGTTAACTATTGATTAGAGTTTACTAATGATCATTAGGGGCTTTCAATCGTCATTAATTTCTTTAATCATGTTCAATTAGTCTTATTGACAGTCATTATGTATTAATGACATCTTAGCCTTCCTTACTTCTCTTTCTTACGAAATTCATAACAAATCGAAACGAATTCCGATTCACACGAAACAAATTCTGTCGGTTTCCTCTTTACGAGCCGGATCTTATTATATAGGATCCGAGATATGCCAAGTTCAAGGCTTTACAATTATAACAACCTTAAAAGAAGTCTCGTCCTCGAGACTAGAAATGCAGGCATAACATCGTTAAAGAGGATTGAAACCATAACAACCTTAAAGAGATTGAACGTCATGTCATTTAAAATGAACATATACATAATACATAATTTTATCATTCAAACAAGTACGGGTATTTCTCTCTCATTTCTGCCTGAGGTTCCCATGTGGCTTCTTCAAACTCTTGGTTCCACCATAATATTTTAACTAGAGGCATCTCTTTGTTTCTCAACTTCTTGATATCCCTTTCAAGTATTTGCACAGGTATCTCCTGGTATGTCAAATCTGGCTCAACATGTAAATTATCATGACTTATCTTATGCTCTGGATCCCTAATGTATTTTCTCAGATTTGATACATGAAATACATCATGTATTGCCGAAAGATGTAGAGGAAGTGCAAGTCTATAGGCAACTTTTCCAATCCGTTGAATAATTTCAAAGGGACCCACGAACCTGGGTGCTAACTTCCCACGCAAGCCAAACCTCTGAACACCCTTCATAGGTGATATTTTGAGAAATACAAAGTTGCCTACCTCAAATTCAAGGTCTCTTCTCCCGGTATCACTATAACTTTTCTGGCGACTCTGAGCAGTTAATAGTCTTTTTCTAGCAAGTTCTACAGCTTCCCGTGTCTCCTGAAGTCTATCTGAATCATAAAGGTTCTTTATTCCGACCTCTTGCCAACACAAAGGAGTTGTACACTTTCGTCCATATAGTTCTTCAAATGGTGCCATGCCAATACTTGTATGGTAACTATTATTGTAGGTGAATTCTACAAGAGGCAAATGTTTAATCCACGATCCCTTCCATTCTAAGGCACATGCTCGTAGCATATCCTCTAGTGTTTGAATCGTACGTTCTGACTGCCCATCCGTTTGTGGATGATATGCTGTACTCAAGCATAGTTGTGTACCTAAAGCTTTCATAAAGTTCTCCCAATAGTGTGAGGTGAATCGTGAATCTCGATCAGAAACTACTTCCTTCGGGATACCATGGAGGCGAATCACATGTGTAATATATAATTCAGCCAGCTGGTCTGGAGTGAAAGATAAGCTTATCGGAATGAAGTGTGCTGCCTTTGTCAGACGATCTATTATAACCCAGATACTATCTTTACTACCAGTCGTCTGAGGTAAGCCAGTAACGAAATCCATGGAAATGCTTTCCCATTTCCATTCAGGTATAGGGAGGGGTTGCAATAATCCCAGTGGCTTTTGGTGTGAAGCCTTTACCTGCTGGCAAGTGAAACATGAATTCACAAACTCAGCAACATCTTTCTTCATTCCTGGTCACCAAAAGTATGAATGAAGATCCTTATACATCTTCGTAATTCCTGGATGAATAGATAATCTAGGACAATGAGCTTCTCGTAAGATGTCTTTCCTTAGTTCAAGTGTGTTTGGTACATAAACTCTGTGATGATTATACAGTAAACCATCTTGTATCTGGAATCCCTTTATCTCATTCTTCTCAAGTTGTTGTTTTAAGTCTTTGAAGACTGGATCATCCTCCTGTCCTTTCTTTATTTTATCCCATTTTTCTGATTTGTATCGATGGGGAATAGTTATAGTATCAGCACTACTATCAAATGGTTTCCATTCACTTAACTTTGATAGTAAACCCCAGAAGTGGATAGCACTCACTAACCCAAGTGAATAAGTTCTTCTGCTAAGGACATCTGCTACGACGTTCCCCTTACCAGGGTGGTAGGAGATAGTGTAATTATAGTCTTTCAGCAACTCTAGCCACCGTCTCTGTCTCATATTGAGTTCCTTCTGATCAAATAAATATTTCAAGCTTTTATGATCGGTGAAGATTTCAAAAGTAATACCATACAGGTAGTGTCTCCAAATCTTTAAAGCGAACACTACGTCAGATAATTCAAGGTCATGTGTTGGGTAGTTCTTCTCATGTGTCCTGAGCTGTGGTGATGCATATGCAACTACCTTACCATGTTGCATAAGAACCGCCCCAAGTCCTTCTTTTGACGCGTCAGTGTACACTGTAAACCCTTCACTCCCGGAGGGTAGAGTAAGGATTGGTGTATATGTTAGGCATTCTTTCAGTGTCTGAAAACTAGCTTCACATGTATCAGACCATAAGAATGGGACCTCCTTTTGAGTTAGTCTAGTCATTGGCAATGCTATCCGTGAAAAGTCCTTCACGAATCTTCTATAATATCCAGCTAAACCCAGAAAAGATCGTATTTCTGTGACAGTCTTCGGGCGTTCCCAACTCATCACCGCACTAACCTTTGTAGGATCAACTGATATACCTTCCCCAGAAATAACATGGCCTAAGAAAGATACTTCAGATAGCCAGAAGTCACATTTGTTATATTTAGCATACAATTTGTTCTTCCTTAGAGTTTCAAGTGCCTTCCTGAGATGATGTTCATGCAGATACTTATCCTTTGAGTAAATAAGCACATCATCAATAAAGACTACTACAAAGTGATCTAAGAACTCCTTGAATACTCTATTCATGAGATCCATGAAGGCTGTTGGGGAATTTGTTAGTCCAAAAGGCATAACTAAGAATTCATAATGCCCGTATCTAGTCCGAAAAGCTGTCTTGGGAATATCTGTATCTTTAATTTTCAACTGATGGTATGCAGATCTTAAATCAATCTTGGAATACACAGTTGAACCTTGTAACTGATCAAAGAGATCATCTATTCTTGGCAGAGGATACTTGTTCTTTATTGTCCTCTTGTTTAGTTGTCTATAGTCAATGCACAACCGCATCGAGCATTCCTTTTTCCTAACAAATAAGACAGGTGCACCCCATGGTGAAGTAGTAGGACGAATGAATCCTTTATCTAACAATTCTTGCAATTGTACCTTTAACTCTCGTAACTCAGCTGGTGCCATCCTATACGGAGGGATAGAGATAGGCTGAGTATCAGGTATGAGAGAGATTTCAAATTCAATCTCTCGCTCAGGTGGTAATCCAGGTAGTTCCTCTGGAAATACATCAGTAAACTCGCACACTATAGGCACATCTTCTATCATTCTTTCTGACCCTGATGTAGTAGATACATAAGCTAAATAACCTTGGCACCCTTGCTCTAACAACTGTTGTGCCTTCAATGTAGAGATATATTTGATATTATCATTGGATGTCTTTCCAATGAACTGGAATTCTATCGAGTTAGTAAGGTGGAATGTTACTGTCTTCTGGAAACAGTCAAGACATGCATGATGCTTTTCTAACCAATCCATTCCTAATATAAGATCAAAGTAATTCATTTCGATAAATAGAAGGTGAGTGATGTCCTGCAATATGTCCCACACCTTTTTCTAAGATCTTCTTGAATTATAATTGACCTCCTGTTTCCAACTGAGATAATGGTTTTGTTCTTATATCGGAATCTTATCCTTACAATAGGAATCAAATATTCTTCTTTGTTTTGGTGTTTCTACGAAGTGCCTCCTCCATCGCTCCTCTAACTAGAGTATGAGCAACCAAATTCTATGGACCGATGGTATCTAGACTCTTTCTTACGAGGATGAATAGAACCCTCAACTCTATTATCTGTGGGTCTGGAGGACTTTGATCTCTCATAGTGGCGGAGTCTTCGCTTTAATGCCTATTACCTTTGATCCATCTCATGGGTCATCACTATCATAGCCGCTAATTGTCTAGACATGTCTTGATCTACCATGATCCTGGGGTGAGTTAAGGTTAAAAGTCAGATCCTATATGTCTTAGCATGATGTACATCAGGGACAATGACTTGTGAATGATACTGCAGTCATTTATTAAGATTAAAGGATCTTAATACAACCTTAGTTTCGGAATACCGCTCATAGTTATTAATTACTAAATAAATTACTGGAGTAACCGAGCTCTGATACCAATCTGTAACGACCTCGTTTCTTGGGCCGTCGGATCCTCCCATATCCGGATCTGGTTACTCAGCAATAATTTATTCAGCAATCACAACTAACATTCAGAAATATACTGCAAATAAAAATACTCGGAAGAAAGTATTTCAACACTTTTCCATTCAAAAAATAAAGTTTAGAGGATACATTGTCCCACTATAACCATTACATGTACATCAGCTTCAAAGGAAAATATACAAAAGATTACTAACTATCTTAAAGAGTAAAGCTACTGTGGCTGGCTGGATGTTTAGTATGTAAGCCGGATAAATTTTTAAAGTCCTTGCTATGGCTCACCGATACTTGTTGAGTTTTCCATAAATCATAGGATAAAAATTAGCGAATGCTAAGTAACGAAGAAGAGAAAAGCAAATAAATTGTGTAATTTTTTTCAAAACTTGATATCACAATATTTCATTCCTTTTTATTAATTTAAGTCCTATTCCTTTCTATTCCACATCAGGGATTAGTCCAGGGAAACCCTACCATTCTTGGACTCCGAAGCTGTGGATGCTTCAGGATTGGAGATTGTATTGATCTTGGTAAGCTTATGCCGCCGCACGTCGCTTCAACAATCCTCCAATGCTACCCTGACAATTTCCTTTTCTTTTATTAAACAGGGTCTCAACCCTCAGCCTGGAAAATCAAATGAGCACACCGTCCTCGAGGACTCGGTTGCTTAAAACCTCAGGCTAACATTTAATCATATAACCTAGCGGCTTTAAATACATGTTATCGTGACCCAGCCGCTATTGAACCGCTCGTGCCTCCACATGACACGACCACATCTTCCGTCGTTCCAACCCGAATATATTGGCTCCCGGTACCACGCGTTGCAAAACATTCAATTTGTGCGCACTTATCATAACAGGGCAACCGTGTACCACGTAGGTAGGGAAATGCCAATACGGGTTCCTTCCGACAACCTACAGGTTGCATGCCCGACCTGTAGAACTACTCCCAGTCATCCTTATCGTGACACATGATCCTTTTCAGGATGCAACTCAAATCACACCAATTCACATGATGTAATTCTTTCGTTAAGTCTTTGATTTGCATAAACCGCAATACTTGGTATCGACTCACATATATATTATTCATAACCATATGTATACTCCTATTTATGCCTATTTTAACTCACAAACCCTAACTTTCAGAGCCAACGCATCAATTTGATGTGTAAATCTTATTTTAGTGGGAATTACAAAGCAATTCTTCAGTCTTTTTCAAAAATAGCCAAAATTAGGGTTCTTCGTAGCAAAGAACACTAAATCAAGAATTTCAATAATTTCGTATGAAAACCCAACAGCAAAAAGAAGGATTTCGTTACCTAATCGAGCTCTCTCTCGTGTATGCAATGCTTTATCGAGTTTCATTTTTAGAAAGGCTAATTTAAGGCTCCTGAAAAGATCGAATTGTATTTTTCGTATCAAAACGCTAAGAACATGTTAAGAACGCGAAGAACGAACGAAGAACGCGAAGAACGCGAAGAACACGAAGAACGTCAAGAACATATTTTCTCTTAGAAATTCGGCAGAGTTTCCCCTTATATCGGGATATATTTCTCGGAAAATTTCGGCAGAGTTTCCCCTTATATCGGGATATATTTCTCGGAAAATTTCTGCAGAATTTCCCCTTATATCGGGACATATTTCTCGGAAAATTTCGGCAGAGTTTCCCCTTATATCGGGACATATTTCAAAATAAAATCGAAAAGAGTTTCCTTTATAAAATCAATCGAGAGGAAAATAACAATGAAACTGAAAGAATATGCTCAACAACAAGAGATGA
This sequence comes from Ottelia alismoides, assembly GCA_037367405.1. Classification (NCBI taxonomy): domain Eukaryota; kingdom Viridiplantae; phylum Streptophyta; class Magnoliopsida; order Alismatales; family Hydrocharitaceae; genus Ottelia; species Ottelia alismoides. Next base: position 30,989 of record JAZKJV010010144.1, read on the forward strand.
AGAACCGGTAGACACCACACATCTTAGGTGAGTGAAGTGTGACGAATCACAGGGTCACTGACGTGCACAGCCGCCCGCACCTAAGTAGGGTATTACACAGATTTCTCCATCGCAATAACTATAAAAGCATAATACGAAGAATAGAAACATAAATGATGGAGAATCGGTAGACACCACGCGTCTTAGATGAGTGAACGTGTGACGAATCACAGGGTCACTGACGTGCATAGCCGCCCGCACCTAAGTAGGGTGTTACACAGATTTCTCCTCGAACCACAACAGGAAAACGAATCGGAAAGAAATATGAATCAAAAACAAAACTTGGAAGAACAAGAGTATGAATTGAAAGCCTAGCTTACGAAGCAACTAAGAGAGGATCATACCTTTCTTCTCCTCGTTCTCCCGGCAGCGCTTCGCTAGCGCTCCTCCCTCGCCTCCCACCCTCCTCCCAACCTCTCGACCCTAGCCCTTGGGGTGGTGGTAGTGTAAGTTGTAGAGAATGAATGGGTAGGGGGGTCTATTTATAGGCCCCAGAAAACCGCTAACCATGGTAGAAAACCATGGTTTAGACCTTAACCATGGTTTAGCGGCCCACGGTTTTGGCCAATGGTTTTAGCCAAAACTTATCCCAAACTTGGAGCTTAAGTTAGAACATCCTATAGGATTCTAGATTCGCTAATGAAGCTTAATTAACACTAATCGTGATTAACTTTCACTAATCGCGATTTAACTTTCGCGGCTTACGCTTATCTTTTGTTAACTATTGATTAGAGTTTACTAATGATCATTAAGGGCTTTCAATCGTCATTAATTTCTTTAATCATGTTTAATTAGTTTTAATGACAGTCATTATGGATTAATGACATCTTAGCCTTCCTTACTTCTCTTTCTTCCGAAATTCATAACAAATTGAAACGAAGTCCGATTCACACGAAACAAATTCTGCCGGTTTCCTCTTTACGAGCCGGATCTTATTATATAGGATCCGAGATATGCCAAGTTCAAGGCTTTACATGTGCACACCAAATGGTTGATCACTGATCTTTGAAAATCGATTCTTTTCGTATGTGACAACGAGAGTCCATGGTTTCCTTTTCACATGCGAGATCATTCATCATTCTACAAAGTTCATCAATGAAGTTCCACGATACTATATCGTTGCAACCTTAAATGAGACTCAAGTAAATGATATTATAAGATTTGATGCTGAAAAACTGCACCAAATACCTATCACAGGTCCAACTTCAAAATTCATTTACCATCACATTCCTCGATGATTTGAGAGATTTTAGATCCATGTATAATCTATTTTGATTCTCTATAGTTGGAGACTTGGAGTTTTCATAATTCACGAAGACTTGACCTTGAAAAATAGTGTGAAGGTTGATGCTATGCCATGGCAGAAATATCATACATCGAATGGCCGAACCCTTACAAAATGCACTGTGCCAACTCCATTTTCAGCTAGGGCTCGGACCGGACCAAATATGAGCCCTTATTCGGGCTGAACCACAAGCTTCATGATCAGGCCCGCTGCAACCTGAACCCGACCCGAATTCAAATTCGGGCCAAAACACATGCCCAAGCCCGCTAGTCTATTGTTCGGGATCGAGGGTCGAACTTCGTCTGTCTGATAAAAAATGCTCATCGCTAGTTGTAGGGTTGAGCAGGGGCCGGGTTCGGACCGGATTCAGCTTGGCCCGACCCAAACCTATTTTAGTATACGGATTAACGTGCCGAGCCTAGGCTCTTTTATTTTTCAAATCTAGGTCCAAACCCAAGCCCGATCCAAACATTATGGGACGGGTTTGGGCCAGGCCGACCCAATTGAAACTTCAGGACATATTGAGCTTGTTTCTATCTTTCAAATACACTACTCATCCCCCAAAAAATGTGTATTCTTTACACATGCAAATATGTTTTACCACATTGATAATATTAAGGAATCATATCCACGGTACAAATTTGCTATGTACAACAACATGCTCTAAACATGATGAATATATTACGAATGTAATATAATTATTTATAATATATGTTCATTAACATGGTAAATTATTATCATGATATATATATAACAATGATGGTTGTTAAATTTAATTAAATTAATATGTCAGAATTTAATAACCATCTGAATTCTATCATCACTCATATGCAGAAGTAATGAGTCGAGCTAACGAGCCAGGCAGTTTAGGCCCTTGAAATGGGCTGAACAAACGAGCAGGGCTATCGAGCTTTCGGGTTCGGACCCTATCAGGCCCGGACCCAGTCCGAATATACATTTTGGCTTGAATTAAGGCCCAAAGCTCGGCCCAATTATTTGCGGGCTCGGGTTTAGGCCGAGCTATATGGGCCGGACTTCGGGCCGGGTCTAGGGATGAAAACAAATCGGATACTGATCGGATATGCCTATTTCCATACGGATCCGAATATGATTCGGATATGCATTAAGGATACCATATCCGAAAAATACGGATACGAATCCGAATCAGATATATATCGAATCCTAATACGGATCGAATAAAGAGCAGATTCGTATATGGATCGAGTAAAGAGCTAATTCAAATATGAAATGAATAAATAGTGAAATCAAAATATGGATCCAATAAACATGGAATTCGAATATGGATCGAATAAAGATGATATAAGAATACAGATTGAACTTTTTTTTATCAAAGTTTATTGCTATTTTAAAAAAACAGTAATGAAATATAAACTAGCTGCATCATGACAAAAGGGAGCATTGAGGTGACATGTGTTCTTGACCGGAAGCAAAAAGGAGATAGGATTTCGTAACTGTTGTTCGTGCCCATCCCCAAACAAATAGAAGTTATTAATATCATTAACATATGGTATTATATAATGTGTAATACTACTATAATAACACGGGGTTGTAGCTTATATTAAATTAACTAATATATATAAAAAAATATTAAATATTGTATTCGGATATCCGAATACGAATCCGGATATTCAAGCCATTACCATATCCGTATCCGTATCAAGAAAATTTTTATATTTCATATCCATATTCGATTAATATTCGGATACGGATATCCTTATCCAGTACTTTTTCGAATACGGTAAGCGAATATTCGGATATATCCATATCCGATTTCATCTGATGCTCAACCTTGGTATCTCATCGTAATCGGATCCTTGCCTGACCCGATTAAAACAAACCCTAACCTCCCCCCATTTGCTACTAAAACCCTATACCCCCTCCCGCCACCACTCTCCCCCGTCATTCTCTCTCCTCCGCCGCCGACGCCATGTCGTCCGCCGATGCTCTCTCGCATCCCACAGAGAAGAAGAAGAAGCAGAAGAAGCCCAAGGACGTTTCCGCCGCCGCGTATGAGGCGGAGGCGGCGGAAGGCAACGAACTGATAAAGCCGCAGTCCTTCACACCTCCTCTCGACACCTCGACTTGGCCCATACTCCTCAAGAACTACAACCTCCTCAACGTGCGAACCGGCCACTACACCCCTCTGCCCTCCGGCCACTCCCCCCTCAAGCGGCCGCTCCAGCTCTACCTCCGCTACGGTGTCATCAACCTCGACAAGCCTTCCAATCCCTCCTCCCACGAGGTCGTCGCTTGGATCAAACGCATCCTCCGCTCCGAGAAGACCGGTCACTCTGGAACACTCGATCCCAAGGTGATTCGTCTAACCACTACTGCTCGCATTTTTCGATTCCGGTCTTTTTCGCTTTTGGACGCCAACGTTGCAATCGCTTTCGATTTTTACCGCCAAAAATATCGATTTCTTTGCGTAGTTAGGTCGCTGGATCGCCCCAAATTCCACTATGATTTCAGACCCATTCTTTTCCGATCCTGGTTGCCGGAGACTCAAAATTTTCCAATTTCAGACCCATTCTTTTTCTTTTTTCCTGCCAAAGATCCGATCTTTTCATGTAAGTAGGTCATCGGCAACTCTGGCACTCTTGTCACCAAGGTAAATCAACAAAACAATCACTACCCAAGATTTCAAATCCGATCATTCTACGATTTGCCAGTAATAATTGAACCCTGTTTGTATTTTCCTCTGTAACAATCCAATCTTTTTCAAATTTGGCTGACAAAGAGTGGATATTTTTGCGTGAATAGGTTACCGGCAACCTCATTGTGTGCATAGATCGTGCCACTCGCCTGGTGAAGTCCCAGCAGGGTGCTGGGAAGGAGTATGTATGTGTAGCCCGCCTCCACTCGTCGGTCCCCGAGACTGCCCGTGTTGCCCGAGCCCTCGAGACACTTACTGGCGCTGTCTTCCAGCGCCCACCACTCATATCCGCTGTCAAGAGGCAGCTGAGGATCCGAACCATATATGAGAGCAAGCTGCTTGAGTACGATCCCTCCCGAAACCTTGTAGTGTTCTGGATCTCCTGTGAGGCTGGCACATATGTGCGGACGATGTGCGTGCATCTAGGGTTGCTTCTTGGGGTTGGTGCACACATGCAGGAGCTACGTCGTGTGCGGTCGGGGATCATGGGAGAGAAGGATAACATGGTGACGATGCACGATGTGATGGATGCACAGTGGGTGTATGACAACTTCCGTGATGAGAGCTATCTGAGGAGGATTGTGATGCCACTGGAGGTGCTGCTGACCAGCTACAAGAGGCTTGTTGTGAAGGATTCTGCGGTGAATGCGATATGTTATGGTGCAAAGCTGATGATTCCAGGACTCCTGAGGTTTGAGAATGACATTGAGAATGGGGAGGAGGTTGTGTTGATGACAACAAAAGGGGAAGCGATTGCTCTGGGGATTGCGGAGATGACCACAGCAGTGATGGCCACATGCGACCATGGGGTTGTGGCGAGGATCAAGAGGGTGGTGATGGATAGGGATACATATCCGAGGAAATGGGGATTGGGGCCAAGGGCATCGATGAAGAAGAAGCTGATTGCGGAAGGGTTGCTAGATAAACATGGGAAGCCAAATGAGAAGACACCAGCGGAGTGGCTAAGAAATGTGCCCCTGCCGGCAGGAGGTGATACAATGATTGCTAGCATTGCTGCTGCTGGTTCAGATGAACCTGCTGCACCCAAAGTCACACCCAAAACAGAAGTGGATGCCGAGGGAGAGATATCGGAGAAGAAGAAGAAGAAACAAAAGGATGGCAAGGATGGCGATGAAGGACGTAAGCGTAAACGGGAGGAAGATGAGAGCGTTCTTGCCGAGACGCAGAAGAAAATTAAGGTTGAGGATGCTGTTGAAGTTATGGAGAAGATCAAGAAGAAGAAGAAAAAGGACAAACATACTGAAGATTCTGTTGTTGCTGGCTCACTGAAGGATGGATCTGATTTGCCGGAGGATGAAAAGGAGAAGAAGGATAAGCACACCAAAGAACCAGTTGTTGCTGATACACCACAGAAGGATGCATCTGGTTTGCGGGATGAGGAGAAAAAGAAGAAAAAGAAGCACAAGGACGGTGAGAATGGTCCTTTGCAAGATGCTGATGAGAGCGCAAAAAAGGCAGATGGAAGTGAGAAGAAGGAGAAGAAGAAGAAGAAGCACAAAGATACAGATGCTCTGCAGCAAGAATAAAGTGGGTTATTCTGTTTACCATATGTTGTTAATTTTGCTATTTGGGAGTAAAGCAAGCTTTGATCTTCATCACTTGTAGCCTTTTCTTGCATTGACAATGAGTATGAACTATGGAATCTTAGTCGATCATGTAGGCTATTCAGTTTTCACTTGATAACAATGTCTTTGCAGGATTTGTGTTTGCTTGTCTTGTGTATATTTTCATTTTTTCCGATGTAGTGTAAACTTTAAGTTACAGCATTTCTTGTGTTGAAGAGTCAAGATTACTATGTTTCTTATCACGAAGGGCAGCATTTGATATCGATCTATAACCTGCCTGGTTGAGGAACTATTTCCATCCCCAATTGCCACATATTCCAGATAAAGTCAATGATGACTCATAATGTGTCAATCTGAGTGCCTGAACTGTTGCATAAATATGCTGAGATCATCCTAAAACATGAAGTGATGCATGTTCTTTTTTTTTGCTAAGTAAATGTAAATCTTATATTTCACAAGTGAAGAGTGATACAAAAAGTGTCTTACAAATAGTGTAGTCAAAAAAGATAAAAGGTTCAGGCTAACAGATGTAGCCGGAATGAATCACTGTCATTGTAAAGGGCCATAAGGAAGACAAACAACTCAGGCTAACAGATGTAGCTTAAGTGATGCATGTTCTTGCTCTAGGGAGGGGCACATGCACAAGTATAGTGCACACAGTTGAGATAAAATCTCTAATCTACTGACTGTTCTTCGGTCTGTAGTTGATCTATCTATAAAGGATATAAATATATCTTCGATCCATTGTTCCTCTAATCTGAGCACTTTTTTACTTCCACCTTTTAGTAGCTGTTGGCATTTTTGCAGTGAAGTTGATGCAGAAAGACATTCTACGGCCAATGATACTTTTTGCGAAATGAGGCCAACCTTCAACTCTATATTCAGTTGTGACTGCTTCATTTTCATCTCATACTCTCCTTACAAGTAAGTTGCCAGTCATGAATAATCCGGTTCGTAATCATTTCCTGTGATCGATTAGCAACTTAAGAGGACCTCTAAACAATCATCTGGGAACTCTCAATCAATATTCATATATCCTTATTAGAAACTGCACATTCCACTTCACTAAGTCTAGTTGCAATCTACGACTTTCCATCTATAATGTCATTCATATTCTTTTACTATGAGTAGGTTTGTTTCTACTTGTTGATTTTTTTTTACAAAAAATTTCAGTGGAAATCATGTAAAACTGCTGTATCAACTTGACCATTCCTTCTGCAAATGGCTTCAGGGCAAAAGATATCAATTCAGTTGCAGGAATCAAGGTCTCAAATCAGTACACCGATGCGTGTGGACACTTCCTCCGAGATTCAAAACTGGGGATGCTTTCTTTCAGGAACTCTCCTGTAAGTATTTCAGCATCGGTGTGTTAAGCTTGTAATTTTACTATGGCCTGTGGCTTCTGTAAAGCTTAATTTTACTATGGCCTGTGGCTTCTGTAAATTAACAGGTGCATCTGAAACTGTTGTAGCATGATGTCATTTCTTGTAAACAGTAATCAATCCGCTGCATTTTCCTGATGCATGGATTGTTGGTTTGAGAATTATATTGCATGCCATTCAGGAAGATGGCAGCGGCTAGTGTAATTAGTCATGATATTCTGTTGATGATTGTGGAAGAAATGAGAATCGCATGAAGTCAAATAGATTCTTTGGCCGATTACGGTAATATGTCAGATTTTCAACGTGAAGATATAATGCTTTTCTTTCCGTACATACTGTCGTTTTGGGGTGATCCAAACTGCTACTGATCATACCCAAAACCAATTTGGAGGAGACTTTCTATCAGTAAATTTTCTTCGTATTAATAACAAAAATAAACCAAACTACACCACAGAAAAAGCAAAATTGGCTAGACGAGGCTTGCAGGCTACAAGGTTGAGAGAATTGCAAGTTTTATGACGTTGGAGCCTTGGACCATAATCCCCCAAGTGCAGTCTACTTCCTAAGGATCTGAATCTCCCGCACGAATAGTCGTTGATCTTTGGTGTGTATGGCGCTGGAGTTTGAGGTCGGCCATTGGTTTCTTTCTTGCCAAAGGGACCAAACGATAGGTCGCAATGGTGGAGAAGCCAGCTTTGCCAGCATCCAGTTGCTGCGGAGGAGCGAACAGCCTTCACTAGGAGTGCTCAAAATATACGGATCAACGGGTACCCGATTTGAGCTGTGCATTTTGACTCTAAAACACCCGGGAACCGTTGGAAAATACAAGGTCGGCCGGTTCAACGGGTACCCGATTTGAGCTGTGCATTTTGACTCTAAAACTCACGGGAGCCCGTTTTAAAATATAAGGTCGGGTACCCTATATATCAATGACCTATGACCCATTCAAAAGCCCATTTGAAAATACGAACCATAGGCCAGGTTGTGGTCAGCATTTTTTGATAAAGTGATGATGCGGGCATGGCATAAGGCCCACGGTTTGGACTGGGCTTGACTCGCACCCAAGTGCCTGATGGATTCATTTGTTGTTGTGTTTGATCATGCATGTTGAAAATCTTTATATTATCAATTGGACCATATTGTTCAAACATGCTGATTTAAATAGATTTTGAACTTTAGCATTAATCCATGATCAATAATTAAATTACTATGATATAATTGAAAATCTTGTGACTTGTTTACTATTGATTTGTTGGGAATTTAGTAGTATAGATCGACACCGTAGGCTTTGGACTGAGCCCAGGCCCTCGATTTGTCCAAAAATCGAGGCCACAACTCGGCCTGTGACTCGAGGAAGTTTGTTGTGATTGAGCCGGCTTTTTTGGATTGGGCCAAGTCGAGCCAAATGTTGCGCCATACTTGCACGTGGCGATATTCATATCCGAAACTATGTCCATTTTGAAATATATATATATATATATATATATATATATATATGACATACTATATACCGAATGGATTCGATTCAGATATATTTGATAGATAAATATATAAAAAAATTTATAATCATCAATTTCGTTTATTTGTTTTATATTTATATGCTATTTTTCATTTTTATAGAAGTGAAATTTCTATAGGTACCCGCAGGTACCTGCTACCCATAGAATTAATTCGGGTACCCGTTAAATTGGGTACCCTTTGGAATGGGTTGGGTCGACCCATGACCCGATAGTGACAAGTCGAGGTGAGTTACTATCAAATGGGACATGCACTACAAAGAAAACAAGCTGTGGCCACAAAACTATGTCCACGGATGTGAGGCTTGTGCCTACAGAGTTAAGCTCTGGCCACAACACTTTGTGGCATGTAGCCGTAGCTACAAGTCTCGTCGCGAGAGTTCTCGGAACACGAATATGATATGGCCACTACAAGTAACTACAAAAATTTCCATGACTGCAATTCTGGTATAAAAACTTTGGCCACGAAATTGTAGCTATGAGTAACTAGTGGCCACACAATTATCGTAACCATAATTTTCTGCAGCCACATTCTGTGACAACAACTCATTTTTCTTGTAGTGAGAGTACCCGTCCTATGAACAACCCTAGCCATGACCCAAACCAAGGTGTTCACCATTTATAGCCAAGGAGGGGTGGTGCAAGAGAACCTTATCTAATTAGGGTTGCTTTGTAGAAAACGAATCTATGTTCGACTTCAGTTCGATAAGAAAGGTCAAAAGTTCGAGTTCGGTTCGACAAAGTTTTGATAGCATGAAAGTTTGAATTTTATTTGATAATAGTTTGTTAACCATTTAATGGAAGACAAGCTTGTTAAAAGTAAATTCGAAATTGGAGCTCGATAATGAATTTCAATAAATGCATAAAACAAGAATGTTACAAATTGAAAAAAAGTTTGCGATTCATGTTAACAGTCAAATCAATGTCAAAAATAAGCTTCGATCTAATGTTTAATGTTTATTTTATGTAATTTCAACACAAACTTTAACTTTGAAATATGCAATTTGAATTGTTAATTGGACAAACTCTAATCAAATATTGATGTGTTATGTTCGATTAGTAGTACTACTTATAACTTGTGATTTTTTAGAAGATCTAAAGGACGTGGAAGAGTTGGACGTAAGACGTGGATCATCTAGATTGTCTCCATTCTAAGTTGGAAAATAGAGTTGATCTTTCCTCTATGATATATAGCTGATATCATCACTACAACAAAATTTTATTCGTTTCAGTATTTTGGGTTATAAAATATTTGCAATATTTTATTCTTTTTCTTTTCTTTTCTTTATCTATAATTTAACTTTAAAAACTATATTTTATACACTATTTATATAACAATGCATGTATGATAAAATACATGAATTAAGCCTATTTACACGCATTTACTAGGTTTTTAAGGTCAAAATGATATAATAAAGATGATGAAACTGAGATTCATCAAGAGGTGAGATCATTTCATCCTAAATTTGACAACACCATCGAAGCTACAACTCAAATCAAGGTCTCAACCGCAATTCATCATCATTTTGTCCTAAATTTGACATCATTCCGTTGGATCAGATGAGATAGGGTTGTGCACGGGACAGATATCCTATCCGTTGGAATGTGACCCATCCCAATCCATTATTATCATATCATAGATTGACTCGACTTGTTCTGACAGTTATCAGAATCTAACAGATAACATGATTATTAGGATGGATCATGGATGTCCGTGGGTACCTATGGAATCTATTCCTACATGGTTTGACCTCAGCTCGTTATTCTATATGAATTGTTACATCTTGCCGAGCTGTGATTATGATTGGGGAAGAGAGAGGTGGGATTATTTCATCTCAAATTTGATAACCGCACCATTGAAGCTACAACTCAAATCAAGGCCTATCAACATCAATTCATCATCATTTTGTCCCAAATTTGGCATCATTCCGTCTGGATTCATCCCACGGTGCTATATTTGATTTTTAATTTTGTTTTCATTCGAGTTTTTAGGATTGATTTCAATGATTTCTATATTCAAGGTTTACTGATTTCATTCGAGTTTTTAGGATTGATGCATATTCCATAAATTTGTCGATTTAAATGATTTGATGATTTCAATTCATTCGAGTTTTTAAGATTGATTTCAGTATTTACTGATTTTGATGATTTGCGCTCTTCTGAGGCGAATGAGAGAAGGATTCCTCTCGATGGGCTATAATTCAAAGTTTTGCCGATTGAATCGATCTCTAGTCTTACACGAATCTCATTTTGATTTGCATTGATCTCAATCACCGGCAATTTCGATCAAGTCGCGATGTGTGGGAGATTGATAGACCCATGGACCTCGTTTGGGTTCAAGGGGTGATAAGATGGGTTGGCCCATAGGAATCGTCTGGACTGGAGGGGCAATGAAATGGGTCGACCCATAGTCCATGAGTACTCATGGAGCATAGGGTTCGAGACCCATATGTCTCGGATCAAAGAAGGTCAGGCACATAATCTACAATGATTTGCAGGATAACAATGAATTTAGGGTTGATCCATACATATCATATCTAATACCCATCTGACCCATGAATCATGCACAACCCTAAGATGAGGTGTCTCACACTTAGTTGGCCCAAGGGTCTTTGATCCCATGCAATCGCACAAGGTTGGTTGCATGTTAAATGTAGGAAATCCCAAACTAGGAGGCTCATCAACTGAAAGGGGCTTGCTTTCAGATAAAACACTGTATAGAAGGACCCTCGTACCCATGAAGGTCGTCTAGAGGACGTAGCAGACGACGTACCATAGAATCCCATAAGGTCTAGGTATGAGAGTTACAACAACCCTATACAAGATGATCGTATCAACCGCTAAATTGATCATTTGGATCAACCGGCCACAGACATGATCTTTACCTTCTGGCCACAAAGCAAAGCGCTCACCCTGCTAAGAGAGCGAGGCCACTTTACATATCTCACAAGATTTGCCGGTAGGATCTTGGTAAAGATTTCTGCAACGGAAATTCCATGTAACTAATGGAAACAAATAACTCATGTCATTGTTGATCGTCTTCCTCTTGAAAACATCGCAAGCTACGTACTTGATGTTCATATTGCAGAACTACGCATAAACTTCCGCCTCCAGGTCGATGTAATAGATGACATATGCGGCGTTGTCGAACTCGCCTCCGGACTAGGTAACATCTTCTCGGTCTCATGTTACCTCGAGCATTTATCCTTCATATTTTTCGTGCGCATTCTCGACTCTCATCATTGACGATCTTCATCGTCTTTTATCATTTGATTTTATTAGCTGGTAACAAACAAAGATCCATTTACTGTCGACTCTTTGTACTTCTGGACAAAGCCTATTCGTGTCATTATTTAACCGTATATTTTCACGATTAAGTATATTCTTATGAAATGTAAGGGTAAATAGATGCCGTAACAGATCAAATTTATCTCTGAAATTGACAAATTTTCGATAAAAAATCTCGAACCAAATATGTGATTTTTATTCGCTCGAGTCTTAAGATGAGGGATTGACAATTTACCTTTGATATTTTCCCCCACAAATTCTTTCACTGAACAATAGTTCTGCTTTTTACTTGAAATTTATAATCGTAATCGAATCGGGATTTTTTTTTAAAAAAGGATTTTTACCCTTGATCATTATGAGTTTTTTCACCTTCACTTATGTCCCATTTTTTAAAGATATATTATATCTTTATATTCTTACAAAAGTTACAATATTGTCCTTCTGGCAATGTAATAGATAGGTACATGTTTAATAACAGTGGACGCACTATGCATTTTGAAAAAAAAGGGTGCAAGTGTAATTGAAAAAAAAATGGCGGCACAAGTGCTGCTGAGAAAACTCAGAAGGAAAAAATGGAAAAAAAACTTTTAAATAAATACAATATAATTGTTTATTATATAAATAAACATCGAGATTTTATATTTAATAAAGTAGTTATATTTCAACACTTTAAGGCCGAAAATGAGGTATCAAGGTCCGGCAGATCACATGTTTGTATGGGATCATCATATCTGTTTTAACACCTCATGTGCTGATTTAGTTGATCTCAAAATGAGGATTTCATATCGACGACTCATCGAAGGGTCGAAATGTATCTATTTGGTTAAAGAGATTTTTACACCTATAATTCTGAGTAATTTCACAATTACAATCATAACCCTGTATAATTGTGAATTACATCCAAAACTTTTAGTAGTGCTTAACTCTTACATCCATAACCTTGTGGTAACTTCTAACCAAATTCCCGTTAATTGTGACGGTATCTGTCACATATTTTCTATTTTTTACCCTTTAAATCATAATTATTTACAAGATATCACTCTCTCCTTCCTCCTGTAGTCTGCCTCCACCCCCCCCCCCCCCGGGACTTTCATCCTGCAGCACCTCGTCGTCCCCTTCCTCCGACCTCCTCCTCCCCTTCCTCCTCCGACAACTACCTCCCCCACTTCCCCTCACCGACCACCTACTCCTCGCATTCCTCCTCCATAACCAAGCCCCATCGAGACCTTCCCCCTGCCCCTGTCGAAGCCCCCTCCCTCAACCTGCAAGCCCCGTCTTTCGCAGCTGTGGAAGCCCCCTCCCCTGCACACAGCCCCCGACGAAGGCACCCCCGGGAAAGAACCCACCTGCAACCCACCCGCAAGCTCCCGACCCCCTGATCCCAAAACCATTCCCACCCGCCAATGCTTCTGTCCCCCCCGCAAGTTCATGCCCACATGCCCTGATTTGGAAGCCCCCATTCAGCTCCTGTCCGATCTGCAATCCTCCCCCTGCAAACTCCGGCTCCTGTCAACAACCCCCCTTCCCCCTGCAAGCTTAAGCTCCTGTCGAAGACCCCCCTCCCACCCGCAATCCCGATCTGTAAGTCCCCCCGCCCGCAAGCTCATGGCCATAGCCCCCAATTTGTAAGCCCTTCCCCTCGCAAGCTCCAGCTCCTGTCGATCTCCCACTCGTAAGTCCCTGACAAAGGAACCCCCGATGAAACCCACCTTCAAGCGCTAACCCCGAACCCCCCTCCCCCCGCAAGCTCTCGAACCCCCTGACCCCTCCACCCGCCCGCAAGCTCCTGCCCGCAGCCCCCGGTGAAGGCTCCCCTGCCCACAGCCCCCGATGAAGGCCCCCTGCCCGCAAGACCTCGACAAAGGCTCCCCGACGAACTCCGTGAAGCCCCCCCTGCAAACCCCCTACGACCTCTACCGCTCGCAAGCTCGCCCTCCATCCTGGCATGCATGACCAAGTGGATAGGGATGATATATATATTTCTTTTATTTACTTATGGTTAATATCAACCGTTAGATCGCAGACTGGTTAGAATAACTCAGCCATCTGGTTGAGTTAATGAACTAAACTAACGGAAGATTATGAGTGTAAGACGTCACACTAGTCAGGGTTTTGGATATAATTCGCTATTATGCGGGATTATGATTGTAATTGCAAAATTATTCAAGGTTATGGATGTAAAAATCCCATGGTTAAATATGAAATACTATTAAATATCTTATTTAAGAGATTTTTATACCACGACCTCTAGATTATAGTCTATCTACCTTATTTACAACAGTCATTTTAATTACATCAAGATCCATATAATCTTACTCTGTGTGATACATATGCCCATGTCCAATGGTTGTGGAGTGAGAGTTAGCAAGATAACATGGGTTGTGGTGTGATTTATAAGGGTTGAGATGCAATTATAAAGATTATGGGGAGTATGATGTAGTTAGGGAAGATTTCAAAAATTTGATATAACAATCTCTTTGTTTATTTTCAAATTAATCGATATTTTGATAAAAAAATCGATTATGGTTAGAGTCAAAATTGGTTGGGATTTTTACATAAATATCTCGTAAACTTATAATATTACACGATACACTTATATGCTTGTATTTGCAATTTTTTATGTGTGTTAATTCATGTAAAAAAGTGATCATTTACAATTGTGTCCCCTTGAGATTCTTCATTGGAGTAATGCTCCTACCTATTTTTTGCAGCAATACTTGTTCCTCTTACAAAATTCATAGTAATACCCTTCTGTGAAGGTAATATAAAGGCATAAGTGTAATAACTGAAGGACAGAACAATGAATTCTATAAGAATATATAAGCACAAGAGTTACTAAAAAAAGATATGGGTATAATTGTAATTATAGAATCTCGAAAGGGTACACGTCTAAAAACCATTGTCAGGATAGAATTGAATCGAGCTCACAATTTCTTTTGTAAAGTATAAAAACATTGTAAGGTGGAAAATACATATGCCCAATAGTTGAGTCTGAAATTAAATTAAAATATAAATATGAGGGGGACAATTTTGGAACTTTTCACATAGGATTTTGCATTGCAAATGCGCAACAATGAAGAGGAAAAGAGCATCGGTTTGGTGTGTGAAATTAATGGCAGGGGCCCCTAATGCATCATACTCATGGAAGGATAGGAAATTATATGTGATGGGGATGGGAAATTATATGTGATGGGATGGATAAGCTTGAGCTCCCCTTTAATTTTAAGAGATCTTTTTGATGGGTCCCTATCTACTTCACTTTTAGGGTTGTCATGTGTCCCACCCCTTCCTCTCCTACCATTTAGGGGTGTCTTCATGATAAGGTTTCTTCTTTGATTGGAGTAGTTGGGATTTTGCTTTTTCTTGTAATTTTGGAGGATAAGATGCAAAGCCTTTTTAGTTAGATGGACGAGATTGAATCATGTTCATTTGGAGAACTGGAAAAGATATCTCGCTCTCTTGTATTTTTCTTATTCGTAAAATAGTTATTTTTCATCGTCACAATGTAATTACTCTGCTTCTCAATTTCCCTCTCCTATCTGCCTTTTACTCCAATATAAGTACAACATATTCCATTTTATCCAGAACTACATATAAATTAAGAAGACGAATAACTTCTCCTTATTTATAGGACTGATCCAGTAAATACCAAGGGATAAAAATTAGTCAAAATGAACATACTTTAATGATGTGATGGTTGAATGTGAAAGATTAGACGCTAGCCCGCAACTTACTAATTCCATGTAAAAATAAATAAAAATCATTATATGATGGGTTCATAGAGATGAAAACGGTCGGATACAGATACGAATGTATGTATAATCATATCCTTATCCATTTACAAATACGAATACGAATGCGGATACGAATATTGACGATTGTGAAAAATGTGTTACCATATCCTTAAAGACGAATACAATGTAAAACGAATACGAATCAGATACGAATAATAACAAAAATAATTTACTAATACACATGTTTAGGATGGTTTAAACATAAAATAGATATACCAGATAATGCAATTTCATAAAAATTATATCAACGACGGTGAATACAATCATAAAATGTTGCTACACACATTTATAAATAAATATATTACTATACTTATATTAAAAAACGAATATACGAATACGAATGCGAATATTAACGAATGTTAAAGTGACATCCATATCCACATCCATTTTAAAACGAATACGAATACGAATGTCAAAATATATATAAAACAAATATGATAGCGGATCGGATACGAATATATTGACATTCGTTTTCATCCCTATGGGTTCATCATGGGGCCATTTATGGATATGACCATCATTTCTTTAATAAATAAAAGGACATTGAGATATTTTTTCGAATGCATTGGAAGTCAACTTAGTTGGATAGGATTGAAAGGGATCGATATTCCAAATGCTCCTTAGTTAAAACATGACATGCTTAATCTTAGCCCAAAAAATGGCATACATCTCAAAACATGCACCTAGATTCCTATCACATATAAGTTTCATAGTATTTTTAAATATGTATTTAAAAACATAAATTTCTATAATAAGAATCTAAGAACTTTATATGTTAAAAAATGAAAAACTTTACACTATGTTGTTATTCAGTTAAAAAAATTTAAATATTAATGAATAAGTATGCTATTTAGTACATCGCTAATGATATAATGATGGATATGACATTCATCGCAAATATCAAGTATAAAAAATAATTTTTAAAGAATAATATCACCATTACATATTTAACAACGGATGATATAAAGACGGATTAAAGTCATCATTATAGAGCCATTTTGTTGTAGTGTATACTACAAGATATTTAGAAATTGCTACAAAAAGGTAATGGATATGAATTTGAAATAATTTATTGGTAAGCTTAAAAATTGATGTCTTACATGTGTAAAAAGCAAATAATAATTTTTTATTAGATAGTTCTATCAGATATAGTAAAAACAGACACAAATTTTTTATATAGACTGTGTAAACAAACATGCAATTATAGAAGCCTTTTCCAATGAGCTTTGATTTTATAAGGATTGTAATGAGCACACTCATTTTTACTAATATTTTCCATCATTTTGAGTATAATACTTATTGATTCACAAATGTTATATATATGCTTGCTACCCGTGATTACCTTCACAAAAAGAAATTTTAAATTAATATGAAATAATTGTAATTTTATTTATATTACTGATGTATTTTCTATTCTTATTGATGACCATTTCTTATTAACTTGAAGTTTTTTATCACGAAAATGACTACTATTCAAAAGAGTGTGATATAACATTTATAAATCAATAAGTATTATGCACAAAATGATAGAAAATCGTCATTACAATTTTAATATGTTCAATCTCATTGGAAAATTTCTCTGCAATTATATTCATATCGATTACTATATATTAAGGAGGGGATTCGGCCCCCTTTCCAATTAATTTTTTACCATAAAATCCCCATAATACCCTTCTTTATTCCTTGGGATAAAATCTCGGAATGCCCCCATACCCCCATACCCATGATGCCTTTATTGCTTCGTTTCTCAAAAAATCTTCCGACGAATTCCCGAAATGCCCTTTGCAGAAATCTTCTGACGCATCCCCGAAATGCCCTTTGCAGGAAATTGCTGAGAACATTCCAGTGTTCCCATTCGCCACATGTTTGCTGAAGGATGCATGCTCGCATGCAACGTCAGGTGCCACGTTGTTAAGTACATGCCCTCTTCTTTGCCCTCCATGCACGCTATCTTCGGCTCTGTCAGAAGTTGGACTCTCTGTCTCCGTTCTCAGCATTTTCAGGGTGCGCAACCTGACCTCCTTCCTTCTTTCTCTCTGGTTCTTTTGTCCTCGACGATTCCCGGCAGTGCAACCAGAATGTCTGACTGTAGTGGCCCTACAGAGGACATCACCGATATTCGGGGGTGTGGTTCTGCATCTGGTGCCTTCCAGGAAGCAGGTACCATATTAATTTTCCATTATCTCTCTTCAGTTATGTATGTTGGCTCAACTTTCCAAGGCACATGGATTTTTTGATAACTTATCCTCTTCGAATCTCTGGTTCCTACTGGAAATCGTGTTTTTGTTTATTTTTTTTGCAATAAACTTTGAACAATGGATTTGATTCTCGATTTTTTTGCCTTGTCACAGACACTGTACTTTGCATAATATGCTGTGACGAAATTTTGACGAATAATTGCCGAGTTTATTTCTTCGGCTTATGTTACCGTATTCAGATGATCTGTCTATTTGCCATGATGCATGAGTGATTAGATTTAGAATGAAACTTAGATGCGATGCGAAGTATCCCTTGCATGCCGTTTCTTAGTCGTTACGATAACATTAGAAGATTCGTTGCTTTAAATCCAGATGTTATTAGTGACATGCGAATGTGTGCATCCGTATTAATTATTTTCTGCTCAGCATGTTTTTAGTTATGCCAGGTCGCATTTACTTGGTAAGGATAGATGTAAACGAAATATAAAATAATTTAAAACGACCCACCAAGCTGGTATATGTTATTACAAACAATTAATAATACGTGGTTCTCGAATTTCTCTAATTTATATCAGCGTATTTTCCGGATATTAAATTAATAATTAAACAGTTTATATATTATTTTTTTAGAGAAAATGCTACGGTCAGGTGACCCCAGACTTCACGAAATGTCGTTCCCTTTCTCGGACCAGAAAGCTTTACTATTAACATATATTAACTTTGTTTCTTTTTTGACACTCAAGTTAATCCGAGAAAGAAGAGTGATAAGGATGCCTCAATAAATGTCCTCCCTGTTACTATTCTCAGGCAACATGATATTGGAAAACTCAAACCTATTTCAATGACACTTAAGAAATTTTGAGAAACAATTGTTGAGTTTTTTTTCTTCGACTTATGTTACAGTATGCAGATGATATGTAGATTTGCCATGTTGCATGAGTGATTAGATTTAGAATCAAACTTAGATACCATGCGAAGCATCCCTTGCTTGGTGGGTTTCTTCTAAGTTTGAACTATGGATTTGATTTTCGATTTTTTTGCCTTGTCATAGACACTGTAGTTTGCATAATATGCATTTCTTCATGATGTGATTTTGACGAAATTTTGACGACCAGGTTTTCAGTTTTTCTCTTCAGCTTATGTTACCGTATCCAGATGATATATAGATTTGCCATGCTGCATGAGTGATTAGATTTAGAATCAAACTTAGATATAATTAGTGTTTAATAATGGGAATATTGTCAACATGCAGTTGTTCAGGTGAGCTCAACCACCATGCGCCCTGCGGAGGAATTTAATCATTATGAGGAAGGTGCTTCTAACCCAGCCTCATTGCAGGAAGAAGGTACCGTTTCTATTTGTCATCACTTTTCGTATAGCAGTTATGTTTTCTTACAGTGGTTGGCATCCTATTGTGTATGCCATAGCTTTAAATGTCTGAATAATATCGCATGATAGTCTCCCGTTTTCCCAATGGAAAGCACATAACATGTTATGGTAGCTAGAGATATATATATCAGTCGAAGGTCATAGGATGTAATGATATGACTGCTATTGCCATTTTATCTTGACATACAGTGTATGTTGCCATGCCTCATGTTCATCCAACATCAAACAATGCAATCACACGAACCAACCACAACCCATCTCATTAATATGAAATGAAATCTCTCTCTATATATATGATAAGAATAAAGATGAGATAGTATAATATTCCAAATAAAATACGTCACAAAGAGGTTTACTTTTAAAAGGAGTAGAAAAGACTAAATTTATAGAAACCACTCAATTTATAAAAACCACTCAATTTACAAAAAATGATATATAAATGATAACTTCATATATCATTGTTATCTAAGAGAGGTCGCTATAAAATGACATATAAATGATACTATAGCATGCTTCATATATAAATGATATATAAATGACAACTTTCAGAACTGCTAGGTAATTTTAGCATGGGATGATCATTTATTTCATTAAGCACAAGTCTTTAAGCACAAGTCTCTACCCGATTAACACAAATGATACACACACACACACACACACACACACACACACACACACACACACACACACACACACACACACACACACACACACACACACACACACACACACACACACACACACACACACACACACACACACACACACACACACACACACACACACACACACACACACACACACACACACACACACACACACACACACACACACACACACACACACACACACACACACACACACATATTCCTTTAGAATCAAATATTTTTTCTTCTCTTTAACTATATAAAATCAATTATGTAAAGGAAGAAACTATATCTATATTAGCAAATCTAAACTTTAGTATTTATTTCATTAAGCACAAGTCTCTACCCGATTAACACAAATGATATACACACACACACACACACACACACACACATACATATATTCCTTTAGAATCAAATATTTTTTCTTCTCTTTAACTATATAAAATCAATTATGTAAAGGAAGAAACTATATCTATATTAGCAAATCTAAACTTTAGTAGTAATGGTATAGGCTGCTAATATACAATATTAATTTATCTGGAAAAAATTTATTTACCATATTGTGGCAACTATTTGTTGTTATATAAATATGTATTCAAACGTCTAAAAAGCTAGACTAGACAAACGCAAAAGAGGAAGGGGAGGCAAAAGAAATCTGTGCAACCCAAGTCAATTCACCTAAATAATCAAATCGAGGGTTTAAATCTAGAAAGCAAGATATTGATCCACTAAGTATTTTCTTTGTGATTCAAGCATTTAGTGCTCTATTTATCCAACTAAATGGGAAAAAAACTTAATTCACATAAAGTTAAAAACGCTCAAAATTTTCAAAGACTTTCTCTTACTGATAAAGAATTTTACACTATATGATGCTTCAAATAGAAATATCTTATACATTGTTGCATAGATCGTTACCTTCCATCCACTTATAGGTCATCGACATATCTTACGAATGAGGTTGTACTTAGTAACAGATTTTATTCGTTCAATAATCATTTGTATGTTTGCTTATTCATAGTTTTGATTAGAATAAGATTTGCAACAATCGATTGTTGGTGACTTCAATGCTGAAGAAAATGTGGAAGCCTTCGACATGTCTAAAGAATGCGGTCATACTTAAGAATAGATTTTCTTTAGTAATCATTTGCATGTTTTCTTAGTAATAACTCCGATTAGAATATGAATTGTATTAACAAGTTTAGGATGAGTTCGATGTTGAAGAAAATGCTTGGTCAAGTCTCTGCAGAGAAGAAAGTGACTCGAAGGAGTTGCTACGTAGGACACATAAGCGAGGATGTGGAGAAGTGTTGCAAGTCAATAATTTTTAGTTTTGCGAACCATGGTTTTTTATTTTTATATTTGTAGAGATGGATTTTATGTTATTCAACAAAAATGATTACAGGAAAGCAAAATGGGATAGGATTATGAGGTTATCAATCATGATTGTGGTAGTTATGATAATCAAATATAAAAGTACGAGTTCTTTTAATGACTAAGTATGCTCTATAAAATTAAAAAGTTTGCTATGAATATAACAAGCAGGTTAGCTTTTTTTTACGTAACAACATAAATAGAATCTCTTTAATTCTCCTTTTACGTATAACTTCGTTAAAAATATATTATATTACTTCATTTGTATTGTTTGCTTTTTCATATAGAAATAGTCCATATATTGTTGTCTAGACCGTGACCTTCCCTCCCGACATGTCGAAAGGATGAGGTCGTATAAATGGGATAGGATTACTCCACATTACAAGAAAGCAAAATGGGATAGGATTATGAGGTTATCAATCATGATTGTGGTAGTTATGATAATCAAATATAAAAGTACGAGTTCTTTTAATGACTAAGTATGCTCTATAAAATCAAAAAGTTTGCTATGAATATAACAAGTAGGTTAGTTTTTTTTTACGTAACAACATAAATAGAATCTCTTTAATTCTCCTTTTACGTATAACTTCGTTAAAAATATATTATATTACTTCATTTGTATTGTTTGCTTTTTCATATAGAAATAGTCCGTATATTGTTGTCTAGACCGTGACCTTTCCTCCGTTTATAGGACACCGACATGTCGAAAGGATGAGGTCATACTTAAGAACAAGTTGTATCCGTTCAACAATCGTTTTCGTCTTTGCTTATTGGTATCTCTTGCTTCTCCTTATACATGTTGCATCTCCTTTTAGCAAGAGAAGGACACATTATAGATGACAATGATGGATCAACGCCCTCCCAAGGTACTCATATAGTCTCGGATCATATACAAATATGTCATGGGCATTTCCTCTTATTATTTTGATGATATTTTTTTCTTTATATCTATTCCATTTTCATATAGATCCACTCAATTAACATATACTAAGTTGGTCCTAAAAAAGTAATAACCCTTCTAAGCTTTTAATTTCCTGTTGGTTTGTGAACCGATTACGCTTACTTATTGACCACGACTTTTACAGATCTTTATTTAGATCTTATAACTGTTGGTAAAGATAGGAACTTATCGTTAATTAATATTTTATAAAGAATAATTTGTTCCTTTAAAAAGTCCATAAAATTTTGAAGTGTTCAACTTCATGCAACTACATGAAATAGTTGCACAAACTACATCCCTATTGACCTTTACTTCCAAGCATTTGCTTAGATCATATGTTTGTACTTGACAATGGAAAATTATTCTCACTTTGAGTTTATAGTTGCAAGGAAGCGATGGTCTAGAAAAGATGACCGATCCATATCACAAAAAAGAAGTATGTCTCTATGTTCACGTAACGTTGATCACACTACCAATTCTGTAACACACCTTCCTAACAAATTTCTTTAATCATTTTTAGGAAAATTTACTGAGAGATGGGATTTTGGTAGACCAAATTGCAGTTGTGTTAAATGTGGTGCAATCATGTGGCCTAAAGAGAAAAAAAGGGATCAAGTATGACAAGGCCAAGTTTCAATTTATGCTGCTCAAACGGAATTGTGAAGTTACCCGCTTTGCAACAAGCCCCACATCCACTAGATTCACTATTAAGTGGAGATCATATATGGTCGACCCATTTTCGAAAGTACATTCGCCAGTACAATAATTGCTTTAGTTTCACGTCAGTTGGGACCTCTGTTGACTCTTCTGTAAATGACGGTCGCGGGCCATATTGTTATAGGATTCATGGGCAATTATATCATAGAATTAGATCATTAGTACCATCTCAATTAGTCTCTCCGTCTTTTGCACAGTTATATGTTTTCGATACACAACATGAGAAAGAAAATCGCTGTCGAGCCTTCTATGCAAGTTCAACCAACAATTCTGCAAATGAAACACTCATAGAAGAGTTACAAGAAATGATTCATCATTGCAATCCATATGCTAGCATTTTTAAACAAGTCAGTAAATGTATAGAAGAAGATAACCAATGTCAAATAACTATAAAGATAATGGATTCTAGGAGTAAACAACATGTACCACCTTCTGCCGATGAACTCGCTATGTTGATTGTTGGGGACAATGATCATCAGCCGTGCAATCGTGATATTGTTGTTTGTACAATGTCTGATGACTTCCAAAGAATTAATGAAATCCATCCTGCTTATATGCCTCTACAGTATCCAATTCTTTTCCCTTACGGTAAAGATGGATGGAGAATAGGATTATTGACTACACAAACTCAAGGCAGACAATTAAAAATGTCAATTTCTATGATGGCCTTTTATGCCTATCGACTTCAGTTTCGACCTCTTGAGTCTGGAGCTGCACTGTTGAGAAGTGGTAGATTATTACAACAATTTATTGTTGATGCTTTTGCAAGTATAGAACAATGTCGACTAATTTGGTTTCGACAAAATCAAGATAAAATACGGAGTGAAACGTTTGCAAATATATATGATGCAGTTTCCTTGGGTGGACACGTTGGTAAGGAAATAGGAAAACGTATCATTTTACCTTCCTCCTTCACTGGAGGTCCCCGATATATGTTGCATCATTATTACGATGCCATGGCTCTATGTGCTTGGGCTGGGACACCTGACATTTTCTTAACATTTACTTGCAATACAAATTGGATAGAAATTCGTTACATGCTTGAGCTGAGTGGTTCTGGCGTAGCAGAAGATCGTCCTGATATAATCGCACGAGTCTTCAACCTAAAAGTAGCGGAATTGCGAGATGATATCATCAAAAGGCATCTTCTTGGAAAAGTTAAATCAGGTCCATGTTCACCTTACTTTCTAAATAGTTGAAGTTCCCGAGTAGTATTTCACCTCTTACTAAATTATCCAAAAACAAATTTTGTTGTAGATTTGTCGGTAGTGGAGTTTCAAAAACGTGGGCTTCCTCACATGCATATGCTTATTACCTTACACGAGTCTGATAAAATTAGGACTTCTGCAGACATCAATAGAATTGTTTCGGTAGAAATCCCAGATCCAATCACTGATAAGTATGCCTATGAAACTGTTACTCGCCATTTAGTGCATGGTCCATGTGGAATCCTCAATTCAAGATCGCCATGCATGGTAGACAAGAAATGCTCAAAATTCTATCCTAAAAGGTTTATCGAAGAGACACTCTACGATGACAATGGTTATGCAATTTACAGAAGACGTGATGATGGAAGAACAGTTCATGTTAGAGGCACAACTATTGACAATAGATGGATAGTACCACATAACGTGGACTTGGTAACAAAATATGATGCACATATCAATGTTGAGATTTGCAACCAACTCCAGGCGATCAAATATCTTTTCAAATATGTTCATAAAGGTTTTGATAAACTTACTTTCGCATTGCAAAAGGATGAGAATAATGTAGATGAAATCAGTCATTACCTTAATGCAAGATATATATCTGCAATCGAAGCTTCTTGGCGAATATTTGACTTTAGATTGCATTACAGAAATCCTGCTGTCCTCTTATTACATTATCACTTGCCTGATCAACAAAGTTTGTTCTTTCGTGATGATGATAATATGGATAATATTATAGATAATCCATTCATTGGTCGAACGATGCTAACAGAGTGGTTTGCTCAAAATAGAACCAACCCTGAAGCTAGATGGCTAACTTACATAGAATTTCCACAATTCTTTGTTTGGGATTCAAAAAGGAAAATGTGGACTACTCGACTTAGTGGAAAATGCATTGGTCGTCTTCAAAGTGCAAAGTTAGCCTCAGGTGAATTGTATTACTTGAGGATGCTACTTCTTCGGAAGCCAGGACCATTAGACTATATTGATCTTCGGACAGTGAATGGGACGATATGTGATACGTTTAAGATGGCTTGTGAGAGACATGGGTTTCTTGAGGATGACAATGAATGGGCATATGCTTTAGAAGAGGCATCTGTATGGGCAACTGGATGGCAGTTAAGACATTTGTTTACTTGTCTTTTACTGAAAGCGGATATAATCAATCCCAACGAATTATGGAATAAATACTGGAAGAGCTTGACTGATGATCTCCAAGAGAGGCGTGCAAATGATAGTTTTCAAGAATGTTTAAGGATATCTGATCATGATTTAAAGAGCAAAGGATTGTCACATATTCAGAGGATTTTGCGTGAAAACGGAAAGTCTCTTAACGACTACTCCATCCCTATTAACCCAAGTGATGAACTTTCCTTTCAAGATGAGGATAGTTTGTTTACAGATGAACTGCAATATAATGTGCAAGCTGAAGAACTTGAATTCATGCGTCTTTATAGTTCCTTAAACAGTGATCAGAAAACAGTCTACGAAAAAATAATCGATTCTTGCAACAATGAAGTTGGTTCATTTTTTTTGTACATGGAGGTGGTGGAGTTGGAAAAACATTTCTTTCACTATAAGAAAAACACGATTTGGCGAGCACAAAAGGGCTAGGATGGGGAGAGCACATGTGCTCGCCACCTTTGGGCGAGCACCTTGCGAGCACTAGTCCTCGCCCGCCGGCCTCGTCCATTTAAATTTCAATGTGTGATTTTAAATGGCACGTGAAAATTTGAGGGAGAGCACTTGGAGAGCACATTGGCGAGCACTTGTGCTCGCCCATTCAAATTTCAATGTATGATTTTAAATGGCGCGTGAAAATTTGGGGGAGAGTACTTAGAGAGCACATTGGTGAGCACATGTGCTCGCCTACGTCTTATAAACAGAACGCTAGCGGGCTCCCTGTCCTTCATTCCAAATGAAACGAAACCCCAAAAACCCTCCTCCGACAATCTTTGAGCGGCATCCTCCACCTCCATCGACCATCATTTACCTTCAATATATGCTACTTTTTGTTCTATAAGGTATTTTAAGGACTCATCTCTTGCTTATTTTTACTTTGGTTGCATAGTATAGATATATTCAATGCTATAGGGTTTGTAATTTTTTTAGAATAGAACATCATATCGTGTTTTTTTTAGAATCTGTTAACCTGTTTATTGTACATCATACGATTATATTGATGTATATTAGATGTTAGAATAGATTTTGTTAGCTAATTCTATATGCAAATTAACATGTATGGAAGGTGTATGATGAAATGTCTAAACCATTACCATTACAAAACAACCATATTGTTCAAATTTGTTTACTTGTATATTGGACATTATACCATTAGATTACCATAGATTATATTTAGAACAAATTTTATGAGGCTATTCTATATGCAAATCAACATGTATGTAAGGTGTATGACAGGCTAATGAAAAATCGAGAACTTCCATTGTTATATGTGATGTGATAACCTATACATAGACTAAATACCCATATTTTCCTACATATTCAGGATTATGTAGAAATGGTTTATTTTGTATGTTCTTGTGGTATTTAAGTATGTGTGTGTGTTTGTGCATGTGTTAGTACATGTGTACACGTACGTGTTAGTATGCTAGTGCGTGTGTGTGTGTGTGATGTGTGTGTTAGAGAATGTAGACAGTATTAATACAGTGTTGAAAGGGGGTGGGAAAATTATTTGTGTGAGCTATTTATGTATGTGTGTTATGTGTGCATGCATGTGCATGTACCTTAGGGAGCGTGTTAGTATATTGTGTATCGGGGAGAGTGTGCATGCATATTAGAGTATGTGTTAGTATGTGTTAGAGAGTGCATTAGTTTAATATGCATGGAGCACAAGCCTATGAGAGTGAGGACATACTTCTTAATATGTTAGATTTATTTTAGTGTGTAATATTTGTTTGTAAAGTTTCGATAAAATGGTCTTTAATTTTGATGTTATTGATTAAATACCTAAAGTTTCTACATGTAGAAGGCTACCATGGATATACGTGTTAACCAAGTTCTATGTTTTACATTTTTTATTACTTTGCAGATGAATGTGATTGTGAGGGTGACCATATATTATCTTATTTGTTCCAATTTTGGATATAACAGGAGAAAGCTCACGATATTATTGGTAACACTTTATCTTCCAGTAAAAACTTCTCTATCTTTAGTTTATTTAGATTTCTATTGAGATTATCCTTTATAATTGAATGCAGGCTTACACATATATGTAGATTCATTTTCCAGACATCAACTCTTCTATCATTAGGTATGCTCAATTAAATACTGTCCTCCTACTTTTATCCATGTATATCCAAGTTTCAAACTTTGAACTAAAGTTTATAATTAAGTGATTAGGAAATGTTAGCATCCACATAAAATATGATGAGATCTAGTATGAATAATTATTTACGATAAGATGATCATGTTATTTGTAAGTATAGAGTCATGTACATGCCTTTCTAAATTCACGTACATGCAATTCTATTGTATCACCATTCACACTTTGTCTTCATGTATTTACATTCATGATTTTGCAAGATGATTTATTGATCATGCATGTCTAGATGTTATTCTTTTTATTCTTGAAAAGTGTATTCACTTCCAATTTTTAAGAATTCCAGGATTTCGAGCCCTTACATTTGAACATGATCGTGTGTATGAACATGATTGTTTTTTAGAAAGAGTATGAACATGATCTTGAGGATGCAGAAGGCCAAATCCTACATCAATAGGTATGCTTGATTTAATTTTATCATCTTTCTTTGATACATATATATTCAATCTTCAAACTATTAATTTAATTTTACTTTGAGTCAACTAGGTACAAGGTATGATCTATATAAAATATAATAGGAAGATGATAAGGAGGATGCACTTCACTAGATGTATGAGGTTAGTGCATATGATGATGTTTTACTTTTGTATTATGATTCATACTCTTTCTTCATGTATTATTTTCATGTTTTTGCAAGATGATTTTTTGAGTACTTACATGTTCATATGTGTATTGTCTAGGTTCATGCGTATTTATGTGTGTGTTAGAGTGCTCGTATGTATGTGCTAGTGAGTTTACGTGTGTGTGTGTGTTACATTATGTTAGTTTGGGTTATAGTTAACATGTGTTACACTTTGAAAGAGAGGATGTGCATGTTTGGCTTAAGTTCATTTGTGTTTGTGTGCTTATGTGAATACTAGTGTGTATTAGTATGTATTATATATTTTAGCATGTGAATGCAGGAGATATAGTGTGTGTATGTTTGTTAGAAAGTGGAGAGTGTGTAAATATAGTGTTTTGGTTCTAGATATGAAATGCTTATGTTAGTATGGTATTTGTGTTAGTATACCAACGTGTGTTATTGATTGTAAGTGTATGTTATTGTTTATGCTTATACACGATAATGCTATGGATGAGAGAGAAAGAATGTGTATGAGAAATCAGGGTAAACTAGAAGAGAAGAAAGCAATGAAATTGAAGTATAAGTCTCCAGCTTGACATAAAATATGTTTATATAATACAAGATTTTTAAAATGACTTTATAGTATGTAATACAGATTCAACGGAGCTTCGAAACCCCGAAGAACCTATATATTTTTTTTCATGTTCTCCACAGTTGGCGAGCACATGTGCTAGCCAAGTCCTAGCCATTTGGCGAGCACAGGACTTAGAGAGCACTTAGCTAGGACTTGGCTAGCACATGTGCTCGCCCACTTTTAATAGCGAGCACAAATCCTCGCCAATATAAGCTAGCGAGTAGAGTTTAACGAGCACAAGCTTGGCGAGCACATGTGCTCGCCAAATGACTTGGAGAGCACTCTGAGAGCACCTAGGGAGGACTTTTGTGCTCGCTGATAAACACGGATTTCGACGGTCTTAAGTTCAACACAAAGCGTGAACTCAGTCGCAGTGTCGACCAATCAAAATCCGAATTTAATCAACAATTAACCCACACTAAGATCAATAAATTAGAAACAATGTGGAGTTAAAATTTATTTTTAACTCTGCACAAATGATGTAAAGGGCAAGTATGCAGAGAGTTCGAACACAGGGAGCAAACAGTATAGCTCAAGCAATTAAATGCACAAGTGAGTGTGTGTGCGGAGTGTCTACACTAAGCAAGCAATCAAAGCAATTGTTGTGGGTTTTTAATTATTTTTTTTTCTTTAATTTAATTTTTAATTTTGTATTTTGATTTTTGATTTTCTAATTTTTATATTTTATACTTTATATATATATTTTTTTTAATATTGGGAAGTAAAGGCAATATAATAAAAGGCAAGGTAGAATATTAATAAAAATGCACAAAAATACTCAAAAATCCAGAAATGAAATGTTTTTGGTCTTTTTAATATTTTTTACTGTTTTTGTGATTTTTGGGGATTTTTCTAGGTGTTTTTGGGATTTTTAAAAGCTGAAATAAGAGAAAACAGTGCAAACAAGGCTGGCTGTGAGTAAAATGTAATTTAAAAATAGCAACCAGTAGCAAAAATATTTCACACTATTTTTCTAATAAAAGTAACAAAATAAGGAAGAAACAGAAGCTAAGTTTACAATTTTTGGTTTTTTCTACTATTTTCTATATTTTTTTGAAGTTTTTAAGTGTTTTTCAATTTTTAGTGTTTTTCTTTTGAGATTTTTAATGATTTTTAGACTGACACTAAAATAGGATAAAATAGACACTAGGTGATTTTTTTGGAATTTTTGGAGTTGTTTTACTATTTTTTTGGTATTTTCTAAGGTAGACAGTACCCAAAAAGGCTGATTTTGATTTTTAATAAATATGGAAATAAAATAAAATCAAAAACTAAATAGGTGGCGTGAAAGTATGGGTGCACAGGAGCTTAAGTCTATTTTTGTGGAATTTTTGGAATTAGAATGATATTTCAAATAATTACAACAAACATCCAATTACTAAAGTCCTGGCAAGGGCATAAGTGCAAATATTGAAACAACCAGGGGCTTACACGCAATTTTTCCACAAAAGTTTACACTGAAACTTGCATTTACTTGGACGAAATATAAATAACAAAACCCGGAGGGGCCTTAGCGCAAAATGCCCAAGCCGAACACGTGCGAGACACGCGCCTGGCAGGGACCTAAAGGCAATAACCAACACTATCAGGGGCTTGTATGCAAATATCCCAAATATTTAACACTGCATACAAACGTTCTGGGCCTAAACCAAAATACCCCAAAGGCCGAGGGTCTGTCTGCAAAATGGCCACGCACCTCACGCGCACGGGCACGTGAGATGACGTGGCCGAGGACCTTTTTGTAAATACGTAAAAGTTCGGGGGCCTTAAGGTAAATATTACAAAACTATTTAAACTGCCGAGGAAAGTTTTAGTACTATTAAAATATTACAAAAATGGGCGGGGGTTTGTAGCAAAATACCCACGCCAAAGCGGGAGCGGACGGCTGATATCGCTTCACTTAGACACGTGTCCTGCTCTCGCGCTCCGATACCCCTTCGCAGCTTGCGGCCAGGATTAGAAGATCAGGAGTGCATCGAACGGTCCTGGGAGCGCAAGATCTAACGGAGGAAGGACGGCTTGGAAGAACTGGAGTCGATCGGACAGCTCTGGATGATGGAGGAGGAACAGCGGATGAACTCGCCGATGGCGAGTTTTGATTCGAGCCCACGCCTGCCTCCGACGTTCGTTGGAGCTTCAAAATGTCCAGATCTTCTCCTGCAGGTGTTGGCTGACGTCTGGAGGCTTCAAAATCCACCGGCGGACGCCGGTGCTCTCGCACGGAGGTGGCGGAGCTGCAAGGCTCCAGGTGCTCCGGCGAGAGCGCAAAATAGCTCCAGGAGCTTCGATGTACTTCAATACCTGCACCAAAACGTTAGAGAGGTCGAGGGCAAAATGCCTCGACCTCGGGTGACTCTCGAAGGTAGCGTGGAAAGCGAGATGTGGGCTCGCCGGAGTTGCGCTCCGGCAAGGTGGTCTATGGAACTATTCGATGGACGATTCGACGAATGAAGATAGGCGAAATGATCCGAAAACTAACAGGAACTGGAAGGGGATAAAGAGAAGGCAAGAACAGCCTCGATGGCCTAGGGCCAGAGGGTGGTTACCTCGACGGCAGAGCTTCGCCGGAGGTTGGAACGCGCGACGATCAGGTGCTCTCCCGACGCCTGGAAGCCTGGAGCTCAGAGCTGTCACCTCCGGGTACCTTTAGCTCGACCAAGGGGGAAGGATCGTGGGTAGTTCGCGGTTCAACCCGAGAAAGGAAGAAGGGGGGTTGTATTTGAAGGGTGAAAATCGCATGAGTTCGAGACGAGATCACGGGTGGTAGAAGGAGATATGGGTCGATCTGAGGAGTCGGCGATGGAGATGGATCTACAGTGATCAACTTCCAAGAAGGAAGCGACGACGAAGGACGAGCGGCGCGACCTCGAAAAAAGGGGTGAAATCGGGCGAAAAACGAGGTGTACGAACTCGTGGAGGGTGAAGAATGGACTGTTGACCCGCCGGTCAACAGTTCAAGGCGCCTGGTTGGTCCACGTGGACCAACCAGGGAAAAGATGAAGAAAATGCTTTGTTAATTCGTTTAAAAATAGAAATAAATAGAATTAAAGTATGATTATAAAATAAAAATTGTTTGTTATCTTATGTAGTATTTTATTATGATTTTTATTTATTTTTATGAAATATATTTTTACAAGTTTGCATTTATACCCCTATATAGGTATATTATCTACATATTGAGTATTTTTATTTTTATTTTTGTATTTTTAATTTATTTATTTTTGTTTATTATTTTCTAAAATGATAAAATACTTTTATAAACATAAGTGTATTTTTATTTTATCTTTCTAATATGTTTTATACATTAAATAAAATCAAAGTATAAAAAGTATAAGTATAAATATAGGTATAATACCTGTATACCCTGTATATGTGTGTATTTTATTTTGAGTTTTCTTTTTACTTTTATTCTGATTTTAATGTGTATATTTATTAGAAGTAATATTTACAATATTATAAAAATATAAAATTATAAAAAATAATGAATAAAGAATAAGTTGAATATTTTAATCTGTACAAGGTACAATGTGGGTCCAAAACTCAACTTTCAGACCGTAGCTCCGCCAAATGCGAAACCACCACCATTGGATAGATTATTTTCTTCTATATACAATTAAAGGTGAGTACGCTGCATTTGGAGTTTTTATTTGTGAGATACGGGTCTGGGAAGTTAGCATTCTGGATTTTTATTCAGACCATAACTTTTTATCTGTACATTATTTTTCTGTGAAATCAATTTTGTATTTTTCTTTATAAAATTATCTACAACTTTCATGTACAAAGTTTCTTTATTTGATGTACAAAAAGTGGAACCAAAAATAGGTCCCAAAATGAATAAAGAATGAATAGATTGTATAGGTATTTACACTGTATTTCTGACCTTATCTCCCCCTACTTTATTCCTTGTCGACCTATTCATCAAGATGCCTAGGTCTCGGGGGTTTTGGGTCATAAAATATTTACAATATTTTATTCTTTTTCTTTTCTTTATTTATTCTATAATTTTGTCCTTAATTACAGTGATTTATACACAATCTGAATGCACATGCATGGATGCTAAGATGATGGTTTTAATGCTATTTACAGGCATTTGCTAGGGTTTTTGGTGCCAAAATGATAGAATAAAGATGATGAAATGTGGATTCATCATCCCCCTATACTTTACCTTTGCTAGTCCCTAGCAAACACTTATGCAATAAGTGCAAAAAGAGAAAAGAAAGAAAAGAAAAAGAAGAAAATTAGATTAAGTTTAATTATCGAACTTGTCTTTGCAAAATCGAAGTTTGGAGCTTAAGTCGGACCTTTGGAAATTTAGTGCGGTCGGAACCTTAATGAGAACCAAGTTTGAAATCCAACAGTCCTTGAGAATCCCAAAACTCTGTCCAAGTCTCCTCAATAGCCAGGTCAGAAATACTTCAACTCATACGCAAACTCTTACGACTATGAGTCTGACTCGTACAGTGTAAGTGATATGTAGCTCCCCACCTCAGAAGTGACAAAGAAACAACCTCCCCCAACCTGGTAACTCTAATGCCTCAGTCTAGCAACTCTTTCCTCGAGAAGCGGGGTATTCCCTTCTAAGTTCAAGTGCAACCGGCTCAAGAAGAGGGGGAAGAAGTATAGACTTTTGGAAGCTCAGCCAGTGTAGCTGAGTCTCCCGCTGCTAGCTTCATGAGATGTAACATGGATACCATAAGCTTTTGCTTTATTGAACTATATACATACTCCGGTGGGATTATTAAATTTTCAATCCGACCCACCACTTTTTTGGAGTTCTTTTTGCATTTTTTTTTTCAATTGCATCTGTATAACATATCTACATGAGCAGCATATACAAGAAATTTTCCTCTTGAGCCAGTAGACTATCCCTCTTTTGAAGCTTTATTGCAACCCACGGCTTCTGTCTTTAGCCTTCATCACCACTAGACCAAGTTGAGGTGCACTTCCTTCACTATAAGAAGAAGAGAGGTTCCGCCTAGAAGTACTACCCTCATATGCTACCCCAAGCTAAAGGAAGCTGCCTCCTCACCACCTCATCCGTGGAGAGCTATGTGAGAGGTGCAGGTGTCCAAGTTAGGTCATTATCAACAAGAGTCGTGCGTGTGCTCCGAAATATTCTACTTAGGCAGTCAAGAATCCATTGAACCAAGTCCCGTGATCCTCAAAGAATTAAGTCAACTAGACCTGAAGTACCTCAAACCAGTTCCTATAAGGTTCCTGTTATTAGGTAGATTTTAAGGTCCAATCAAGCTCCAATCTCCGGATTTTACTTGGGCTTGTTCAACTATCAAACTCAATCCGAAAAATGCGAATGCTATGCAATGCAATGCAGAAAATATTTTTGTGATGCAATCTTCAAAGATTTTGAACTTTTTATGGATTTTTGAAAAGATGATGATAATGCACATGCAGATGCAATTTTTTTGTATTTTTCAAAAAGATCTTTCAAATGTTTTTGGATTTTTGAAAACAAAAAGTTGTGGCTGAAACTAGGTGAAAATATGTATACGGGAGTGCTTCTTATATACAAGAAGTGGATTTTAAGAATTTACAGGGTAAGTGGTCAATTTTATACATATACATATAAGATGGATTTTGGTGTGATGAGTATATTCTTCAAACTTATTTGAAAACAAGCTTTTCACACAATTGTTGAAAACTATAGTCCAAAATAGTTTTTTACAAACATTTGACACACGGTTGAAAATCATTTTGCAAAGGTTTTCAAAACAGTATATATAGGTTTTTCAAATCATTTTTGCAACCATTTTTCAAACCATTTGCACATCATTTTTCAAACATTTTTATTTCACACAAAGAAAAGAAGTTTTACAAACCACACAGGTTGAAAACACGAAACAAAATATTTTCAAAATAGTTTTCAATAGATGTTCACAAAGATTTTCAAACTATTTTTCAAACATTTTGCAAAAAACATTTTCACCTGATTTATTAATCAGTAAATAGAAAAAGAAAGTGAGGAATAACCACATCTTTTTATTAAGGATTTTTAATGAATTTTAAAGAATTATTAGCCATGTTATTAGGAAAATACGAAAGTACGAGTTATGGCTAAAGTATATACGTAGTATATACGACCCCCCTATACTTAGCTTGAGCTATGTCCTCATAGATCGGAGAGAAAAGAGAAGACATAACTCGTACTAAGTATAGACAAGTCTAAAGAATAAAGAAATAAATGAATGAAGGACTCAACGAATGAGAAGTTGACCGTCCCCCCTATACTTAAGATTAAATAATCCTAAGTATAGCAGACTGTACACAACGCAGGGAGGGTCAAGGGTGGGAATGCACAGATCGTACTCAGATTGTCTCCCCCTATACTTAGGGTAGGATATCCCTAAGTATAGACAAAAGAGGAGACAAGGGAGAGGATCGAAAAGAATAGAAAAACTCGGGGTGCCAACCCCCCTATACTTAGGACAAAGTACGTCCTAAGTATGGAAAACTGTCTACAAGGGCGGCACCTTTTTGATAGATAAAGAAAATAGAAAAGGAAAAGAAGAAAAGAAGAAAAGAAGACAATAAATCAACGGAAACAGAGTGATATGAACAGATGGATCTGTACAGCGGAAGATAGAATTGATCACCATGTATGAGATGTAGATGATGAGAATAAAAGGGCACATCTCATACCAGAAGAATGGGGGCAACGTCCATGGTCGGGGGATCATGATCTCGATACAGCTTTAGGCGTTGACCATTGACGCGGAAGGTGGACGAAGATGACGGTTCGGATATGTCGATGCTGCCATTGTCATGTACCTTCCTGACCACATACGGTCCTTTCCACTTGCTCTGTAATTTCCCTGGGAACAATTTTAGCCTGGAATCAAACAACCATACTCTCTGTTCTGGCTCAAACTGTTTATGACTGATATGCGAATCATGCCATGTCTTCACTTTCTCTTTGTACTGTAGGCTGTTGGAGAAGGCTGTATCTCTCAATTCCTCCAGGGCTGCCAATTCTGCTCTTCTCTGGTCTCCTATACTCTCGGGATCTAAGAGTAACTCAGTAACTGCCCAAAAAGATTTGTGCTTGATCTCCACTGGCAAATGGCATGGCTTGCCATAGACGAGACGAAAGGGAGATGTCCCCAATGGATTTTTGAAAGAAGTCCGATAGGCCCATAGGACCGAGTCCAAAAGTTGTGACCAATCCTTTCGGTCTGGGCGGACAACTTTCTGCAAGATCGTCTTTATCTCCCGATTCGATACTTCAGCAAGACCATTAGTCTGAGGGTGATAAGGAGTGGCAACCCGATGGTCAATACCGAACTCGTCAGCAAGGGCCCTAACTTTGTCATTGATGAAATGAGACCCCCCGTCAGAAATCAAAACTCTAGGTACCCCGAACCGTGAAATGATATTTTTCCTCAAAAATTTGCAAACGGTTTTAGCATCTGCGGCTCGGGCGGGGATGGCCTCAACCCATCGGCTGACATAATCCACAGCGAGCAAAATATGCTCGAATCCCTGACTCTTAGGAAATGGGCCCATGAAATCAATTCCCCATGCATCAAAAACCTCACAAAAGTGAATGGGTTGCATGGGCATCATGTCTCTCTGTCCGCAGGTTCCCATTTTCTGACAGTCAGTACATTTCTTCACGAACTCATCAGAATCCTTGAAGAGAGTAGGCCACCATAGGCCGGATTGAAGCACCTTCTGTGCTGTCCTTTTTCCTGAATGATGTCCTCCTGCCTCAAGCTTGTGGCAGTACGTGAGGACGCTATGCTGCTCTTCTTGAGGAATGCACCTCCTCCAGATACTATCCCCTCCTTCATGATAAAGGACGGGATCCTCCCAATGGTAAAACTTGGCCTTAGCTAGGAAGGTCTCAAGTTTCTGCCTGGGCCAACCCTGAGGGACTGTCTTGGCAACAAGATAGTTTACAAAGTCAGCATACCATGGGAGTGAGGTGACAACCAAGATCGCCTCATCTGGAAATGTCTCTGTGATAGGTGCGCTGGGCTCAGATTCCTCAAGATTCTCCAATCTGGAGAGATGATCCGCCACCACATTCTTGACTCCAGGCTTGTCCTTAATCTCAATATCAAATTCCTGGAGTAGAAGGATCCATCTGGTGAGACGTGCTTTGGCATCCTTCTTAGCCATTAAATACCGGATGGCGGTATGATCAGTGTAAATTGTTACTCTAGATCCAAGAATATATGATCGATACTTATCAAGAGCAAAAACTACGGCCAGCATCTCTTTCTCAGTTACAGTGTAATTCCGCTGCGCGGCATCCAAGGTCCGGCTGGCGTAGTGAATGGCAAAGGGTAAACCATCCCTCCTCTGTCCAAGCACAACCCCAACGGCAAAATCTGAAGCATCCGTCATGATCTCGAATGGAAGAGACCAATCGGGTGGCTGAAGGACAGGAGCCGAAACAACCATATTCTTTAGAGTCTCAAATGATTCAAGACACTTATCATTAACAATAAACTCGGTGTCTTTGGTGAGCAAGTCAATGAGCGGTCGGGCAATTCGACTGAAGTCCTGAATGAACCGTCGGTAGAAACCGACATACCCCAGAAAAGACCGTAACTGACGCAAATTGGACGGCGGATTGAGTTTTCTGATGATGTCCACCTTAGCCGGATCGACCTCCATGCCCCTGTTGGAGACGATATGACCAAGGACCGTCCCTTGAGTCATCATAAAATGACTCTTCTCCCAGGATAAGACTAGATTAACCTCTATGCAGCGCTTCAGCACACGGTCTAGGCATTCAAGACAAGCGTCGAACCCGTCGCCATAGACCGAGAAGTCATCCATGAAGACCTCTAAACAGTCACCCACCATGTCCGAGAAGATGGACAACATGCACCTTTGGAATGTCGCCGGAGCGTTACATAGACCAAAGGGCATCCGTCTGAAAGCATACGTCCCAAACGGACAGGTGAATGTCGTTTTCTCCTGATCTTCAGGCGCAATGGCCACTTGATTATATCCAGAGTACCCATCAAGAAAACAGTAATGGCTCTTCCCAGCTAACCGCTCAATAATCTGATCAATAAATGGTAGCGGGAAGTGATCCTTCTTGGTGGCCTCATTCAATCGTCTGTAGTCCACACAGACCCTCCAAGAAGTTGGTACTCTGGTAGCGATCTCCTCTCCAGACTCATTGACAACTGTAGTGATACCCGTTTTCTTGGGTACCACATGTAGCGGACTAACCCATTTGGAGTCGGAGATGGGATAGATAAAATCGGCGCTCCACCACTTGGAAATTTCTTTCATGACTACGTCTCGAAGATTCGGGTTCAGCCGTCGTTGGAACTCACGCGACGGCTTAGCGTTCTCTTCAAGATAGATGTGGTGGGAGCAAAGATTTGGGCTCAGCCCCTGGAGATCAGCTATACTCCAACCGATTGCCTTGCGGTTTCTTTCAAGAACCTCCATCAAACGAGATTCTTGCTCTCCAGTCAAATCTGCTGAGATAATGACTGGGTACATGTCTGGCTCTCCAGCAAGGAATCTGTACTTCATCGACTGCGGAAGAGGTTTCAGTTCTGGACAACTAGGAGGTGGCAGATCTGGCTTCTGGTATGTCTGCGTGAAGGCGACCAGGTCTGCATGGGAGAACTCTCGCTCTGCATGAATTTCTGACGAAGGGCGGCCTGATGGATCATTAATAAACTGCACTGACTCGCACTCTGTCATGGATGTCGGCTCTGACGGAATCAGACAAGGCAAATAATCATCGAAGTCATCCCAGTCTATGTCTGAATCCGAGGGATCAGAAGACGATGAGCAAGATTGAAATTCCTCGGCACCACTCATCACAACACTGTCAGCCTCAGAGATATCCTCATCCAGGAATGCGCTCTCCCGGCTCTCGACTGCCATGAGCTTGAGATATAGTGAATCTGTAGGCAAGGCGAGGGTCGGTGCTACAGGATCTTTCCAATTGGATTCATCATCAGTCATCTCAAAGTCACAAACCTGGTGGATGTCTAGCTCCTCCTCTGTCATCTGCTCTGCTTCGCTGGACTGCTCTGAGCATTCTGCCTCTCTGGCTCTGATCTCTTCGATCGTCTCTATTT
The DNA here is from genome assembly GCA_037367405.1 of Ottelia alismoides. Classification (NCBI taxonomy): domain Eukaryota; kingdom Viridiplantae; phylum Streptophyta; class Magnoliopsida; order Alismatales; family Hydrocharitaceae; genus Ottelia; species Ottelia alismoides. The sequence continues at coordinate 69,639 of JAZKJV010010144.1, forward strand.
GTATGGCTTCGCCCTCTACGCGAAAGCATACCTTCCCATTGTCATGGTCGGTCACCGCCTTGGCTGTGGCCAAGAATGGACGTCCGAGAATGATGGGGGCATCAGTTACCGCCTCAGGGATCTCCATGTCCAACACAACGAAGTCCACGGGGAATTGCAGGCCTTGAATGGTAACGACCACGTCTTTCAATAACCCCTTCGGCCTCTTAATCGACCTATCAGCAAACTGAAGGACGGTTCTGCTTCGAAGAAGAGGGCCAAACTCGAACTGCTTGAGTAGGGCCGCCGGAAGGAGGTTAATTGAGGAGCCGCTGTCTAATAGAGTACGATCAAATTGCTGCTCTTGAATCTCACATCTGACATAGGGAGCTCCTGCGTCTGGTCGCTTGGCTGGCAATGTGTTCTGAATGGCGCAGCAAGTGTTATGCGTGAGCATATGGATTTGATCTCTGTGCCTCTTCCTTCTTCGAACTGTAGTTGTTTCTTTTAAGTTCTTCTTGAAGAAGGGGATATGCTCAAATGCCTCTCGTAGAGTCAGCTGAATATGAAATCTGTCAATCATTTCGTTGCCGAACTCTACTTCCTGGTTCTTTTTAGGATTTTCTTTTTTATTCCCCTTCGCTCGGCGGAGTGCCTCAGGGAAGGGGATGGTAGGGGCCTCCTCAGATGGAGGACTAGGATTCGGTCCCTGTGCTTGTGAAGACGGAGAATCCACACAAATATCATCATGCAACACATATGGATCTGCAATTTGAACGGGAACCTTTCCTTTATTCATATTTTTGTTCTTTTTGTTACCACAGTCCATAGATACAAAATGTGGTAACATCACAGTGGGAGGCTCAACAAAAGTAGAGATGGTGGCTTCAGTACCACCACCGGCACCTGCATCTGCGGCATCAGCACCGCTCTCTGGTTCTGCATCAAAAATGGTGGCATCAGCACCACCGTCTTCATCTGGTATCACGACGGCATCAACACCGTCGTCCTGGACTTCATCATGAGTGGCATCAGCACCACCGTCTTCAACATCATCATTAGCGGCCTCAGTACCGCTCCTCTGCTCCTCTGGCGCTCCTGGTTCGGCATCGGGTTGTCGCTCAGAAGAGGCGCCGCCGGCTGGTATCCTACCGCTCCTAGTAGTCACAAAATCAGCATCATTCACAAAAGAAGACATATCATTCAAATTGTTACTAGGAGAGGCACCCTCTATGAACTCTACCTACTCAGATTTTCTTTTGAAATTATTAGGGTTTGGTTCGATCTGAGCGGGTATGGCGGCTTTGCCTTTGATAATATCCCGCATCTCCTGCCGGAACTCATCCATTTCTTGCCTGAAAGATGCTCGCTGTTCAGATAGCAAGCGGGCAAGATCGTCAAGGGCGGGGTTCTCATAGGCTTGACCCTGAGAACCGGATGTCTGTCCCTGCTGGACATGGGGCTGCTGCTGGTATTGCTGCTGTTATTGGGGGGGAGGCTGGGCATAAGAATGCTGAGGCGGCTGACGCTGCCTCCACTGCTGTCCCTGATAGGCGGGACGAGGACCACTGTGGTACTGCTGGGGTTGGTTGTACTGGGGCTGCTGGTGTTGTTGTTGTGGCTGGCCGCTCTGCTGTCCTTGAGCAGGAGAATGCTGTTGGGATGAGGATCCACCATTACCCCAACGGAATCCGGGGTGATCCCTACGAATTGCGGGCTGAGGGTATCGGTCATACCAAATCCCGTTGACTTCCATCAACGGTTCCTGCTCGAAGGAGGGTGGAGGAAGAACTGCCAGTGGCTGCTCTGGCTGATAAACCACCATCTGAGTCTCCTGAGATGGCGGTTGCTCTGGATGGTACTGCAACAATGGAACCGGCTCCGCCTGGATATGGTTCACCTGGCGGTATGAGGTGGAGGCCTGGTTGGGATTGTTGCTGCTGGAAGCAACCTGTGACCTGGGAGGCTGTTGTGAATGGGCCTGTGCCTCCTGAATACAGAGAATCTGAGTTTTCAGGTCACTCATTGTCTTTGTGAGAAGGTCCATCTGGGCTAGACCTTGATTCTGCTTTTTCTCAAGGATCTCCATGCGGTCCAGCTTTTCACTGATGATGCCCATGTCGGCTGCTGCAGATTCGGCTTGAGCTGCGGCTACCGACACTGTGTTGGGACCGGCATCGATGCGAGCGATCCTCTGAAATGATCCCGCTCCTTGCGGGGGCTTCTGCTGTGTGTAGACTCTGGCCTGGGTCATCACTGTGGAGTTCTCTGCCATGCCTTCGTAGATGGCCCAGACGTCGTCTTCTCCCTTGGAGAAATAAGATCCACCGCAAGAGGCGTTCACAAGCCCCTGCAGCTCCGGTGTCAGCCCACAGAAGAAACTCTGCACCAGATTGGGCTTGGATATATCATGATGTGGACACCGGTCGATGAGCTCTCTGAATCGATCCCAAGCTTCATGAAATTGTTCATTTGGGATCATGACGAAATTGCTAATCATAGCTCTAGCTGCATTGGTCCGGCCGAGAGGATAGTATTTCTTCAAAAATGCGGTCCGGAGATCTGCCCAAGTGTCGACGAACTGCCCAAGATGCTTGAGCCAATATGCGGCTCTATCAACCAAAGAGAATGGAAGCAATCATCTTGATTGTGTCCTCGGTTATCAACCGATCATGGATGGTGCTGCAAATCATCTCGAATTCTTGGAGGTGGAGGTGTGGCTCTTCGGTCGGCAACCCATGGAACTTGGGTAGCATCTGAATCGTGTTGTGCCGAAGCTCGAAGTCTCCGTGGATTGACGGGAGTCTGATCCACCGGTGAGTGAGGGATGAAGCTGGGTTGTGCAGCTCCCTCATAATGGTCTGTGGCGGTCGCTCACCGTCTGGGTCGCCTCCTCCTGCATCGGGTCCTCCTCCTCCTCCTCCTCCACCGCCACCGCCCTCAGGTCGGTTCTCTCTCATCTGAGCTATCTCCCTCATGAGATCACCCATGAATGTACCCTGGTCACGGATCTGTCTCTGCATGGTCTCCAGGGATGCTAACAAGGAGTTATTGATGGCTGCCTGATCAAATAAGAATGGAGGGTGCTCATGATCATCCTCATGCTCGCCTCTGTCTGCCATGGCTGGATTTTCTGAAAAAGCAAAAGAGGCCATCTCAGGTGCTGTCGAATGAGCTGAACACTGTGATGCACTGTATTCTGACACTCTTGGACTGATGGAAGGAGAATGAGAATGGTGGTCGAGGGGGAACAGGGTGGATGTAAACTCAGGCTCGGAGAGCGGACTCTCCGAGGTATTCCTAGATGAATAAGGAGGAGTGCGGGATAGCGGTGCCGACAAAGTCGGCCTAAGAGATCTCCGTCCCATCATCTTGATTATTTGAGAAGAGTGGGGATAAAGAAGAAAATGAGATGCAACAAAATTTTGCACAATTGTGCGGTGTTTTTGATCTTGACCTTAATAAATCTAGAAATCAAACACAAAGCAAGGGTAGGTTCACCAACTCAACTCGTGAAGCCGTGAAGGTTCGGTTTTTATCTTTTCAGTTTTAGCTTGATTCAGGAATTTATCTTTTAACGAGTCCTTAGAACGCTACGCCTATAGGAGAGAGAGTACTGCCGGAAAAGTATCCCGTACTTGTCCTCCTCCTGTGTAACCTGTAGCTTGCACTTTTTGAGGTCCTTGTAACCCTTCCTGGATCCCTACTCAGCCAAAGAATAAGAGAGGAAGCCAATAGGCGAAACCGATACTTCGGATCTTGCTCGCAACGGAATCACCCGTGAGCGTGCAAGAACCTACTCGGACGCAGCCGGTGAGACAGACACCCCCGTGAAGGCGTGGCCTATGCTCGATACTTCGGACGAGGTCGATGCTCACACAGTAGTGAGTCACCAATGGTGACCAAGCCCTACTCGACTACGTACGATAGAAGCGCCAATACTTCGGAAATCCAGGCGATACACAAGGCAGCCACAAGCTGGGTTTTTGGCTCTAATCCTTACGAAGCGCTCACCTCACTTGGAAGGAGACCTTCCCATGCAACCTGAATACAAGTGAGGGTATTACTCACCCCAAGCAATGAATCCAATTACCTTTTTTATTTTGGTCAAGTTTTCTTAGCAGTCCCTTTTTTAATTTTTTGGTGTTATCGCTTCTTTTGAGTCAATTCAAACAAGCGCCTAACGTTTTTGTATTTTTTTCCTTTATCCTACTTTGTCCAAAAACAGAGGGAGAATAGAGTCGGAAAAGCCGTGCAAGTCGACACAAAGATGGAGATCTCACCTTTGTGCCTAAATGATGCGTGCAAAGTAAGAAGACTTACAGTGAATCCCAGCTCTCTCCATGCGGGATGCAAAACAGAAATTTATAAACCTAAACTACATGCCGGTATGCACACGGAAATCGTCCTAGATTAGGTAACTGCTAGCGTGAAGAACCACAAGTTGATTATCACCTCCCAATCCGAGTGTCCGGTCTTGGCTTACCCCTCCTCTTCTCGACACACTCGAGTTCAGGAGTAGCGCTTGATGGGGCTTGCTCACGGCGCGTGGATCAAAAGTAGATAACCAACTGTTTAATTAGTCTAAGTCCAAATACGCACTATAGGAGCATGCAAAGATAATTAAGTGTTTGGACCTATTCTACTCGAGTCAAGCAGGACCTAGATCTAGGAGCTCAATCCACAAAATAAAGTGAAGAATGAAAAACAAAACCGGAAAATGACAAGCGGTCAAAACACGATAAAAAAAACCGCGGTGAGCCCCCAGGTGAACAAACACCCGGCAGTTGGGCCCGATAGTGTCCAAGTCCAAAGTACCTGTATTATTACAATTTAAATGAATCACTCTCTCACAAAATAAAAGAAAAGCTAACTAATCCCTCTCTCTCTCTCACTCCTTGCTCTCTCCTGCCGGCTTGGCTAAAGAAAAGCCGGCTCCACGTCCCAAGGTTGCGTCGGTCGCCTAGGCGATCCGCCTCGCTCCGCGGTCCCTCGCAAGAAGACAAAGAAGAGATGGTCAGATAACTCAATCAAGATATATCAAAAATGTGAGGAATGGAAAACAATGCTATGGTAAACAATTCACACAATCAATCAAAATATGGACTACAAGCTGTTGCTCCCCGGCAACGGCGCCATTTGATAAACACGGATTTCGACGGTCTTAAGTTCAACACAAAGCGTGAACTCAGTCGCAGTGTCGACCAATCAAAATCCGAATTTAATCAACAATTAACCCACACTAAGATCAATAAATTAGAAACAATGTGGAGTTAAAATTTATTTTTAACTCTGCACAAATGATGTAAAGGGCAAGTATGCAGAGAGTTCGAACACAGGGAGCAAACAGTATAGCTCAAGCAATTAAATGCACAAGTGAGTGTGTGTGCGGAGTGTCTACACTAAGCAAGCAATCAAAGCAATTGTTGTGGGTTTTTAATTATTTTTTTTTCTTTAATTTAATTTTTAATTTTGTATTTTGATTTTTGATTTTCTAATTTTTATATTTTATACTTTATATATATATATTTTTTTTAATATTGGGAAGTAAAGGCAATATAATAAAAGGCAAGGTAGAATATTAATAAAAATGCACAAAAATACTCAAAAATCCAGAAATGAAATGTTTTTGGTCTTTTTAATATTTTTTACTATTTTTGTGATTTTTGGGGATTTTTCTAGGTGTTTTTGGGATTTTTAAAAGCTGAAATAAGAGAAAACAGTGCAAACAAGGCTGGCTGTGAGTAAAATGTAATTTAAAAATAGCAACCAGTAGCAAAAATATTTCACACTATTTTTCTAATAAAAGTAACAAAATAAGGAAGAAACAGAAGCTAAGTTTACAATTTTTGGTTTTTTCTACTATTTTCTATATTTTTTTGAAGTTTTTAAGTGTTTTTCAATTTTTAGTGTTTTTCTTTTGAGATTTTTAATGATTTTTAGACTGACACTAAAATAGGATAAAATAGACACTAGGTGATTTTTTTTGGAATTTTTGGAGTTGTTTTACTATTTTTTTGGTATTTTCTAAGGTAGACAGTACACAAAAAGGCTGATTTTGATTTTTAATAAATATGGAAATAAAATAAAATCAAAAACTAAATAGGTGGCGTGAAAGTATGGGTGCACAGGAGCTTAAGTCTATTTTTGTGGAATTTTTGGAGTTAGAATGATATTTCAAATAATTACAACAAACATCCAATTACTAAAGTCCTGGCAAGGGCATAAGTGCAAATATTGAAACAACCAGGGGCTTACACGCAATTTTTCCACAAAAGTTTACACTGAAACTTGCATTTACTTGGACGAAATATAAATAACAAAACCCGGAGGGGCCTTAGCGCAAAATGCCCAAGCCGAACACGTGCGAGACACGCGCCTGGCAGGGACCTAAAGGCAATAACCAACACTATCAGGGGCTTGTATGCAAATATCCCAAATATTTAACACTGCATACAAACGTTCTGGGCCTAAACCAAAATACCCCAAAGGCCGAGGGTCTGTCTGCAAAATGGCCACACACCTCACGCGCACGGGCACGTGAGATGACGTGGCCGAGGACCTTTTTGTAAATACGTAAAAGTTCGGGGGCCTTAAGGTAAATATTACAAAACTATTTAAACTGCCGAGGAAAGTTTTAGTACTATTAAAATATTACAAAAATGGGCGGGGGTTTGTAGCAAAATACCCACGCCAAAGCGGGAGCGGACGGCTGATATCGCTTCACTTAGACACGTGTCCTGCTCTCGCGCTCCGATACCCCTTCGCAGCTTGCGGCCAGGATTAGAAGATCAGGAGTGCATCGAACGGTCCTGGGAGCGCAAGATCTAACGGAGGAAGGACGGCTTGGAAGAACTGGAGTCGATCGGACGGCTCTGGATGATGGAGGAGGAACAGCGGATGAACTCGCCGATGGCGAGTTTTGATTCGAGCCCACGCCTGCCTCCGACGTTCGTTGGAGCTTCAAAATGTCCAGATCTTCTCCTGCAGGTGTTGGCTGACGTCTGGAGGCTTCAAAATCCACCGGCGGACGCCGGTGCTCTCGCACGGAGGTGGCGGAGCTGCAAGGCTCCAGGTGCTCCGGCGAGAGCGCAAAATAGCTCCAGGAGCTTCGATGTACTTCAATACCTGCACCAAAACGTTAGAGAGGTCGAGGGCAAAATGCCTCGACCTCGGGTGACTCTCGAAGGTAGCGTGGAAAGCGAGATGTGGGCTCGCCGGAGTTGCGCTCCGGCAAGGTGGTCTATGGAACTATTCGATGGACGATTCGACGAATGAAGATAGGCGAAATGATCCGAAAACTAACAGGAAATGGAAGGGGATAAAGAGAAGGCAAGAACAGCCTCGATGGCCTAGGGCCAGAGGGTGGTTACCTCGACGGCAGAGCTTCGCCGGAGGTTGGAACGCGCGACGATCAGGTGCTCTCCCGACGCCTGGAAGCCTGGAGCTCAGAGCTGTCACCTCCGGGTACCTTTAGCTCGACCAAGGGGGAAGGATCGTGGGTAGTTCGCGGTTCAACCCGAGAAAGGAAGAAGGGGGGTTGTATTTGAAGGGTGAAAATCGCATGAGTTCGAGACGAGATCACGGGTGGTAGAAGGAGATATGGGTCGATCTGAGGAGTCGGCGATGGAGATGGATCTACAGTGATCAACTTCCAAGAAGGAAGCGACGACGAAGGACGAGCGGCGCGACCTCGAAAAAAGGGGTGAAATCGGGCGAAAAACGAGGTGTACGAACTCGTGGAGGGTGAAGAATGGACTGTTGACCCGCCGGTCAACAGTTCAAGGCGCCTGGTTGGTCCACGTGGACCAACCAGGGAAAAGATGAAGAAAATGCTTTGTTAATTCGTTTAAAAATAGAAATAAATAGAATTAAAGTATGATTATAAAATAAAAATTGTTTGTTATCTTATGTAGTATTTTATTATGATTTTTATTTATTTTTATGAAATATATTTTTACAAGTTTGCATTTATACCCCTATATAGGTATATTATCTACATATTGAGTATTTTTATTTTTATTTTTGTATTTTTAATTTATTTATTTTTGTTTATTATTTTCTAAAATGATAAAATACTTTTATAAACATAAGTGTATTTTTATTTTATCTTTCTAATATGTTTTATACATTAAATAAAATCAAAGTATAAAAAGTATAAGTATAAATATAGGTATAATACCTGTATACCCTGTATATGTGTGTATTTTATTTTGAGTTTTCTTTTTACTTTTATTCTGATTTTAATGTGTATATTTATTAGAAGTAATATTTACAATATTATAAAAATATAAAATTATAAAAAATAATGAATAAAGAATAAGTTGAATATTTTAATCTGTACAAGGTACAATGTGGGTCCAAAACTCAACTTTCAGACCGTAGCTCCGCCAAATGCGAAACCACCACCATTGGATAGATTATTTTCTTCTATATACAATTAAAGGTGAGTACGCTGCATTTGGAGTTTTTATTTGTGAGATACGGGTCTGGGAAGTTGGCATTCTGGATTTTTATTCAGACCATAACTTTTTATCTGTACATTATTTTTCTGTGAAATCAATTTTGTATTTTTCTTTATAAAATTATCTACAACTTTCATGTACAAAGTTTCTTTATTTGATGTACAAAAAGTGGAACCAAAAATAGGTCCCAAAATGAATAAAGAATGAATAGATTGTATAGGTATTTACACTGTATTTCTGACCTTATCTCCCCCTACTTTATTCCTTGTCGACCTATTCATCAAGATGCCTAGGTCTCGGGGGTTTTGGGTCATAAAATATTTACAATATTTTATTCTTTTTCTTTTCTTTATTTATTCTATAATTTTGTCCTTAATTACAGTGATTTATACACAATCTGAATGCACATGCATGGATGCTAAGATGATGGTTTTAATGCTATTTACAGGCATTTGCTAGGGTTTTTGGTGCCAAAATGATAGAATAAAGATGATGAAATGTGGATTCATCACTCGCCAAAAGTGCTTTTTCTTGTAGTGTTTGGAAAATGTTGATTGCACGTCTTCGTTCGCAGCAACATGTTGTTCTTCCTGTTGCTTTTTCTGGAATTGCTTCCTTGCTACTGCCTGGTGGACGTACTGCTCATTCTAGGTTCAAAATTCCTATTAATTTAAGTGAGTCCTCAACATGTCATATAACAAGACAATCCATGCTTGGGAAACTCCTTGCAAGAACAAAGTTAATTATATGGGATGAAGCTCCAATGATGCATAGGTTTACATTTGAAGCAGTTGATAGAAAATTTCGAGATTTGTTGTGCAATACTAAAGCCAATGCAGAATCGTATATCTTTGGTGGGGTAACTATTGCACTTGGTGGGGATTTTCGTCAAATCCTTCCTGTCATCTCAAAAGGAACTCGTGCTGATATTGTTGACTCTACTCTATTAAGAAGCTTCCTTTGGAAACATTGCCAAGTCTTGTCTCTCACAAGAAACATGCGCTTAGCAATTAATTGTGAAAATGATGCAATCATTGATAAACACTTTGAAAAATGGCTTCTTGATGTTGGTGCTGATAATATAAGTATTGCGAACGAAAAAAATTTAACTGACTACTCGCTTATTAATATTCCTCCAGATATGGTAATTGATCCAAAGTTGGGTATAGATGGCTTGATTGATGCTATATACTCAGATATCGCTTCAAATCTATTGAACCCGTTATATTTTAAAGATAGAACTATTCTGGCTGCTCGAAATACCGATGTTGTTGATATAAACGAACTACTGCTTAAGAAGCTCCATGGTGATGAGATCATTCTTTATAGCTTTGACAAAGCAATACCATGTGATGAATCTGGAACATCTATTGATCTTGATTATTCCATTGAATATTTAAATTCTATTAACCTTCCTGAATTACAACCTGGTATTTTACGATTGAAAATTGGAGCTCCTGTGATACTATTACGAAATATTGATCAATCAGTTGGTCTCTGCAATGGTACACGCCTTATTGTTAGAAGTATTCAAATGAGAGTTATAGATGCTGAGATATTATCAGGAGATTATGCTGGACGTCGTGTTTATCTTCCACGAATAGACCTAATTACTTCAAATACTGGCAGTAATTTCATGCTTAAACGACGACAATTTCCGATAAGCCTAGCTTTTGCAATGACTATTAACAAAAGTCAGGGACAAACATTAACAAATGTAGGATTATACTTACAAACACCTATATTTAGTCATGGTCAACTATATGTAGCTTTATCAAGAGTTACATCTCGAAGCGGTCTAAAGATCCTCCTGCCCATAGATGAAGAATGCACACCAAATACCACTAGGAATGTTGTGTTTACAGAAGTAATTACTGAAATTAAATCTCGATGTCCTTCTTCCTTTTTATAGAGGTAAGTTACATTCAATTGTCACAACTAAGTTTTGCTTACGGTATCCTTCTTTGTCTTAAAAAAACCAAGGTAAGAATTGATTCATTCTTCATATAAACTCATATACATTACAGTTTATTGCCTTTTCTTTTATTTTTGCTTACTATCTTTCTGATTTTATTATGCAAATGTAATGTCTTTTTAGGCATATCATCTTTGGCACAAAGCAAGCGGCATGAGAATGATAATGTACATAAAGACCAACAATTGAAAGGAAATGAAGAAGAACCATTTCCTAAAAAGCATAAATCAACCAGCATTGTTATTTGTGGTAAGATAAATTATATTTATCTGTTATCTTCAAAGTTGCATATAAAATTTTAATCTCATAGTAAACATTTGCTCTAGATGCCATGCAAACTGAGCCTCAAAGGAACGTTTGTCAACAAACACATACAACCAAGGGCAAAGAACATGAGGAAAATACATCAACAAGGCCAAATAAACAATTATTCCCATATAGCCGAAAAACAATAACACTTGATGTTGCACATCCAAATGTCTACAATGCCATTTATCGGCTACGTATCAACAGAATGTGGTATGGTCAACTTTTTGGGCCAAACTATGGTGATTTAATTGCTTTTGTGGTCATTGATGAGAAGGTACCTCATGCTTTGCTTCATTACTATTTTTTTGTTTATTTGTGTAATATACTATCTTCCTTTGATTGCAGGGAATAGAGATGCAGGGGTCCGTTTCAGATTCCAACTTAGAAAAATGGAAAGCGGGATTACAAATTGGTAAAATATATTTGTTTGCAAATGTGGATATTTATAATGCAAGGAAGAAGAATAGAATTGTTGAGCATAGATACCAAATGGTTATTAAAAGTAAATCAATGATTCATATGCTTGATGATGATCCTTCCTTCCCACAAATAAACCGTCACTTTGTCACATTTGGGAACTTGCATACAATAGAGTTGAACAGCGTCTCACTTATTGGTTCGTACATATTTCCATTACTTTCTCATTTTAACATCTTCAATGTTTTATTTATTCAAAAATTACTTATGCTATATATTATTATATGTATTCCTAACAACACATATTCTTGCATTTACAGACATATTGGGAATTGTTTTACAAGCAGGACCTGTTACACCCATCAAGACAAAAGATGGACTTTATCAACAAAAAACAAATGCTACACTTATAGATAAAAGGTAACATTAATTAAAAAAATATTTTTTTACTCGCTGCAATAATCACATTACTACTATGCTTATCTATATAGCGAATGCAAAGTCCGAATTACAATATGGGGTACTCTTGCACTACAATTTGAGGAGGAACTACATAATGCTGCAATAAAGAATGATGTGTTGTTTGCTTCTCACGTTTCAGTTTCGACATACCAAGGTCAAACCAACTCATAACCTATCATTTAACAATCCAACCTTTGTCCCTGTTCTACTCTTTACATTAAAATAAGTTATTTTCCTTCAGGATCTTACTCACTCTCTACAACTGGTTTCTCGACATTTGTGATAAATCCTTTAGAAATAACAGACGCATCAAAGTTGAAATCGTGGTTCAACCTTATCCCTTTCTTACATTAACATTCAACTACTATATGAATCATATGTATGCAATTTATGCGATGTTAATGTTGATAATAGGTTTGGTACATACATAACTCAACCGAATAAGGACTCTATCGTCAATGCTTCAACAAGTATGATTATAAATAGCAGTTCCATCAGCTCACTTGCATCTATTCTAGAAGCATGTCAGAATTCAACTACAACGGTATGATTTAAAGTGCCACGTTATTTTATGCTTCCATTGCTATAATTAGTTTTGAAGCATTTAAACATTTCCACCCTTATAAAGTTAAATTTATTTCAAGTGCATACATAAATTGAATTTTTTATTACATATATATATACATAATTGATAGATTTATTTCCAACTTACTTTACTAATTCCAATTATAAAATACCAATTCTTCGAACGAGTTGTTGCATGTATTAGTTTTCAAAGTTATTTCACATATTGTTACAAACCTTATTAGCTATTTACATCTTCTTCATGTATACAAAGCCTATGACATACACAACAAAGGCGACCATTATAAAGGTGCTAACAAATACAAAGTTGTGGTATGACTGCTGCTACACTTGTCATACCACATACATCCTAACCAAAGAAGATACATGCAACAACTGTGGAACATACAACCCCCAATGCTACCCTAGGTAAATAAATGTCTGTCGTTAGTGATTAAAGTTTCCAATAACTATGACCAAATGCTACCAATTGTTTCGTGAGTAGATTGAAAGTAAAGTTTGAAGTTACGGATAGCACAGCTCATGCATACATCATCGCCTTCGCTGATACTGCAGAAAAAGTCCTTGGATTGACTATTACTGAATCACTTCATATCCTTGAAAAGGTATGCCTTTCTAATTATATCTTGCTTGATTTTTTAACTTCTCACTTGATAATCTTCAACAACGCAGGACCACTCACAACGTCTTTTACAAGATGTTACTAATTCATGTTTGCTCAAACAATATATTTTTGAAATACGAATAACGGAAAAAAAATCTCCGTTTTGCTTCTCGCGGAGAATTAACTGCATCAGCAATCAAAGACATCTCGGAAAAAATAAGTTTATGCAAAACCAATGACAAAAATATTGCAAGGTGATTACACCTAATATCTCACGTTTAACAAAAGTAGCCTCATCCAAATTTATCTTCATCAAGAATTCTTTTCAAATCTCCAAATATTATCTAACATTATTTTACTTTTCAAAATTGCAGGCTGCCCCCAACATGTGATCAAGGATATTCTTTTGTTTCAGAAGACAAAGAAATGATGTAAATAGAAACTTCCCTTAGCTAGAACACTACTTGACATCGTTGTTTTTTTTGTTAAAAATAGTTAAAACCCGTGTTGTTTTTGTATGTTCAAGGTTTTACTTATCTCTTTTGGTAATGTATTGAAAGCTACATAACATGCTATACATGACATATGATTGCATCATATAGCAAAACATAATTATGCTTCATATCTTTTTGTTCCTTATGTTATTAAAAATATATTTCTTTTTTAACCCATGTTAGTCTTCGTACCAACAAAGACAAAACTTATATCCTTGGTTCTGTTTATAAATGTATAACTGCTAAATCTCATACAAGAAGTTGATGTATTTCTATATCCTGTAATATTCCAATATCAAACCTACATCTACGTGTGTTGAAATTGAAATGAATTTACTTTGGCATAATGTTTCAAGTTAGGCAAACGTAGTTCATCACTATCCATTGAGTCCTTCAATTTCACTGTGTGTATCTAATTCTTTAGCGATCTAAACTATATCATAAGTATCGTCTGCCCACTGAATGTATATTTGATAGATATATCTGCATCTCAAGCATGTGAATATTATGTTTCTTTGTAATTATCCATGTTATTCGTTAAATAAGATCACTATTATTCACATATAAATTGTTGTTTTGATCTGTAGAACATTTACATTATATGGTTTGTTTTTTGCAATTTTGTTTACATAACCTTAAGATAAACCAGCATGATTGAGCTAGATTGATGTCATTTGTTTATGGAGTTGCAATAAGTAATACTCACTACTTATTGCGAAGCCCTTTTCTATTATTATTTTGTTCGTTAACTTTTAGCTTTTCATAAATGTTAGATAGGATAAATGCTTTTGTGGTTAAGGTCCGCCCAATATATAATAGGAGGCCGGATTTCCGGTATTTTCTCAAACCTATGGTCGAAGAAGGGCAGAATCCTCAAGTGGGTCTCAGTAAGGAGGTGAACTCAATGGTAGTGATCCTGCGTCACGTGTAGCTTCCACGGGCAACTCTTTCAATCAGATGGACTTTAACTAGCTAGTCAAAGGCCATGGTTCACCGCGGAGTGGGCTACCTTTTCTTCTTTTCATTTTTTGACGTACTAGAACCGAGATCTTTTAGCTGGCCCTTAGAGATCTAACCAAAAATCAAGATCGTCCGAAGGGCGAGCGATTCAACGAGCTTAGGCGGAGAGATCAGAGAGCGTCGGTGTGGTTCTTCTACTACGCTTCCTCCCTCCACTCTTTGTTGTTTGTTTCTGACAATTCTGCTTACATAAGCTGAAAATTAAGAAATGTGATTGAGTGAAATTGTTGTCATTTGTTTCTAGAGTTGCAATAAGTAAATACTCACTACCTATTGCGAAATCCTTATATGGCATCCATTTATTTCCTGACTTCTAACTTTTGATCCCTTTTATGGCATAAATTTATATACTGAGTTCTAATGCTCAGCCCCTCCAACGTATAGAATTTTAAAATAGCAATGTCTAATATCTTTGCATTCCTTATATGCTCCTTTAAATAAATTCTGTAAAATTTCATTTGATCAGCAGTGACTATTAAGTAAGTTATGTTTATCAATTTCTACCAATGAATAACTTCTTCATCTCTGAGATGCTATTTTCAACGCGTGAAATTATGTTATATAAATTCCATCAAACTGTGCAATATGAAACTGAAATATTCTAATCGTAATGAACTAATTCATTAATACAAAAGCACATCTACCTACGATTCCTGATACGTATCTAATCTATACAGTTGTCATTTTAAGACAATTTTATATACTCATATTACAAAATATAATTACCAATTTATTTAAAATAGACTATTACTTTCTATAATTATTTACCCGTGCTTTAGCACGGGTTCCACGCTAGTATATATATATATATATATATATATATTTTGAGAACAAAGAAAGCTGACTTCCTAGCCTGCCTTTCACCCTGTATAATTCTTTCTCGATTCAAAAAAAGAGTAGTGGAGAAGTCCTAATATATGATAGTAGCCACTAGTGCTAATAAAACATCGATTTCGCCCCTTCCACTTCCTGGCTCTCCCAGTATAGGCTTGAGACGGGGGAGTCCTGTAGGACAGAGTGAATGCCAATGATCTTTAAAGCTCGCCCTATAATCTAATCCCAGCACTGTTTGCTAAGAGGTTCTATGTTTTGGAATCTCACAGTTGACTTGTCCCCAGTCTCCCTTTCTTTAAGGGGTTATATATATATATATATTGATTTTATTCGCATAGTAATATCCAACTCATTTGTATAATTACGTTTCTACCCCTTTGTAAATCTCTTCCCGCCTTATCCATCCACGCAAGCATTCCCGTACACCCGGACACGTGCGCGGCCCCACTCTCCCCTCCTCTTCACGTGCCCCGCGGTCCCCACGCGCGGGGCCCGCATCAGGTGGCGCGGAATCTGGGGCAGGCGGGCAGCGCTGCCCGTCTAAGAAACCCCGTAGTATAAATGGAGAGCTCTCTTCCGGTGAGAAGCAGTTTTGCCGCTTCGACTCTGGAGCCCAAATCCCTAGATTTCCGTTCCGCCCTTTTTTTCCTTAACTTTTGGATCACAACTTGTCCTGAGGTGATGTTTCCGATCCGAAGCTCAGCCCTATATTGGAAATCTCAATTCATTTTGTTTGACCTTTTCATTTGATATGCTTCGAATCATAATCGACTTGTTCAGCTTGCGGCATTGCGGAGATCGTTGTGTGTTTGCCGTTTCAAAACAAGGACTAGTAGATCTGTCTGTTTACATGGGTGTTATAGATCCACCGTCTCTGTCGTGGAGATAGTTAAAGATGAACCATAAATTTTGTGTTGGTGTTTTGATCTGTGTGCCACTTTCACTATACGCCACATAACAAGTAATAATTATTGATTTTTACATTTTTTATTATATGGATTTGCTTTGAAGATTAGATATAATCGGGTTCATCATTTATTAGATGATGTCCACTTCCTGCCTACCGGAATAAGCGGTAATTACCTAGAAATAGTAAATCTTGAGAAAATAGACAATTTCAAGCGTGGAATCCGCAGTCTTACAAGGATTAGCTTGTTTTTGAAATAATCTGGATGATGAACTTTTGCTTTGCACAGTTGATCTAAAAGAAATCACACATGCCTCTTTCGATTTTGATGGATGGGGTTCGAGTTTTGATGAGGTTTTGTAAGAAAGTTGGTGTTTTTGAACTTCCATTCATGTTTGTGACCATCTTACCGTCAGATCCAACTATGTTGGTTTCAATTTATTGCTTGTGTTTTCTTCAAATTTTCGAGTTTTTGTGCTTATAGATCAGTGTTCTTGGAATTTTGTTCTAGTGATATTTCAACTGCCCACTTTTTTCCGCTGTAATTTGATATTGATGCTGTTTGAATTCTCTCCTGTTCTGGAAATCTGATGCGAGATTTTACCTTCTGTTGATGACAGATATGGCTTCCTTCATCATAACAAGCGCTGCCGACGACTCGAACAATGTCCACCCGAAGATCTTGAAGAGATCCAGTACATCTGGGTCTCCAAGGAGTAGCCATGGAAGCGCAATGCCCCAGTGAGTGTGCGCTCCTGCAACTCATGCGCGGTCGTTCAAGTGCAGGCTTCACAGGGTAAATCCTAATGGCCACTCTCACCAGCCGGCACGAGCATCTCAGCAGCCCTCTGCCGCTATGCCATCTCGAACTGTTGAGGCTCTGTAGCTCTTAAAATGCTCAGTATGTAAGTAAGAGGATCGGGAAATAAAGTCAAGAATTGGCAGTTGGATCTTCCATGTCTTTTTGTAACTTTCCTAGCTGGTGTCTCTGCCATTATTTTAGAGATATTTGGTGCCAAATTAGGTAGGTGGTTGATGATCATGTTGTCTCATTGTCTGGAAATAAGTATTACATGCTTTTGTGGTACTTATCTGTCTTCACCGATTGATGTCCAGTTGGAAAATGGATCTAATGATCATGAAAATCTAGTGTCTTGCAAACAACAACCGATTTCCATGTATGACTGACCTTGATGGTATGGCGTGGTTATCTTCATGGCGAGTCATAGGATCTTGGCATATATGTGGCACGCTGTCTGATCTTATATTCAATATTTTTTAGTTTTTTACTATTGGTCACTGAGATCCATCGTCCTCTCTAGAGGTCATAACACGCACGCATGCATACGTTTTATAGTCCAGATTGGCGTCATGCACATGGCAGCACAGGCACATTTCAAATTACATGTTGTCTTTAGAACGTTTGAAGTTAACATATCTTTTTTGTCATGTATTATTTTATTGGCAATAGGTTTTGTTCCGACCCTGATGTTTCTCAGTGCAAAAGAAACAATCTTGGTTTGATTCAGTTATCTTTCCCTTTTAGTTGGATTCTGATCTTTATTCCTCATACTTTTTGCCTCTAATCACTATGTTTTCTCTGGAGTGACATAGTTACCTGAGGAGCGAGGAGCGTACAATCATTTGAAGATGAATGTTGGAAAATTTGGGGTGAACAGTATCTGCTGTCAAAATTTTGTCACTGTCCACGACAGTACTGGTGACTTGGTGAGTAACTGTAATATTTTTAGATATTCCCTTTTTTTCTCGTGATTTGTCATCAACTTGAATGGACCACGTTTCAGAAATTCTTTCTTTATTTGTATACAGATGCACAATGAGTGTTGTTAACATGATTAACAATGCATATTTTAAACAGTATGAACACGGATCCAAATGAATTAAAAGGAAAGTATTACATATTAACATCATTTTAATCATGCAATTCGCATACATTATCCGATTATATAATGCAAACAGAAACCGATTTAATAAACAGAAACAAGAATTAGAGCGTGATCCAGAGAACGTAACGGAATAAACAAGTTGCGGTAAACAAAGTAAAAGTGAATAAGATTAGAGACCACCGAAGCGTTCATGAAATGGACTGCCCTTAGAGAGGATATTGCCCTCACAATACCGGTACGTAGAGTACTGGCGATCCGCTCTCATGATACGATGGTACACGGTCTTCGTATGCGCACACCGACGAGATTGTCCTCCAAAGTACCTCCGAGAACTTGCAGCCAAGAAGAACAGATCACATATGCGGTGGGAACAAAGAGCAAAGACGGCGTGAGAGTTTTTCTTGTGAGTGAAGAAAAACGACGTCAAGGATGCGTATAAAAAGGTGTTGCGTGCCCTAGCGCATGGTATTTTTCAATTTTCGAAAATGCCCCTCAACGGACGTGTCTTTTCGAATTCCGAATCCACATCTACAACGAGCCGTTTGGATCGAGTTGAATTCACATTTCAGTCGAATCCAAATTAATCCGTGTGATTAATTTAATCGACCTGCCAAATGAAATCTGCAGCAAAAGTATCGAGATCTAAGATTTGAAATGACTCTCCCGAGCCTGAGCAGGAGCGCAACGCACGCATGTGGTCCTGCATTCCTCCTCTCTACTATTGCTACAAGAGATTGGGGTGTAAACTCATATATAAGCTCACCAAAAGTTTAGAAATACTAGGTATGGTACTAAGCTTCCACCCAAGTTTTTTCATGTTTCAAATTTGAGAATTCTCAACTTTCCCTCCAAGCCATTTGATTTTCCAACTAAAATCAAATTGATTCTTATAGTAATTACATAGGTTTTCCAATTAAAACTTAAATTACTTACTTTAAATATTACAATGAGAGCATCTGGGCAAGTTGCTCCCGTTAAGCTGTGTACTTTTCAGACATGAGGCATATATGAGATATTAAATTTACCCCCACCGGTCGAGGAAGAGGATCCTCTGGTGTAGAGAGGATTGCAACAGAGGAATCTTATAAATTGAATCTTAGATTGATGCTCTATATACGCTCCAAACTTCTTTTAAATCAGTGATTATTTGCTATTTTATCTTAATAGTTGAAGATTCAGATATTTTTTAATGGACTTTAAATTGTTTAGATCTTGACCGAATGCTTGACCATTAAGATAAAATAGTAAATAAACTCAGATTTAAGTGAAATTTGGAAGGTAGGTTGGTTATTAATTCAGGATTCAATTTATAAGGTTGGATTTTGATAAATCATATTAAAAAAATTAAAGAGGATTACAACACCTCTCACCTCTGTTGCAATCCTCTCTGCAGCAGAGGATGATCTTCCACTGGTCGATTAGTTTTAGGCCGTAGATATGCACCTGGACCTTTTATTTTACAAAATTTTCTCATTTCCTTGTTCATGAGTCTTATTTTGCGACTGTTTAGATTTGCATGGCTAGATGAATGTTATCCGATGTGTTTTAGTAAATTAAACTTGCCCTGTAGGAAATGAAGATATGTGCAAAGATTTAAGCTGTCTGCATTAGCTTTTAGCTGAGCCTCTAATTGAAGAGTACAATGAATGGTTTTTGTAAATAATATTTAGGATAAGCAAGATAACTGAATATCCTTCAATTTGCGCAGGTTGAAATTTCATTAGGTTTGAAATCATGCTCTTTCCTACGTTGCATATCAGTCAGAACATCAACTGAACAGGTACATGTTGTTTGTGCCATTTTGGAGTACATGCTCCCATCAGACCAGTGGTTACCTGAGGATGTATAGCAGTCATGTCTAACATGATCATATCATCCCTTCTGTGTATGTGAATATTTCAGCAAAAGAAAGTTGGAATGCATAGGAGAAAGCTTGTCTCTGGAATGAAAAAGATGAGCAAAAATACTACAGCAAAAATTACAGGGAAGTAAAGGAAAAATCTCACCCCAAGAATGGAGAAGAGAATCCTGATGAGAAACAACCCGATCGGTATCGTCTCCTCTCGGATATCGGTTTTTGGGGATATGTACCTCCCCGAATACAGAAGCGGATGTACAATCGACCACCACCAGGAAGCACGTGAAGAAAAGAACAACGGTAGTCAGTCACCTCTCGCAACCACTGGAGAAAAAGATCATTATAAATTAGAACGAGTACAACTCTCTCCGTTATCTCGTTCTCTCATCTCTTCCTTCTCCCTCCCTCCCATTTCTGTAGGGGTTACATTGTTCTTGTAGTGGTGTAGAGGCAATACCTTTCACCCTCTCTGTATATAGCATAATTACAATCATGTAGTCCTATTCCCATTAGGACCACAGATGAAATACAACTGAACTATTATTAGGATTAGGAGTCCCCTCACATTAGGATTCATAATCTTAATATGACTCTAATCCTAACAATCTCCCCATTATGTTGAACTCCATCATGATCTCTTCATCGTCTTGAGTCTGCACTGGGCCATTCTCGTCATCTGCAGTTAGCCAGGACCATCCTTGAGGATAGTTTCCAAGTGCAATGGCTCAGGGCTCATCAACTTAAGGGGCCTATTTTTACATGCTTTCAAACTTTTCTTTAGGAAAAAATAATATATGCCTTGATGGAGTCTTGTAGAATCAAATTTTCAATAAAATAACTCACTGAAAAATAAGCATTGTAGAATCAAATTTTTCGATGAAACAACTCATTGGAAAATGGACCTTTATGGAATCGATTTTTTGATGAAACAACTTCTCAAAAAATGAATCTTTATAGAATCGAATTTTCAGTGAACAATTCATGCTGAAGTCCAAATTTTAATGGAATTATATAAAGACACATTGTTCGCCGTAATTTTTTATAAGGGCCTATTTTTTATTTTTCCCAAAGCCCATGCAATATCAAGGGTTGCACTGTTGTTAGCAGGAATTCACCACATCTCGAGACACACCCGTCGCTGGATGCCCTTAACGTGCTACCTTACACGATATCTTGTCAGTCGCTGCTAGCAGAATTCTTCGACACCTCCGGTCGATTTCTTAAAGAGACCACCATATCACGGCTTCTGAAGATTATGCAACCGTTGCATCGTGTTTTCTCCTTGACGTCGAACCTAGCTCTGATTCGTCGCATTGTGTTCTTCAACAACACTGAACCCGGCTCTGATACCAGTTGACAGGACACAACCCTGTACCAATCTGCTTTGATATCGGATGAACCCTCGGAGAGGGGTGCAGATGCACAATCGACCACAACTATGAAAGCACGTGAAGAAAAGAACAATAATAAGATATAACGGTGGTCGGTCACCTCTCGCGACCATCGAAGAAGAGAGATCACTATAAATTAGAACGGGTACAACTGTCTATGTTCCCTCGTTCTCTCATCTCTTTCTTCTTTATCCCTCCCTTTTCTCTAATGGTTACATTGTTCTTTTGGTGGTGTGGAGACAATGCCTCCCACCCTTCTATATATTGCCCGATTACAACCCTATAGTTATTCTCATTAAGATTACACATGAAATACAACTCAACTATTATTAAGATTAAGAGCCCCCTCCCATTAGGATTCCTAATCCTAATATGACTCTAATCCTAACAAATCTGCCATACCTCAATTCAACACATAAAAAGTTATTCCATTGGTAAAAGAGGCCGCAGTGAGAATGGCATCCCCGTGAAGTTTTGGGAACTTTTACGCGAAATACAGCAATGCCCCATGAGATGATGCAACTTTCTTCCTCATAACCCATTTTGCGGGGAGGAACAGGGGATGGGGAGTTTGGCATAAGGTATGCTAAGAAGAGAAAAACCAAGACAATTTAAATTGTGCAAGTGAATTATAAGATTTGATCGGCAATGAAAAAGAGTTACATGAAAAAAGTGCTTGCTATCAGAATTAATCAATCCTTTTATTAAGAAAACTCGTGAAAGTCTACTGTAATCTTAAAAAAGAACTACAAAGCATGTATAATCGTCCATAATTCATATAGGACCATATGGCTAAAACAAACTAAATCCACTGTTTGCGATTACAAAGAGGAGGGGGATGTTCTCTGTTTTAAAAAAAATGGGATTTTATCACTTGTGCCCCTCCGAGATATCGCAATTTCAGTTATGCCCCTATCTTTTTGGTAATATCAGTTGTGCCCCTCAAAACTTGCTAATTTATCACTTGTGCCCCTCGGGTTAGTGACCGTCCATCCACAGTACAAACGGCCGTTAACTTTGAGGACATAGGCGGAATTACTTTAAAAAAAAGGTTAGGAGGTCATTTTAACCTTCTTCCTCATCCTCTTCTTCTTCCTCCTCTTGCCCATCCTCTTCCTCCTCCTCCTCCTCCTCCTCCCTCTCCGCCCCCGCCCCTGCCACATGCCGCCCAGCTCCGCCCCGAGCTCCCCTCCCCTCCTCGGCGCCGCCCCTCCGCCCCAGCCTCGAGGCAGCCCCGACCTCCCCCATCCCCTACGGCCCCTCCGCCCTCGTCTCCCCTCCCCGGCGCCGACCTCCTCCCCGACGCTGCTCCCTCCGCCCCGACCTCCTCCCCCCACCCATGCACATCCCCCTCCTCCCCCAGCTCGTCCCCCACCCCTGCACAGCCAAGCGATGGCGCACTTGGGCGGAGGCGCCGAAGCGCACGCCCGGTTCAAGCAGTACGAGTACCGCGCCAACTCGAGCCTCGTCCTGACCACCGACTCGCGCCCGCGCGATACCCACGAGCCCACGGGCGAGCCCGAATCCCTGTGGGGCAAGATCGACCCCAAGCACTTTGGCGACCGCGCCTACCGCGGGAAGCCCCCCGAGCTCGAGGAAAAGCTCAAGAAATCCAAGCGCAAGAAGGACGCCGCCGCCGCCGAAGCCCCCGCCGAGAAGAAGCGCGACGCCAAGCGCCGCCACCGCTCCCAGGAGGAGAGCGTGCTCTCCCTCGTCGACGATGGTCTCTACCAGCCCAAGACCAAGGAGACGCGAGCCGCCTACGAGATGCTACTCAGCGTCATCCAGCAGCAGTTCGGCGGGCAGCCCCAGGACATCCTCAGTGGGGCTGCCGATGAGGTCCTCTCCGTGCTGAAGAACGATAAGATGAAGAATCCTGATAAGAAGAAGGAGATTGAGAAACTTCTGAATTCTATATCCAACAGTCTATTCGATCAGCTCGTTTCCATCGGCCGGCTCATCACGGACTATCAGGATGGCGGTGAGGCCGGAACAGCTGCTGCAGAGGATGGCAGAGATGAGGATCTGGATGATGTTGGCGTGGCTGTGGAGTTTGAAGAGGACGATGAGGGTGAGGAGGAAGAAGATGAAGAAGATGTGTGGACAATAATACCCCTCTTAACTGCACCAAGGTTTGAAAAAACCATGGTTAAGTCAACTCATTGACGGTCAATCTGACGGAAGGGCACAAGTGATGACGGAGCAAGTTTTGAGGGGCACAACTGATATTACCAAAAAGATAGGGGCATAACTGATATTGCAATATCTCGGAGGGGCACAAGTGATAAAATCCCTAAAAAAATTGAGAGTTTTGTTTGGGCCCATATCGGACTGGATTTATTAAAAAAGGAAGAAGAAGAAGCAAGTTTAGTCCATGTTAGACTGGGCTGCTTTGAAAAAAAACGAGCTGATGGTATTGGGTTGGTGCTGCTCTGTTCTGTTCACAGAATGATGATTACTATTCTGTTTTGTTCACATAAAAGTGGGAAAATGGTGAATGGTCAAAAAAAATATAAATGGCTTGATAAAAAAATGAAAGGGAGAATGGGAAACAGAAAAAAGGGGACCCAATAGCAAAAAAAAGCTATAGGAAAAAGAGACGGTTGATTAAAAAAAAGGGGAATACAGTCAAGAAAACGACATGGACTGAGAAAATTATTTTTGATGATTGAAATAAAGAGAGAAGAGAAGTATCATGTTCTTGATCCTTCATTGTTCTCTTAAGTTGGTTCCACAAGTTTGGGAGAAGGGTGAGTGTTATGGGATAGAGGTGTCAAGCCCTACCATTGTTTGAATGATCGGATAGAGGTTTTCGAACATTACCATTATTTGAGGCACTCTATATTTGAGTGGTCTATTTTTTGTGGAGTTCTCCAGTAGGAGATTCATTGTTGGCTCCATCCTTCAACGATCGTGAACTCCACTATATGTGTATATTCCCAAGGCATGTTTTCATGATCGTGAGCTCCACTACGTATGGATACCCCCATGACGTTCTTGTTGGCCCTTCAACAAGATTGAGTAGTCTTCGGTAAAGACACGTTGCAGGTTAGAGTACTCCATGACGGAGACTCATTTGTTGATCATATATTTTTGCGGATCATTGTTCACACTCCAGCCTCTGATTCCTCCTCACTAGCATGACATGAGAAGCAACATCATCGGCAACAACTAACATCGTGCTTTGAGTTTATCGTCTGCAGTGTCATGTATTTTTGTGTGTGAGTGAGTGTATTCTTTCTATCTGTATAGGCTGAGCATTGCATGCTCATCTTGAGGGGAGTGTTGAAGAATGATCTTATGTGGGTTATACTTAGTCCCACACCTTGGAGTGGTAGCTTTTGGTCTCATTGGTGGGGTTATATAAAGAACCACACACCCATTGCAATCTTTGAGAAAAAGAATTAAACATTAGTCCTTTGAGGCGGTTCTCCAATGATTTCATCCCACTCCTCATGAGTATGGTTCTATGTAAAATCAAAGTCTTCATTATATCTTGTTCTTACTTTGATTCGCTTCTACGTTTCATGTTTCAACGATAACAATGAAACACATAAATATGGCTTTATAATGGAAAATTTTGCAAAATTTATAAACTAAGAGGAAGTGCATACAAAACTCAAGTGCAAAGAGTACCAAACAAATGAATTTCGTAAGTTAAAATAATGGCTCCAAATAAAATATACAGGCAAGAATGACCTATTGGTCAGTCTGACTGGGGTAATAGAAGGTTGAATATGCAAATGGACCCTGATGATTTCATAAGCAAAATATACCCATATCTACATAAGATAAAATACACTCGAAATAAGCCCATTAATTAAATACTGTAGAGTTAAGCATGGTTCGAAAGTGTCGCATTTAAAACCCACGAAGTGTGAGTGTGGTTTATAAGTGATGGGAGTTACTAGTTGATAACTTGGGCTTACGCATTTCGTTTGGTTGCAAGGTTGGGCAGGGTTGGGTTGGCCCAACCTGGGGTACCCCTCCTTCCAAACATCCCAATCCTCCTCGCAGTTTACTATTCACAGGTGTACCCCAACCCAACCCAACCCTGCCCAACCCTGCAACCAAACGGATCCTGTTTGGTTGCTGGGTTGGACTGGGTTGGGTTGGGCTGGGTTGGGATGGGTGAATAGTAATCTGTAAGGAGAAAGTACCCTTGTGAATAGTATCCAGGGTTGGGCCAACCCTGCCCAACCCTGCAACCAAACATGCCCTAATAGGGTGGTTGTCAATGGGTTCATATAGGCCCAACCCCAACAAGTTGTCAGGATCAATTTTTTCCTCGATAACGAACTGGAGACTTAAAACCGGGACGTTACAAATATCAGTGACAGAGAGGGGAGGGCGGCTGGGGGCTTAGCCCCCCATCTCCCAATCAAAATCTTTATATATACTTATATACATAGTACTATATATAATCTAAATACAATATTTAATAATTAAAAATTGCATGTTATGTATAATAGCCCATCATATCTCAACAAAAAAATCAATATATATGATCTAATTACAATAATAAACTATTAACATTGTATGATGATCATAACAAGATGTTAGTACATCCATATATATACATCATCATATCCGTTTATAAATCATCACGGATATATATCTTTTATTTTAACATATGTGGTATAGATAACAATTTTTCTTTCTATTTTCTTTGCATATATGGATATGGATTTGAATACCTCTTTCAATTTTTAGGATTTAAAAATGGATGGTTATATAATTTTCTTGTGTATGCATATATGGATATAGATACATATTGGTATCCGCATGTTTGCAACCCTATTTGTATCTGCATCTATTTAAAAATAGATATGCAGATACAAATATACATGAGAAATATATTTGTTTGCATCCCTAAAAGTAAAAAAATATTGTATAGTGTTACTTGTTTGAAAATATTAAATCTAATGGTATTACTAAAGGGTTAAATGGGGATGCCCCCTTGAGGGAGGTAACTTGGCTCATCCGTCCTATTTTTTTCATTTTTTATTTTTTTAAATTCTTTTATGTGTTTTCATCACTATATCCTTATATTATGTCATTTAAGTTTCATCTAAACGGAGACTCATACGGCCTCCATCTAGACGGTCATTTTTTAACGGTAGTAGAATTGATGAATCGATTTCGGTCGAATAAAGGCTGTAAGAGTCTCTGTTTGGCACGAAGCATGAATGACATATAGGTCAGGATGCAAACGGTTATGGATATATCCTTATCCGATCCACCATCATATCTTTTTTATACAGATTTTAACATCCCTATCCGTATCCATTTTAAAATGGATATGAGTATGGATATCATTTTGATATCCGCAAACATCCATATCCATATATCCATTTTTGTATATAAATATAGTCATAGGTTTATTTTTATTCCTTCTTTTACATCCATAACATAATTGTATCCCTTCTTTTACTATATTTGTATAATTTTTATGATATAAACACATTTAGTAAATTTATATCATGCATTTTTCATCCAATTCGTATATATTTAAGTCGATTCCATAGAGTATATCTAATATTACTCGTATGCAATAAATATATTTTACATCTGTATCCGTTTTTTAAGGATATGGTAAGATAATTATAATATCCGCCAATATTCATATCCGCATCCGTATTCGTATTCAAAACGGATAAAGATACAATAATACTTATATTCGCATATGTATCTGTCATTTTCAAATGAATATATCGAATAAAATTCATGGAAGAATTTTTAAAAGAAAATAGGAAAAATATGGTAGAAGGAACCAAGTTAGCTCCCCGAGGGGGCAGCCCCATTTAACATATTACGAAATATCACACTAATAAATGTGTATTTCAGTGATATGAAGAGTTTTGTAGGGATCTTTTATCAATACGATGTTTGTATAGATTATTTACGTCTGATTATAAGTTTTTATGAGCATTTTTTTTAAAAATTCTTCCCAATACTAGTTTCAATTAATTACGGAATTATTGGAAGCTCGCCTTATAAATTGAATTCGTTTCCACACATCCGACCTTATAAATTGAAACTTCCTGTTAATGTTTTACATATCCTCTAAATTTCTCTCAAATCTGATGTCATTTTCTATTTTATCTTAGTGGTTAAAAGTTCAATCAATATTTAAGCAACTTAAATCCCATTTAAAAGAGAACCTGACTTTTTGCTATTGATATAAAATAGCAAGTGATCTTGGACTTGAGCGAAATTTGAAGAATGTGTATAACATTATTCAAAGATTCTACCTATAGGATTGGATTTTAAAAAACAAATTTTTCTTTAAAAAAAATTGCATCACCTCTTTTGTAACTCACATTACAACTTAGGAACCCCTTCCTAAATATTAACAACTAAAATGATAAGATAAATTAGATACACAATATCTACATAATTTAGCCCCTCCAAGAAGAATTTTCTGGCTTCGTCCCTGACAAATATAGTTACGTAGGCAAGGTAACTTTGTAAAGAATAATATTTGTTGTTATATATTTAATAGAAGACATTGAAACCATGTAAGAGGAAGGATCCCTCAGATACACTCGATTTTTTGATCAGTGATCGGTTGTCTCAATAGTAGTGACTATGTAAATTTGTAGGTTTAACCGGGATCATAGTGTAAATATTTAAAAGAGAGGATTGCAAGTGTAATTGCAATGTTTACCAGGGTTAAAATTGTTAAAAATACCTTCCAGGGATAGGATGCAATGCATCTTATCACCGAGAAACTATTGAGTAATAGTGTATATCCTGAATGCCTATTTTATCACATCATATCTTCGTTGGAATACATCAACATAAAATCGGCAATATTTTGTTAATAATCTATATTTATTCTAATCTTCCCATCTTTCTTACTCATGGGAAAAGAAAACTTTATCAACGTTAGCATTTAAAAGGGTTAAATGGCGCTGCCATCTGGGAGTAGCCAACTTGGCTACTCCCACCCCTATTTTTCCCTCATTTTTTATTTCTTTAGAAAATAAAAATTTGTAAATTCATCACTATATCTCTCTAACATTCTATTAAAATTTTCGTCAGAAACAGAGACTCCTACGGCCTCCATCCAAACAGAGTCGATTTAAAAAATCCTGCGACCGTTAAAAAAAATGACGTCTGGATGGAGGATCTATGAGTCTCTGTTTCTGACGAAATTTTAATAAAATTTTAGAGGGATATAGTGATGAATATACAAATTTTTATTTTCTAAATAAATAAAAAATGAGGGAAAAATAAGGGTGGGAGTAGCCAAGTAATACTAACGTTGATAAAGTTTTCTTTTCCCATGGGTAAGAAAGATGGGAAGATTAGAACCTTTGTGGTTACTAGACCTAGTCAGTGGGCCGACGGCCTGTCTGCACAATCTATTCATGGATCGGGTTTGGGCCATGAAATATTATGAATTAGTTGGCTCGTTTAGGCTTGTTCTTCGGCTCGCCCGTTACGGTTCGTGGGTTATTATATGAGGTTATGAGTTATTATATGGATTTTTATTGGTTCCTTATTTGTGCCGGGTTCGTGGGTTCACGGATTTGGACCGAGATTGGTCCGCATTGGACTATTTATTTAAGAGTTTATATCACTTGTGCCTCTCGTAACTTCTGCAATTTTAGTTATGCTTTCTTACTTTTTTGGAATATCAAGTCTTCCCTTGACTTTGTGCAGTTTTGTCACTTTTACCCTTTGAGATTTTCTGCCATCCATCCACATTATAAACGGATGTTAATTTTTAAACACAAGATTTTTTTTGGAAAAGATAAGCAGTGTAAATACGTGGGAATGGATCGTCTGCTGCAATAGGGAACCAACAAACTCTGCAGTATTCATTTGAACCGTTCGATCTTGATCGAACGGTTCACGCGATTTTGTACGGTAGAGATCCACAAAAAATACAAAATCACGTGAATTGCTTGATGGTGACCATGGGTTTGCTGGAGTACAGCCGACTTCTTCTTCCCCTTTCATCGCTAATAGCGGTATCAACTCCTCTTTCATCTTTGGTAAGGTCTAGGAATCATGGTGCTATAGGCTCCAGCAAGTGGTGGTGCTCGATTGAAGAGGCGGAGGTCATCGAGGATGGGCTCCCGCGAGTATCGCTCGTCTATTCTCCGGTTAAGGGGTGTCGGTGGTGAAACGGTTCCGCCTCAGATGCTTGTTCCCTGTTTGCGCTACTCCCCACTGCATTGATGGCTATACCAAAGATGATCTCCAGTGTATCTTGGATGGCAATTCTCCACGCTCCAGTGTCACCTGCAAGTGGTTGAGAAAGACTCGAGGGTCTCTCAAAAGGAACATCGGTAGGTGAATAGTCGTGGTTGAGGCTCATGCGCAACTAAGGATTGTAGCAGATTGTCCTCGAACGCGAGGTTCGCCCGGAGAAAAGAGGTGTAGGATGGTGTTGTGTCGAGGGTGGGATGGGTTCAGTGATAGATACACAGAGGATGGGAACAACAAGGATCAGCTGGGGAAGATGGAAAGATGGCGAGGAGGTGGTACAAGTGTTGTTGGGTGTTTGGATTCGATACACTAACAAACAGAGGGGAAGAGGAAAGAGAAGCAAAGAAAGAAGTATGGAGGAGGAAACAAGGAGCCCCATGGGCAAGCAAGGTTTTAAAGTCAATGTAACCTGTCGGTTCAACCAGTTAAATCAAGAACTGAAATAAAAATGATCCAGTCATCCGGTTCTTATTTAGAAACTAAAAATCGGTCAAAATTCGGTTGGACTGCTTAAATTCGGTTGAACCAAACCATCGGATCGGTTCAACCATCCATTTTTGATAAAAAAAATAAATAAATTTTGATAATAATTAAATGTAAACTTTTAAAATTTATTCATAATCTAGTCTCGGCTGACCCATAATATAGTACTCCATTATCTCTACTCCTTCCACATGCGTCAATGACCTATTATCAACTCTCACTTTCATGGCTTATAAACATTGCCTCTCCTCTCGTATATTACACGTGTTTATCTACTTCCAAGAACAACAAAGGAAGAATATGTCATAGTTATACTATGAAAGTAATAAATTAAAAATAGTTATTATTAACTAACGTTAAAATAGTTTTAAAATTGTTAATTTTATACATCTCACATACATGGATTTTATAAAATATGTTTATTATGCCCTTTCGAGTTTTTCTAATAACATTTATACATCTAACATTTAGCAATGTCTCTTGTGATCCTATATTCTTAAAAAAATCCATAATATTATTCTTATATTGATATAATATAGGAGCACGCTTGTACTAATAAAATGTCAATACTATTCATTTTGTGAAAATACAAAGGGGTGCACAATTGTAAAAAAAAGGAGTACAAGTGTTATTGGAAAACTAGGAAGGACACAAGCATATAAATCCTTTAAAGATATGATGTAGCATTTTTCATATTCATTTGTATGATACTACCGGTCTATCTCGGTTTGACTCGGTTAAACCATACGAACCAAACCAACAGTACAACGATTCGATCTTTTCCGATTTTTATGAACTGCTGATGTCATCACCAGCTCGACCGGTCGGTCCCATTGATTCGACCATAAAAACCAAAAACTGATACATGCCTGATTTGATGTCTGATTCAATTTTTAAAATCTTGCGGGCAAGCAATGGTAGAGGGGTTGGGGCGGTTGTTTTGACTTTGGAGGCGATTGAATTCCAATTTGAGAAAAGTGTTTAAGGCGAAAATATGTAATTGGATGAGCGTCGGGATCATTTTCCCCACTTCAAATAGTAAGTGGGTTAGCCCCATTCATGTGATTCCCAAGCTTATACCCTTCTTAACGGTAGGGGTCTATTAAATAAAGTGATGGGTATAATTAAAATTGCAGACGTTAAGCCCGTTATTTAATAGGCCAAAATTATTTCGTTGAAAACTGCGACTCAAATTTAAACAGAGCTCATGAGTTATGTTTGAGGACGTAATTATTTTTCGTTTTGGCTAATCATAAATAAATATCTGTGAACGGTCATAATGTTGAGCTCATTATTGAATCAAGTGGCTCCCTGTGCAATGAATGCGAGGAAGGGCACTTGCAGTTGCAGGAGGAATCCACTTCTTGTAGATTATTTGGATTCTTTAAATTAAGCGAATCAAATGTTCTTTTTTTTGTTGGGATTCAAATGCCCAACTTTCTCAAGTTGCCGATGTGATTGCTAATAGTGATTGGAGGCCAATGGTTGGACACACGTACCTTACACGCTTTCCCTTTTATTGTTGAAAAATTAGATAAATTCTAAAAGCTTCATCGCAGAATCTGATCTCAAAATAACATATGAAAAGTAATACAAGTGTTAACATATGCTTTTTTTATTTATTTTTAATATCACAGGGGTGCAGATATTTACTGATATTAGAGGATATACATGTACATGTACTACTGATGGTATTCGTACAATCCACAGTTTTTATGTATTTAGCAGTGTTTTTGAAATCGGTTCCACCGGTAAATCGAACCTGGATTGGTCCGGTTAATCGGTTTATGCCGGTTCGATTATCTAAATTTTAGTTAACCCATTCGATTCAACCTATTTTTTTACTCGGTTTAATCAGATTCAACCGAAGTTGAACCACATTTAATTTTTAAATTATTTAAAAAATTTGTTGTTAATGGAGATGCACCCATAACTTTTAGTTACATATTTCACACTCCTAACCAACTATACTAAGTTACTAACACAACTTTTTGCATGTATTGTGTTTTAAATATAATTAAACTATTATCATGTTATAGAGCATCTAGTCCAAATAATATGTGTGTGTGTGATATGTATGATATTTGATGGTGGATAAGAAAAATACTTTATGTATAGTGTGAAATATATACATTATCTATGTATTTTATATATATTTCAAGTATATTAAGTGTATAATGTATATATTATTTCATTTCGATTTGGTTAGCTGGTTCAACCACTTTTTTCACCGGTTCGGTTTAATCCGATTTTAAATAATGACGACGTCATCATCCGGTTGAACTGGCTTGATTACATGGTTCGACCCGATCCGACCATTTCAGCAAGGTTTCCGGTTCGGTGTCCGGTTCGATTTCAAGAACCTTGGTATTTAGAAGGGGGTCCGTGGTATGAAAAGAAGAGCAAATTATACAAAAAAATCCATGTTTCATTCGGTACTAGTGTACAAGGTAAGGAGGGATAAGAGGTAAACGGGATTTATCTTTCATTATTCCTCAATTATTCGAGGAAAAATAAGAGATAAATAATGTAGAAAAAGATATAATGGATGGTATAATCGTGATTTGGTAGCTTTATCCAAGAAAGCTTTCCCCGAGAGAAAGTCCATATACCTAGAAGAAGAGAACCTTATCATGCAATCAAACAAAGGCGTTTAATTTAAAATTAGATACCACATTATTAACTTTTAGGCTATGTTCGTTTTGAAAATAAGGTTAATTACAATTTGGGTCCCCATCTATGGGGTCCGATCGCAGAATGGGTCCCGATCTTTAAATTATAACGATTCGGGTTCCAGGACCATTAATGTAAAGAATTTTTGGGGCTAATGATGATTATGCCATTGTTTAAAATTTGGAACCCAACCCTCATTCCCTTCCCAACAAGGGCATATTCGTCATGAACCCAAAATTTCCATTTCCTAAATGGTCTTGGGACCCGAATCGTTACAATTTGGAAGATGGGAACTCATTCTGAGATCGGACCCATAGATGAGGACCCGAATTGTAATTTACCCTTGAAAATAAGCATTGGAATACGAGGTCAATTTCCTGCCCAACATAATTCTCAATGGTACGGATATTCTCATCCATATTCCATTATTTCACATTATTCCACCCTTGTTCCTATTTTTATTCTGCCTTACTTTCCCTTATTTTACCGTATTCTCTTAATTTCTATCTTTGAAGTCGAACAGAGAATAGACCATTATTCTCCATATTTCTCGTCCTTATTTTTGCTTATTCTCGAACGCAACTACCCTTAAACATTTTTAATAGAAGAAGTGTAAGAAATGGCATCTGACCGCATATATGGCATCACAAAAATCTTTGAAGGACATATTAAGATTCGAGAAGCTCTGATATAGTTATATCAACATAGATGTAGTATGTTGCTAGGTTATTATTAGTGGGAACTTGGTATTTTTCACATGAAAATATACACATTAAAATAAAAGAAATTTTACGTGACATTCTAATAATAATTTTACAAGAAGAAAGACATGCATTTGTCTTATTACAACAGTTAAGTCATATAGATAGTTTAATTGCAAAGAATGTAATTGGAGGAATGTAATTGGAGGCATTGAGTAATAAAATATGTCATATATGATGAGTGATTTATGAAGAAATATATGCATATATGTCATAACCATAGCAGTTAGTTTAATATTTTGAATTCAAATAAGATCAATTTATGATGTCATATATGATGAGTAATAAAATCTCCTTGAGTTCAGCTCGCTCGAACAACTAAGTTCAAGGAAATCTGATACATGGGCTCTATCATTGAAGGGGTGAGAAGATGGAAGCAGAAGTTTCTCCTTTTGTGTGAGTAGAATGAAAGGTAGAAGACTTTAAAGTTTCTCTCATCTTTCTTATACACAAGGAGAACATGATTAACAATAAGGGTGAGCATGGGCTGAGTTCGAGCCGGTTTGCCTTGGCCCGGCCCAATCATTTTGGTATATGGGCCAATGGGATGCGCTTTAGGCCCGTTATTTTTAAAAATATGGCCCAAACCTGAACCCGGGCTGAAGATTATTGGGTCGGACCGTCCCATTTAGATGCCCCAACTTTTATTTCAAATGCATCTAAAAATAGATGCAGATTTTGCATCTGAAATAGCAATATATGTATTTAATACGAGTTCGTAAAATATATGTTAATGAAGCAGGACATCCAGATTCATAGCAAATGCATATTGGAGTAGTTCCCGGATTGTGTGGAAATAACATTAAGACGACGAATGTTCTCCTTGATCAGAATCTTGTGACAAAGATCAGTTCTATAACCTTCCAGTCTTAGCAGATGATATCAATGCAAAGGTAACAAATAAATGCAATATAAAACTTGTATATTTGGTCATTTTAATTGGTATATAATTTATCTTTTTTAGAGTTGCACGCTATCAATCTTATTAACTATATGTAGGGCTCGAGCTATCACCTTTTGCGGGTTTGGGCCCTATAGGGCCCGAGTCCGGTCCGAAATTGCAAATGGGCCCAAAAAAAGGCCCGAGCTCGGCCCATTTCAAGTGTGGCTCGGGCTCGGGTCGGGCTAAGCGGGCCGAGTTTTAGGTCAGGTCGGGTTGGCCCGGCCCAATACTCAACCCTAATTAACGGTATCAGAAGAATGAACTCAATTGGGAATTAACTCAAAATAGGCTCATGAGTAGAGTTAGGATATCGATCTGTTCAAGTTAGATGATGGACTTGTCATCGATGCTAGGTATTGTGTTGAATTGTACCAATTAGTTTACTCGAGTAGATAACTTGATTTAGGCATTAAATTCACTTATAAACTTATTATTACAGTATAAGTTTTTGAATTTAGAAGTTAATAAGCACCAATTTTGATGATAATTGGTTGATTTGGAAATCCCAGTTTAAAAGAAAGGGGGTTGAGTGGTAGAAGTCATGTACCCTATCGATTGGTTCTAAAATTTTGGTGAACTTATATATGATTCCTCTTCTAAGATCTCCTAGCAAAAGTATGAAGGGGGACTGGAAGGTCACATGTGTGTGCATACAAGCTCTCGTCTTTTCTGCATTCTATATTTTTATTTCCTCAAACAAACTAGTTGCGAGAACATTCTCACAAATCTTCCTTTGCACTCTCTACCACCGAAAGCTTTGTTCTCTCGAATATTGCAGTTCTTTGAGGTGCTTTCGAAGACGATCCCCTCAGAGTGTGTCATCATAGATCGTGTTTGTCATAACTTACAGAGAGCATATCACAAAACCCTGCAGATTGTGGGGACGATATCGACTTTAAGGACAATCCTTTATGGACACTTCAATGATATATTATCTCTCTTCTATATATTTATAGTAAATAAATTAATTATTTATCTTTTTCAGATCTTGACTCATGTCGCTTGTTAAATTTACGGTTCTTGTGTTGTGCATTAAAAATTTATAATCGAGTTTGAGTTTATATTTAGATGATTATCTATGCTATAATCCACAGTCCTAAGAAACAACAATATTCGGGAGAATTTTCACAACAGTGATAAAAAATATCGGCTATGATGTTTAAATTGAGAGTTAATATGACAATCTTAAAAAAAATTAGAATTTCAAGCATTAGCAATAACACATGAAATTCTAATTAACCGTCGTAGGGTTAATTTCTATTTTCGAATATGATTGTCTCAAGATGGATTTGAAAAACCCCACATCCGAAAGCCAAAAGTATAATTCTGGAAGGAGCATGACTATATATGTCATGGTTGTATCTTGTTGGCTATGATCATGTTGTTTGACGTATATTATTTGTCCATGCAGACGACAATGGGGTATAACACAATAAGAAGCATAATAACAAGTACCTTGGTATTAAGAAATACTCATTTGTGAAGTTCTCAAAATTTTGAAACATCCAAGGGATATCAGTTTCTAAACGTGCACATGAAATTTTGATCTTGCTCCATAGATTGGTCGGTGTTGAAATGAAGATTCTAGAGAAGTTTCATGTAATGTCAATCATAGAAAAGTTTATCAGGTTTTGGGTAAACTTTGGTATGAATTAAAATATAGGAAGAGGGAGATTTTCTTGAATGACTTGGTGAACCCATACTACACTAAAAGCAGGTACCGTGTAAACCCATACTACACTAAAATTGATCAGAAAACCTAGATCCTTGATCATTATCTTTATTCTTTTGCTTATGATATCAGACTTGATCCAAATAATGAAATCCTACACTTTACCGTGTGCTAAATCGATACCTACACTTTACCGCATGCCAACTCTCATCATTGGTTTGTAACCAACCTTGGAAGTCTAATCTTGAAATTGTCCTGAACATTCTCCTTCAGATAAATCACAATTCTCATCTTAATGCTTCCACCCAAAATACCAACCAATGAGGCTTACACCAGCTAGTACACGAGTGTCAATGCTAAGTGAAAGAAGCGAAGCACAGACAATCAAGCATAACTACTTGGCACCACACATCTAAAAATCGAGACTGAACATCAGACATGAGGCATACTGGTGTGTCAAGTAGTATGCCCCATGAATAATGATCTATCTGGATCGTGGTCAACTAAGATTCCGGGGCTTCAAGGATGCATGCCCCTTCCTTGGCGGCAATACTTCATGCTAACCCCATGCCACTAAAAGTGGACACCATGCCATGAAACTGGAATTACAATAGAAACTCGATTGTTGATTGTAAGAGCCGAAACTTAGATCTGAAGGTGTATGTAAGATACTCAAACTTATCCTCACCAGGCCTCATTGAATCCATTGACATCCTTTATATCCAATTTAAGATTAACTCGATCCATTTCACTTGATTATCAATTTATTTCTATAATCCAGATATTTACCATATATATTAACATTCTATATGATCTACATCATTTTTAGAATTAAATTTCATAAAATTTAAGATCCAAATGGGTCGACAGTCCTAGAATGATCAATCATCCAACTTTAATGATTGATTAATGATGATTAATCATAAATCCAACCATGATCTATCATTTTGGGTCAAATGATTTATCAAAGAAAAATTGATCGATCATACATGGACAGTAGATGGAACCACTCCAGCGATATACCACAAAATTGATCTGATTGATGATCCAACTATACCACCCACATCAAGAATATCTACTTGGATGACGCATGCAAGACATGGATTAGGTGAGAAATTTGCAAATGCAATGTGATAAGTTACCCATCGCACCCAAAACAGTGATGAAATGTGATAAAAATCCCGACGATATGTAGCTCGTAACCATGTATCCCGACGGTATAAAAACATCGTTATTCTGGCAGCAAATGGACGGTTAAAAATCGTACCTCATGGTCTTCTCCCACAATGCTCCCTTGCTCGGAACTGTTGATCCGTGATGTTTAGTGTATTTCTACACCCACCACGCGACTCCACGCTCTAAGATCTTCGTGTCAGTGCCCTCGGATCTTCGATCAACCCTTAAAAATCTCTTTGGTGGTGGAGCTCAGCGAGGTTAATTGGCCTGGTTAGCTACACCACTGATAATCTCAAATGTCGATCGGTCTTGTGATCCACACAAGGAGGGAACACAATCGAAGTGTCAACCAATCAAATCTTGAAATTAATCAACAATTAACCCACACTAAAGATCAATAATTAGAAATAAATGTGGAGTTAAAATTTATTTTTAACTCTGCACAAATGATGTAAAGGCAAGTATGCAGAGAGTTCGAACACAGGGAGCAAGCAGGGTAATTCAAACAAATGTGCACAAGTGAATGTGAAGTGTCTACACTAAGCAAGCAAGCAGAAAAGTTTTTTTGGGTTTTTAAATTTTAAATTTTTTTTATCTTAATTTAATTTTTAATTTTGTATTTTGATTTTTAATTTTCTGATTTTTTATATTTTATATTTTATATTTTTTTTCCTTTTTCAATATTGGAATATAAAGGAAATGTAATAAAAAAGGTGATAAAATATTTATAAAAATATGCAAAAATCACCAAAAATTCAGAAATAAAATGTTTTTGATATTTTTAGGATTTTTTACTGTTTTTGTGATTTTTAGGTATTTTTCAAAGTGTTTTTGGTATTTTTAAATACTGAAATAAGACCAAACAGTGAAAAAGGTGCTGGCTGTGAGCAAAATAGGAATTAAAATTAGCAAACAGCAACCAAAATTTTTCACACTAATTTTCAAATAAAGAGAATGGAATATAGAACAAAAAGGAACTGAGTTTGTATTTTTCTGAGTTTTCTTTGATTTTATATATTTTTTGAAGTTTTTATGTATTTTTGAATTTTTAAGGTTTTTCTTTTGAGATTTTTAGTGATTTTTGGACTAACACTAAAATAGGTTAAGATAGACACTAGGGAATTTTTTTTTGGAATTTTTCGAGATGTTTTATTATTTTTTTGGCATTTTCTAAGCTAGACAGTGAATAAAAAGCATGTTTTTGATTTTTAATAAATGTAAAAATAAAATAAAATCAAAAACTAAAATTATGGCGTAGAAGCACATGTTCACAGTAGCTTAAGTTCAAATTTTGAGAATTTTTGGGATTCAAACAAGGCCCTAAATAAATAGATCTAACAAGCACAAGTTAAGGGCCTGACAGGGGCATTTATGTAATAATCAGCAAAGTCAGGTGCACGCCTGCAATTTTCGCAAAAGTTTTACACTTAAAATTCAATTTCCAGGACCAATTACAAAATACAAAACTCGCAAGGGTATCCTAACAATTTTCCCTCCAGGGCACGTGACTTGCACGCGCCTGTCGAGGACCAAAATGTGATTTTCCAAAAACCTGGGGGCTTACATGCAATTTCTCCAGAAATTTAATGCTTAATAAGAAAGTTTAGGTACTGGAATGAAATACAACAAAGTCCGGGGCCTCTATGCAAAATGCCCTCACCTCGTGTGTACAGGTCACGTGAGGTGACGTGGAAGAGGACCTATATGCAAATAAAATAAAGACGAGGGTCCTTTTGCAAATTTTACAAAAATGTTTAAACTACGAATAAAAGTTACTGGACTAAATAGAAAATACATAAAATAGCAAGGGTATACTTGCAAAAAGCCCTCGCTGGGGCGATCCGACGGCGGTGGCGAAGTTGATGACGCGTGGCGGACATCCAACGGTTGAGGATTCGGCGCGATCCAGCGGCGTGGGACACGCCCCTTATCCACGTGACACCTTCTCCGGGCGCGATGACGGTTCGCCCGTGGACGTCTGAGATCAGATCTCAGATGAGATCCGACGGTGGCGGGTGCTGGCGATCGGACGATCCACGTTACACCTTGGGCTCCTTCTTGATCGGACGACAGCGAGGCGCGCTGGAGGAACATGGAAGAAGGACCGCCGTGGCGACCTTCTTCCGGTGGTGGCACCTCGCTCCGGCTGTGGACGAGCTTCAAATCGGGCCCAGGAGGTTGTTGCAGGTCTTCTCTGTTATCTGGAAGCAACGGAATGGCGCGAAGGACGGCGGAGCTCTTCCATGGCGAGGAGGAAGTTGCGAAGCTCCAGGTGCTCCGGCGAAGACCCAAAAGCGCTCCAGACTCTTCGGTATGCTCCAGTACCTGCGCAAAAAAGGTTACGGAGGTCGAGGGCAAAATGCCTCGACCTCAGGTGCCTCTCGAAGGGGAATGACAGGCGAGATGGGGACTCGCCGGAGTTGCGCTCCGGCGAGGTGATCGATGAAGCGATCAGATGGGCGATTTGATGAGGAAAAAGGCTCAGATGAACAGGAGTGAAATGAAGCTAAAGATAAGGTGCTTAGATGGCCCTCAAGCTCAGATAGAGCGAGGAAGAAGGGTACCTCGACGGCTTGGCCGGAGGTTGATTGGAACTCGCCCAAACGTGGCTGATCCACCGCCCTGACGAGGACTCCACGGAGCTGTCACCTCCAGAGAGTACTAGCGAGGTCAAGGGGGGAAGTTTGGATGGATTTGCGGTTCGAATTTTCAAAAGGGCGTCAGACTTGGGTTTTAAGGGGTTGACGAACATGGTAGAAAGAACGAGGGATCTGGCACGATACAGTGGTCCTCAGCCCAAGAAGAACATCAGGCGGGTAAGAGAGATGATAGGGGAAAGATTTTGCAGAAGAAAATTTCGCGAAAGGGTGTAAGATGCGACCTCGAAAAATCCGCCAAAGCGAGCGAAAAACGAGGTGGGCAGAGGCTAAGGGAGGTAGGTCAGGCTGTTGACCTCGGTCAACGAGCCAGACCACCTGGTTGGTCTACGTGGACAAACTAGGAAAAACCTCCTGAAAATCCCTGAAAAAATAATTAAAAATAGAAAATGACGGAATTAAATTATGATTATAAAATAAAAAATATTCGTTATTTTATGTAGTATTTTATTATGATTTTTAATTAATTTTATAAGGTATATTTTTATGAGTTCACTTTTTACCCCTTTATAGGTATAATACCTATGTATTTTAGTACTTTATTTATATTTTGTGTATTTTAATTTTATTATTTTTATTTCTTATTTTGTAAAATTATAAAATACTTTTATACACTTAGAAATATTTTTATTTAATTTTATTGAGGTGTTTTGTGTATTTAATAAAATGCAAGTACATGTTGTATAGGTATAAGTACAGGTATAGTACCTATGTATATGATATATACAAGTATTTTATTTTGAGTTTTATTTACATTTTTATTCTGATTTTATTACTCATAATTATTATAAGTGATATTTACAACATTATGAAAATATAAGAATATAAAAATAATGAATAAATAATAAATTGAATATTTTAATCTGTACACTTATACAATGTGAGTCCAAAACTCAACTTTCAAACCGTAGCTCCGCCAAATGCGAAACCACCGCCATTGGATAGATTATTTTATTCTATATATAATTAAAGGTGAATATGCTGCATTTGGAGTTGTCAGTTGTGAGATACGGGTCTGGGAAGTTGGGATTCTGGGTTCTTATTCAGACTATAACTTTTTATCTGTACATTCTTTTTCTGTGAAATCAATTTTGTATTTTTCCTTGTAATATTATCTACAGCCTTTCATGTACAAAGTTTCTTTATTTGATGTATAAAAAGTGGAACCAAAAATAGGTCCCAAAATGAATAAAGAATGAATAGCATAGTATAGGTATTTTGGCCCTTATCTCCCCCTACTTTATTCCTTGTCGACCTATTCATCAAGATGCCTAGGTCTCGGGGTTTCGGGTCATAAAATATCTACAATATTTTATTCTTTTTCTTTTCTTTTATTTATTCTATAATTTTGGCCTTAATTACAGTAATTTATACACTGTTCAGATGCACATGCATGAATGCTAAGATGATGAGATAGAGGTTATTTACAGGCATTTACTAGGGTTTTTGGTGCCAAAATGATAGAATAAAGATGATGAAATGTGGATTCATCATCCCCCTATACTTTACCTTTGCTAGTCCCTAGCAAACACTTATGCAATAAGTGCAAAAGAAAAAGAAAGAAAAGAAAAAGAAGAACTTGGATTTTATTTGATTATCAAACTTGTCTTCACAAAATCAAAGTTTGGAGCTTAAGTCGGACCTTTGGAATTTTAATGCGGGCGGAACCTTAATGAGAACCACATTTGAAATCCAACAGTCCTTGAGAATCCCAAAACTCTGTCCAAGTCTCCTCAATAGCCAAGTCAGAAATACTTCAACCCATACGCAAACTCTTATG
Source organism: Ottelia alismoides (assembly GCA_037367405.1). Classification (NCBI taxonomy): domain Eukaryota; kingdom Viridiplantae; phylum Streptophyta; class Magnoliopsida; order Alismatales; family Hydrocharitaceae; genus Ottelia; species Ottelia alismoides. The sequence continues at coordinate 111,214 of JAZKJV010010144.1, forward strand.
ACTATGAGTCTGACTCGTACAGTGTAAGTGATACGTAGCTCCCCTCCTCAGAAGTAACAAACAAACAACCTCCCCTACCCTGGTAACTCTAATGCCTCGGTCTAGCAACTCTTTCCTCGAGAAGCGGGGTATTCCCTTCTAAGTTCAAGTGCAACCGGCTCAAGAAGAGGGGGAATAAGAGGTATAGAATTTTGGGAGCTCAACCAGTGTAGCTAAGTCTCCCGCTGCAAGCTTCGTGAGATGTAACATGGATACCATAAGCTTTTGCTTTATTGAACTATATACACTCCGGTGGGGTTATTAAATTTTCAATCCGACCCACCACTTTTTTGGAGTTCTTGTTTTTGGTGCATCTGGACAACATATCTACATGGTGCAGCATATATACAAGAAATTTTCTTCTTGAGCCAGTAGACTATCCCTCTTTTGAAGCTTTATTGCAACCCACGGCTTCTGTCTTTAGCCTTCCTCACCACTAGACCAAGTTGAGGCGCACTTCCTTCACTAGAAGAAGAAGAGAGGTTCCGCCTAGAAGTACTACCCTCATATGCTACCCCAAGCCAAAGGAAACTGCCTCCTTACCGCCTCATCCGTGGAGAGCTATGTGAAAGGTGCAGGTGTCCAAGTTAGGTCATTATCAACAAGAGTCGTGCGTGTGCTCCGAAATACTCTACTTAGGCCATCAAGAATCCATTGAACCAAGTCCCGTGATCCTCAAAGAATTAAGTCAACTAGACCTGAAGTACCTCAAACCCAGTTCCTATAAGGTTCCTATTATTAGGTAGATTTTAAGGTCCAATCAAGCTCCAACCTTCGGATTTTACTTAGACTTGTTCAACTATCAAACTTAATCTGAAAAATGCTCATGCTATGCAAATGCGATGCAGAATGCATATTATATTTTTGTGATGCAATTTTCAAGATTTTGAACTTTTTATGGATTTTTGAAAAGATGATGCATGCGTATGCAGATGCAATTTTTTTGTATTTTTCAAAAAGTTTTTTCAAATGTTTTTGGATTTTAGTTTTGCAAATGTTTTTGGGATTTTTGAAAAGAAAAAAGTTTTGGCTGAACACTAGGTGAAAACTATGTATACGGGAGTGCTTCTTATATATACAAGAAGTGGATTTTTAAGACTTTACAAGGGTAAGTGATCAATTTTATAAATATATATCTAATGGGTTTTGGTGTGATGTAAATATTCCTCAAACTTAATTGACACAAACTTTTCACATAATTTTTGAAAACTATAGTCCAAAATAATTTTTACAAACATTTTACAGACATGTACACACATTTGAAAATCATTTTGCAATCGGTTTTCCAAATAGTATATATAGATTTTTCACATATTTTTGCAACCATTTTTCAAACCATTTGCAAATCATTTTTCAAACATTTTATTTCACACAAAGAAAAGAAGTTTTATAAACTACACATTTTTACAAAGGTTGAAAACATGTAACAAAATGTTTTGCAAATAGTTTTCCATAAATGTTCACAAATATTTTCAAACTATTTTTCAAACATTTTGCAAAAAACATTTTCACCTGATTTATTAATCAGTAATTACAAAAAGAATTTGAGGAATAGAACACCTTTTTATTAAAGTTTTTTCTGAATTATTAGACATATTATTATTAAGAAAATACGAAAGTACGAGTTATGGCTAAAGTATATACGTAGTATATACGACCCCCCTATACTTAGCTTGAGCTATGTCCTCATAGATCAGAGAGAAAAGAGAAGACATAACTCGTACTAAGTATAGGCAAGTCTAAATAATAAATGAATCAATGAAGGAACCAATGAGAAGTTGATCGTCCCCCCTATACTTAGGATCAAATAATCCTAAGTATAGCAGACTGTACACAAAGCAGGGAGGGTCAAGGGTGGGAATGAACATATCGTACTCAGATTGTCTCCCCCTATACTTAGGGTAAAATATCCCTAAGTATAGACAAGAAGAGGAGACAATGGAGAGGATCGAAGAATAGAGAAACTCGGGGTGCACACCCCCCTATACTTAGGACAAAATACGTCCTAAGTATGGAAAACTGTATACAAGGGCGGCACCTTTTTGATAGATAGAGAAGATAGAAATGGAAAAGAAGAAAAGAAGAAAATAAATCAACAGATGAAAGAGTGATATGAACAGATGGATCTGTACAGCGGAAAATGGACTTGATCATCATGTATGAGATGCAGATGATGTGAGTCAAAGAGCATATCTCATACCAGAAGAATGGGGGCAACGTCAATGGTCGGCGGATCATGATCTAGATATAGCTTCAGGCGTTGACCATTGACGCGGAAGGTAGAGGAAGATGACGATTCGGATATGTCGATGCTGCCATTGTCATGTACCTTTTTGACCACATAAGGACCTTTCCACTTGCTCTGCAACTTCCCTGGAAGTAATTTCATCCTGGAATCAAACAACCATACTCTCTGATCTGGCTCAAACTGTTTGTGGCTGATATGCGAATCGTGCCATGTCTTCACTTTCTCCTTATACTGTAGGCTGTTGGAAACGGCTGTATCTCTCAGTTCTTCCAGGGCTGCCAATTCTACTCTTCTCTGGTCTCCTATACTCTCGGGATCTAACAGCAACTCAGTGACTGCCCAAAAAGATTTATGCTTGATCTCCACTGGCAGATGGCACGGCTTGCCATAGACGAGACGAAAGGGAGATGTCCCCAATGGATTCTTGAAAGAAGTCCGATAAGCCCACAAGACCGAGTCCAAAAGTTGTGACCAATCCTTTCGGTCTGGGTGGACTACTTTCTGCAAGATTGTTTTTATCTCCCTGTTCGAGACTTCGCAAGACCATTAGTCTGAGGGTGATATGGAGTGGCAACCCGATGGTCAATGCCGAACTCGTCTGCAAGGGCCCTAACCTTGTCATTGATGAAATGAGACCCCCCGTCTGAAATCAAGACTCTAGGTACCCCGAACCATGAAATGATATTTTTCCTCAAGAATTTGCACACGGTTTTAGCATCTGCGACTCGGGCGGGGATGGCCTCAACCCATCGACTGACATAATCACAGCGAGCAAAATATGCTCGAATCCCTGACTCTTAGGAAATGGGCCCATGAAATCAATCCCCCATGCATCAAAAACCTCACAGAAGTGAATGGGTTGCATGTGCATCATGTCTCTCTGTCCGCAGGTTCCCATTTTCTGACAGTCAGTACATCTCTTCACGAATTCATCAGAATCCTTGAAGAGAGTAGGCCACCATAGGCCGGATTGAAGCACCTTCTGTGCTGTCCTTTTTCCAGAATGATGTCCTCCTGCCTCAAGCTTGTGGCAGTATGTGAGGATGCTATGCTGCTCTTCTTGAGGAATGCACCTCCTCCAGATACTATCCCCTCCTTCATGATAAAGGACGGGATCCTCCCAATGGTAAAACTTGGCCTTAGCTAGGAAGGTCTCAAGTTTCTGCCTGGGCCAACCCTGAGGGACTGTCTTGGCTACAAGATAGTTTACAAAGTCAGCATACCATGGGAGTGAGGTGACCGCCAAGATCGCCTCGTCTGGAAATGTTTCTGTGATAGGTGCACTGGGCTCAGATTCCTCAAGATTCTTTAATCTGGAGAGATGATCCACCACCACATTCTTGACTCCAGGCTTGTCTTTAATCTCAATATCAAATTCCTGGAGTAGAAGGATCCATCTGGTAAGACGTGCTTTGGCATCCTTCTTAGCCATTAAGTACCGGATGGCAGTGTGATCAGTGTAGATTGTTACTCTAGATCCGAGAATATACGATCGATACTTATCAAGAGCAAAGACTACAGCCAGCATCTCTTTCTCAGTCACAGTGTAATTCCGCTGAGCGGTATCCAAAGTCCGGCTGGCGTAGTGAATGGCAAAAGGTAATCCATCCCTCCTCTGTCCAAGCACAGCCCCAACGGCAAAATCTGAAGCATCCGTCATCATCTCGAATGGGAGAGACCGATCGGGTGGCTGAAGGACAGGAGCTGAAACAACCATATTTTTTAGAGTCTCGAAAGACGCCAGACACTTATCATTGACAATAAACTCGGTGTCTTTTGTCAGCACGTCAGTAAGCGGTCGGGCAATACGACTGAAGTCCTGAATGAACCGTCGGTAGAAACCGACATGCCCCAGAAAAGACCGCAACTGACGCAAGTTGGATGGTGGATTGAGTTTTTTGATGATATCCACCTTGGCCGGATCGACCTCCATGCCCCTGTTGGAGACGATATGACCAAGGACCGTCCCCTGAGTCATCATAAATTGACTCTTTTCCCAAGATAAAACAAGATTGACCTCTATGCAACGCTGAAGCACACGGTCTAGGCAGTCAAGACAAGCATCGAACCCGTCGCCATAGACCGAGAAGTCATCCATGAAGACCTCTAAACAGTCTCCCACCATGTCTGAGAATATGGACAACATGCACCTCTGGAATGTCGCCGGAGCGTTACATAGACCAAAGGGCATCCGTCTGAAAGCATAAGTCCCAAACGGATAGGTGAATGTTGTTTCCTCCTGGTCTTCGGGCGCAATGGCCACTTGATTGTATCCAGAATACCCGTCAAGAAAGCAGTAATGACTTTTCCCAGCTAGCCGCTCGATAATCTGATCAATGAAGGGTAGCGGGAAGTGATCCTTCTTGGTGGCCTCATTCAATCGTCTGTAGTCCACACAGACCCTCCAAGAAGTTGGTACTCTGGTAGCGATCTCCTCTCTAGACTCATTGACAACTGCAGTGATACCCGTCTTCTTGGGTACCACATGTAAAGGACTTACCCATTTAGAGTCGGAGATGGGATAGATGAAATCAACGCTCCACCACCTTGAAATTTCTTTCATAACCACGTCTCGAAGATTCGGGGTTCAGCCGTCGTTGGAACTCACGCGACGGCTTAGCGTTATCCTCAAGATAAATGTGGTGGGAACAAAGATTCGGGCTCAGCCCCTGGAGATCAGCTATACTCCACCCTATTGCCTTGCGGTTTCTTTCAAGAACCTCCATCAGACGAGATTCTTATTCTCCAGTCAAATCTGCTGAGATAATGACTGGGTACATGTCTGGCTCACCAGCAAGGAATCTGTACTTCATCGACTGCGGCAGAGGTTTCCGTTCTGGACAACTGGGAGGTGGCAGATCTGGCTTCTGATATGTCTGTGTGAAGGCGACCAGGTCCGCGTGGGAGAACTCTCGCTCTGCATGTATCTCTGACGAAGGGCGACCGACTGAATTATCAATGAACTGCACTGGCTCGCACTTTCTCATGGTTGTTGGCTCAGAAGGAATCAGACAAGGTAAATATTCATCAAAATCATCCCAGTCAATGTTTGAATCTGAGGGATCAGAAGAAGATGAGCAAGAATGAAAATCATCGGCACCACTCGTCCCGACACCGTCAGCCTCAGGTGTATCCTCATCCAGGGATGTGCTCTCCCGGCTCTCGACTGCCATGAGCTTGAGATATAGTGAATCTGTAGGCAAGGCGAGGGTCGGTGCTACAGGATCTGTCCAGTTGGATTCATCATCAGTCATCACGAAATCACACACCTGGTGGATGTCTAGCTCGTCCTCTGTCATCTGCTCGGCTTCACTGGATTGCTCTGAGCACGCCAACTCTCTGGCTCTGATCTGGTCGATCGTATCTATTTGTATGCTTTCACCCTCTACGCAAAAACATACCGTCCCACTGTCATGGTCGGATACCGCCTTGGCAGTGGCCAAGAATGGGCGTCCAAGTATGATGGGGGCATCGGTTACCGATTCAGGGATCTCCATGTCCAATACAACAAAGTCCACGGGGAATTTCAGGCCCTGAATGGTAACGACCACATCCTTCAACAATCCCTTCGGCCTCTTGATTGACCTATCAGCAAACTGAAGGACTATCCTGCTCCGAAGAAGAGGGCCAAACTCGAATCGTTTGAGTAAGGCTGCCGGAAGGAGGTTGATCGAAGACCCGTTGTCTAATAGAGTACGATCGAACCGCTGCTCATGTATCTCGCATCTGACATAGGAGGCTCCTGTATCAGGTCTCTTGGCTGGCAATGTGTTCTGAATGGCGCAGCAAGTGTCATGAGTGAGCATATGGATTTGATCTCTGTGCCTCCTCTTCCTTCGGACAGTAGTTGTCTCTTTCAAGTTCTTTTTGAAGAAGGGGATATGCTCAAATGCTTCTCGTAGAGTCAGCTTAATGTGGAACCTATCAATCATCTGGTTGCTGATCTCTACCTGGTAGTTCTTTTTTGGGTTTTCTTTTTGTTCCCCTTCGCCCAGCGGAGTGCCTCAAGGAAGGGGATGGTAGGGGCCTCCTCAGATGGAAGACTAGGAACAAGTCCCTGTGCCTGTGAGGAAGGAGGATCCACACAATCATCATCATGCAACACATATGGATCCGCAATGTGAACAGAAACCTTCCTTTATTCATATTTTTGTTCTTTTTGTTGTTACCACAGTCCATAGATACAAAAGGTGGTAACATCACAGAGGGGGACTCAACAAAAGTAGGAGTGGTGGCCTCAGCACCACCACCGGCACCTGTCTCTGCGGCATAAGCACCGCGCTCTAGCTCAACATCCAAAATGGTGGCTTCAGCACCACCGTCTGCATCTGGTATCACGACGGCTTCAGTACCGTCGTCTGGAACTCCATCATTGGTGGCATCAGGACCACCGTCTTCAACATCATTATTAGCGACATCAGCACCGCTACTCTGCTCCTCTGGCGCTCCTGATTCAGCTGGTTGTTGTCGCTCAGAAGAGGCACCGCCGGCGGGCATCCTACCGCTCCTAGTAATCACAAAATCAGCATCATAGAAAGAATACGACATATCGCTCAAATAGTCACTAGGAGAGGTATCCTCTGTAAACTCTACCTGCTCAGACTTTCTTTTCAGATTGTTCGGGTTAGGTTCAATCTGAGTGGGTATGGCGGCCTTCCCTTTGATAATCTCCCTCATCTCCTGTCGTAATTCATTCATTTCTTGCCTGAAGGATGCTCGCTGTTCGGAGAGCAAGCGGGCAAGATCATCGAGAGCTGGGTTCTCAAAAGCAGGACCCTGAGAACCGGATGGTTGTCCCTACTGGAAATGGGGCTGCTGCTGGTATAAATAATTCTGGGTCGGCTGGGCATAAGATTGCTGAGGCTGCTATCGCTGCCTCCACTGCTGTCCCTGATAGGAGGGACGAGGACCACTCTGATACTGCTGCTGGTGGGCATACTGGGGCTGTTGCTGCTGGTGTGGCTGGCTGTTCTGCTGTCCTTGGGCAGGATTCTGCTGCTGGGAGGAGGAGCCACCGTTTCCCTAACGGAATCCGGGATGATCACGACAAATCCCGGGCTGAGGATACCGGTCGTACCATATCCCATTGACTTCCATCAATGGGTCCTGCTCAAAGGAGGATGAAAGAAAGAACTGCCAGTGGCTGCTCCGGCTGATAGACCACCATCTGCGTGTCCGAAGATGGCAGTTGCGCTAGGTAGTACTGTAGCAGTGGAACCGGCTCTGCCTGGATATGATTCACCTGGCGGTATGAGGTAGAGGGTTGGTTGGAACTGCTACTGCTGGAGTCGGCCCGTGACCTGGGAGGCTGTTGGGACTGAGCCTGTGCCTCCTGAATGCATAGAATTTGAGTTTTCAGGTCACTCATAGTTTTGGTGAGAAGGTCCATCTGGGCAAGACTTTGGTTCTGCTTCTTCTCGAGGATCTCCATGCGTTCCAACTTCTCACTGATAATGCCCATGTCGGCTGCGGCTGATTCGGCTTGGGCTGCGGCTACCGACGATGTATTGGGACCGGCATCGATGCGGGCGATCCTCTGGAATGAGCCTCCTCCCTGAGGTGGTTTTTGTTGTGTGTAGACTCTGGCTTGGGTCATCACAGTTGGATTTTCTGCCATGCCTTCATAGATGGCCCAGACGTCATCTTCACCCTTGGAGAAATATGATCCACCGCAGGAGGCATTGACAAGCCCCTGCAGCTCCGGTGTCAGCCCACAGAAGAAACTTTGAACCAGATTGGGCTTGGATATATCATGATGTGGACACCGGTCGATGAGCTCTCTGAATCTATCCCAGGCTTCATGGAATTGTTCATTTGGGATCATGACAAAATTGTTGATCATGGCTCTAGCTGCATTGGTCCGGCCGAGAGGATAGTACTTCTTCAGATATACGGTCTGGAGATCTGCCCAAGTGTCGATGAATCGCCCGAGGTGTTTGAGCCAATATGCGACTCTGTCAACCAATGAAAATGGGAAAGCGATCATCTTGATTGTGTCCTCAGTCAGCAGCCTATCGAGGATGGTACTGCATATCATCTCAAATTCTTGGAGGTGGAGGTGCGGCTCTTCGGTCGGCAACCCATGGAATTTGGGTAGGAGCTGAATGGTATGGGGCCGAAGCTCGAAATCTCCATGGATAGGCGGAAGTCGGATCCAACGGTGAGTGAGGGACGCAGCTGGGTTGTGCAATTCCCTCATTATGGTCTGTGACGGTCTCTCAGCGTCTGGATTACCTCCTCCTGCATCAGGTCCTCCTCCTCCACCGCCACCGCCCCCAGGTCGGTTTTCTCGCATCTGAGCTATCTCTCTCATCAGATCACCCATGAAGGTACCCTGGTCACGGATCTGTCTCTGCATAGTCTCCAGGGACGCTAACAAGGAGTTGTTGATGGCCACCTAATCAATTATGAACGGAGGGTGATCATGGTCATTTGGGTGCTCGCCTCTATCTGCCATCACTGGATTTTCTGAAAAAAGCAAAAGAGGCCATCTCAGGTGTTGTCGAATGATCTGAACTCTGTGAAGCACTGAATTCTGAAACTCTTGGACTGATGGAAGGGGAGTAAGAAGGGTGATCGAGGGGGAACAGGGTGGAGGTAAACTCAGGCTCGGAGAGCGGACTCTCCGAGGTAGTCCTAGATGAATAAGGAGGAGTGCTGGATAGCGGTGCCGACAAAGTCGGCCTAAGAGATCTCCGTCCCATCATCTTGATTATTGGCAAGAGCAGAGGGAATGCAGAAGAAGACGAAGAGTGAAATGAGATGCAACAAAATTGCGCACAATTGTGCGGTGTTTTTGATCTTGACCTTAGATAAACCTAGCAATCAAACACAAGATAGGGGTGAATTCACCAACTCAACACATGAAGCCGTGAAGGTTCGGCTTTTATCTTTTCGGTTTTAGCTTGAATTCAGGAATTAATCTTTTCACGAGTCCTTAGAGCGGTACGCCTAAAGGAGAGAGTACTGCCGGAAGAGTATCCCGTACTTGTCCTCCTCCTGTGTAACCTGTAGCTTGCACTTTTTGAGGTCCTTGTAACTCTTCCTGGATCCCTACTCAGCCAAAGAATAAGAGAGGAAGCCAATAGGCGAAACCGATACTTCGGAACTCGCTCGCAACGGAATCACCCGTGAGCGTGCAAGAACCTACTCGGACGCGAGACGATGAGACAGACACCCCCGTGAAGGCGTGGCCTAGGCTCGATACTTCGGACAAGGTCGATGCTCTACACAATAGAGAGTCACCAATGTTGACCAAGCCCTACTCGTCCACGTACGATAGAAGCGCCAATACTTCGGAAATCCGGGCGATACACAAGGCAGCCACAAGCTGGGATTTTGGCTCTAATCCTTACGAAGCGCTCACCTCACTTGGAAGGAGACCTTCCCATGCAACCTGAAAACAAGTGAGGGTGTTACTCTCCCCAATCAATGAATCCAATTACCAATTTTATTTTTGGTCAAGGTTTTCTTAGCAGTCCCTTTTTTAATTTTTTTGGTGTTATTGCTTCTTTTGAGTAGATTCAAACAAGCGCCTAACGATTTTTGTATTTTCTTGATCCTACTTTGTCCAAAAACAGAGGGAGAATAGAGTCAGAAAAGCCGTGCAAGTCGACACAAAGATGGAAATCTCACCTTTGTGCCTAAATGATGGATGCAAAGTAAGAAGACTTACAGCGAATCCCAGCTCTCTCCATGCAGGATGCAAAGCAGAAATTTATAAACCTAGTCTATATGCCGGTATGCAATGCGGAAATCGTCCTAAGGTAGGCAACTGCTAGCGTGAAGAACCACAAGTCAACCACCGATCGTCGATCCTAAGAGTCCAGTCTAGACCCCCCCCCTCCTCTTCTCGACACATCGAGTTCAGGAGTAGCGCTTGATGGGGAGGGCTCGCGGTGCGACGGATCTAAGAAAGGGAGCTAACTTTTTAATTTAAACTAAGTCCAAGTACGAACTATAGGTACATGCAAAGGTTATTAGTGTGTTTGGACCTAATTTAATCGATCAAGCAGGCCTAGATCTAAGGGTTCAATCCACAAAGAAAGTGAAAATGAAATCAAAACCAGCAAATGACAGCGGTGAAAACTTGTCAAAAATCGTGGTGAGCCCCCGGGTGAACAAACACCCGGAAATTAGGCCCGGAGTGTCCAAGAGTCCAAGTACCTGTATTATTACAAATTATCAAAGTCACTCTCTCACATAAAATAAATTGCAACTAATCTACCACTCTCTCTCACTCCTCCTGCTCTCTCTTGCCGGCTTGGCTAAAGAAAAGCCGGCTCCGCTTCTCAAAGATGCTCCGGGTCACCTAAGCGATCCGCTTTGCTCCGCGGTCCCTCGCAAGAAGACAAGAAAGGATGGTCAGAATAGCTCAATCAATATATGTATCAAAAGTGCAAGAGAGATAACTGAAGCTATGGTAGACAACAATCACAAGCAAACAAAAATGAGAACTACTCGTTGTTGCTCCCCGGCAACGGCGCCATTTGATAATCTCAAATGTCGATCGGTCTTGTGATCCACACAAGGCGGGAACACAGTCAAAGTGTCAACCAATCAAATCTTGAAATTAATCAACAATTAACCCACACTAAAGATCAATAATTAGAAATAAATGTGGAGTTAAAATTTATTTTTAACTCTGCACAAATGATGTAAAGGGCAAGTATGCAGAGAGTTCGAACACAGGGAGCAAGCAGGGTAATTCAAACAAATGTGCACAAGTGAATGTGAAGTGTATACACTAAGCAAGCAAGCAAAGAAGTTTTTGTGGGGTTTTTAAATTTTAAATTTTTTTTATCTTAATTTAATTTTTAATTTTGTATTTTGATTTTTAATTTTCTGATTTTTTTATATTTTATATTTTATATTTTTTTCTTTTTCAATATTGGAATATAAAGGAAATGTAATAAAAAAGGTGATAAAATATTTATAAAAATATGCAAAAATCATCAAAAATTCAGAAATAAAATGTTTTTGATATTTTTAGGATTTTCTACTATTTTTGTGATTTTTAGGTATTTTTTAAAGTGTTTTTGGTATTTTTAAATACTAAAATAAGACCAAACAGTGAAAAAGGTGCTGGCTGTGAGCAAAATAGGAATTAAAATTAGCAAACAACTGATGAATACCCATTCATCACTCTTTATTCTTATATTTTAGCTACAAAAACCTATGCAAATGCATGTAGATATGTGTAAATAGGAATAATTAACAAAAGCATGCATCTTGTAAAAATATGTAATTAGCATGTTTTTGTGCAAAAATAAAAAAATAAAGAGTAAAAAGAAAAAGAGGGAAATATTTAGAATAAATATTGAGCAATCTAACCCAAGGGAGGGCTCAGCATGGGCCTGACCGCATAAAAAGCCAAGTAGAGGGAGATAGGTGCTCATGTGTAAATACCTATGTAAATAAATAAATTATATTTTCCTCAACCAAAAATATGTTGTAAATATTTGTACATATTTATACACTATTAAAAACAAAATAAAAATTTAAAATACAGAAAAACTCAAAAACACCTTTCACCATGTACATAAACCACCCCCCTTATCTATTTAACCTTGTAAATAAATTTATTTATTTTCAAAACTTTTTGTAAATATTCTATGGCACATATATATTGTAAATAAATAAAATAACAAGAATCAAAACAAAAATCAAATAAAAATCACAAAATTAAAAATACAAAAATACATTGTGTATATACCATATATATAAATGTATATAACTATTTATTTCACCCATGTATATAAATAAAATAAAAATATCCTTTTATTCCTCATTTTATTCTATAAATAAATAAAATATAAAATAGGAATAAAAATATATAGAAATAACTAATTAAAAATCAAAAATCAAAAAACCCCATATTGTACATATACATATGTATAGACCTATTATGTAAATACCTTATTTTTATTCCCAAAAATCAATTAAAAATCACAAAAAAATAGAAAAATTAAAACAAAAATATTTCATGTTTTAAGTTTTTGAAAATTCGGCCGTTTAAAGGCCCAAAAAAATCAAATTAAAATTCAGGCCTTGGCGGGCTCTGATTGGTCCACGGGGGATTGTTGACCCCCGGTCAACTTTCCCCCCTGGACCACAGAGTCGCGGATCTGCTTTTGGACCCGACTTCTTTTAATTATCCCCACCAGATCCGATCCCCATTTAGCCTAACCCAGGGTCCTAATCACCCCCCAGGTACCCGGGAATCTCGCCCGACATCGATCCTAGGGATCCGTGCTCACTCGAGCCGGACCCGAGCCCTTCTTCCCGGACCTGCAACCATATAAAGCCTGAGCTCCGCCGCATTCATTCTTCATCTTTGGCTCTCCACCTTCACTCCCGTGACCTCCATTGCATTCAGCAAGGTGACAGCTTCCGTCTGCCGTGTTGCAGCGAGGAGGAGGGTGCCCGACCATCGATCCGGCAGCCGTGCGCCGCCGTGCTCCGCCACCTAGTTGGAGCTCGAGCCTCAGGCAGTGACGACCTTCGAGGCGACGACCGGGAGTTAGCCACACTCCAGCACAGTCTTCCGATCCACCCAGGTAGTCGATTAGCTCTTCCATTTCGTTTAATTTCTGATTTCGCCCAAATCGACTCTCCGACGTGTTCCCCTGATTCCGGCCATCTCGCGTAATATATCGATCATCGGAACCCCCACACACCCTCCGACGCACGTTCTACGCCCACTCATCCAACCCAGCTCGCCCCGGAGCTGGGAGTCGAGCTCCACCACCTACCGCTCGCCGGAGCTCATTCGCACCGACCCACCAGCCACCGTCACCCCGCTTCTTTGGGTCGAGGCACTTTGCCCTCGACCCGCGAAGCTTCTGGTTTGCTTTGCAGGGACCGAGGAGGCCATCTGAGGCTTCCCGATTTCAGTCCAGGAGCTCGCTCGCCGCCAGCCTCGCCGGAGCCCCTCCTGGGCTCGGCTGGGCCATCGGAGGCTACCACCAGCTGCGGGGCATCACAGCGGGTCTTCTCCGATCATCAGGAGCAGCTGAGGAGGACTACAGCCCACGCACGAGGCCGGCGAAGCTCGCCGGCGGAGTGTTCTTCCATCATCCTCCAGCACCGTCCGATGGCTCCTCCGCTCCAGTCTTGATCCCAGCCGTCCATCTTCCGAGGAGCAGCGACCGTCGATCACCTGGAGGGGCTCATCTGGACCGATAGCAGCAGAGGAGAGAGGCACCCGAGCTCCACCCCGTTCGATCTTCCACGTGTCCTCGCCTCCACCGTCGATCCGGCTCAAGGGCAGACGAAGAAAAGCGCCAGCTCACCAGGACCGCCCGATCTTCCACGTGGCGCGCATCCCGCCGTCGACAAATAAAGGGGTAAATTACTTAGGGCCCCCTCTTAGTTTGTCTTTTTAGTCCTAGTCCTGTAAATATTTTCGTGCTTTTATTTACGTAGGGTAATTTGCAACTGGGACCTTGTGCTTGTTTTTATTTACGTTTATGCCCCTGTGTATGTGAGACCACGTGCTTCGTCACGTGCTTGTTTGGGCTATTTACATCTGTTTCCCTGTAGTTCTGTTGGGTTCTGAAATGAATGATAACTTTTTGGTAATTGCATTTATGCCCCTGTGAGTGTTGTTTATGCGCATGTGCGGATTTTAGTGGGATTTTTGCATCCAAGCCCCTGGACTTTTGGTACGAGTTACCAAAAAGTCCAGAAACCTGGTTTTTATTACCAAAAGGCACCTGAGTGCCCCAGGCACGCGCCACGCGCGTGACTTGCTAGGATTTTTGCACCTTGAGCCCCAGACTTTCGGGTATTTGCACATTGGTCCTTGTGCACAGTGCCCCCTTTTTGGATTTTGAATAAAATATCAAATCACCTCCAAATCTAATGAAAATTTGACACATGGCTCCTGCCATGGTGTAGGATTTTTGTAGATTTTTGAGTACATTTTTGATCTTGTTTGCTATTTTAAAAAATTCAAAAACATCTATTTTTGGCACTGTTTCACTTGAAAAATCACAAAAAAATATAAAAACACCCCCAAAAATTCTACAAAAATTAGTTACTGATCTTTGTGTGTTGTTTGATTTTCTAGCCAATTTTGGCTATTTTTCGTTGAGTAAAAACCCTAAAAATCTAAAAACACCTAAAAACTCATAAAAATCATATTAAATAATCTAAAAATCCAAAAACAATAATTTTGGTGCCCAAATTTTCCTTATTTTCTATAGAATACAGGAAAATTACCTCCAGGGCCATCTGAGATCCTTAGATATTTTATCTTTGGGTTTTGGGCCCTGCTGGACAGTACCCTATCTTTTTCTTACTGTTTGATTTTTAGAAAATAAAATACACATTGGAAAAATCTCAAAAATTAACCAAAAACACTTAAAAACTTAAAAAACATAAACACAATTTTTCTCGAATTTTTGCTCACTTCTGGATACATTAAATAATTAGTTGGAGCTTGCTTGTTTTTGTGCTTCTTTCATTTCCTTCACATTTAAAAATCCAAAAAAAAATATAAAAACCATTAAAAACCACTAAAAAATGTTTTCTCCCTTTTTCTGATTCTTTGACTACTTCGTAGGCCTTTGGCCAATCCGTGCTCCTTGTGTTCGACCCTGGGAGCTATACCAGGTTAATCACATAGCGAGACCGCTTTCGCATTTTCGATTGATTTTATTTCTCGTAGTGGTCTATTTTTCTTGATATACCCATCCGATTGATTGAGGTCACAACGACCATTCCTTTGCCTTTGCCTTAGTCACTCGGAATTTTGGGGTTATCAGAATGGCGCCGTTGCCGGGGAGCACGGCTTAGTAGTCTTTTAGATTTTTCCGCGGCTTTTCGAGTTTCGCGGCTTTTTGCACAGATTTTTGTATATATATTTTTCTGATATTTTTATAATAATTGTTGGACTGACCACTTTTCTCTCTTTTTCTTGCGAGGGCCCGAGGAGCGAGGGCGGCATTCCTAGGAGCGCCGGAGCACCCGAGCGACGCGGAGGCGGCTTCCTTCTTCACGAAGCCGCAGGAGAGAGCGAGAGAGAGAGTTGAGTGGGTGAGGTAGCTTAGGATATCATTTTATTATTGTTGTAATAATACAGGGACCTTAGACCTTGGACTGCTTGGACACTCTCGGGTCTGTTTCGCCGAGCACCGGTGTGCTCGGGGGACCCTTTAGGACTTTAGCAGTTTTTCGCGGTTTTTCGCGGCTTTTTCTACTTTTTTACTGCCTTTCCGGTGTTTACGCGGCTTTTTGATCGAGCCCCTAGCTGTAGGATTTTCTGGTGATTGTGCCGTAATAGTAGGATCCACACACTTAATTGATTATCTGTTCCTATAGATCGTTAATTGGACCTGCTAATAATAAATAATAAAAATAACTTAGTCACTTTCCTGAGAGCCTACGCGCCGCGAGCCCGCCCCACAAGCGCTACTCCTGAACTCGACCTGTCGAGAAGAGGAGGGGTGAGCCAAGACCGGACTCTTTGGATCGAGGGCAAGTGACTGAGTTAGACGGTTCTGCGCTAGAAGTTGCTCATCTATGACTCGATTTTTTTTCCCGCTTGCATCATTTAGGTAGTTTATTTCCTGTCTTTAAATTCTGCGCGGATCATATTGCATGTAGAGTGCTGGAGTCAGGTACGCCTTTCTTACTTTGCATGCATCATTGATTTCATCGCGCATCGGCTTTTTCGTCTTCTCCCCCCTATTTTCGGACTTAATAATCAGGAGAACCGAAAAATTCGTTAGGCCCTTTGTTTGCTTTGAAAAATATTAAAAAGAAAAACAATAAAACCGGGACTGCTAATCATACTTGATCTTAAAAACCGCTCACCCTAAAAATTTTGTCTTGGGGAGAGCAACCCCCTCGTTGTCTTGTTTGGATGCGCGAGAGAGTGACCCGCACCCTAGGTAGAGCCTCCCGGTGCTAGACCCGACTGATTACCGACTCTTCTGTGCGGGCCAGTCGGTTGGGATAGCATCGGATATCCTAACAGGTCACGTAAGCGCTCTGATACTTTGTGTGTTCACCAAAATAAAATAGACAAGATAATTTGACCGAACTTTCACGGTCTTCAGCTCGCGTGCGTTGGTGAACTGGGGGTTTGTTTTTGATCATATTTGATTCCAGATCTCATCCGCCTTACTCGCCCAGATCAAGATGATGGGTAGACGGTCTCTTAGGCAGCCTCTGGTTGCACCGCTTTCGGGCACGTCTACCCGATCATCTAGGTTAGCCCGCGAGAGCCGAGACCAGCTCTCCGAGCCCGAGTACGATTCCGCCCTGTTCCCCCTCGACCCCCTTTCTTCTGGTATTGAGAGACATGAGCCCGAGGAGAGATTATCAGATTTGACAGCACCTGAGTTGGGCTCATTTGATTTTGCAGACGTCGTTATGGCCGCCAGAGCAGACGATTCCCCCAGAGGTCCACGGGGAGACCATCATGTTGTATTTGACCAGGGGGCGATCAACTCCACCCTGATCGCATCACTTGAGACGGTTCAGCAGCAGCTCCGCGATCAGGGAGCATTCATGATAGAGATGAGGAGAGAGTTGGAGAGGCTCAGAGCAGAGCGAGGTTCAGAGCAGAGCGAGCCTGAGGAGATGCTAGATGCAGAGGCAGCAGCCGCAGCAGCCGCAGCAGCAGCAGCAGCCGCAGCCGCCGCAGCGGCAGCCGCCGCTGCGGGAGGACCACCACAGCCGATGCGGGCGTTGCACAACCCCGGATCTACTCTGATGCATCATTGGGTGGTAGTGCCAGCTATCGTGGGGGACTTCAAGTTCCCCCCGAACACCTTGCAGTTACTGCCCCGCTTCCACGGGCTAGCCACTGAGGAGCCCCACCTCCACCTCCAGGAGTTTCTGATGATCTGCAGCACTGTCCACGATCGCCACGTGGACCAGGACACTATACGGATGATTGCCTTCCCGTTTTCACTGGCAGACAGAGCAGCCAACTGGCTGAAGCACTTAGGGAAGTTTGTCTATACCTGGGATCAGCTCCGCACCGAGTACTTGAAAAAGTACTATCCACTCGGGCGGACGAATGCAGCGAGGGCCTTGATCAGCAACTTCTCCATGTTCCCCAATGAGCAGTTCCACGAGGCTTGGGAGAGGTTTCGAGAGCTCTTAGACAGATGCCCGCACCACGACATATCCAAGCCGAACCTAGTTCAGAGTTTTTTCAGCGGGTTGACGCCAGAGCTTCAGGGCCTGGTGAACGCTTCTTGCGGCGGGTCCTACTTCGCCAAGGACCACGACCAGGTCTGGGCTATTTATGAGGAGATGTCAGAGAACTACATGGTGATGTCTCAGACCCGGTTGTACTCTCAGAGACCCCAGCCACAGCAGCCAGGACCAGTGCAGTACCAGCGGATAGCACGGGTCGATGCAGATCCATCCAGTTCGTCCGCAGTCGCAGCAGCACAGGCAGAGTCGTCCGCTGCGGACATGGGTATCATTAGCGAGAAGTTGGACCGTATGGAGCTGATAGAGAAGAAGCAGTGCCAGAGTATCACGCAGATGGAGCAGATGGCACAGGTTCTGAGCGACATGAAGACCCAGCTCATGTGTCTTCAAAAGACACAGACGGCTTCATAGCCCCGTCTTCTGTCGCGAGGAGATACCGGCGGCAGCAGCAGCTCGTCCCAGCGCTCCAGCTCTTCACAGCAGCCTAGACAGGTTCACCTTGTACAGGCGGAGCCGTACCAGCAGCCGCAGCCCACTTACCAGTTACCACCATCTCCAGAAATGCAGATGGTGTCGTACCAGCCGGATCAGCCTCTGGCAGTACTGCCGCCAGACCCCTTCGATGCAGAGCCGTTGATGGATGTCAACGGGATTTGGTATGACCGCCCCCAGCCTGGGATCCGACGAGACCATCCCGGATTCAGGTGGGGGAGCGGTGGTGCCCAGCCCCCGCCGCAGCCGTCAGGACAGGGAGGGCAGTACTCCCAGCAGAGAGACCAGCACCAGCCGCAGCAGCAGCCCCCAGCGTATCAGCAGCAGCCATCCTACGGTCCTCGTCCCTATCAGCAGCAGGGACAGTCTTGGAGACGTGAGCAGCAGGCTCACCAGGGATATCAGCAGCACCCTCCATCCTACCCCTCTTACCAGCACCACCAGCAGCAGATCCAGCAGCCTCACCCACAGAGAGGCCACCCGTCGGGCTCCCACGAGAGCCCAGCCTTGGATGACATCGCCCGCCTCCTCACGGACCAGCAGGCCACGTTCAGACGGGAGATGGATGAGTTCCGCCAGGAGATGCGGGACCTGGTGAGAGGGAAGGCCGCCATACCAGCCCAGATCGAGCCGAATCCGAACAGCCTCAAGAGGAAATCTGAGCAGGTAGTACATACTGAGTTAGCCACTCCTAGTGACCCATTTGATGATACATCTTCGGATCTTTTTGATGCTGATTTCGTCACACTTAGGAGCGGTAGGACCCCAGCAGGCGGCGGCGCCTCACCTGAGCTTCACCACGAGGACACTCCAGAGGCGCCACATGAGGAGGAGGAGAGCGGTACTGAGGCCGCTCCAGATGATGACGGTGGTACTGAGGCCGCCGCTTCACCAGTTCGAGGAGGTGGTACTGACGCCACCCATCCAGCCGAGCCAGCACGCGGTACTGATGCCGCGAGACGTCTAGCACCAGCAGCAGCAGCAGAGCAGCCATCTCGTGGTGGTACTGAGGCCACCGGTGTGTGTACAGAGAGAGATGTTGTTTTTCCTCACACTCATGTATCTCAGAACTCTGTTATGAATAAAGGAAAAGGTTTACTTTCTTCTGGTCCCACTGTGGTGCATGATGTATGTGTGGATCCGGTGCTTGAACCGCTTAGACCTTTTCCTAGTCCTTCATCTGAGAAGGACCCAGTGATCCCCTTCCCTAGAGCCCTTCAGATGGGGAAGGGGAAGAAAAAAGAAAATCCCAAAAAGAGAGAGCTTGAGGAGTTCAGCCAGAGCATGATTGATCGATTCCACATCCAGCTGACCCTCCAGGAGGCTTTGCAGCATATCCCCCTGCTCCAGCGTTCGTTGAGAGAGAGGACTACAGTCAGGAGGAGGAGGAGGAACCACATTTCAGAGATACATGTGCTGACGAAAGCCACGTGCTTCGCGATCCAGAACCGACTGCCAGCCAAGAGGCCAGATTCAGGGGCCCCGTATGTCAGTTGCCAGATTAGTGAGCAGAGGTTCGACCGTACTCTTCTAGATAGCGGATCGTCGATCAACCTTCTTCCGGCAGCCCTTCTCGACCGCTTCGAGTTGGGCACTCTTCGACAGAGCAGGACAGTCCTTCAGTTCGCTGATCGATCTGTCAAGAGGCCGAAGGGGTTATTACGAGACGTTATCGTCACGATTCAGGGCCTGAAATTCCCCGTGGACTTCGTAGTGTTGGACATGGAGATCCCTGAGTCAGTGGCCGATACCCCCATCATCCTGGGTCGTCCGTTCTTGGCCACAGCCAAGGCGGTGACTGATCATGATAGCGGGAAGGTGTACTTTCGCGTCGAGGGCGAGAGTGTACAAATAGAGACGGTCGAGGATTACAGAGCCAGACTCAGAGCCAGCTCAGATGCGAGTACCGATTCAGAGCAGCTGACAGACGCAGAGCCAGACATCCACCAGGACTGTGATTTTGTGATCAGAGATGATGAGGTAGCTTGGGCAGATTTTGAGACACAGACCACCCTCTCACTTTCAGATACAGCTGATGCAGAGACGATAGCAGAGGAGAGTCTGGAGAGCACAGACCTGGTTCAGGATACCATAGAGGCAGCAGAGCCGGTCCTTGATCGCAGCACGATGTTCAGTGATGGTGGTGCTGAGACCACCTTGTGTTCCGGTGGTACTGATGCCACCGCGGATGATACAGATCCCTCGGATTCAGAGTCTGATTGGGCCGATTGCTATGATCAGATGCCAGACTTGAGTCCATCTGAGCCTAGAGATGAGGAGGAGGTAGACGCAGAGCCGAGCAGAGACAGTGCAGTTGAGCAGCCTTCTCCCGATTCAGTTTGCGAGAGGACGCTTTCACTTTCCCAGGCAGATTTGGCCGATTTAGCAGCTTTCACTCGTTTTCTTCCGCAGCCAGATTTGCCAGCACCCAGCATTCCAGAGCGAAAGTCGCTCCCTACTTCGCTGAAGTATCGATTCCTTGCGGGCGATCCAGAGATGTACCCAGTCATCATCTCAGCCGAGTTGATTGGAGAGCAAGAATCCCGTCTGATGGGGGTTCTTGAAAAGAACCGCAAGGCGATCGGATGGAGCGTAGCGGATCTCCATGGGATTAGTCCAGCAGTGTGCTCCCACCATATCTATCTTGAGGAGGGGGCGAAGCCGTCGCGTGAGTTCCAGTGGCGACTGAACCCCAACCTGAGAGAGGTCGTGATGAAGGAAATATCCAAATGGTGGAGCGCAGATTTTATTTATCCCATTTCCGACTCCAAGTGGGTCAGCCCCTTGCATGTGGTGCCCAAGAAGACGGGCATCACGACTGTGATCAGTGAGTCGGGAGAGGAGATCGCTACACGAGTACCCACTTCTTGGAGGGTCTGTGTTGACTACAGGAGACTCAACCAGGCCACCAAGAAGGACCATTTCCCCCTGCCTTTTATTGACCAGATCATTGAGAGACTGGCAGGGAAGAGCCATTATTGTTTCCTGGATGGGTACTCGGGCTACAACCAGGTGGCCATCGCTCCTGAGGATCAGGAGAAGACCACCTTTACCTGTCCCTTCGGCACATATGCTTTTCGACGCATGCCATTTGGGCTATGCAATGCCCCTGCGACTTTTCAGAGGTGCATGCTGTCGATCATTTCGGACATGGTAGGGGAGTGTTTGGAGGTCTTCATGGACGATTTCTCGGTCTACGGCGACGGATTCGATTCTTGTCTTGACTGCCTAGACCGGGTACTCCAGCGATGTATCGAGTTCCATTTGGTTCTATCTTGGGAGAAGAGTCACTTTATGGTGACTCAAGGGACGGTGCTTGGCCACATCATCTCCAACAGGGGCATGGAGGTTGATCCAGCCAAGGTGGATGTCATTAGAAAACTCACACCGCCGTCCAATCTGAGGCAGTTACGGTCATTCCTGGGGCACGTTGGATTTTATAGGAGATTTATTCAGGATTTCAGCAAGATTGCCCGACCATTGACTGACCTCTTGACGAAAGACACCGAGTTCCTTGTAGATGACAAGTGTCTCTCATCTTTTGCGACTCTCCAGCAGCATGTTATAGAGGCTCCTGTTCTTCAGCCGCCTGATTGGTCTCTCCCATTCGAGATCATGACGGACGCCTCCGATTTTGCCGTGGGGGCAGTGCTGGGACAGAGGAGGGATGGAGTTCCATTTGCCATACACTATGCTAGCCGCACATTGGATTCCGCCCAGCGGAATTATACGGTCACAGAGAAGGAGATGCTAGCAGTAGTGTTTGCCCTAGATAAGTTCAGATCATATATCATTGGATCTAGAGTGACTTTGTTTACAGATCATACCGCCATCAGGTACCTCATGGCAAAGAAGGATGCCAAGGCCAGATTGACTAGATGAATCCTTCTACTCCAGGAGTTCGACATTGAGATCAAGGATAAGCCTGGAGTCAAGAATGTGGTGGCGGATCATCTCTCCCGATTAGAGCAGCCTGAGGATTCTGAGCAGATTGATCCTATTCGTGATACCTTCCCAGATGAGGCGATCCTTGCTATCGCCTCACTCCCGTGGTATGCCGATATTGTGAACTTTCTCGTTGCTGGGAAAGTCCCACAAGATTGGCCCAGGCAGAGGCTTGAGACCTTCCTTGCGAAGGCCAAGTCCTACCACTGGGAGGATCCCATCCTTTACCACGAAGGAGGGGATAGCATCTGGCGTCGGTGTATTCCTCAGGAGGAACACCATAGCGTCCTCACTTACTGCCACAAGCTTGAGGCAGGAGGACATCATTCTGGGAGGAGAACGGCACAGAAAGTGCTCCAATCCGGCTTGTGGTGGCCTACCCTCTTCAAGGACTCTGATGAGTTCGTGAAGAGGTGTACTGACTGTCAGAGGATGGGCACTTGTGGACAGCGTGATATGATGCCGATGCAGCCCATTCACTTCTGTGAGGTTTTTGACGCATGGGGCATCGATTTCATGGGTCCATTCCCTAAGAGTCAGGGATTTGAGTACATTCTGTTGGCCGTAGATTATGTTAGTCGTTGGGTTGAGGCTATCCCCGCCCGAGCCGCTGATGCGAGGACTGTTTGCAGATTTTTGAGGAAGCATATCATCACGCGGTTCAGGGTTCCACGAGTTCTTATTTCTGATGGGGGGTCTCATTTTATCAACGACCAGGTGAAGGCACTTGCTAGCGAGTTCGGCATAGATCATCGTGTTGCTACACCTTACCATCCACAGACGAATGGTCTAGCTGAGGTGTCGAATAGGGAGATCAAGAATATTTTGCAGAAAGTCATCCGCCCTGACCGAAAGAATTGGTCACAGCTTTTGGACTCGGTCTTGTGGGCATATCGGACGTCTTTCAAGACTCCATTGGGTACATCTCCCTTTCGCCTCGTTTATGGCAAGCCATGCCATCTACCTGTTGAGCTGAGGCACAAGTCACTTTGGGCAGTCACAGATATTCTTATGGATCCAGATGGTATAGGAGACCAGAGGAGGGCAGAGTTAGCTGCCCTGGAGGAGCTTAGAGATGCAGCTTTCTCAAGCAGCCTACATTATAAGGAGAAAGTCAAGGAGTGGCATGATTCTCATATCAGCCACAAGCATTTTGAGATTGGACAGAGAGTATGGCTGTTTGATGCGAGGCTTAGATTATTTCCAGGGAAGCTACAGAGCAAATGGAAGGGACCTTTTCTCGTCAGAAAGGTGCACGACAATGGTAGTATTGATATATCCGAGTTGTCTTCTGAGAGCACCTTTCGAGTGAACGGCCAGCGGCTCAAGCCATATCTAGATCATGAGCCGCGGGACGTTATTATTTGTGCCCCTATTCATTTTGCGTGAGATGTGGTCTTTTGACTCACATCTTTTGCATCTCACGCCTGATTTTCACTGTTCCTCCGCCTGTATAGATCCAGTTGTCCATATCATTCTATTCTTTAGTCCCACATCCCTTTCCTCATCTTATGATTACGCTATACTTAGGGTGTACTTTACCCTAAGTATAGGGGGGATGTAGGACCTGCGGGTGTTCTTTTCATTCGTTTTGCCCCTGTTTTGCTACCTATACTTAGGGATATTTTACCCTAAGTATAGGGGGGGCAGATTCTGTATCTTCTTCACTCGGCTTTCCCTTCATGTACAGCTTGCTATACTCAGGATTAGTTAATCCTAAGTATAGGGGGAAACCACCGAGTTCCTCTCATTCTATTCATTTATTCGTTCCTGTACTTATCCATTCCTTTTCACTTCCCTTTTACTAAGCACGAGTTATGTCTTCTTCATCGCTCTTGATCACTCTGAGGACATCGCTCGAGCTAAGTATAGGGGGGGTGTGTATATATTTCATATATACTTTAGCCATAACTCGTACTTTGTGTGAGTGTGTTAATAAATAAAATGGCTAAAAATCACAAAAATTTAAAAATTTTTCATAAACCTCTTTTATCTTGCACATACATAGCTAGTGTACAAAGTATTTTTGTAAAAATGATTTCAAAAATCTTTTGTGTAAATTTTGTGTAAATATTTTTGTATCAAAATTATGTATATAGTACAAAATTTTTCCAAAATGTTTTGAAAATCAAAAGTTTGCAAAAATCTTGTGTATATCTTTTTGCAAAAACTTGCACCTCATGCATCATTCATGATTTCAAAACATTTTTCAAAAATTTCGCATGATTGTAAAATATTTGTAAATAGCATCTTGTGTACATATATGTATATAGTTTTTCCTGGATGAGAGTTGACATTTAAACTAAGCCTGGAATTAAATTGAGAAATGGAGCTTGAATAAGATCTTAATCCACTTAACGCCAAGAGGAACCTTATAGGATTTAGGTTTAAGGCTTTTCAGGTCCATAAGGACTTAATTCTTTGAGTCCACTAGGCTATGAGCATATGTCATCTTGATGAGCTTAAGTAGAACACTTAACAACACACGCATGACTCTTAGAGACAATGGCTTGACTTGCACCTGCACTTTACACATGGCTCTCCACGGATGAGGTGGTGAGGAGGCAGTTTCCTTTGGCTTGGGGTAGCATATGAGGGTAGTACTTCTAGGCGGAACCTCTCTTCTTCTTCTAGTGAAGGAAGTGCACCTCAACTTGGTCTAGTGGTGATGAAGGCTAAAGACAGAAGCCGTGGGTTGCAATAAAGCTTCAAAAGAGGGATAGTCTACTGGCTCAAGGGGAAATTTCTTATATGCTGCACCATGTAGATATGCTGTACAGAAGTTCTTGAAAAAAAAAATGCAAAAATGCAAAAAGAACTCCAAAAAAGTGGTGGGTCGGATTGAAAATTTAATAACCCCACCGGAGTGTACATAGTCAAATAAAGCAAAAGCTTATGGTATCAATGTTACATCTCATGAAGCTTGCAGCGGGAGACTTAGCTACACTGGCTAGGCTTCCAAAACTCTATACTTCTACCCCCTCTTCTTGAGCCGGTTGCACTTGAACTTAGAAGGGAATACCCCGCTTCTCGAGGAAAGAATTGCTAGACCGAGGCATTAGAGTTACCAGGTTGAGGGAGGTTGTTTCTTTGTTACTTCTGAGGTGGGGAGCCACATATCACTTACACTGCTTGGAAAGACTCATGGTCGTTAGAGTTTGTGTATGTAGACTTGTTCTGATCTGGTTTATTGAGGAGTCTTGCCCATAGATTGGTGGAACTTAGAGGCTGTTGGGTTTTAAGCTTAAGTCCAAATAAGGTTCCGACACATTAATAATCCAAAGATCTGATCAAGCTCCATATTTCAATTTAATGAAGGAAAGTTTAATAACTCAACCTTGATCCATGTACATCCTCTTTTTCTTTTTCTTTTTCTTGCTTTTTCACTTCTTTTTCAAATAAGTGTTTGCTAAGGGACTAGCAAAGTATAGTATAGGGGGGGGAACAAACAACAACCAAAATTTTTCACACTAATTTTCAAATAAAGAGAATGGAATATAGAACAAACAGGAACTGAGTTTGTATTTTTCTGAGTTTTCTTTGATTTTATATATTTTTTGAAGTTTTTATGTATTTTTGAATTTTTAAGGTTTTTCTTTTAAGATTTTTAGTGATTTTTGGATTGACACTAAAATAGGTTAAGATAGACACTAGGGAATTTTTTGAGATGTTTTAATATTTTTTGGCATTTTCTAAGCTAGACAGTGAATAAAAAGCATGTTTTTGATTTAATAAATGTAAAAATAAAATAAAATCAAAAACTAAAATTATGGCGTAGAAGCACAAGTTCACAGTAGCTTAAGTTCAGATTTTGAGAATTTTTGGGATTCAAACAAGGCCCTAAATAAATAGATCTAGCAAGCACAAGTTAAGGGCCTGACAGGGGCATTTATGTAATAATCAGAAAAGTCAGGGGCACGCCTGCAATTTTCGCAAAAGTTTTACACTTAAAATTCAATTTCCAAGACCAATTACAAAATACAAAACCCGCAGGGGTATCCTAACAATTTTCCCTCCAGGGCGCGTGACTTGCACGCGCCTGGCGAGGACCAAAATGTGATTTTCCAAAAACCTAGGGGCTTACATGCAATTTCTCCAGAAATTTAATGCTTAATAAGAAAGTTTAGGTACTGGAATGAAATACAACAAAGTCCGGGGGCCTCTACGCAAAATGCCCTCACCTCACGTGTACAGGTCACGTGAGGTGACGTGGCAGAGGACCTAAATGCAAATAAAATAAAGACGAGGGTCCTTTTGCAAATTTTACAAAAATGTTTAAACTACGAATAAAAGTTACTGGACTAAAAGGAAAATACAAAAATAGCAAGGGTATACTTGCAAAAAGCCCTCGCTAGGGCGATCCGACGGCGGTGGCGAAGTTGATGACGCGTGGCGGACATCCAACGGTTGGGGATTCGACGCGACCCAGCGGCGTGGGACACGCCACTTATCCACGTGGCACCTTCTCCAGGCGCGATGACGGTTCGCCCGTGGACGTTTGAGATCAGATCTCAGATGAGATCCGACGGTGGCAGGTGCTGGCGATCGGACGATCCATGTTACACCTGGGGCTCCTTCTTGATCGGACGGCAGCGAGGCGCGCTGGAGGAACAGGGAAGAAGGACCGCCGTGGCGACCTTCTTCCGGTGGTGGCACCTCGCTCCGGCTGTGGACGAGCTTCAAATCGGGCCCAGGAGGTTGCTGCAGGTCTTCTCTGTTATCTGGAAGCAACAGAATGGTGCGAAGGACGGCGGAGCTCTTCCACGACGAGGAGGAAGTTGCGAAGCTCCAGGTGCTCCGGCGAAGACCCAAAAGCACTCCAGACTCTTCAGTATGCTCCAGTACCTGCGCAAAAAGGTTACGGAGGTCGAGGGCAAAATGCCTCGACCTCAGGTGGCTCTCGAAGGGGAATGACAGGCGAGATGGGGACTCGCCGGAGTTGCGCTCCGGCGAGGTGATCGATGAAGCGATCAGATGGGCGATTTGATGAGGAAAAAGGCTCGGATGAACAGGAGTGAAATGAAGCTAAAGATAAGGTGGTTAGATGGCCCTCAAGCTCAGATAGAGCGAGGAAGAAGGGTACCTCGACAGCTTGGCCGGAGGTTGATTGGAACTCGCCCAAACGTGGCTGATCCACCGCCCTGATGAGGACTCCACGGAGTTGTCAACTCCAGAGAGTACTAGCGAGGTCAAGGGGGGAAGTTTGGATGGATTTGCGGTTCGAATTTTCAAAAGGGCGTCAGACTTGGGTTTTAAGGGGTTGATGAACATGGTGGAAAGAACGAGGGATCTGGCACGATACAGTGGTCCTCAGCCCAAGAAGAACATCGGGCGGGTAAGAGAGATGATAGGGGAAAGATTTTGCAGAAGAAAATTTCGCGAAAGGGTGTAAGATGCGACCTCAACAAATCCGTCAAAGCGGGCGAAAAACGAGGTGGGCAGAGGCTAAGGGAGGTAGGTCAGGTTGTTGACCTCGGTCAACGAGCCAGACCACCTGGTTGGTCCACGTGGACCAACCAGAAAAAACCTCCTGAAAATCCCTGAAAAAATAATTAAAAATAGAAAATGACGGAATTAAATTATGATTATAAAATAAAAAATATTCGTCATTTTATGTAGTATTTTATTATGATTTTTAGTTAATTTTATAAAGTATATTTTTATGAGTTCACTTTTTACCCCTTTATAGGTACAATACCTATGTATTTTAGTACTTTATTTATATTTTGTGTAATTTAATTTTATTATTTTTATTTTATTTTGTAAAATTATAAAATACTTTTATACACTTAGAAATATTTTTATTTAATTTTATTGAGGTGTTTTGTGTATTTAATAAAATGCAAGTACGTGTTGTATAGGTATAAGTACAGGTATAGTACCTATGTATATGATATATACAAGTATTTTATTTTGAGTTTTATTTACATTTTTATTCTGATTTTAACACTCATAATTATTATAAGTGATATTTACAACATTATGAAAATATAAGAATATAAAAATAATGAATAAATAATAAATTGAATATTTTAATCTGTACACTTATACAATGTGGGTCCAAAACTCAACTTTCAAAGCGTAGCTCCGCCAAATGCGAAACCACTACCATTGGATAGATTATTTTATTCTATATACAATTAAAGGTGAGTATTCTACATTTGGAGTTGTCAGTTGTGAGATACGGGTCTGGGAAGTTGGGATTCTGGGTTCTTATTCAGACTATAACTTTTTATCTGTACATTCTTTTTCTGTGAAATCAATTTTGTATTTTTCCTTGTAATATTATCTACACCTTTCATGTACAAAGTTTCTTTATTTGATGTATAAAAAGTGGAACCAAAAATAGGTCCCAAAATGAATAAAGAATGAATAGCATAGTATAGGTATTTTGGCCCTTATCTCCCCCTACTTTATTCCTTGTCGACCTATTCATCAAGATGCCTAGGTCTCGGGGTTTCGGGTCATAAAATATCTACAATATTTTATTCTTTTTCTTTTCTTTTATTTATTCTATAATTTTAGCCTTTATTACAGTAATTTATACACTGTTCAGATGCACATGCATGAATGCTAAGATGATGAGATAGAGGTTATTTACAGGCATTTACTAGGGTTTTTGGTGCCAAAATGATAGAATAAAGATGATGAAATGTGGAATTCAGTGGTGGTGGAGCTCAGCGAGGTTAATTGGCCTAGTTAGCTACACCACCACTTAAGCTCACCCCACTTTATATAGACTTGAGCCTAAACGAATCTAGGTCTGAAAGTCATGAACTGTTTGTATTTTTTCTGTAACTTCCTTATACGAACTCTGATTTTGATGTTCTTGGGTCTGTTGTAAAGGTCTCGACGAGTAATACAAGTTTGATCATATCTATCTCATTTGGACATTGAATCAGGTTTGAAAATGAGAATCAGTGATTTCTACACTTAGAGATCTTATGATTGCCATTGAGATGCAATACATGAAGCATAACGACATGGCTCTTATTTGTGTTTAGGTTAAGGTTAATTTTATAATCTCAAAAGGAAAAAAAAAGAAAAGAGAAGAATAGAAACAATAAGGATAAAATCAATAAACAACAAAAAATAAATCATGCATACAATATAATCAAATCGGGCATTTGAAAAAAATTGTTCGTCCTTGAACTCTCAGCATAAACCTACAAAAGAGAACCCATAAGTAAATATGATCACGAAGGTTTTAGACATAGCTTAACAAATACATGTATTTGCATCATATTACTGCATTCTTGTAAATACATGCATATCTATAAGAAGCATTAATTAATACTTATAAACACATAAAATATGCAAAGAAAAAATAAAAAAGAAGTAAAAGAAAGGACATATTTTATGCACGCACATGTGTATATGTTGCAACATCCAGGCCCTTTGGATTAATAGCCCAAACAACTTTTTGGGTTTGAGCCTAATTGGAGCCCTTGAACAGAATCCAAAATGCTTAATATCAAAGTTGTGGTACTCCATTCCATTACTCATATCATTCCTCATGGGTATTCGAAGTACAAGATGGTGAGTTCCCTAAAGATGTGTTGGACCGGGCTGGTCCGAGAAATATCACAATGGGAACACTTCTCCAATAAATCTGTGAAATGCTCCCAAGATTTATAGATGGATTTGTGTGTGGCTTAGGAGAAGTTAGCTATTCTGGCTCGCATCTGAATGAGTGGACCGAGAGGATAGAATTTATGGAGAAATGCTAACTTGAGATCCTCCCAAGTCGTGACGACCTTCCCCCAATGATTGATCCAGTGGAGTGTCTTATCTTAAAGGATGAATGGAAATGACATCATCTTAACTACACCTAACAATATGTTAGGATGGTGTGTTGTTCCAAAGATACGAGCAAACTATTGTAGATTAATGTAAGGTTCCTCGCATGCATTCTTACAGAAGGTGGAAAGAAGAGGTAAGAGTTGAGTCTTCAACTCAAAATGTGCATGCACTGGTGGAATCCGAATGCACTCAGTCATATGACCTTTGCCAGGGTTGTAAGTCTCCTTGAGAGTAGGCTTGGGCCTCTCTCCTCTCAGCTCATCTGCGAGACCTCCACGGGGTGCATCTTCTCATTCTTCCTCTCCTCCTCTTCATTCTCTTGGATTGTTTCTCCTTCTCCTCAGATCATTGAGCATGTCTTGGAAGTTGACTTGACCCAATGCTTGGTTTGTGAGCTACTATTGAATTGCATTAATGAAGGCAAGAAACTGGGACTTCACTACATTCTTGTCGGGTTGCTGGCCCTGTTATGGGTGCAGTGGGTGTTACGGTCCTGATAACCGAGAAAAATAGGGGGTCGTACAGTCTCACAAGTCGAGACCACAATCGATGCATTGACCACTCAATAATCCTCGATTAATCAATAGATAATCCATAATAAATAATTAAGCAATTAAATATAAAAAATGTGGAGTTAAAATTTATTATAACTCAACAACAATGTGTATAGCGTGTAAGTGTATGTAGAGGTCGAACACATGGATCAAATGGTAGAAGGAGGCAAAACACAATGCTCAAAAAATCTGTCTTTTATCTCTTGTCGATTTTTTTGTTTTGTCGGTTTTTTATTTTATATAATTTTTATTTTATTTTTTATAATTTTGTATTTTATTTTTATATTTTCCCGTTTTTATATTTCTTTTTCATTTAAATTTAATATATATGTATACATGTATATGTATAAATATAATATATGATATATAGATACTATATATATAAATATGTAAAAATAGTTAAAATATAGTAAATATGATATTTTGTAATTTTTATATTTTATTTTTTTAATTTTATGGAGTTTTTTCTTATTTTTTATTATTTTTGAAAGTCAAAAATATCTCAAATAAGGGATTAATAAAATACCTGAAACGGATTTAGATTTTAGAAATAGTAAATAGGTTCAAAATTACTCAAAGCGATTTTAATATATAAATATGTATATAAATAAAATTATAAAATAGAAAATTCTATTTTTGGATTTTTTAAGAATTTTTAAGATTTTTATAAGAGATTTTCAGTTTTTAGATTTTTAGGATTTTTATTTTTTTCAATTTTTGTGATTTTGGGTCCAAAATTAAAATAGGTCAAAATATACTATATGTGATTTTTTTTGGAATTTTTAGAGAGGATGTTATATTTTTGGTATTTTCTAAGTTAAAAAGGGAATATATAGGTTCCTTTTCATTTTAATAAATAGATTAGATACAAAAAATACCAAGTAAAATATGGACGTGAAAGTAAGTTACATAAAGCATTTAAATCTATTTTTGTGAATTTTTAGGAGAACATCAACTATATCTAATAAATAAATAAATAACACAAAAATTAAAGTCCTGGTAGGGGCATTTTTTGCAATAAAAAAAAGTACAGGGGGTTCAGTGAAAATACGCCAAAAATATACAACGAGACTAAAATTTTATTGAACTATTTATCAAATACAAAAATACCAAGGCTACCCATGCAATTTTCCCATCATGTGGGACTTCACGTGATGCAGCCTGGGAAGGACCAAAAAGAAATTACAATAAAGTTCAGTGGCCTTCAAGAAAATTTTACAAAATATACAGCATTCATTTTATTTTATTGGACTATATATAAATATAGAAAATAGTAGGGGTGTACATGCAAAATTCCCAGCTCACGTGGAAGGGCACGCAAGCTGAGCTGGACTAGACCAAAGTGTGATTAATTAAAGCTCAGGGGTTATTTTGTAAAATGTCCAATTATTTAAAACGTTACACTTTATTTACAGAATTAATAAATAAATAAAAAAGTTGGGGCGAGGTTTGCAATTTACCCCAAAGTAGTGTGCGATCGGACGGTGCTCCGCGCTTCACCAATACACGTGTCGCCTTCTGGTGCGACGATGCCTATCGAAAATGGACGTTCAAGATCTAATCTGGGGTACTCATCAATGACAGAAGCATGACGTGATCCGACGACTCTGATAAAATCTGTGGCGCCTCCCCAGATCGAACGGTGGCTGTTGTGCATGTAAAATGGGGAAGAACAACGTCTCCCCCAACCTTCGATCGACGATCACTCCTCCTCCCGGCAGTCTTTGGTGATGCCAAGGGTCTCTACACGTCCGAGGAGGTCTTCCGCAGCGTCTGGGGGTCAAAAGAGGCTCTAGGACCTTACAGCAAGGTCAGACGAGCTCCGGGAAAGAATGACCTTTATGTACCTACAAGTCAACTCAATTCGATCCTAGAAGGGCTCTGTTGGCACCGTGACCTGCACAGGAAGAGAGCATGGCTTAAGGCGGTTCTCCTCGACCGATAATGAAGCTGGATGCAAACAAAATGAGATGGGCGGAGATGCTTCCGGCGAGGTGGCGAGGGGAAGCTTTGATTCGCGGAACCAAAGAGGTTCTGGACAATCTAGGATGGCTGGAAGGTGGAGAAAGCAGTAGGGAATGAAGTGTAGGTGGTCAACAGGGCGGTCAACTGGCAGAGCACAATGGGAACGTTCGCTGGAGCGGAGCTCCGACAAACTATGGGTTGGTTAATCTACACTAAAGCACTAACCTAACAATTAATCTAATGATATAAATAAAATGTTGAAATAAAATTCTACATAAAAATGTAAATATGTGCAACTCTTACCTGCTTGTGAAGGCAGGGAGCAAAGGTCGCCGGCGACGGCGGCTTTGGGCGCACCTCCTCCTCCGTGAGCTCCCAGCACCTCGAGGGACTCCCCCTGTCACGAGTATACGCTCTTTGGCCGAAATGTGGAGGCTTTTGGGCTTGAAGATGGCCAAAAATTGAAGGGAAGAGGAGGAGTTTATTTATAGACATCAAGGGGGTGCCCTTATTGACTGGTCGCTAGGAAAGAATCAAATGAATGTATGATGGATATAATAAATGGGTGTGCATGTACAATGACCGATGATGATTTTCATGGAGGAAGCAAGGTTGATTGAGCAATGTATCGACCGGGAAAATGTCAAGAAAAATCTGGAAAAGATGGATCTGACGTACAGGAGGTCTGAAGGGACAGTGACCAGGAGTCAACTTTTGGCGTGAACCCATTGGGCCACGTCAGCCCGCTACGCGAAAAAACAACAATTTTATTAAATAATAATTAATTAAAAATAATAAATGATTTTATTATTATTTAATTATAAAATAAAAAAATGTTTATTAGTTTATGTAGTATGTTATCATAGTTTTTATCTATTTTATGGCTTTATTTATTAGTTGTTAAATTTTAATAGTGTATTTATCGGTATATTCATCTATGTTTTGTACATTTTATTTTTATTTTATATATTTTATTTTACTCTCTTATTCTTTTATTTTATATATTTATAACTTATTTTTATGAGTATAAATATATTTTTATTATATTTTTATGATATAATTTCTACACTTAAATAAATAGATATGTATATTATGTAAGTATATTTATAGGTATTTCATCTATGTTTTACATACATTATTTTAGTTTAATGTATTTTAGTGAGTTTTATTTTAGATTTATATTTCTAATAGAATATAGATAATATTTACAATATTATAAAAATATAATTTAATAAAGAATAAAAGACTAATGTCCCTTTTATTTATATACAAATATAATTATAGGTATTTTTCTATGTTTTTATCGAGTTATTTTATTTTATATTTTCCTTTTAGTTTATTCTAGTTTCAATATACATATATGTTATAAATAATAATTACAAAATTATAAAAATATGAATTTTTAAAAATAATAAACAGTGAATAAATTGATTATTTTAATCAGGTCTACCATACAATAGGGGTCAAAAAACCTAACTTACATACAGTAACTCCAAAAGATATAAAATCGCCACCATTAAATAGCTTGTGAAAAGTTATATCCAATTAGAATGATTTTGATATGTTTTGAGTTTTTATTTGAAAGATATGGGTCTGTGAATTTGGGTTTTTGGCTTTTTATTTTGCGTATAAAATGAGCATTGTGTACTATTTGTACAAACTTAATTTTATATTTTTATTTACATTTTTATCTACAATTTTCATGACAAAGTATCTTCATTTGATGAATAAATAAGAAAGAATAAAATAGGTGCCAAAAATGCTTAAATAATGAATAAAAGAATTGGGTTTTTATTCCATTTTTGGTCATTATCTCCTCCTACTTTATTCCTTGTCGATCAACTCAATTCTTGACTTGGTCTCGGGGTTCAGGGTCATAAAATATTTTCAATATTTTATTCATTTTTCTTTTTTTTCTCTTTATTATATAATTTTGGAATTAAAAACCTTATTCTATATACAAATAATACAATAAAGAATGGATGTTAATATGCACAAATTGATGCTATTTACATGCATTAGATTGGGTTTTTATGGCCAAAATGATATAATAAAGAATGATGAAATGGGGTTTCATCATCCCCCTGTACTTACCTTTGCCAGTCCCTAGCAAAAACTTATGCAATAAGTACAAAAAGAATAAAGAAGAAAAGAAAAGGAAAGAATAAATAGAATTGATCATGATTATTAAACATATTTCCACAAAATCAAAGTTTACAGCTCAGGTCAGACCTTGATGTGAGAATGTATGTGGAACCTGGTCAGTAACCAAATTTAAAACACAACAGCCTTCGAGAGTCACAGAAATCAGTTCAAACGACCTCAATCAGGCCAGAACTAGCCATCATACGCAAACCCTTATAACTATGAACCTGACTTGTATAGTGTAAGTGATAGTGGCCCTCCCCAACTGAAATGATAAAGGAACTGACTTCTCCAGAATGACAATCCAATGATTCCTCAATCCAGCACTCTGTCCTCGAGGAGCGGGGTATTCCCTTCTAAGTTCAAGAGGCGTCCAGCTCAAGAGGGGGAGGTGAAGAAAAGAATGGACAGTAGCCAGTGTAGCTACATATCCCGGGATGCATGACCAGTATAGTCAAGTCATCCAGCTGCAGGCTCACATGGTATAACATTGATGCTCAAGCTTGCTTATTGACTATACAACATATATACATACTCTGACAGGCATTTTATTTATTTTCAAGCATGTCCACTTTTTTGGACATTTTCTCTTTTTTTGAAATACTATTTACAACAGCATTTACATAAGCAGATTTTTCTCTTGAGCCAGAAGACTATCCCTCTTTTGAATCATTATTGCAACCCACACTCTCTTGTCATTCGACTTTATTGCAACTGGACCAGGTTGGGTGCACTTCCCTCCCGAGATGAGGACAAATGTTTCTACTCGTTTGCATCTCAGACCGACAAATACAACCCCCTCACCACTCCAACTGAGTTGATTCAAGTGAAACGTGTAAGTGTCCAAGTTAGGTTACGGCCGACAAGAGTCATGCGTGCGTCTCGAAAAGTTCTAGTTAGTCAGTTGAAGTGACTTGAACCCAGCCCACGTCTCAAAGAATTAAGTCCCAATGGACCTGAAGTACCTTAAACCAAGTTCCCTTAAGGTTCCAATGCATTTAGGTGCAGTAAGGTCCAACCAAGCTCTAATCTTTGACTTTATTGGACTAGTTCAATCATCAAGCTCGATCAAAAGAATGTTATGCAAATGCTATGTACAATGTAGAAAGAATGATGCACTTTTTCAAAGAATTTTTAAAATAAAAAGAATTTTTTTACAAAGAGAATTTTGCAAATAAAAAGAATTTTGGCACAAGAAGTATAAAATATGTACAACTATTTACACAGGCGTGCTTCTTTTTATTTACAAGAATTAAGAATTTACAAAATTTAACAGTTATTTTATAGGTATGCATATATAATTGGTAAAGAATTTTATGTATACATATATATTTATTTATTTATATATTATTTATTATATATTTTATTTTTAATGACGCCTTTATTCTCCAAATTTATTTGAAAACAAATTTTGAAAACTATAGTACAAAATAATTTTTGCAAATATTTACAAACATTTGAAAGCCATTTTGCAAAGATTTTTCAAATAGTATACATAGATTTTTCAAAATAATTTCACAACCATTTTCAAAATCATTTGCAAATATGTTTTCAAATCTTTTGTTTCACACAAATGAATTTTTGTAATCAAAATATTTTTACGAAGGTTGAAAATATTTCACAAAAAGTTTTTCAAACGGGACAAACCACTTTTCATATCATTTTACAAAAATATTTTTAACCTAATTTACCGATTAGTATATACAAAAAGAATTTGAGGAATAAAAAGCATTATTATTTGACTTTTAATGAAATATATATGTATATATAGTATTTTTAGCCATATTTATTGTTAATAATATGAAAGTACGAGTTATGGATAAAGTATATATATAGAGTATATACAACCCCCCTATACTTAGCATGAGTTATGTCCTCATAGATCGAAAAGAGAAAGAGAATACATAACACGTACCGAGTATAGAAAAGCATATACTACAGTACCAAGTATAGAAAAGCATATACTACAATGACTGAAGAAGGAATGAATGGATGAAGAGATAAATGAATAGAAGTTGACCTTCCCCCCTATACTTATGATCAAATAATCCTATGTATAGCAGATTGTACACAACGTAGGGAGGGTCAAGGGTGGGAATAAACAAATCACAGCTCGGGTTGTCTACCCCTATACTTAGGGTGAGATATTCCTAAATATAGAAGAGCAAATCAACCATAGATGAGACAGAGGAGGGGATCAAAGAATGAATGAATCTGGGGTGCACCCCCTATACTTAGGACAAAGTATGTCCTAAGTATAGAATACTAACAAAAAAGGGTGACACCTTTTATGTAGAAAAAGAAAAAGGAAAAGAACAAAAGACAGAGATATAAAGATATATGAAAAGATCATAGAGAATGTACACATCACTCCCCCTATACTTATAGTGAAAGATCCCTAATTATAGGCAACGATAAGAGTGAAGAAACAGAACTGAGAAAGAACAACACGGTGTGTACCCCCTATACTTAGGATACAGTACATCCTAAGTATAGGCACACAAATATGGCGAAAGATCTGGGGTAAACAATACATACGAAAGAAAGAAGGAATAGAATACACAACATGTATATACAACAAGTAAAGAATTTGAAGTACAGGACAATATATGATAAGTGAATACCGTGCTCTCATCATCGTCTCCTTGTGAGAACGAGGACGCAGTCAGACTGTGAAAAGATACCCAGGTATATAATAGATGGGTGTCAGCTACCGGGGGCAAGAGATTGAAAACTAAACTATGGGTCGGTAGCATGAAGAAGATCGTCGGCTCATAAGGAAGGAAGGAGTGAGCGGAGCCAATGCTGTAAGACGTAGAGGAAGAGTGAGCAGTACAGACTCCTCCAAGTCAATCAAGGTCTCAGAAAGATGTAAAAAGTGAAAAGCAGGAGACTCTCAATGTTGTGTGTTGTCATGTGGTTATAAGGTCTGAAAGTCACACGAATACACCGAACAAAGCAGGGTGTGGCTCAACCCTGTGAGGGTCCTCAAGGTGAACAAACTCAAATGAGTCGAAGATCGTAGAATAAGTAGAAGACTCAGCTCTGTGCTCCGAAAGAGAGGAGACACAACCAGAGAGGAGACCGAGTACACAAATCAGAAGACTCAACTTCGTGCTCCAACACATAGGAGACACCAGAAATGAAGTCGAGTACAAAGAGAATGATGTATCCTCCCGCAGATAACCCTCGGGGAGTAATACATGCTAGTCAATGAATAATCAGGCAGAGATCACCCTTGCAAGAGTCATCAAGGTGAGTGGACTCAAAGGAGTCAGATCCATCAGACAGACCAGTAGAGGTGGTCGCGGTAGAAGACAGATCGTCTACCAGCAACAGAGACTAACAAATCAAGAAAATTTGGCAGTATCCCGCAGACAACCCTCGGGCAGCTGATGAATGTGGAAAAATCGAGGGTCTAGATATCTCACCAAGGGGAGACATCCAGTCGATGCGATGACTGCTCAATAATCCTCAAATCAATCAAAAATTAACCCACAATAATATATGCAATAAATATCAAAAATGTGGAGTTAAAATTTATTATAACTCTACATGCAAGTGTGTATAGGTGTAAGCACAAGTAGAGGTCGAACACTGGGAGGCGAATGGTTGAGTGCGAAAATGGTTGCGCAGTTATTCAATTCTTGGGTCATGTCCAATTCTTTTATTGTTTTTGTAGGTTTTTAATTTTATATTTTTTTTATTTTATTTTTTTATTTTCATGATTTTTATTTTGTTTTTATATTTTGTATTAAAGAAATATATATGTATATATATATGAGAAGAGAGAGAAATATAGTAAATGGATATATATACATATCTATATACTCAATATATTAAGTATAATATTTTTAGGCTTTTTATATTTTTCTAATTTTTATGTGGTTTTTTTTTTGGAATTTTTCTAATTTTTATGTATTTTTAATTCCAAAAAAATATCCCTAACAAGGGATTAATTAAATAGGAGGAAACTAATTTGGGTTTTAAAAATATAAGATAAGTCCAAAAATAACCCAAACTAATTTTAATACATAAATAATAATTATATCAATAATTATATTTTTCAAGGTTTTTTTATTTTTTTAGGATTTTGGAGCTTCTTGAAATTTTTATATTTTATTTTTCTATTTTTAGGGGTTTTCAATTTCTGGACTCAATATATATAAATACCATATATAATTTTTTTTGGAATTTTTCAAAAGCATTTTATATTTTTTTGTATTTTCTAATTTAAACAGTACAAAAAGGGCTCTTTTTTCATTTTTAGTAATTAGGAAAAATGCGAAAAAATGTCAAAATAAAATATGAGAGTGAAACAAAATTACATGAAGCATTTATCCTAATTTTCGGAATTTTTAGGAGCACCATAGGTATTTTTATAAATAGATAAAAGACACAAAAATTAAACAGCCTGGCAGGGGCATTTTTGCAAATTAAAATAATTTCCAGAGGCATAAGTGCAAAATTCACTACTGAAATAAACATTTATTTTTCATTTTTAGGGCTAATTTACAATATACAAAAACCGCCAGGGGTGTAGTGCAATTTTCACGCGCCTCACGTGGGACTGCACGTGAGGCGCGGAGGGACTAAATGGTAATTACAAATACTATAGGGGGCCTACTGCAAAAATTGCAATTTATTTACAACGTGAAATTTTATTTAGGGCATTAATATCTAAATACAAAAAGGCGGGGGATATATCTAAAATTTACCCCCAACAGACGCGCAATCCAACGGCTGATCTTCGTCCACTTGACACGCGTCGCCTCCACGTCTGCCGATGCCGCTTCGACGATGGGCGGTGAGGATTAGATCACTCGAGGTGATCTGACGTTCTGAGCGCTGCTCCATCGGACGGCTGTCACTCGAACTGGGGCTTTCGTCTTCATCCAACGGTGAGGAGAGGTGCTGGAAGAACAGGGAAGAACGCTCGCCTGGGCGAGCTTCTTCCGACGAGATCTCGCGCTCCTGCCGGTCTTTGCCGCTTCTGAAGGTCCCCACACGTCGCAGGTACTCCACTCTATCTACTGGAGGCTTCAGATTGGACAGAGGACGACCGGAGCGCCCTTGCGAGGTCGGAGAAGGCAAGGTGCTCCAGGAACCTCCGCCGGCGTGTACTTCGTCTCCTGGCGCTTCTTAGCGCACTAGACCTGCACAGAAAGACCACATGGCTCGAGGGCTTCAACCTCGACCTGGATTTGAAGCTGTTAGCACGAAAATGGGCGAGGTGGCGAGGGCTTCCGGCGAGCGGCGGAGTTGAAGCTTTGGTTCGCAGATCCAGAAGGGATCTGGTTGGTTTGAGCAGTCAGGAGGTGGAGAAAGCGGAGGGGGACAGAATGACGGTGAAAACGAGTCGGAAAACAGGCGGGGGTACGGTGGGGAAGTCGCCGGAGCTCTCGATTAACTAAATCGCGCCAATTCTAACAACTAAATACTAATTAAAATGCAAAAATGAAATGCAGGAATAGAATCTACCTAAGAAATGTAAATTGCGCAGCTCGAACTTGGCTGGAGGGCCAAGGAGTAGGACGACTGCCGGAGCGCCGCCGTGGGCGCATCTCCTTCCTCCTCGAGCCTCCCCAACCTCCAGGGGACCTCCAGCTATCACCTGGATGCACGCTTGGCCGAAGGCGTGGGCTCTAGGGATCTGGAAATGGCCAAAAAACTCGGAAGAAGAAGATGGGTTTATTTATAAATAGGAGGGGGCGCCCTTATTGACCGGCGAATCTCGAAGAATCTGGGCTATGTACACGCAAACAAAATGTGCGGCGAGGATCTTGATGCTTCTGGGAGGAAATTCTGTGAAGGGGTCGCTGTCAATGGAGCATCAGATCGAGCGGGAAAAATGGAGGAAAACGGGGGAATGGACAGATCTGACGGGAGTCAGAGGTGCAGGGGGGAGTTGACCGGAGGTCAACACTCCCTGGCCTCTGATTGGTCCACGTCGGCCAAATATTGACTTATTTATTACACGTAATAAATGAATTAATTAGATTTTACTTATTAAATAAAAAATGTTTATTAAATAATGTAGTATTTATTTATGATTTTTATTTATTTTTTGGTGTATTTTATTATGCTTTTATTTTAATAATGTATTTATAAGTATATTTATATGTATTTATTTTTATTTTGTTTATTTGTATTTTATTATTTTATTTTCTTATTTTATAAATTTATAACTTATTTTTTTGAGTATAAATATATTTTTATTTAATTTTTATGAGTTTATTTGCATTTTTAAATAAATAGGTATATGTATATGTAGTTATACTTATAGGTATTTTACCTATATAATATATATACCTTATTTATTTAATGTATTTTATTTGTTTTTATTTTGGATTTATATTTTTGAGAAATTAGATATAATATTTACATTATTATAAAAATATAGATGAATAAAGAATAAAATAATTAAATCCCCTTTTTATTTATATACATATAGATAGCATAGGTATTTTCTCTATGTGTTTCATAGACTTATTTTATTTTACAAATCCTTTTTAGTTTTATTCTAATTTCCATATGTACATGTATTACTTATATTATTTACAAAATTATAAAAATATAATTTTGTAGAAATAATAAATATTGAATAAAATGAATATTTTAATCAGGTATTATGCACAATAAAGGCCAAAAACCTAACTTTTACAGATGAACTCCAAAAATTATGAAACCAATTTTATAAAATAGTTATTGGAAAGCTATATACAATTAAAGGTGAGTTTGGGTGATTTGGAGTTTTTATTTGCAAGATATGGGTCTGTGAAGTTGAGATTTTGGCTTTTTATTCAGTGTATAAAATGTACACTGAGTATTATTTTTACACAAACTCAATTTTGTATTTTTATTTACATTGTTATCTACAACTTTCATGTACAAAGTGTCTTTATTTGATGAATGAATAATTATGTACAAAATAGGTGTCAAAAATGCATAAATAAATGAGGTATTTATTGTACACTGGCCCTTATCTCCCCCTACTTTATTCCTTGTCGACCAATTCCATGCTGGCCTTGGTCTCGGGGTTAGGGTCATAAAATATTTGCAATATTTTACTCCTTTTTCTTTTATTCTCTTTATTTTATAATTTTGGCATTAAAAACCTTATTTTATGTATAATTAACACAATAACTAATGAATGCTATTATGTACAAATTGAGGCTATTTACATGCATTTGCTGGAGTTTTTAAGGCCAAAATGATAGAATAAAGGTGATGAAATGGAGATTCATCACCCCCCCTATACTTGCCTTTGCTAGTCCCTAGCAAATACTTATGCAATAAGTACAAAAGAATAAAGAATCAGAAGAAAGAAAAAGAGAAATAAAGAATAAATTGAATTGATCATGATTATTAAACTTATCTGTACAAAATCAAAGTTTGGAGCTCAGGTTAGACCTTGGTGTGAAAATGTGTGTGAAATCTGGTAGGGAACCAAATTTAAAAACACAACAGCCTTCGAGAGTCACAGAACTCGATTCAAATCACCTCAATAGCCTGATCAGAACTACATCATACGCGAACCCTTATGACTATGAAGCTCACTTGTATAGTGTAAGTGATAGTGGCTCTCCCCAATTGAAATGACAAAGGAACTGACTTCTCCAGAATGACAACCCAATGATTCCCCAATCCAACCCTCTACCGTCGAGGAGCGGGGTATTCCCTTCTAAGTTCAAGTAGCATCCAATTCAAGAGGAGGAGGTGGAGAACAGAATGGACAGTAGCCAGTGTATCTACCTATCCGGGGATACAAGACCAGTGTAGTCAAGTCATCCAGCTGCAGGCTCTCATGGTATAACTTGATGCTCAAGCTTGCTTATTTTCTATACAACCTATATACATACTCCGGCAGGTATTTTTAATTTTATTTTCAAACCTGTCCACTTTTTTGGAGTTTTTTTTCAACATACTATTTACAGCAGCATTTACATAAGGACTTTTTTCCTCTTGAGGTAGAAGACTATCCCTCTTTTGAAGCTTTATCGCAACCCACACTCTCCTGTCATTCGACTTCATTGAAGCTGGACCAGGTTGGGGTGCACTTCCCTCTCTAGACGAGGACGAATGTTTCCACCCGTGTGCGTCTCAGACTGGCAAATCCAACCCCCTCACCACTTCAACTGAGTTGAGCCAAGTGAAAGGTGTAAGTGTCCAAGTTAGGTCACGGCCGACAAGAGTCATGCGTGTATCTCGAAAAGTTCTAGTTAGTCCACTGAGGTGACTTGAACCCAGCCCTGCTTTCTCAAAGAATTAAGTCCGAATAGACCTGAAGTACCTTAAACCTAGTTCCCATAAGGTTCCAGTGCAGTTAGGTGCAGTAAGGTCCAACCAAGCTCCAATCTTCGACTTTATTGGACTAGTTCAATCATCAAGCTCAATAAAAATATATGAATGCTATGCAAATGCTATTTACGAATATGCAATTTTTCAAAGAATTTGAAACAAAGAGAAAAATTTTACACCAAGAATTTTGCAGATAAAAGTATTTTGGCACCGAAAATATGTACAACTATTTACACGGGCGTGCTGTTTTATTTACAAGACTTAAGGAATTTACTAGTTTTGACAAAAGTGGTTTATTGAGGCGTATATACAATTGATAAAGAATTTAATTTTTTTATGATTTATTCTTATTCATTTTATTTATTATTATTATGATGCTTTTATTCCTCAAATTTATTTGAAAATCCTTTTGAAAACTATAGTACAAGATAATTTTTGCAAATATTTACAAACATTTGAAAGCCATTTTGCAAAGATTTCTGCAAACACTATATATACATTTTCACATTATTTTTACAAAATGTTTCAAAATCATTTGCAAATATGTTTTTAAATCCTTTATTTCACACAAATAGAAAAAAATTTGCAATCAAAATATTTTTACAAAGGTTGAAAATATTTCACAAAAAGTTTTCCAAACAGTTCACACCATTTTTCAAATTATTTTGCAAAACCATTTTTAAACCTGATTTATTAATCAGTATATACAAAAAGAATCTGAGGAATAAGAAGCATTATTAATTAATTGTAATGTATTATATCATAGTTTTAGTCGTATTTATTAGTAACTATACGAAAGTACGAGTTATGGCTAAAGTATGTACAGAGTATATACGACCCCCCACACTTAGCATGAGCTATGTCCTCATAGATCGGAAAAGAGAAAGGGAAGACATAACTCGTACTGAGTATAGAAAAGTCTATACTACAACGACTAAAAGAATAATAAATGAAAGAATAACGAGATAAATGAATAGGAAAATGATCGTCCCCCCTATACTTAGAATCAAATAATCCTAAGTATAGCGGACTGTACACAAGGCAGGGAGGGCCATGGGTGGGAATAAACAGATCAAAGAATTAACAAATCAGGGGTGCACCCCCCTATACTTAGGATAAAGTACATCCTAAGTATAGAAGACTGTCTACAAGGGGCGATACCTTTTATGTAGATAAAGAAATATGAAAAGGAAAAGAAGAAAAGAAGAAAAGACAGATACACACATATATGAGAAGATCATGGAGAATGTACACATCACTCCCCCTATACTTAGGGTGGATATCCCTAAGTATAGGAAACAACAGAAGTGACGAAACTGAACGACAAAAGAACAATGCGGTGTGTACCCCCCCCCCATACTTAGGACAAGGTACGTCCTAATTGTAGACACAAAGATATGGCGATAGATCTAGGGCACACATATATACAAGAGAAAGAATGAACAAGGCACACATATATACAAGTGGTGAAGAACTGGTGAAGTACAGGATGGTATCTGACAAGTGAATACCGTACTTGCATCATTGTCTCCCTGTGAGAACGAGGATACAATCATAAGGTGAGAAGACACCCTGATATGCAGTCATGTGGGTGTCATCTACCGGGGACAACAAGTCGAAAGGATAGATATCGGATTCGCTACCATGAACCATTCAATCGGCTCATAGGGTCATCATGAGG
This sequence comes from Ottelia alismoides, assembly GCA_037367405.1. Taxonomy (NCBI): domain Eukaryota; kingdom Viridiplantae; phylum Streptophyta; class Magnoliopsida; order Alismatales; family Hydrocharitaceae; genus Ottelia; species Ottelia alismoides. Next base: position 155,564 of record JAZKJV010010144.1, read on the forward strand.
GAACGGAGCCGATACTGTAAGACCGAGAGGAAGAAAGAGCAGTACAGACTCCTCCGGTCAATCAGAGTCCCAGATAGATCGGACGTAAAGCATATGAGACTGTGTGATGTACGGTGGTGATATAATCTGAAAGTCACAAGAATACACCGATCAACACCATACATGGCTCACTCCTGCGAGGGTCCTCAAGGTGAGCACAATCAAAGAATAATCAGATTATTTGGCTCCGTGCTCCAACAGACAGGGGACACAACCAGGGAGGAGACCGAGTATACAAGTCAGAAGACCCGGCTTCGTGCTCCACCAAATGGGAGACACCAGAAATGAAGCCGAGTACATAGAAAACGATGTACTTTCCCACAGATAACCCTCGGGGAACGTACTGCCAGCTAGTCATGGAAATAGAAGATATCAGGAGCTCAGCCTCACGAGGACCGTCAAGGCGAGCAGACTCAAAGGAGTGTAATCAGATGGGTCCCATGATCCACAGATCGGATAGGCAACTCAAGATAGGACAAAAAATCATGTATATTAGGCGACTCGATTCCGTGCTCCACAGATCGGAGACACAGTCAGCAGTGGAAACCGCGCGTAAAAAGAGTGTCGCAGTCTCTCGCAGATAGTCCTCGGAGAGTACTGCGATCTAGGCAAGAAACCGTCAGAATGTGTCTCTACCTTGCGAGGGTCGTCAAGGAGAGAAAACTGCTCGAAGGAGACGGATCCATCAGACGGACCCACATAATGGTCTCAGTAGTCGACAAATCGGCTATCAACAGAAGAGACCAATCAGATCAAAAATATGTTGTCGTCTCCCGCAGATAACCCTCGGGGAGCGACGAGATAGTTAAGGAATAATCAGAAAAGAGCTCATGCTTGCGAGGACCGTCAAGGAAAGCAGACTCAAAGGAGTCTGAGCAAGTCGGTCTCATGCCCCAACATATCAGGCGCATGATCAGAAAGGGAGACCGAGTACACAAATCAGACGAATCGGCTTCGTGCTCCACCAAATGGGAGACACCAGCAATGAGTGAAGCCGATCGTAAAGAAAGTGTCACATCCTTCAGCAGATAGTCCTCGAGAAGTGATGTGAGCTATATAGTGAATAATCAGAGTACATCTTGTTCTTGCGAGGGTCGTCAAGGAGAGAAAGAGGCTCAAAGGAACCTGATCCATCAGACGGATCCACAGAGAGTCTGGTCTCGACAGACGGCAGACCGTCTATCAGCGGAAGAGACCAGAGTGGGCTATAATGTGTCATAGCCTCTCGCAGAGCTATGAACTAGGCAGTGAGCACTGGAATATCAAGGCTCGTCCTTGCGAGTACCATCAAGGAGAGCAATCAGACAGTTGACCTCATGTACCGACAAGTCGGGTACACAATCACAAGGGGAGGCCAATCAAGCATATCATCTGACTCAGTTCCGGGTCCCACCAAAATGGCAACCCAAGCAGTGGATGAAACCGAAGTCCTAGAAATTGTCGCATTCTCCCGCAGCTAGTCCTCGGGGAGTAATGTGAGCTAGATCAATGTAGGTCGTGGGAATTCTTGCATAAAATCTCAGGTCCTCAAGGTAGTGTGAATCCATCAATCAACAGGAGGACATAAGATCAAGAGGAGGGAGCAAATAATCAGATCAATCACAAAACATCCCTCGGTTGAGTCAAATCTGTCTTAGATGGCACGAAAGATAATCATGAATCCTCAAAGTGCCATAGGTGGATAGTAGAACCAGGAGATCAAGGGTGGGTCAATCTAGAAGATGAGACATCATGGGGGTTCGGGGCACCGTCATCATGAAGCATATATCAAGATAGTCCATCCAAAATCCAAATCAAGACAGGCCGAAACCTCAAAATAGATAGATCACTAGATATATCATGGTATCATCCTCAAATCACTGAAGCACATCACATCCTCAATCCGGTGTGCGAGACCAATAATTCCTCAATAATGCATCACACCTATGATCATGCATCAACAAAAATCCTCAATACGCTCGTATGCATGTATCCAAAGTCAAATCCACCAAAAATAGTATATCCATCTCATCATCCTCAATATCATGGGCCCGGCTTACACAAATAATCAAGGTAAGTCAAAATCCTCGATGCGGGCCTCATTGATGTGCACAGCATTCCCGGGTAAAGGGAGAGGTGATACGGGGGATACAAGGAAGATGGATAAGAAGGGTAACACAATGAAGTGGAGAAGCTGATTGAGCTTGCGTGCCAATATCATGACTCGATGCCGATGAGGAGATATATATATAAGAGAGGTAGAGAGACTCAAATATGATAAATGTATGACTCACACGGATGGGACCGATGACTCTAATAATGAATGAAAACGCAACGGACTCCAAGTCACAATCAATACACAAGGAAAACCCTCAATTCACCTACTCGACACAGTGAAGACCGTGAGGTGACGGTCATTTATCTTTTTGGTTTTAGAGCTAGGTGAGAATCACAAAGTTGTACAAACACTTAGGAGGCTTGATGGGATTTGGGCTCTACTCCTTAGCGTATACGTGAGCACTTAAAACACATACAATGAGGGGGTTGCTCTCCCCAAGACAAGGAATCCCATTATGTTTTATTTTTAATCAATAGAGTTAACAGTCCCAATTTTATTTAGGTTATCACTTTTTTTGAGTATTTTCAATGCACGTGCTTATCGAGGTTCCAATTTCCATTAAGCATCCTAGGTTGACAAAAACAGAGGGAGAAGGTCGGAAAAGCCATGCAAGTCGGAAATCGATGATGTATGCTAAGTAAGGAGACTTACAGCGCTTCCCAGCTCTCTCCATGCGGGATGCATAACAGAATTGAAACCTATGTTATATGCAAATGCAAGCCGAAGAAATCGCCCTAGGATAGTAACTGCTATTATTGTGAAGCACCACAGGTCGGTTACTTATCCTTAACCTAAGAGTCCGGTCTTGGCTCACCCCTCCTCTTCTCGACACGCTCGAGTTCAGGAGTAGCGCTTGATGGGGCTTGCTCACGGCACACGGGTCAAGAGATAAATGAACAGACTGCTTAAATTTGACTAGATCCAAAACGCACTATAGGTACATGCAAATATATTTAGGGTGTTTGGACCTAATCTACTCAATCAAGCAATTCCTAAGCTAGGGCTCATTCACACAAAATAATAAAAAGAAAAAGAAAAAGAAAAAGCGCCAAAACCGTCGAGGCCCCCAAGGGAACAATCCCTCGGGAAATGGACCTCGGGAGTCGGAGTGTCTGAGAGTCCTGTATTATTACATGTCAATTGTCACTTTCTCACATGAATATTCAAATAAATAATGCAAAAATGAGACTGCCATCCAAAATTCTCCTCTATTTGCCTTTGATGCTCTCTCATGTTGGCTGGTGTAGAGGAGCCAACTCCGCCTCACTCGGGTGCAACGGACTTCCTAGGAATTCCTCCTTTGCTTGGCGGTCCCTCTTATCAAATACAAATAAAAGAGACGGGTCAGAACAGTCAATCAATAATCTTACTAATAATCACATAAAGAAACGAACATTAGACATGAGCAAAGAATTAAATAAATAAATCATCAACCATACAAAATCCGTTGCCTCCCCGGCAACGGCACAATTTGATGAATGTGGAAAAATCGAGGGTCTAGATATCTCACAAGGGGAGACATCCAGTCGATGCGGTGACCGCTCAATAATCCTCAAATCAATCAACAATTAACCCACAATAATATATGCAATAAATGTCAAAAATGTGGAGTTAAAATATATTATAACTCTACATGCAAGTGTGTATAGATGTAAGCACAAGTAGAGGTCGAACACTGGGAGGCGAATGGTTGAGTGTGAAAATGATTGCGCAGTTATTCAATTCTTGGGTCATGTCCAATTCTTTTATTGTTTTTGTGGGTTTTTAATTTTATATTTTTTAATTTTATTTTTTTTGTTTTCATGATTTTTATTTTGTTCTTATATTTTGTATTTTTTATATTTTTAATTATGTAATATATATATACATAAAGAAATATATATATATATATGAGAAGAGAGAGAAATATAGAAATGGATATATATATATATACATATCTATATACTTAATATATTAAGTATAATATTTTTAGGCTTTTTATATTTTTCTAATTTTTATGTGGTTTTTCTGGAATTTTTCTAATTTTTATGTATTTTTAATTCCAAAAAATATCCCTAATAAGGGATCAATTAAATAGGCCAAAACTAATTTGGGTTTTAAAAATATAAGATAAGTCCAAAAATAACCCAAACTAATTTTAATACATAAATAATAATTATATCAATAATTATAAAAGAGGAAAACATATTTTTGGTATTTTTCAAGGTTTTTTATATATTTTTTTAGGATTTTGTAGCTTCTTGAAATTTTTATATTTTCTTTTCTATTTTTAGGGTTTTTCAATTTCTGGACTCAATATATATAAATATACCGTATATAATTTTTTTGGAATTTTTCAAAAGCATTTTATAATTTTTTTGTATTTTCTAATTTAAACAGTACAAAAAGGGCTCTTTTTCCATTTTTGGTAATTAGGAAAATGCGAAAAATGTAAAATAAAATATGGGAGTGAAACAACATTACATGAAGCATTTATCCTAAATTTTCAGAATTTTTAGGAGCATCATAGGTATTTTTAATAAATAGATAAAAGACACAAAAATTAAACAGCCTGGCAGGGGCATTTTTGCAAATAAAATAATTTCCAGGGGCATCAGTGCAAAATTCACTATTGAAAGAAACATTTATTTTCATTTTGGGAGCTAATTTACAATATATAAAAACCGCCAGGGGTGTAGTGCAATTTTCACACGCCTCACGTGGGACTGCACGTGAGGCGCGGAGGGACTAAATGGTAATTACAAATACTATAGGGGGCCTACTGCAAAAATTGCAATTTATTTACAACGTGAAATTTTATTTAGGGCATTAATATCTAAATACAAAAAGGCGGGGGATATATCTAAAATGTACCCCCAATAGGCGCGCGATCCAGCGGCTGATCTTCATCCACTTGACACGCGTCGCCTCCACGTCTGTCGATGCCGCTTCGACGATGGGCAGTGAGGATTAGATCACTCGAGGTGATCTGACGGTCTGAGCGCTGCTCCATCAGACGACTGTCACTCGAACTGGGGCCTTCGTCTTCATCCAACGGTGAGGAGAGGTGCTGGAAGAACAGGGAAGAACGCTCGCCTGGGCGAGCTTCTTCCGACGATCTCGCGCTCCTGCCGGTCTTTGCCGCTCCTGAAGGTCCCCACACGTCGCAGGTACTCCACTCTATCTGCTGGAGGCTTCAGATTGGACAGAGGACGACCGGAGCGCCCTTGCGAGGTCGGAGAAGGCAATGTGCTCCACGAACTTCCGCCGGCGTGTACTTCGTCTCCTGGCGCTTCTTAGCGCACTAGACCTGCACAGAAAGACCACATGGCTCGAGGGCTTCAACCTCGACCTGGATTTGAAGCTGTTAGCATGAAAATGGGTGAGGTGGCGAGGCTTCCGGCGAGCGGCGGAGTTGAAGCTTCGGTTCGCAGATCCAGAAGGGATCTGGTTGGGTTTGAGCGGTCAGGAGTGGAGAAAGTGGAGGAGGATAGAATGACGGTGAAAACGAGTCGGAAAACAGGCGGAGGTATGGTGGGGAAGTCGCTGGAACAGAGCTCCGGCGAACTTCGATTAACTAAATCACGCCAATTCTAACAACTAAATACTAATTAAAATGCAAAAACGAAATGCAGGAATAGAATCTACCTAAGAAATGTAAATTGCGCAGCTCGAACTTGGCTGGAGGGCCAAGGAGCAGGACGACTGCCGGAGCGCCGCCGTGGGCGCATCTCCTTCCTCCTCGAGCCTCCCCAACCTCCAGGGGACCTCCAGTTTTCACCTGGATGCACGCTTGGCCGAATCCGTGGGCTCTAGGGCTCTGGAAATGGCCAAAAAACTCGGAAGAAGAAGATGGGTTTATTTATAAATAGGAGGGGGCGCCCTTATTGACCGGCGAATCTCAAAGAATCTGGGCTATGTACACGCAAACAAAATGTGCGGCGAGGATCATGATGCTTCTGGGAGGAAATTCCGTGAAGGGATCGCTGTCAATGGAGCATCAGATCGAGCGGGAAAAATGGAGGAAAACGGGGGAATGGACAGATCTGACGGGAGTCAGAGGCGCAGGGGGAGTTGACCGGAGGTCAACACTCCCTGGCCTCTGATTGGTCCACGTCGGCCAAATATTGACTTATTTATTACACGTAATAAATGAATTAATTATTTTCTTATTAAATAAAAAATGTTTATTAAATAATGTAGTATTTATTTATGATTTTTATTTTTTTTGATGTATTTTATTATGCTTTTATTTTAATAATGTATTTATAAGTATATTTATATGTATTTATTTTTATTTTGTTTATTTGTATTTTATTATTTTATTTTCTTATTTTATAAATTTATAACTTATTTTTGTGAGTATAAATATATTTTTATTTAATTTTTATGAGTTTATTTACATTTTTAAATAAATAGGTATATGTATATGTAGTTATACTTATAGGTATTTTACCTATATAATATATATATACTTTATTTATTTAATGTATTTTATTTATTTTTATTTTGGATTTATATTTTTGAGAAATTAGATATAATATTTACATTATTATAAAAATATATATGAATAAAGAATAAAATAATTAAATCCCCTTTTTATTTATATACATATAGATAGCATAGGTATTTTGTCTATGTGTTTCATAGACTTATTTTATTTTACAAATCCTTTTTAGTTTTATTCTAATTTCCATATGTACATGTATTACTTATATTATTTACAAAATTCTAAAAATATAATTTTGTAGAAATAATAAATATTGAATAAAATGAATATTTTAATCAGGTATTATGCACAATAAAGGCCAAAAACCTAACTTTTACAGATGAACTCCAAAATTGTGAAACCAATTTTATAAAATAGTTCTTGGAAATCTATATACAATTAAAGGTGAGTTTGGATGATTTGGAGTTTTTATTTGCAAGATATGGGTCTGTGAAGTTGAGATTTTGGCTTTTTATTTAGTGTATAAAATGTACACTGAGTATTATTTTTACACAAACTCAATTTTGTATTTTTATTTACATTGTTATCTACAACTTTCATGTACAAAGTTTCTTTATTTGATGAATGAATAATTATGTACAAAATAGGTGTCAAAAATGCATAAATAAATGCATAAATAAATGAGGTATTTATTGTACACTGGCCCTTATCTCCCCCTACTTTATTCCTTGTCGACCAATTCCATGCTGGCCTTGGTCTCGGGGTTAGGGTCATAAAATATTTGCAATATTTTACTCCTTTTTCTTTTCTTCTCTTTATTCTATAATTTTGGCATTAAAAACCTTATTTTATGTATAATTAACACAATAACTAATGAATGCTATTATGTACAAATTGAGGATATTTACATGCATTTGCTGGAGTTTTTAAGGCCAAAATGATAGAATAAAGGTGATGAAATGGAGATTCATCAGTAGCGAACTGCCAACTAAGCATCGAATAATCAGAGGAATATGGCTCATCCTTGCGAGGACCGTCAAGGAGAGCATACTCAAAGGATCTAGTCATATAGGTCCTGGGATCCAACAGATCGGATACACAAGAAGGAAATGGGGACCAGGAATATATCAGACGATGCGGTCATGTTCTCCAATAGATAGGAGTCACAATCAGCAAGGGGGGACTGAGTGTAAAGAATATGTTGCATTTTCCCACAGATAGTCCTTGGAGAACAATGCAAGCTAATCAGAGAATAGTCAGATCAGATCTCGTCCTTGTGAGGGTCGTCAAGGAGAGGACTCAAAGGAGCCATAAAGAATGGTCTCTGTAGGCGACAGATCGACTACCAGCAGAAGATACCAATATATATATAGGAAAATGTCATAGTCTCTTGCAGATAACCCTCGGAGAGCGCTATGAACTAAACAGTGCGTGATCAGGAAAGTGGCAATCATCCTTGTGAGGATCGTCAAGGAGAGAAGACTCAAAGGAGTCCATGGATTTGGCCTCGTGCACCGATAGATCAGGCACACAACCAATAAGGGAGGCCAATCAATCAAATCAGACGATGCAGTTTTAGGCTCCAATAATGTGGAGACATAGTCAATGAATGAGATCGACCGTAGAGAAGTTATTGCATCCTCCCGCAAATAGTCCTCGGGGAGGGATGCAAACTATGTCAATCAAATTATGGGATTGCTGGCATCGAATCTAAGGTCCTCAAAATCAATCAATCCTCAGGAGGGCATAAGATTATCGGGGGAGAAAATAGTCAGGTAAATCACAATACATCCCTCAAGTCAATCAATCTAGCTGAGATAGCACAAAATATAAGGAGGAATCCTGAAAGTGCTACAGGTGGATGGACGAGTCAGGAGATCGAGGATGGTTCAATTAGGTGGATGAAGGAAATCATGCGGGATCCGATCATCGTCACTATGAAGTACAAGTCTAGATAATCAGTCAAGCTCTGAAATGAAGATGGGCGGAACCTCAAAATAGATTGGTCATTCATAGCTCATGATATAATCATCAAATCATCATAAAACATCACATCCTCAATCTGATGTACGAGATCAAATATCCTCAAATAAGCATCACACCTAATAATCGTACATTATCATAGTCCTCAATAAGCTCTATGCACCTATCCAAAGTCAGATTTACCAACTGTAGCAGACCAATCTCAACATCCTCAAAATGGGCCCGACTTACTAGAATAGTCAATGGAAGTCATAAATCCTCGGTGCGGGCTATTCCTACAAGCATTGCAATCCCGCGAGATAGAAGGGATGACGGGGGGATACAAGGAGGATGGGCGAGATGCAGGTGGACATAAACAAAATTGTGGTTTCAGGAGAGGGTCTCCTCGAACCGGACTAATGGTGGGTGATATGGGTAAAGAGAAAAGCCGCAAAATCCGATGAAAACGATGAAGGTCAAGACCCAATATCAGGACTTGAATGCACATGAGAAAATATATGTATAAGAGAGGTAGAGAGACTCAGTGATGAAAAATGATGACTCACACAGATGGGACCGCAAAACATAAAGAGATGAAAATGCAAATGGACTCAAGGCACAATGAATGCACAAAGCAAACCCCCAATTCACCTACTCAACACAATAAAGATCGAAATGTGGCCTTTTATCTTTTCGATTTTAGAGTTAGGTGATCATCAAAGAGTTGCACACACCGAAGATAGGCTTGGGATTTGGGCACTAATCCTTAGCATGTGTGTAGGAATAAAATGTGCATACAAGGAGGGGGTTGCTCTCCCCAAGACAGGGAATCCATTACATTTATTTTACATATCAAGTACAGTTAGCAGCCCTGCTTTTATTTTGGTTATCACTTTTTTGTTTTATTTTTAATGCACGTCCTATCAGAATTTCCAACTCCATTTAGCATCCTTGGTGAGAAAAATCAGAGGGAGAAAATTGGAAAAGCCATGCAAGTCGAAAATCGATGATGCATGCAAAGTTAGAAGACTTACAGTACCTCCCAGCTCTCTCCTTGTGGGATGCATAACAGAATTGAAACCTAAACTATATGCAAATGCAATCCGATGAAATCGTCCTAGGTAAGAAATCGCTATTATCTTGAAGCACCATATGACAATTATTCAAAGTCAAACCCTAAAGTCTGATCTTGGAGACATCTCAGTGCCCGCCACAACAAGTTTTGCCAGCATTGTATGATGTCTCTCACAGGGTGCGGGTTCAAATATAAATAACCAACAATATTATTTGACTAAGTCCAGAAGTGAATCTATAGGTGCAGGCAACAATATTAGGGGCTTTGGATCTTAATCTATCAAGCAAGCAACTCCAAGGCTAGGGCTCATTCACACAAAAAAAATAAAAAGTGAAAAATCGCCAAACAGTCGAGTGCCTCGAGGGAACAATCCCTCAGGCACTGGACCTCGGGAAGTCAAAGTGGGGAGAGTCCGAATTATTCAAAGTGGGGAAAAATCGCCAAGTGTCACTCTCCCATATAAATTTACAATTTTTAAAGAAAAATGCATAATAAAAATAAGCTCAAAAACTATCTTAAAAATTCCTCCAAGTCTGAATTGATTGCTCTCTCCTGTCGGCTCAGTCAGAAGGCTGGCTCCGCCTTACTTGGGTGCATAGGTCCTCCGAAGATGTCCTTTGTCATGCTGCGGTCCCTCGCAACAAATTCAAACAAGAAGGAATGTCAGACAGTTCACACTGAATAATGAAAAATAAATAAAGGACATAATTAAATAAAGGAAAGAATAAATAGATGAACAAGAGATAGAGGGAAAATAAAAATAACCTCCAACTAAGCGACGTTGCTCCCCGATAACCGAGAAAAATAGAGGGTCGTACAGTCTCACAAGTCAAGACCGCATTCAATGCGTTGACCGCTCAATAATCCTTGATTAATTAATAGATAATCTGTAATAAATAATTAAGCAATTAAATCTCAAAAATGTGGAGTTAAAATTTATTATAACTCTACAATAATGTATATAGCATGTAAGTGTGTGTAGAGGTCGAACACAGGGAACAAACGGTAGAAGGAGGCAAAATACAATGCTAAAAAATTATGTCTTTTATCTCTTGTCTATTTTATTATTTTTGTGGGTTTTTAATTTTATATATTTTTTTATTTTTGGTTTTATAATTTTGTATTTTATTTTTTTATTTTCCAATTTGTATATTTCTTTTTTACTTAAATATATATATGTATGTATAAATACAATATAAGACCTATATACATATTATATATAAATATGTAAAAATAATCAAAATATAGTAAATATGATATTTTGTGATTTTTATATTTTTTCTAATTTTTTTTATTAATTTTATGGAATTTATGCTAATTTTTATGTATTTTTTAAAGTCAAAAATATCCCAAATGAGGGATTAATAAATACCCCAAATTGATCCGGATTTTAGAAATAGTAAATAGGTCCAAAATCCAAAACAATGTTAATATATAAATATGTACATAAATAAAATTATAAAATATAAAAAACCATTTTTGGATTTTTTTAAAGAATTTTTTAGATTTTTATAAAATATTTTGGGGTTTTTAGATTTTTAGGCTTTTTTGTTTTTCAATTTTCAGTAATTTTTGGTCTGAAATTAAAATTGGCCAAAATATACTATATATGATTTTTTGGCATTTTTAGAGAGTTTTTTATATTTTTTAGTATTTTCTTAGTTAAACAGGGAATATATATGTTCCTTTTTATTTTTAATAAATAGATTAAATGCAAAAAATGCTAAGAAAAATATGAGCATAAAAGTAAGTTACATAAAGCATTTAACCTATTTTTGTGGATTTTTAGGAGCACATTATCTATATTTAATACATAGATAAAACATAAAAAAATCAGAGTCCTCGTAGGGGTATTTTACAATAAAAATAAAGTCCAGGGGGCTTAGTGTAAATATGCTAAAAATATAGAATGGGAATAAAATTTTATTGAACTATTTTGCAAATACAAAAATGGCAGGGCTATCCACGCAATTTTCCCATTACGTGGGACTACATGTGATGCAGCTTAAGAAGGACCCAAATGCAATTACAATAAAGTTCTGGGGCCTTCAGGAAAATTTACATGCAAACTACAGAAAATAGCATGGGTATACATGTAAAATGCCCAGCTTATATGGGACGGCACATGAGCTGAGTTGCACTGGTTTAAAGTGTGATTAAATAAATCTTAGGGGTCGTCTTGCAAAATGTCCAATTACTTAACACGTTACACTTTTTTACAGAATTAATAAATAAATACAAAAATGTTGGGGCGAAGCTTGCAATTTACCCCAAAGTAGCGTGCGATCGGACGACGCTCCATGCTTCAGTAATACACGTGTCGCCTTCTGGTGCGACGATGCCCCATCGAAGATGGACATTCAGGATCTGATCTGGGGTCTTCATCAATGGCAGAAGCATGACGTGATCCGACGACTCTGATCAAATTTGGGACGCCTTCCCAGATCGGACGGTGGCTGGTGTGTGCGAAGAATGGGGATGAACAACGGCTCCCCCGACCTTCAATCGGCGATCACTCCTCCTCCCACAGTCTTTGGCAAAGGCAAGGATCTCTACACGTCTGGGGAAGTCTTCCACAGCTTCGGGCTCTAGGACCTCACGTTGAGGTCAGACGAGATCCAGGAAAGAATGTCCTCCAGGTACCTACAAGTCAACGCGATTCGAGCCCAGAAGGGCTTCGTTGGCTTCGTGACCTACATAAGAAGAGAGAACGGTTCGAGGCGGTTCTCCTCGACCCATAATGAAGCTGGATGTAAACAAAATGAGGTGGGCGAAGATTAGGGATGTAAACGGATGGATACGGATACGGATATAGGTATTACCGTATCCTTATCCGTTTTTGAATAATAATACGGATGCGGATACGGATATTGACGGATATTAAAACTATCTTACCATATCCTTAAAAAATGGATACGGATGTAAAATGGATACTGAGCGCATACGAGTAATGCTAGAAATACTCTATAGAATTGACTTAAATATATATAAATTTGGTGGAAAACACATGATATAAATTTATTAAATATTTTTGTATCATAAAAATTATACAAATATGGTAGAAGAATGTATAAAATTATGTTATATATGGTTAAAAATAAATCTATCACTATATTTATAAACGAAAATGAATATACGATACGAATACGGATGTTTGCGGATATCAAAATGATATCCATATCCATATCCATTTTAAAACAGATACGGATACGAATGTCAAAAGCTCTATAAAACAGATACGGTGACGGATCGGATATGGATATATCCCTAATCGTTTGCATCCCTAGCGGAGATGCTTTCGGGGAGGAGGCGGAGGGAAGCTTCGATTCGTGGAACCAAAGAGGTTCTGGATGATCTAGGATGGCTGGAAGGTGGAGAAAGCAGTAGGGGATGAAGTGTGGGCGGTCAAAAGGGCGGTCAACTAAAAAAGTATGGTGGGAACGTTCGCCGGAGCGGAGCTCTGACAAACTACGGGTTGGCTAATCTACACTAAACCACTAACCTAACGATTAATCTAATGACAGAAATAAAATGCTGGAATATAATTCTACCTAAAATGTAAAGATGCGCAGATCTTACCTGCAGACGAAGGCAGGGAGCAGAGGTCGCCAGCGACAGCGGCCTTGGGCCCACCTCCTCCTCTGCGAGCTCGCAACACCTCAGGGGACTCCCCCTGTCACAGAGATACAACCTTTGGCTGAAATGTGGTGGTTCTTAGGCTTGAAGGTAGCCAAAAAATTGAAGGGAAGAGGAGGACTTTTATTTATAGACATTAAGGGGTGCCTTTATTGACTGGCCGCTAAGAAAGAATCAAATGAATGTACGATGGATATAATCGATGGGTGTGTATGTACAATGACCAATGATGATTTTTCATGGAGGAATCAAGGTCGATTAAGCAATGTATCAGCCGACAAAATGGCAAGAAAAATCAGGAAAAAAAGGATCTGATGCACATGAGGTCTAAAGGGACAGTTGACCAAGAGTCAACTTTTGACGTGACCCCATTGGACCACGGCAGCCCGCTAGGCGACAAAACAACAATTTTATTAAAGAATAATTAATTAAAAATAATAAATGATTTTATTATTTTTTGAGTATAAAATAAAAAATCTTTATTATTTTATGTAGTATTTTATCATAAATTTTGTTTATTTTTTGGCTTTATTTATTAGTAGTTAATTTTTAATAGTGTATTTATAGGTATATTCATCTATGGTTTGTACATTTTTATTTTTATTTGAAATATTTTATTTTATTATTTTATTATTTTATTTTATTTTATATATTTATAACTTGTTTTTATGAGTATAATATTTTTTATTTTTTATGGTATTATTTGTACTCTTAAATAAATAGATATGTATATTATGTAGGTATATTTATTGGTATTTCATCTATGTTTTACATACATTATTTTAGTTTAATGTATTTTAGTGGGTTTTATTTTATATTTATATTTTTAATAGAATATAGATAATATTTACAATATTTTAAATGTATAAATGAATAAAGAATAAAAGAATAGGATCCCTTTTATTTATATACAAATATAGTTATAGGTATTTTATCTATATTTTTATAGACTTATTCTATTTTACAATTTCCTTTTAGTTTATTCTAGTTTCAATATTCACATATGTTATAAATAATAATTACAAAATTATAAAAAATGTATTTGTAAAAATAATAAACAATGAATAAATTGATTATTTTAATCGGGTCTACCATACAATATGGGTAAAAAAATCTAAATTACACACATTAACTCCGAAAAATATAAAACACCACCAATAAATAGCTTGTGAAAAGTTATATACAATTAGAGGTGATTTTGATATGTTTTGAGTTTTTATTTGAAAGATATGGGTCTGTGAAGTTGGGTTTTGGGCTTTTTATTTTGTATATAAAATGAACATTATGTATTATTTTTGTACAAACTCAATTTTTTATTTTTGTTTACATTCTTATATACAACTTTCATGTACAAAGTATCTTCATTTGATGAATAAATAATAAAGAATAAAATAAGTGTAAAAAATACTTAAATAATGAATAAAAGAATTGGGTTTTTATTCCATTTTTGGCCCTTATCTCCCTCTACTTTCTTCCTTGTCGACCAACTCAATTCTTGACTTGATCTTGGGGTTCAGGGTCATAAAATATTTTCAAAAATTTATTCTTTTTTCTTTTATTCTCTTTATTCTATAATTTTGGCATTAAAAACCTTATTCTGTATACAAATAATACAATAAAGAATGAATGTTATTATGCACAAATTGATGCTATTTACATGCATTAGCTAGGGTTTTAAGGCCAAATTGATAGAATAAAGAATGATGAGATGGGGTTTCATCAGGTCCCTTCTCTTTTCCAGTAGGAGCCATGTTTGAATCTGAATTTGACAAAATCTTGGGCTCCAAATCAGGTTCTTGGTCTGCACATAAAATATTTCCACAATCAGTCTGAATAGAAGCACCAAATGTAGAGAAATATTCTAGGTTAAGGTTAACCCATAACTTCGTTAAGGATGGAGAAGTGTATGGAGTAAAATCAATTTCCGTCCAAAATGGGCAGGGTTTGGGACAAGAGTGTTCACGAGTTTATTGAAGAAGACAGGGAGTCTGGAGATCAGTTCGTAAGGTCCAAATTGAGTTCTAGAGAATTGCCCCAAATTATTGAAGATGTAGGCTACATGGAATCAATATGGGTATTGGCAGGGTCTCTTCGAATCCATCCATGAGTCACCATTTCGAAGGTGAAGAGGGAGATCGAGAATGGATGAAGGATACAATGATAAACAATAAATAAAAGGAGGAAAATAGTAGAATGGCTCAAGTGAGCAGGAGTATAAAAGAATAAAACAAAGGAAATGAAAAATGGCATAAATGTGTGGGACTGATCTTTGAACTTAATCTAAATCAGATAAACAATAAAAAAAGTTTTGGATTTACCAACTCAACTCAAGTGAAGCTGTAAGGTTTTGACTATTTTTATCTTTTCAATTTTATTTTTGGTTTGCTGGCAAAATCTTTTCACGGGTCCTTACAAGGCTTTCCCTATAAGAGAGTTTGTACTGCTAGGAAAGTACCACACACTTGTTACACCTCCTTTGTAACATGTGATCTGTGCATTTAGATGTCCTTGATCTCGTGCCTGGGGGCTACTCAGCCATAGAAATAGAGAGGAAGTCGATACGTGAAACCAATACTTCCCTCGCAAGCGAGGTCTCGAACGTAAGACAATGAGACAAACACACCTGTGAATGTGTGTCCTATGCTCAATATTTCAGACCAAGTCAGATGCTCCACATAAGACAGGAACACTGTCATTGACAAGGCTCTACTCACCTACGTACGATAGAAGCGTCAATACTTTACCGTCTCAGGTGATTATCGAGGCTGCCATAGATCATAATTTATGCTCTAATCCTTAGGAGACGCACCTCACTCTGTTTGAATGGTACCTGAAACAATGAGGGCATTATGAACCCAAAATAATGGCATCCACTAAATATTTTAATTAAGGTCGAAGTGTTATTAGCAGCCCCCTTATTTTAGTTGTTGGATTTTCAATTTTTGAGTATTTTTCAATAAGATTTTCCTAACGATTTTTTGTATTTTACTTTTTGTCCTAAGTAATATAAAATGAAAGGAGATATCAGAAAAGCCATGCAAGTGGATATTAGAGTAAAAATCTTACCCTTATATCGGATGATGAATGTAAAGTAATAGGACTTACAATGCTTCCCAGCTCTCTCCAAGCGAGATGCAAGACAGAAATTTAAATATTTACACTATATGCATGATATGCAAGAGCATGAAGTCACCCTAAAAAAGAATTTTATTAGTCATGAAGAACCATATGCCAATTATCTAGAAATGAAACCAAAATTTCTATCTTGGAGACTCCTTGGTGCCCATCACAACGGGTCCTGCTAGCATTGTATGGAGCCTCTCACGGCACTTGGTTTCAAATCCAAATAATCAAGAATTAATTTTGACTAAGTTCAAGTGTAGATACTATAGGCACATGATTTTAATCAAGCTTTGGATATAATTACCGATTCAGACAATCCTAGATCTAAAGGCTCAATCACATAAACAAAAAAATGAGGTGGAAAGCACAAAACATTTGGAATAAAATAAAGGCGATAAAACAACGAGAAAACCAATGAGGCCTTCAGGTGAACAAACACTTGGGCAATGGACCTCGTGAAGTAGCGGGGTCTAATAGTGTCCAAATTATTACAAATCAGTATACAAAACATAAAAATAAAACTATTTCTCTCACAAAAAAATAAAAAATGCTAAAAGGTACGTTCTTCTCATGCTCTCTTTGTCTCTCTCTCTCATGCTCCCTCCAATTGACACACAAGAAGAAGCGCCAATATCCTCGTGGATCGGGTATGTCCACCTCTTAAGAAGTAGCCATCACCATGCGGTCCCTCTCAAGAAAGTTAACAAAGAAAAATGATTCAGAAATAGATAAATAATTAACAATAATAAAAAAGTGGAAAATAAAAGAGAAATACCTCAGCAATAGTGCCATTTGAAATGACCAACTTTCAAAGGCGGTCGTGTGCACTCACAAGGCAAGGGCATGATCGTCGAGTTGACCCCTCACGAAAGCTGATTAAATCAACAATTAACCCAACCCACAACAATAATAATAATAATAATAATCAAACAATCTATGCAAAGTAGATAAAATTTATTATAAACCCCACCAATAAAAGTGTATAGTGGACAAGTACGAGTAGGGTGTCGAACATAGGGAACAATAGGGTATAGTAGGTATCATTATTTATTACTAAATAATTATGTATATATGTATGTTTATATGTAGTTGTACACTATTCTCTGATCTAGTGTTTTTATGGAGTTTTAATAATTTAATTTATTTTTATTTTATATTTTATATTTTTATTTTAAATTTTATAAATTTTATATTCTTTTTTACATTTATATAATTTTTATTTTGTCTATAATATATAATAAGTATATATAAGTATATATATATGTAATATGTATAATATAAGTGATATATATAATATATATAATAAATATATAAAAATCAGAAAATACAAAAAAGAACCGTCCTTTTTATTTTTCTAAATGTGTTAAAATTATATTTAGGAGTTTTAAATAATTAATAATAATAGTAACTATATATAGCTATATGAGGTTGGGGAGCTTGCACAAAGGTACATGCAACTTTACATTCACTGATGCCATAAAAATCCATTTTTTTTTATTTTTTGGAATGAAATCATGTGAGATTTATATCACCATATACCTTCATGATGTTATTCAAAATTCAACTTAGTTCGAGTCTCCTAACCCATCCATCAAGATTGTAAAATTTTAACGATATCAAAATTGCAGAAAATTAGCCATCCAGATGAACATGTCAGGAATGCCTATTTTACACGAAATTTGAAAAACAAATTTCACTAGTAAATATAAGTAGACCCCCAGGATTAATTTCAAAAAAATGGTGTTTATAGCATCAATGCATGTAATGTTACATGCACCTTGGTGCAAGCTCCCCAACCTCTAACTATATATGTATGTATATATATATACACAATGTATAATGTAATATATTTATAAATATAGCTATATATAGTTAAAAATTAGAAGATAAAATATTTTTGTATTTTCAAATATTCTTCTATTTTTATGAAATGTTTTGGGGTCTTTATAATTTTTTATGTATTTTTCAAGGCCAAAATATTTAAAATCTTAGATTTAATAAATATGCCAATTTTATTGTAATTTAAAAATATTAAATAGGTCCAAAATTTCTCAAAACTATTTTTAATATATAGTAATACATATATATATAATAGAAAAGTATTTTTTTGGAATTTTTATTTATTTTTTACAATATTTTTTACAATATTTTTACAATTTTTATGTTTTTCTTTTGATATTTTTTGTAGTTTTGTTCTATAGTGATAAAATAAGGAATAAATAGTATGTATTTATTGGAATTTGTAAGGCAACTTTTATAATTTTGTATTTTGAAGACAAACATGGAATAAACATGCTCTTTTTTATTTTTAATAAATAATAAATGCGATAAAATGCTAAATAAAATATGTGGAGTGAATAAGCATGCCAACAGGCATTTACCCCTTTTTTGCACAATTTTTGGAGTGCCAAAACTACTTATAGAAAATTGAAATGCAACAAATGAAATTAGTCAAACTAGTAGGGGTATAACTGTAATACTAAATAAGTTCAAGGATGCACATGTAAAAATACCACAAAGTTTGAACTGAAATTATATATATATATATTAAACAACAACAACAACTAAATCTAGAGCGGTACAAGTACAATTTTTTCAACTCATGTGGGGATCGTGTTAGCTAAGTTGGCAATGGACCTACTTGCAATATTCAAAACATATAAGGGCTTTGTTGCAATTTTTACCAAAAAGTTAACATTGAATAAATATTCACAATACTATTTGACATATATGAAAGCAGGAGGGGGTATGTCTAGTTTTACCCACCTAAGTTCCCTTCATCCAGCAATTCCTTGTACGCCATGTGTCTGATCCGTCGGCTGAGAACGTGATGAAACCACATTTCATCATCTTTATTCTATCATTTTGGCATCAAAAACCCTAGCAAATGCGTGTAAATAACATTGAATAGAGCATATTAGCATTCATGCATGTGCATGTAATTAGTGTATAAAATACTGTAATTAAAGCCAAAATTATAGAATAAATAAAAGAAAAATAATAAAATATTGCAAATATTTTATGACCTGAAACCCCGAGACCAAGGCATCTTGATGAATAGGTTGACAAGGAATAAAGTAGGGGGAGATAAGGGTCAAATACAATAAATATTTCATTGATTCTTTATTCATTTTGGGACCTATTTTTTCCACTTTTTATAGATCAAAAAAACTTTATAATGAAAGTTGTATATAATTTAATAAAGAAAAATACAAAATTGATTTCACTAAAAAATAATGTACAGATAAAAAGTTATGGTCTGAATAAGATCTCAGAACTCCAACTTCCCAGACCCGTATCTTGCAAATAAAAACTCGAAATGTGCCAAACTCACCTTTAATTGAATATAGCATAAAATAATCTATTTAATGGAGGTGGTTTTGTATTTTTCGGAGTTACGGTTTGAAAGTTGGGTTTAGGACCCTACTTGTATACCTGTACAGATTTAAATATTCACTTTATTATTTATTCATTATTTTTGTAATTTTATATTTTTATAATTTTGTAAATATTATTTATAATACATATCTACAGTAAAATCATAATAAACACCTAATTAAAACAAAAATAAAATACCTGTACATACCATACATGGGCATAACACCTATATACATACCTATATAATGTATACTATTATTTTATTAAATACACAAAACAATTCAGAAAATAAAATAAAAACATAATTAAGTGTATAAAAGTATTTTATAAATTTATAAAATACTAAGTAAAAATAAAGAAATTAAAATCACAAATTAAAAATAAAATAATAAAATATAGAGATATTATACCTATAAGGGGTATAAAAGTAAACTTGTAAAAATACATCTTATAAAAATAAATAAAAATCATAATAAAATAATTTATAAAATAATAAAGACTTTTCATTTCATAACCTAAAAATAATAAAATCATTTACTATTTTTAAATTAATTTCTAAATCTTTTTCATAGGGTTTTTCCTGGTTAGTCCACGTGGACCAACCAGGAGGCAGTCAGCGTTGACCCCGGGTCAACTGCCTGCCTTCCCCGCCTACCCTTCTGTCAGACCTGGGTTTTCACCCATTTTCGTCGATTTTCTTAGGTCACGCCTTGCATTTTTTCGTGACGAAATCTTCACGACTTTTCTTCCTCGTTATGTGGTGATTCACGTCCAAGTGAAACCTTGGACTTCGGATCACTAAGGCGAGAAGGGCGCCTCGGTCTTTGGGGCACCTCAGTCACTGAGTCAAACCAAATATAACGAAGCCCCGACTTCAATTTCAAAATCGAACCTCTCAATCCATAGGATAGCTCCCATTCTTGTGCCCTGAAGCTCGAGGAAGGTGACAGCTTGCTCTTGAGCTCTTCAGATTCGTCGAGCGACGCCTGAGGCGGCTCCAGCACCTCCCCCTTCGCCGGCGGCCGAGGTCCTTCTTCCCTCCGGTCTACACCGTTGAGGCTGCCACTTCACCCACTTATTTTTCGTGCATTTTATTAGTTTTAGCCTTAGGAATAAAAGCCCTTTAGAAATTTTAAGTTCCATTGCGTGATTCGCCTAATCGATCTTCCTCGCCGGAGCGCACCTCCGACCAACCACGCACACGACGATTCTCGCTACGCCTCCGCCCTCTCGAGGTCCAGGCAGTTTGCCCTGGATCTTCTAACCATTTTTGTAGGTCAAAGAGCTTTGACTCGAGCCTGGAGGCGATTTTGGAGCCTCGCCGGAGCTCACGGGGCTCTACAGCTCCGCCACCCTCTCGCGAGCACCTCGGCCATCGCCGAGGTCTTTTGAAGCCCCCAGGAGGAAGAGGAGACCTCCAGGAGTCCCCAGATCCATTTTGAAGCCGAAACGTCACCGGAGGCCGGAGATCTTGAACGGAGAAGATCGCCTCGCCGGCGTTCTTCTTTGTTCTTGCTCCAAACGTGTCGACCGTTGGATCGCGGCGGAGCTCCAGGTTGCACAGCCGCCGTCCGATCTTCCATTGCCTCAACCGTTCGATCTATTTAGGAGGATCTGATCTAGGCCGTCCATCGCCGAAGCGTCATCGCGCGACCAGGAAGCGCCACGTGGATAAGTGGCCCACGCCACACCGTTGGATCGCGCACGAGGGGTATTTGCCTTTCTCACCCCTCGCATTTTTATATTTAAGTTTTAGTCCATAAACTTTTATCTGAAGCGTAAAAATTTTGGTAATATTTACAAGTAGGCCCTTGAACTTTCACTAATTGCAAAGAGGTCCAGACCACGTCACCTCACGTGACCAGTTCACGTGAGGCGCGGGTATTTTGCATGGACCCCCTTCTTAGTTTGTTTATTTCATAAAGGTCTATTAAATTTAATATTAAGTGTAAAACTTTTGGGTATTTTGCATGATTGCCCCTGGGATTTTTGTATATTGCACTTAGGTCCTTGCCAGGTGTGTGTATAGCACGTGCGGGGTTGGGAAAATTGTAAGCATACCCTTGCGGGTTCTGGAATTTGAATTTGGTCCATTAAATTGTCTATTTAGTGTATACTTTGCGTGAATATTGCATTTTGCCCTTTGGAGATTTTGATATTTGCACATATACCCCTGCTAGGCCTTATATTTTTGCTTGCTTGCTCTATTTATTTCATGCAGCATTTCAACTCTAAAAATTACCAAAAAAATCACATAGGCTCCTGTTAACTTATAGATTGACGTCATATGTTTGTTTTGTATTTTTATTGCATTTTCATATTTATTAAAAATCAAAAACATGCATTTTTCATACTGTTTGCATTAGAAAACCCATAAAAATTATAAAAACATTTTGAAAAATTCCAAAAAATTATATTTTGTGTGTTTTATAATTTACCAATGTCAGTCCAAAAGCCACTAAAAATTTCAAAAGAAAAATCTTAAAAATTTGAAAACCTCTAAAAACTTCATAAAAATCTAAAAAATCCTAGAAAAATCACAAAAATATAAACTCAGTTGTTGTGTCTTCCTTATTTTATTGTCTATATCTTAAAATTCATTTGAGGAATTTTGGGTACTGTTTAGTATTTTTCACCCTCATTTTGATTTCGACCAGCAACCTAGTCCACTGTTTTCCCTTATCTTTGATTTTAAAAATACCAAAAACATCTTAAAATTATAAAAAGACCAAAAACACTTTATTTCCTGATTTTTGACTATTTTTGCCTATTTTTATAAATACCTCGCCCCCTCTTATCTTATATTGTGTATATATTCGTACATTGAAAAAAATGAAAATATAAAAAAATATAAAATATAAAAAGAAAATATAAAATCAGAAAACTAAAAATCAAAATACAAAATTAAAAATTAAATAAAATTAAAAAAATTAAAATTAAAAACCCACAAGAATCTTTGCTTTGCATAGTGTAGACAAAACATCACTCTCACACACACACTATTGTGGATCTATCCTCCCTTGCTCCCTGTGTTCGAACTCTCTGCATACTTACTTCTATACATCTTTTATGCAGAGTTAAAAATAAATTTTAACTTCACATTTGCTAGTCATTTCTTTATACTTCTAGTGTGGGTTAATTGTTGATTAATTAGAGATTTTTAGCAGTCACT
The DNA here is from genome assembly GCA_037367405.1 of Ottelia alismoides. Classification (NCBI taxonomy): domain Eukaryota; kingdom Viridiplantae; phylum Streptophyta; class Magnoliopsida; order Alismatales; family Hydrocharitaceae; genus Ottelia; species Ottelia alismoides. Next base: position 178,476 of record JAZKJV010010144.1, read on the forward strand.
GCAGCGACCCCTGTGTTCCCGCCTTGTGTGGAATACAAGACCGTTGGAAATTCCTAGTTATCAAATGGCGTCGTTGCCGAGGAGCAACAGCGCATAGTTCGGCTTTGTGCTTGTGTGTGATTATTTGTCTACCTTTGCGGCTTTTATTTCGGCTCATTTTTTGATATATCCTTTGAATTGTCTAACCACTCTTCTTGTTTGACTTTGTGTGAGGTACGCGGATCGAGGGAGGCACTCTTTTCCAGGAGCGCTCGTGCACCCACGTGAGGCGGTTTGAGCTTCGCACCAAGGCGGACTTGGAGGGATTTTTGAAAACAATTCCCAAGCATTTTATTTTATCGCATTTAATTTTGTAATTAAGTGAGAGAGAGACTCTTTTATTGTAATAATACAGGTACATAGGACTTTGGACTTTCGGGCCCGATTTCCAAGTGTTTGTACACTTGGGGGCTCACCGCAGATTTTTCGATTTTCATCGCATTTTTTCATTTGTTTTCCGATTTCGTTTTCCTTACTTTGTGTGATTGAGCCCCTAGTTTTAGGATTGCTTGCGATAGACTTAGGTCCAAACACAATAATAACCATTGCATGTACCTATAGTGTGTTTTCGACTTAGTCAAATTTAAACAGTCGCGCCATCATCTTCGAACCTATGTGCCACGAGCCCACCCCATCAAGCGCTACTCCTGAACTCGATTTGTCGAGAAGAGGAGGGGTGAGCCTAGATCGGACTCCTGGATTGAAGATCGGTGATCGACTTGTGGTGCTTCACGCTAATAGCAATTTCTGAACTTAGGGCGATTTCATCGGCTTGCATTTGCATATAGATAGGTTTCAATTATGCAGAGCATCCCTGCATGTAGAGTGCTGGAGGCAAGGTGAGCATTTACGCTTTAGCATTCATCATTGTTTGCCGCTTGCATTGCTTTTCCGAGTCTCCCTCTGATTTTGCCAACCTAGGAGCTTAAAGGAATTGAATCCCCGTTAGGATCATGCATTTTTATTAAAAATCCAAAAAAAAGTGATAATCAATAAAATTGGGACTGTTAATATTACTTGACCCTAAAAACCACCAAAAAGAAAAACTTGTATTGGGGCGAGTAATCCCCTCATTGTCTTCGCTTTTACTTGCTCACGCACACACTAAGGATTAGTGCCAAAATCCCATTCTCAGCCCCTAAGTGATTGTGCAACTTCTTGATTTCTCACCTAACTCTAAAATAGACAAGATTAAAAGACCGAATTTTCGGTCTCTACCCGAGTTGAGTAGGTGAATTGAGGGTTTGTTTTGTGAGTTTGATTGTGCTTGCTTGTGTGTACCCTAGATCTTCTCTGCGCATTTGCGCCTTTCTTCTCACTTCTCTTGACTTGACCTTCGTGTTCTCCCTATCATTGTCTCTTGTTTCGAGATGGATCCCTAGAGCGGTTTTTTTCCGGATTTTACGGATTCCTCATACCCTCTAGTCGGTCCACCTCCCTTTTGTCAGGAGGATCCTCCTCCTATTTTTTCTGATTTCTGTACATATCTGCCTCAGCCACAGTGTCACGACTCGGATTTCTACCCACCTCCACCTCCACCCGTATATTATCCACCTCTACTTTTACATCCACCCGAGTCTGACATGTTGGAGTCACCTCCCTTGCTCTCTATGAGTGATATATTGAACTAAATGATAGAGCATCTTGATTTGATGAACGATGATATGGCTATATTGAGGAGAAGACAGATTGACGCTCCATTTGTCGCGGATACGGAATTCCTTGTGTGTGATCATGGGATCTTGCAATCACCAAAAAATACAAAAAAAATGAGAAAAACAATAAAAACAGAAAAAGATTTTGGGAGTCACACGATCAAGCCACGAGGGGCCAATTACCCAATCATTTGACCACACATCCACTCACTTCTTGTCCCATCTCCAACCTCGAGGGTGCCTATGTACAGACTGCTCTGGGCATGCCTCATGTATATGTTGATTCCGACTTCCTCCCTATGGAGGAAGTCCAAAAATTCAAAAAAATGCTATCTGAACCCGAAGTGGTGGCTACTATTCATGAGATCATCCGTGCCCCACTTCAACAGGCCATGACCCCATTTATCGGCTCCTCTTCCCAAGAAGAGAAAGCGGAGGAGCAGATCTGAGCATCACATTCTGACCATGGCCACTGCCCACGCCATCACACACCGTCCCATTCCCAGAAAGAAGAACACAGCTAAACCATTCATCACCTGCACCATCTCTGACCATACATGTGATCACACTCTCCTGGACGGTGGCGCATCTATTAGCATATTACCCTTCACGTTGGTACAGTCTCTTCACTTAGGGCCTCCAAATAAAACCAGGATGATCGTACAATTTGCTGGTGGCTCTATCAAGAGGCTGAAGGGTATCCTTGAAAACACCGTCATTTCTATTCAGGGCACGAGCCATCATGTTGACTTTTATCGTGTTGCCCATGGAGACCTCCACATGGGAGCCCTCTCCAATCATCCTGGGACGACCATTCTCGCCTCTGCGAGGGTCGTTATTGACTACGGATCAAGAGAGATTCACTTCCGTCCTGTTGACGAGACGAAGTGTTAATCACACACCCACAGTCGACCAGAGACTTGCACCAGATGCACCTTCACCGATCTTAGCTGACTCCGAGGCCTGTGACCGATCTGATGATGTTAGAGATGTTTGCTTAGCGAAACCTAATGAGACCCAACGAACTCCCCGAAAGGGGAGGAAATCGGAAAGCATGGACCTTGAGTTTCCTCCTCCTAGTGTGTGGCGATGTGTTGATGAAATCCAGAGCATTTACATGATTGATCCATTTAAGCAGCGGGCAGATACCAAGACTAGACAGGACGGACCTGTTTTGACTACTTCCACTGATAAGTCCGTTCCTGGTCCTTCAAAAGTGATGGTGATTGAGGTCGGTTATGATGTGAATGTTCAAAATTTTTGGCCTCCTGATGAAAAAGATGATCTGGGTGAGACTCTTAAGGACGATCTGAGTTCGTATACTTCCACTGATGATTTCGTTCCTTTTGATTTTGACCTGGACGATCCCTCGCAGGATGACTCCAATTACACTTCTTCCGATGAGGATGAGTTTGTCCCATTCCACTTCGATATCGGCGAGACTTCCAAGGCCAGACCTGGTTGTACTTCTTCAACTCACCCGTCTGCACCTTCACATCATAGGACCACTAAGGGCGAACCTAGCCGTACTACTTCCATTGACCAGTTCGTGCCTTTCTAATTTGATTCCACTGAGGGCCTTCACTCTGTTGACCCTGATCGGCTTCTGTCCACTGTGGACCCCAATGTCGACTTGCACCACACTAGATCTATCCCTCAGCGATCCCGCAAGAAGGTTAGCTTTCTACCTTCTTGATCATGTGTACATATATCTCTGTTGTATATTCTTTTGTTCATCTTCGTCTCCCTCTCGTTTTTCTCATACACCCATCCTCGTGTTTGCCTTGCTTAGGACGTACTTTGTCCTAAGTATAGGGGGTGGACGAGCTGAGTATTCGTCGTTCCGTTTCATTACTCCTGTTGTTGCCTATACTTAGGTCTTCTTTTACCCTAAGTATAGGGGGAGTGGTGTGTACATCCTCACGATCTCTTCTTCCATCTATGATATCTTTTCTCCTTTTCTTCTTTTCTTCTTTTCCTCTTCTATCTCCTGTATCTATCAAAAAGGTGTCATCCCTTGTAGACAATTGTCTATACTTAGGACGTACTTTGTCCAAAGTATAGGGGGTGTGCACCCCGAGTGTTCTATTTTTCGATCCTCTCCATTGTCTCCTCTTCTTATCTATACTTAGGGATATCTTACCTTAAGTATAGGAGGAGACAATCTGAGTACGATCTGTTCATTCCCACCCTTGACCCTCCCTGCTTTGTGTACAGTCTGCTATACTTAGGATTATTTTATCCTAAGTATAGGGGGGACGGTCGACTTCTCATCGGTTTATTTCATCTCTCTCTTATTCATTTATTTTTTAGACTTTTCTATACTTAGTACGAGTTATGTCTTCTCTTTTCTCTCCGATCTATGAGGACATAGCTCAAGCTAAGTATAGGGGTCGTATATACTGTGTATATACTTTAGCCATAACTCGTACTTTCGTATTTTCCTTATAACTATGGCTATCTATACAATTAAAATTCATTAAAAACCCTAATAAAAAGATGTGATTATTCCTCAAATGCTTTGTGTATTTACTGATTAATAAATCAGGTGAAAATATTTTTTACAAAATGTTTGAAAAATAGTTTGAAAATCTTTTTGAAAAATCTTTTGAAAACTATTTGAAAACGTTTTGTAACATGTTTTCAACCTCTGTAAAAACATTTTGATTGTAAAAATTTATTTTCTTTGTGTGAAATAAAATGTTTGAAAAAACGATTTGCAAATGGTTTGAAAAATGGTTGCAAAAATATTTTGAAAAATCTATACATACTGTTTGGAAAATCTTTGCAAAAATATTTTCAAATGTGTGTACATGTTTATAAATTGTTTGTAAAAATTATTTTTGGACTATAGTTTTCAAAATTGTTTGAAAAACCTGTGTCAAATAAGTTTGAGGAATACTTACATCACACCAAAATTCAAAATTCTTGATATATATAAAATTGATCACTTACCCTTGTAATTTCTAAAATCCACTTCTTGTAAATATATGAAGCACTCCTGTGTACATATTTTTCACCTAGCTTTTAGCCAAAATCTTTTGTTTTTAAAAATCCCAAAAACATTTGCAAAACTAAAAAGTCAAAACATTTAAATGCTTTTTGAAAAATCTAAAAAAAAATGCATATGCATCATCATCAATCATCTTTTCAAAAACCCATAAAAAGTTCAAAACCTTTGAAAATTGCATCACAAAAATATTTTCAGCATTTGCATGGCATTCACATTTTTCTGACTGAGTTTGATAGTTGAATGGGTCTAAATAAAATCCGAAGATTGGAGCTTGATTGGACCTTAAAATCTACCTAATTAACAGGAACCTTATAGGAACTGAGTTTGAGGTACTTCAGGTCTAGTTGACTTAATTCTTTGAGGATCACGAGACTTGGTTCAATGGATTCTTGACTGCCTAAGTAGAGTATTTCGGAGCACACGCACGACTCTTGTTGATAATGACCTAACTTGGACACCTGCACCTTTCACATGGCTCAACTCAGTTGGAGCGGTGAGGAGGTTGGATTTGCCGGTATGAGACGCACACAGGTGGAAACACTTGTCCTCCTCTAGGGAGGGAAGTGCGCCCCAACCCCATCCAGTAACAATGGAGTTTCGAGGATAGGAGATCGTGGGTTGTGATAAAGCTTCAAAAGAGGGATAGTCTATTGGCTCAAGAGGAAAACTCCCTATGTAAATGCTGATGTGTATAGTCTTCAAAAAAAATGCAAAAGCAAAAACTCCAAAGAAGTGGACAGGCCTGTACAAAATCAAAAATGCATGTCGGAGTGTACATATGTTTGTAAAGTCAAATAAGCAAGCTTGAGCTTCAAAGTTAAATCATGTGAGCCTGCAGCTGGATGACTTGACTACACTAGTCTTGCATCCTAGGATAGGTAGCTACACTGGCTACCGTCCATTCTTCTCTTCACCCCCTCCTCTTGGGCCGGTTGCCACTTGAACTTAGAAGGGAATACCCTGCTCCTTGAGGGATGAGTTGTTGGATTGGGGAATCATTGGTTGTCATATTGGAGAAGTCAGTCTCTTTGTCATTTCAGTTGGGGAGAGCCACTATCACTTACACTGTACGAGTCAGATTCATGGTCGTAAGGGTTTGCGTATGTGTTGAAGTAGTTCTGACCTGGCTATTAAGGGAACTTGAGCAGAGTTTTGGGATCTCTCAGGGACTGTTGGATTTCAAAACTGGTTCTCATTAAGGTTCCGTCCGCACTAAAATTCCAAAGGTCCGACTTAAGCTCCAAACTTTGATTTTGCGAAGACAAGTTTGATAATTAAATTTAATCCACTTTCTTCTTTTTCTTTTCTTTCTTTTTCTTTCTGCACTTATTGCATAAGTGTTTTCTAGAGACTAGCAAAGGTAAAGTATAGGGGATGATGAAGTCACATTTCATCATCTTTATTCTATCATTTTGGCACAAAAACCCTAGCAAAGCGTGTAAATAGCATTAAATAGAGCATATTAGCATTCATGCATGTGCATGTAATTAGTGTATAAAATACTGTAATTAAAGCCAAAATTATAGAATAAATAAAAGAAAAGAAAAAGAATAAAATATTGAAATATTTTATGACCCAAAACCCCAAGACCTAGGCATCTTGACGAATAGGTCGACAAGGAATAAAGTAGGGGAGATAAGGGTCAAATACAATAAATATTTCATTCATTCTTTTTTCATTTTGGGACCTATTTTTTCCACTTTTTATACATCAAATAAAGAACTTTGTACATGAAAGTTGTATATAATTTAATAAAGAAAAATACAAAATTGATTTCACTGAAAAATAATGTACAGATAAAAAGTTATGGTCTGAATAAGATCCCAGAACTCCAACTTCCCAGACCCGTATCTTGCAATAAAACTCGAAATGTACCAAACTCGCCTTTAATTGTATAAGCGTAAATAATCTATTTAATGGAGGTGGTTTCGTATTTTTCGGAGTTACGGTTTGAAGTTGGGTTTTGGACCCTACTTGTATACCTATACAGATTAAAATATTCACTTTATTATTTATTCATTATTTTTGTATTTTTATAATTTTATAATTTTTAAATATTATTTATAATACATATGTACAGTAAAATCATATAAACACCTAATTAAAACACAAAATAAAATACCTGTACATACCATACATAGGCATAACACCTATATACATACCTATATAATGTATACTATTATTTTATTAAATACACAAAACAATTCAGAAAAATAAAATAAAAACATAATTAAGTGTATAAAAGTATTTTATAAATTTATAAAATACTAAATAAAAATAAACAAATTAAAATCACAAATTAAAAATAAAATAATAAAATATAGAGATATTATACCTATAAGGGGTATAAAAGTAAACTTGTAAAAATACATCTTATAAAAATAAATAAAAATCATAATAAAATAATTTATAAAATAATAAAGACTTTCATTTCATAACCTAAAAATAATAAAATCATTACTATTTTTAAATTAATTTCTAAATCTTTTTCGCAGAGTTTTTCCTAGTTGGTCGACGTGGACCAACCAGGAGGCAGTCAGCGTTGACCCTGGGTCAACTGCCTGCCTTCCTCGCATGCCCTTCTGTCAGACCTGGGTTTTCACCATTTTGTCGATTTTCTTAGGTCGCGCCTTGCATTTTTTCATGACGAAATCTTCACGACTTTTCTTCCTCGTTATGTGGTGATTCACGTCCAAGTGAAATCTTGGACTTTGGATCACTGAGGCGAGCATGGCACCTTGGTCTTTGGGGCACCTCAGTCACTGAGTCAAACCAAATATAACGAAGCCCCGACTTCAATTTCAAATCGAACCCCTCAGTCCATAGGATAGCTCCCATTCTTGTGCCCTGAACTCGAGGAAGGTGACAGCTTGCTCTTGAGCTCTTCAGATTGGTCGAGCGACGCCTGAGGCGGCTCCAGCACCTCCCCCTTCGCCGGCGGTCGAGGTACTTCTTCCCTCCGGTCTACACCGTTGAGGCTTCCACTTCACCCACTTATTTTTATGCATTTTATTAGTTTAACCTTAGGAACAAAAGCCCTTTAGAAATTTTGAGTTCCATTGCGTGATTCGCCTAATCAATCTTCCTCGCCGGAGCGCACCTCCGGCCAACCACGCACACGACGATTCTCACTACGCCTCCACCCTCTCGAGGTCCAGGCAGTTTTCCCTGGATCTTCTAACCATTTTTGCAGGTCAAAGATCTTTCACTCGAGCCTGGAGGCGATTTTGGAGCCTCGCCGGAGCTCACGGGCTCTACAGCTCCGCCACTCTCTCGCGAGCACCTCGGCCATCGCTGAGGTCTTTTGAAGCCCCCAGGAGGAAGAGGAGACCTCCAGGAGTCCCCAGATCCACATTGAAGCCGAAACGTCACCGGAAGCCGGAGATCTTGAACGGAGAAGATCGCCTTGCCGGCGTTCTTCTTTGTTCTTGCTCCAAGCATCTCGACCGTTGGATCGCGGTGGAGCTCCAGGTTGCACAGCCGCCGTCCGATCTTCCATCGCCTCAACCGTTCGATCTATTTAGGAATATCTAATCTAGGTCGTCCATCGTTGAAGCGTCATCGCGCGACCAGGAAGCGCCATGGGGATAAGTGGCCCACGCCTCTCACCCCTCGCATTTTTGTATTTAAGATTTAGTCCATAAACTTTTGTCTGAAGCGTAAAAATTTTTGTAATATTTACATGTAGGCCCTTGAATTTTCACTAATTGCAAAGAGGTTCAGGCCAACGTTCACCTCACGTGACCAGTTCACGTGAGGCGCGGGTATTTTGCACGGACCCCCTTCTTAGTTTGTTTATTTCGTAAAGGTCTATTAAATTTTGTATTGTGTAAAACTTTTGGGTATTTTGCATGATTGCCCCTGGGATTTTTGTATATTGCACTTAGGTCCTTGCCAGGTGTGTGTATAGCACGTGCGGGGTTGGGAAAATTGTAAGCATACCCTTGCGGGTTCTGGAATTTAAATTTGGTCCATTAAATTGTCTATTTAGTGTATACTTTGCGTGAATATTGCATTTTGGCCCTTGGAGATTTTGATATTTGCACATATACCCCTGCTAGGCCTTAATATTTTGCTTGCTTGCTCTATTTATTTCATGCAGCATTTCAACTCTAAAAATTACCAAAACAATCACATAGGCTCCTGTTAACTTATAGATTCACATCATATTTTTGCTTTACATTTTTATTGCATTTTCATGTTTATTAAAAATCAAAAACATGCATTTTTCATACTGTTTGCATTAGAAAACCCGTAAAATTTATAAAAACGTTTTGAAAAATTCCAAAAAAATATATTTTGTGTGTTTTTATCATCTACCAATGTCAGTCCAAAAACCACTAAAAATTTCAAAAGAAAAATCTAAAAAATTTGAAAACCTCTAAAAACTTCATAAAAATCTAAAAAATCCTAGAAAAATCACAAAAATTTTTATTTTATTGTCTATATCTTAAAATTGATTTGAGGAATTTTGGGTATTGTTTAGTATTTTTCACCCTCATTTTGATTTCGGCCAGCAACCTAGTCCATTATTTTCCCTTATCTTTGATTTTAAAAATACCAAAAACATCTTAAAATTATAAAAAGACCAAAAACACTTTATTTCCTGATTTTTGACTATTTTTGCCTTATTTTTATAAATACCTCGCCCCCTCTTATCTTGTATTGTGTATATATTCCTACATTGAAAAAATAGAAAATATAAAAAAAATATAAAATATAAAAAGAAAATATAAAATCAGAAAATTAAAAATCAAAATACGAAATTAAAAATTAAACAGAATAAAAAAAATTAAATATAAAAACCCATAAGAATCTTTGCTTTGCATAGTGTAGACAAAACATCACTCTCACACACACACACTCTTGTGGATCTATCCCGCCTTGCTCCCTGTGTTCGAACTCTCTGCATACTTGCTTCTATACATCTTTTGTGCAGAGTTAAAAATAAATTTTAACTTCGCATTTGCTAGTCATTTCTTTATACTTCTAGTGTGGGTTAATTATTGATTAATTAGGGATTTTTAGCGGTCACCGCAGCGACCCCTGTGTTCCCGCCTTGTGTGGAATACAAGACCGTTGGAAATTCCTAGTTATCAGAACGCTTACCCTTTTGAATTAATTGGACGATCCAAATTATATTTGGGACATGTTCTAGATCCAATGGCCTAGGAAGGGTCTAGATGAATTGCGGACGAACTCCGGTGAGGTGAGCTTCGATCGCTCCTTCCCGATGACTCCTACGTCTTCTTCGAGCTATGACTGTGGCTATGGGTTACTGGCATACTGATGAATACCCATTCATCACTCTTTATTCTTATATTTTAGCTACAAAAACCTTTGCAAATGCATGTATATTCATGTAAATACAAATAATTACCAAAAGCATGCATTGTGTAAAAACCTATAATTAGCATGTTTTTGTGCAAAAATAAAAGAATAAAGATTAAAAAGAAAAAGAGGGAAATATTTAGAATAAATATTGAGCAACCTAACCCAAGGGAGGGCTCAACATGGGCCTAACCGCATAAAAGCCAAAGTAGAGGGAGATAGGGGCTCATGTGTGTAAAAATTTATGTAAATAAAATAATAGTATTTTCCTCACAAAAATAAACTTAAATAGGTGTGTAAATATTTGTAGATATTTATAAAGATAAAAACAAAAGATAAAAGTATAAAATTTAAAAAGAAAGCAAAAACACCTCTTGTATAGTCATCATGTACATAAACCACTCTTATATATATTTATTTAACCTTATAAATAAATAAAATTAATTTCCAAAATTTTTGTAAATATTCTATAATGTAAATAAATTAAATAAAAATAATTAAAAAATACAAAAACATATTGTAAATATACCATGTATATAAATGTATATATGTATTTATTTTACCTATGTATATAAATAATAAAAATAAAATAAAAATACCTTTTTATTCCTTATTTTATAATGAAAATAAATAAAATATAAAATAGGAATAAAATTGCATAAAAACAATTAAAAATCAAAAATTAAAAAGCCTATATTGTACATATACCTATATATAGCTATATAGTGTAAATACCTATTTTCATTTATAAAAATTAATTAAAAATCACAAAAAAATAGAAAAAAATAAAATAAAAATATTTCATGTTTTGAGTTTTTGTGAAATTCGATCATTTTCTATTTATTATTTTAATTTCTAAAATGGGAATAATTGGCGGGCTCTGATTGGTCCACGGGGGATGTTGACCCCCGGTCAACTCTCCCCCCAGGACCACCAGAGCCGGATTCTGCGCCCGACCCGCATGTTCCCCCATTTATTGCGTCCTGATCCGATCGCCAAAACCCAAAACCCCGGGTCCTAATCCATCAATGATCATCCCTGACCCACGCCCGGGATGGGTTATGGGGATCCGTGCTCCGACATGCTTGCCCGAACCTCTCTTAGCCGGACCCCTAGCCATATATAGCCGTTACTCAGCCACCCTAATTCCCTATCTTTCGCCATTCGTATCCACCTCCTGTGAGCTCCAGCGTACTCGTGAGAGTGACAGCTCGCGTCCGGCGCCGTCGAAGCGAGGAGTGGAGGCGTATCCACTGATCCGGCGAGCACAGCCGTCGTTGCTCCGCCACCAGCGTGAGCACCGAGCCTCGGAGGGAGACGCTCCTCGAGGCAACGACCAGGAGTTTCCCCAGCTCCTCCCCAGTCTCTTCGTCCACCCAGGTAACCTTGTAGGCCTTTCTTTTTCCGCGGATTTTCATTTACCCCCAAATCGCTCCGCCGCCATCCATCGTCGATTCCCATCGCCTCCGACCACCATTCGATCATCGGGCATCGCCATAGCCCTCGCCATCTTCCCGCGCACCTTCTTCACCTCTCCATCCAACCCAGCTCGCACAGGAGCTGGGAGTCGAGCTCCTCCGTCCTCCCCCTTCGCCGGAGCTCGCCATATCGACCCACAGACCATCGTCGCTCCGCCGACCTTGCCCGAGCTCCTCAGAGCTCGGCTGGATCATCGGAGCCCACCACCAGCTGCGGGACACCCTTGCGGAGCTTCTCCGACCTTCAGGCGCAGCAGAGGAGCCTCGGAGCGAGACCACCGGGCCGGCGAACTTCGCCGGTCATCTGTTCTTCGAGCATCCTCCTCCTCCGTTCGATCAGCCCTCCAGCTCCAGACTTCATCGGGCCCGTCCATCTTAGGAGCAGCAGTCACCGCCCGATCTCAGTAGGACAGATCTCAGCCATCCGATGCACAAGGGTTAGCCACCTGCGCCCTACACCGTCCGATCGTCCACGTGGAGGAACCCTCGCCATCGGATTCGCCCAAGGAGCCCAGCTGTGGAGCGACCGCTGTCCCCACCGTCGGATGTGCCACGTGCCCTCCATCCAGCCGGTCCACGTAATAAAGGGTAATTTACCCTTAGGCCCTTCTTTTTATTTCATTTCGTATTTAGTCCTGTAATTAGTTAGTTTAGTTGTTTAGTTTTTGGGATATTTGCATCGAGACCCTTGTGCTTGCGTGTATTTACTGATATGCCCCTGTGTGTGGTCTGACACGTGCATCGACACGTGCGTTTCTGGGCTTTTTACATTATCTACCATGTAGTGCTGGTTGTTCTTTAATGAATGAAAGATTTTAGTTATTTGCATTTATACCCCTGTGCGTGATATATTTGAGCATGTGCGTTATATATTGGGTTATTTGCAGATAAGCCCTTGGGCTTTTGGTACCTGTTACCAAAAGGCCCTCGGAACTTATTTTTCTTACATTTGGGTCCCTGAGTGCCTCAGGCACGCGCGACGCGCGTGACTTCCTGGGTTAATTGCACCAGACCCCCCAGACTCTTGGGTATTTGCACTTTGGTCCTGTGCACAGTGCTCCCTCTTTATTTTTGAATAAAATAGCAAATCACCTCCAAATTTAATGATGGCTCCTGCCATGATGTAAAATTTTCTATAAATTTTGGAGACATTTTCGTCATTGTTTGATATTTTTAAAAAATCAAAAACATCTATTTTTACTACTGTCTAACTTTAAAAATCACAAAACAATATTAAATAGTGTCCAAAAATTACAAAAAACTGTCTATTGTCTATTTTGTTGTGTTTGATTTTCTAGCCAATTTTGGCTATTTTTCATTACTGAAAACCACTAAAAATGGAAAAACATTCAAATCTTATAAAAATTCCAGTAAATCAATTAAAAATCAAAAACAATAAAATTGGTTCCTAAATTTTCCTTATTTTTCTTCTCTTCACAGACAAATTACCTCCCAGCTAATTTGGGACCTTTAGATATTTTATCTAGGCCCTTTTAGCTCGGCTGGACAGTACCTTTCATTTCAGTCACCTTTTGATTTTTAGAAAATTAAATAAACATGAGAAAATTCTCAAAAATTCACCAAAAACATTAAAAATCATAAAACACATAAAAATATTTTTTTTGAATTTTTGGTTGATTCTTATTGCTTTTAATAAATTGTTGAAGTGTGTGTTTCTTTACTTTTCTTATTTTCTTAATTCATTAAAATCCAAGAAAAATCTTAAATAATTAAAAACCACCAAAAACATTTTCTCCTTTTATTTTATCTCTCTTTGACTACTTCGTAGGCCGAGAGGCCAACCCGTGCTCCTTGAGTTCGACCCTGTCGCTATACCAGGTTAATCTAATAGCAGGACCGCTTTCGTGTTTGGATCGATTTTATCTATTATTAGTGCCATTTTTCTTGATTGTCCGCGCTTGATCGCTTGGGTCACAACGACCTATTTAGTACCTTATACCCGAGTGCTCAGTCGCGTCATCAGAATGGCGCCGTTGCCGGGGAGCACGGCTTAGTAGTCGATTTTTTGAGTTTTTTCGCGGCTTTTTCTTTGCGCGGCTTTTTGTCTCTTTTTCTTGCGAGGGCCCGAGGACCGCGGAGGCGACTTTCGAGGAGCCGGCGCAACCGCAGGATTCGGAGGCGACTCCCTTCTGCACGGAGCCGCAGGAGAGAGCGAGAGAGAGAGTTGAGTGGGTGAGGTTTAGATTAGACTTTTGATTATTATTGAAATAATACAGGGACTCAAAGACTGGACCTTTGGATTGTGATTGGACTTAGCGGGTATGTTTCGCCGAGCACCGGTGTGCTCGGGAGACCCTTAGGCTTTTTCGTGGCTTTTTACGCGGTTTTGTTTTCTTCTCTGTTTATTGCCTTTTCCGGTTTCACGCGGATTTCCGAGCCCCTAGCCGTAGGACTTTCTGCTTGATTGTGACGTAGTTCATAGGATCCAAACACCCTAATATAATTGCATGTTCCTATAGTGCGGTAATTGGACCTATAATAAAAATAATAATAAAATAGCCGTTCCATCACCTCCGAGCCTACGCGCCGCGAGCCCACCCCGTCAAGCGCTACTCCTGAACTCGACCTGTCGAGAAGAGGAGTGGTGGGTCTAGACCAGACTCTTTGGATTGGAGGCTGGTGGTCGGCTAGCCGTTCTTTCAAGTAGCACCGCTGTTTAGGGACTCAGTTTTCCGCCTGCACCATTTAGGTAGTTTATTTCCTGTCTTTAAATTCTGCACGGATCACTTTGCATGTAGACTGCTGGAGTCAGGTACGCATTCTGTCTCTGCATACATCATTGATTTCTCGCGCATCGACTTTTTCATCTTCTCCCCCCTGTTTTGGATTAAATAACCAGGAGAACCGAAAATTCGTTAGGCGTTTGTTTTCTATTTGAAAATATTAAAAAGAAAAATCATAAAATTGGGACTGGATAAAACTATTGACCCTAAAAGACACTCACCCTAAAAATTTGTCTTGGGGAGAGCAACCCCCTCATTGTATGGTTTGGATGCGCGAGAGAGTGACCCGCACCCTAGGTAGAGCCCTCCGGTGATATTCCCGACCGATTACCGACTTTTTCGTGCGAGCCAGTCGGTTGGGGTAACATCGGGTATCCTAACAGGTCACGTAAGCGCTCTGATATCTTGTGTGTTCACCTAATAAAAATTGACAAGATAATTTGACCGAGCTTTTACGGTCTTCAGCTCGCGTTTCGTTGGTGAACCGAGGGTTTGCATTCTGATCATAGTTTCTCCAGATCTCATCCGCACTACTCGCCAGATCAAGATGATGGTTAGACGCTCTCTTAGGCAGCCTCTGGCCGCACCGCTTTCGGGCACGTCTACCCGATCATCTAGGTTGGCCTGCGAGAGCCGAGACCAGCTCTCCGAGCCCGAGTACGACTCCGCCCTGTTCCCCCTCGACCCCCTTTCTTTCGGTTCTGAGAGACATGAGCCTGAGGAGAGATTAGCATATTTGACAGCACCTGAGTTGGGCTCATTTGATTTTGCAGACGATATGGCCGGCAGTTCTGAGGATCACCCCGGAGGTCCACGAGGAGAGCAGCATTTTGTCCTGGACCAGGGTTCGATCAACTCCACCCTGATTGCCTCCCTCGAGTCAGTGCAGCAGCAGCTGAGGGATCAGGGAGCTTTCATGATGGACATGAGGCGAGAGTTTGAGCAGTTGAGAGCCAACCGCGGAGGAGGAGCAGGAGGAGGCCCCGCCGATCCGGCAGCAGGAGGAGGACCTGATGATCCTGCAGCCGGAGGTGGCGGAGCAGGCGGAGCAGGAGGAGCACCACCACCACCACTTAGATCGATGCGGGAGAACCACAATCCCGGGTCGACCTTGACACACCGATGGGTGGTACTTCCTTCCAGCGATCCGTGGGGGACTTCAAGTTCCCCCCCGAACACCTTGCAGCTTCTTCCCCAATTCCACGGTTTGGCGACAGAGGAGCCTCATCTCCACCTGCAGAAGTTTGAGATGATTTGCAAGCACTGTCCACGCCGTCAGGTGGACCAGGACACGATCAGGATGATCGCCTTCCCCTTCTCTCTAGCAGACAGAGCAGCCACCTGGCTGAAGCATCTGGGGAAGTTTGTTTACACCTGGGAGCAGCTCCGCACCGAGTACTTGAACAAGTACTATCCACTCGGGCGGACGAATGCAGCGAGGGCCCTGATCAGCAACTTCTCCATGCTCCCCAACGAGCAATTCCATGAGGCATGGAGAGGTTCCGTGAGCTTACTGATCGATGCCCGCACCATGATATCTCGAAGCCGAACCTTGTGCAGAGCTTCTTCAGCGGGCTGACACCAGAGCTCCAGGGGCTTGGTGAATGCTTCTTGTGGCGGGTCCTATTTCGCCAAGGATCACGACCAGGTCTGGGCCATCTACGAGGAGATGGCCGAGAACTATATGGTGATGTCCCAGACCCGGTTGTACACTCAGGGCAGGACCCCAGCAGCCAGGACCTGTGCAGTACCAGAGGATAGCACGGGTCGACGCCGGTCCATCCAGTTCATCCGCAGTTGCAGCAGCACAGGCAGAGTCGTCCGCTGCGGATATGGGTATTATCAGCGAGAAGTTGGATCGGATGGAGCTGATCGAGAAGAAGTAGTGCCAGGGTATCACGCAGATGGAGCAGATGGCACAGACTCTGAGCGACATGAAGACCCAGCTCATGTGTCTCCAGGAGGCACAGACGGCTTCACAGCCCCGTCTTTAGTCGCGAGGCGATACTGGCGGCAGCAGCAGCTCGTCCCAGCGCTCCAGCTCCTTTCAGCAGCCTAGATAGGTTCACCTTGTACAGGCGGAGCCGTACCAGCCGCAGCAGCCCTCCTACGAGTCACCACCATCTCCAGACATGCAGATGGTGGTATACCAGCCGGATCAGCCTCTGGCAGTACTCCTGCCAGCCCCATACGATGCAGAGCCGTTGATGGATGTCAACGGGATTTGGTATGACCGTCCCCAGCCTGGGATCCGACGAGACCATCCCGGATTCAGGTGGGGGAGTGGAGGTACCCAGCCCCAGCAGCAGTCATCCGGTCAGGGTGGGCAGTATAGCCAGCAGAGAGATCACCAGCAGCAGCAGCCCCCAGCATACCAGCCACAGCAGCAGTCATCCTTCGTTCCTCGTCCCTATCAGCAGCAGGGGACAATCTTGGAGACGTGAGCAGCAGGCTCACCAGCCCACCAGCAGCAGCATCCATCCTCCTACCCCTCTCAGCAGCAGCAGCACCAGTTCCAGCAGCCTCATTACCAGAAGAGGCTACCCGTCGGGCCCCCATGAGAGCTCCACCCTGGACGACGTAGCCCGCCTCCTCACGGACCAGCAGGCTACATTTAGACGGGAGATGGACGAGTTCCGCCAGGAGATGCGGGACCTGACGAGAGGGAAGGCCGCCATCCCTGCACAGATAGAGCCGAATCCGAATAGCTTGAAGAGGAAATCTGAGCAGGTAGTTTCCACTGAGCATGCCACTCTTAGTGATCCATTTGATGATATGTCTGCGGATCTATTTGATGCTGATTTTGTTACACTTAGGAGCGGTAGAGCACCAGCAGGCGGTGCCTCATCTGAGCGACGACTCGAGGATCCACCCAGGGCGCCAGATGAGGAGGAGGAGAGCGGTACTGAGGCCGCACATGATGATGACGATGGTACTGATGCCACCAAGGATGCTGATTCCACCGGCGGTACTGAGGTCGCCGCTTCACCAGTTCGAGGGGTGGTGCTGATGCCACCAGAGGAGCCGAGCCAGCCCGTGGTACTGAGGCCGCAAGACGTCCAGTAGCAGAGCCAGCCCGTGGTGGTACTGAGGCCACCGGTGTTTGTGTAGAGAGATCAGATGTTTTTTCCTCATTCTCATGTATCTCAGAACACTGTTGTGAATAAAGGAAAAGGTTTAGTTTCTTCTAGTCCCACTGTGGTGCTTGATGTATGTGCGGATCCGGCCGTCGAGCCGTCTAGGCCTTTTCCTAGTCCTTCATCTGCGAAGGACCCTGTGATCCCCTTCCCTAGAGCCCTTCAGATGGGGAAGGGAAAGGAAAAAGAAAAAGACCCAAAAAAGAGAGAGCAGGAGGAATTCAGCCAGAGCATGATCGATAGATTTCACATCCAGCTGACCCTCCAGGAGGCTTTGCAGCACATCCCCTTCTTCAGCGATCTTTGAAGACAGGACCACAGTCAGGAGGAGGAGGAGGAACCACACTTCAGAGATTCATGTGCTGACGAAAGCCACGTGTTTCGCGATCCAGAACCGTCTGCCGGCCAAGAGGCCAGATTCAGGGGCCCCGTATGTCAGATGTCAGATTAGTGAGCAGAGGTTCGACCGGACTCTATTGGATAGCGGATCTTCGATCAACCTCCTTCCGGCAGCCCTTCTCGATCGCTTCGAGTTGGGCACTCTTAGACAGAGCAGGACAGTCCTTCAGTTTGCTGATCGATCTGTCAAGAGGCCGAAGGGGTTGTTGCGAGACGTTATCGTCACGATTCAGGGCCTGAAATTCCCGTGGACTTCGTAGTGTTGGACATGGAGATCCCTGATTCAGTGGCCGATACCCCCATCATCCTTGGTCGTCCGTTCTTGGCCACAGCCAAGGCGGTGACTGATCATGATAGCGAGAAGTATACTTTCGCGTCGAGGGCGAGAGTGTACAGATAGAGACGGTCGAGGACTACAGAGCCAGAGAGAGCATGTTCAGAGACTAGCACAAATACAGAGCAGCTGACAGATGCCGGGCTAGACATCCACCAGGACTGTGACTTTGTGATCACAGATGATGAGGCAGCATGGGCAGACCCTTCCGCACAGGCCATCCTCTCATTTCCAGACACCACTGATGCAGAGATGACAGCAGAGGAGAGCTTGGAGAGCCACAGCCCTGGGTCCAGGATACGACAGAGGCAGCAGAGCCGGTTCTCGACCGCGACACGATTCTTAGTGATGGTGGTACTGAGGCCACCTTGTGTGATGGTGGTACTGATGCCACCTTGTTCGATGCAGATCCCTCGGATTCAGAGTCTGATTGGGTAGATTGTGATGACCAGATGCCGGACCTGAGTCCACCTGAGCCTACAGATGAGGAGGAGGTAGATGCAGAGCAGATCAGAGACAGCACAGTTGAGCAGCCTTCTCCAGATCCAGTTTGCGAGAGTTCGCTTTCTTTCTCCCAGGCAGATTTGGCAGACTTAGCAGCATTGACACATTTTCTTCCGAAGCCAGATTTGCCAGCACCCAGCTGTCCAGAGCTGAAGCCGTTCCCTACTTCGCTGAAGTATCGGTTCCTTGCGGGCGAGCCTGAGATGTACCCAGTCATCATCTCCGTTGATCTGACTGGAGAGCAAGAATCCCGTTTGATGGGGGTTCTTGAAAAGAACCGCAAGGCAATTGGATGGAGCGTAGCAGATCTCCATGGGATTAGTCCATCAGTGTGCTCCCACCATATCTATCTCGAGGAGGGGGCGAAGCCGTCGCGTGAGTTCCAACGGCGATTGAACCCCAACCTGAGAGAGTAGTGATGAAGGAAATATCAATGGTGGAGTGCAGATTTTATTTATCCCATTTCCGACTCCAAGTGGGTTGCCCCTTGCATGTGGTGCCCAAGAAGACGGGCATCACGACTGTGATCAGTGAGTCGGGAGAGGAGATTGCTACACGAGTACCCACCTCTTGGAGGGTCTGCGTTGACTACAGGAGACTCAACTAGGCCACCAAGAAGGACCATTTCCCCCTGCCTTTTATTGACCAGATTATTGAGAGACTGGTAGAGAAGAGCCATTATTGCTTCCCTGGATGGGTATTCGGGCTACAACCAGGTGGCCATCGCTCCTGAGGATCAGGAGAAGACCACCTTTACCTGTCCCTTTGGTACATATGCCTTTCGACGCATGCCATTTGGGCTATGCAATGCCCCTGCGACTTTTCAGAGGTGCATGCTGTCGATCTTTTCGGACATGGTAGGGGAGTGTTTGGAGGTCTTCATGGACGATTTCTCGGTCTACGGCGACGGATTCGACTCCTGTCTTGACTGCCTGGACCGAGTACTCCAGCGATGTATTGAGTACCATTGGTTCTATCCTGGGAGAAGAGTCACTTCATGGTGACTCAAGGGACGGTGCTTGGCCATATCATCTCCAACAGGGCATGGAGGTGGATCCGGCCAAGGTTGATGTCATTAGAAAACTCGCACCGCCGTCCAATTTGAGGCAGCTACGGTCATTCCTGGGGGACGTTGGATTTTATAGGAGATTTATTCAGGATTTCAGCAGGATTGCCCTGCCGTTGACTGACCTCTTGACGAAAGACACCGAGTTCCTTGTCGATGACAAAGTGTCTTTCGTCCTTTGCGACTCTCCAGCAGTGTGTGATTGAGGCTCCTGTCCTCCAGCCACCTGATTGGTCTCTCCCATTCGAGATCATGATGGATGCCTCCGATTTTGCCGTAGGGGCAGTGCTGGGACAGAGGAGGATGGAGTCCTGTTGCTATCCACTACGCTAGCCGCACATTGGATTCCGCCCAGCGGAATTACACGGTTACAGAGAAGGAGATGCTAGCGTAGTGTTCGCCCTAGATAAGTTTCGATCTTAAATCATTGGATCTACTGTGACTTTGTACACAGATCACACCGCCATCAGGTACCTCATGGCAAAGAAGGATGCCAAGGCCAGACTTACTAGATGGATCCTTCTACTCCAGGAGTTCGACATTGAGATCAAGGATAAGCCTGGAGTCAAGAATGTGGTGGCGGATCATCTCTCCCGTTTAGAGCAGCCTGAGGAGTCTGAGCAGATTGATCTCATTCGAGATACCTTCCCAGATGAGGCGATCCTTGCTATCGCCTCACTCCCGTGGTATGCTGATATTGTGAACTTTCTCGTTGCTGGGAAAGTCCCACAAGATTGGCCCAGGCAGAGGCTTGAGACCTTCCTTGCGAAGGCCAAGTCCTACCATTGGGAGGATCCCATCCTTTACCACGAAGGAGGGGATAGCGTCTGGCGTCGGTGCATTCCTCAGGAGGAACACCATAGCGTCCTCACTTACTGCCACAAGCTTGAGGCAGGAGGACATCATTCTGGGAGGAGAACCGCACAGAAAGTGCTCCAATCCGGCTTGTGGTGGCCTACCCTCTTCAAGGACTCTGATGAGTTCGTGAAGAGGTGTACTGACTGTCAGAGGATGGGCACTTGTGGACAACGTGATATGATGCCGATGCAGCCCATTCATTTCTGTGAGGTTTTTTAGCATGGGGCATCGATTTCATGGGTCCATTCCCTAAGAGTCAGGGATTTGAGTACATTCTGTTGGCCGTTGATTATGTTAGTCGTTGGGTTGAGGCCATCCCGCCCGAGCCGCTGATGCGAGGACAGTTTGCAGATTTTTGAGGAAGCACATCATCACGCGGTTCGGGGTTCCACGAGTTCTGATTTCTGATGGGGGTCTCATTTCATCAACGACCAGGTGAAGGCCCTTGCTAGCGAGTTCGGTATCGACCATCGTGTTGCTACACCTTACCATCCACAGACGAATGGTCTAGCCGAGGTATCGAACAGGGAGATCAAGACTATTTGCAGAAAGTCGTCCACCCTGACCGAAAGGATTGGTCACAGCTTTTGGACTCGGTCTTGTGGGCATATAGGACTTCTTTCAAGACACCATTGGGCACATCTCCCTTTCGCCTTGTATATGGCAAGCCGTGCCATTTACCTGTTGAGCTGAGGCACAATCACTTTGGGCAGTTACAGATATTCTTATGGATCCAGGATGGTGTAGGAGACCAGAGGAGGGCAGAGTTAGCTGCCCTGGAGGAGCTTAGAGATACAGCTTTCTCAAACAGCCTACAGTATAAGGAGAGAGTGAAGGAGTGGCATGATTCTCATATCAGCCACAAGCATTTTGAGATTGGTCAGAGAGTATGGTTGTTTGATGCGAGGCTTCGTTTGTTTCCAGGGAAGCTGCAGAGCAAATGGAAGGGACCCTACTTAGTCAGAAAGGTACACGACAACGGTAGCATTGATATATCTGAGTTGTCTTCTGAGAGTACCTTTCGAGTGAACGGCCAGCAGCTCAAGCTATTTCTAGATCATGAGCCGCGGGTCGTTGATGTTGCCCCTATTCATTTTGCGTGAGATGTGGTCTCTTAACTCACATCTTTTGCATCTCACGCCTGATTATCACTGTTCTTCCGACTTGTATAGATCCAGTTGTCCATATCATTCTATTCTTTAGTCCCACATCCCTTTTCTCATCTTATGATTATGCTAGACTTAGGGTGTACTTTACCCTAAGTATAGGGGGGATGTAGGACCTGCGGGTATTCTTTTCATTCTTTCTGCTCCTGTTTTGCTGCCTATACTTAGGGATATTTTACCCTAAGTATAGGGGGGCAGACTCTGTATCTCCTTCACTCGGATTTCCCTTCATGTACAGCTTGCTATACTTAGGATTAGTTTAATCCTAAGTATAGGGGGAAACCACCGAGTTCCTCTCATTCTATTCATTTATTCGTTTCTGTACTTAGCCATTCCTTTTCACTTCCCTTTTACTAAGCACGAGTTATGTCTTCTTCATCGCTCTTGATCACTCTGAGGACATCGTCCGAGCTAAGTATAGGGGGTGTGTATATATTTCATATATACTTTAGCCATAACTCGTACTTTGTTGAGTGTGTTAATAAATAAATTGGCTAAAAACCTTAAAAATCACAAAAATTAAAAAAAAAATCCTGTACATAATCATTCTTTTATTGCACATACATAGCTAGTGTACAAAATTATCTTGTAAAAATGTTTTCAAAAATCTTATGTGTAAATTTTGTGTAAATATTTTCTTATCAAAACTATGTATATAGTACAAAATTTTTCCAAAATGTTTTGAAAATCAAAAGTTTGCAAAAATCTTGTGTAAATGTTTGTAAATACTTTTGCAAAACTTGCACTTCATGCATCCATCCATTCATGATTTCAAAACATTTTTCAAAATTTTTGCACGATTGTAAATATTTGTAAATAGCATCTTTGTATATATATGTATATAGTTTTTCCTGGATGAGAGTTGACATTTAAACTAAAGCCTGGAATGAAATTGAGAAATGGAGCTTGAATAAGATCTTAATCCACTTAACTCTAAGAGGAACCTTATAGGGCTTAGGGTTAAGGCTTTTCAGGTCCATAAGGACTTAATTCTTTGAGTCCACTAGGCTATGAGCATATGTCATCTTGATGAGCCTAAGTAGAGCACTTATCAACACATGCATGACTCTTAGAGATAAGGGCTTGACTTGCACCAGCACTTTACACATGGCTCTCCACGGATGAGGTGGTGAGGAGGCAGTTTCCTTTGGCTTGGGGTAGCATATGAGGGTAGTACTTCTAGGCGGAACCTCTCTTCTTCTTCTAGTGAAGGAAGTGCGTCTCAACTTGGTCCAGTGGTGATGAAGGCTAAAGACAGAAGCCGTGGGTTGCAATAAAGCTTCAAAAGAGGGATAGTCTACTGGCTCAAGAGGAAAATTCTTGTATATATGCTGCACCAGGTAGATATGTTGTATAGAAGCACTTGAAAAAAATTGCAAAATGCAAAAAGAACTCCAAAAAAGTGGTGGGTCGGATTGAAAATTTAATAACCCCACCGGAGTGTATATAGTCAAATAAAGCAAAAGCTTATGGTATCCATGTTACATCTCATGAAGCTTACAGCGGGAGACTTAGCTACACTGGCTGAGCTTCCAAATGTCTATACTTCTTCCCCCTCTTCTTGAGCCGGTTGCACTTGAACTTAGAAGGGAATACCCCGCTTCTCGAGGAAAGAGTTGCTAGACCGAGGCATTAGAGTTACCAAGTTGAGGGAGGTTGTTTCTTTGTTACTTCTGAGGTGGGGAGCTACATATCACTTACACTGCATGGAAAGATTCATAGTCATTAGAGTTTGTGTATGTAGACTTGTTCTGATCTGGTTATTGAGGAGTCTTGTCCATAGATTGGTGGAACTTAGAGGCTGTTGAGTTTTAAGCTTAAGTCTAAATAAGGTTCCGACACATTAATAATCCAAAGATCTGATCAAGCTCCATAATTCAATTTAATGAAGGAAAGTTTAATATTCAACATTGATCCATGTACATTCCCCTCTTTTTTCTTTTTCTTTCTTTCTTTTTCACTTCTTTTTCAAATAAGTGTTTGCTAAGGGACTAGCAAAAGTTAAGTATAGGGGGGTGATGAATACCCATTCATCACTCTTTATTCTTATATTTTAGCTACAAAAACCTTTGCAAATGCATGTATATTCATGTAAATACAAATAATTACCAAAAGCATGCATTGTGTAAAAACCTATAATTAGCATGTTTTTGTGCAAAAATAAAAGAATAAAGATTAAAAAGAAAAGGAGGGAAATATTTAAGATAAATATTGAGCAACCTAACCCAAGGGAGGGCTCAACATGGGCCTGACCGCATAAAAGCCAAAGTAGAGGGAGGTAGGGGCTCATGTGTGTAAAAATTTATGTAAATAAAATAAAAGTATTTTCCTCACAAAAATAAACTTAAATAGGTGTGTAAATATTTGTAGATATTTATAAAGATAAAAACAAAAGATAAAAGTATAAAATTTAAAAAGAAAGCAAAAAACACCTCTTGTATAGTCATCATGTACATAAACCACTCTTATATATATTTATTTAACCTTATAAATAAATAAAATTAATTTTCAAAATTTTTGTAAATATTCTATAATGTAAATAAATTAAATTAAAAACAATTAAAAATACAAAAACATATTGTAAATATATCATGTATATAAATGTATATATGTATTTATTTTACCTATGTATATAAATAATAAAAATAAAATAAAAATACCTTTTTATTCCTTATTTTATAATGAAAATAAATAAAATATAAAATAGGAATAAAATTGCATAAAAATAACAAGTAAAAATCAAAAATTAAAAAGCCTATATTGTACATATACCTATATATAGCTATATAGTGTAAATACCTATTTTCATTTCTAAAAATTAATTAAAAATCACAAAAAAAATAGAAAAAAAATAAAATAGAAATATTTCATGTTTTGAGTTTTGTGAAATTCGATCATTTTCTATTTATTATTTAATTTCTAAAATGGGAATAATTGGCGGGCTCTGATTGGTCCACGGGGTCAACTCTCCCCCCAGGACCACCAGAGCCGGATTCTGCGCCCGACCCGCATGTTCCCCCATTTATTGCGTCCTGATCCGATCGCCAAAACCCAAAACCCCGGGTCCTAATCCATCAATGATCATCCCTGACCCACACCCGGGGTGGGTTATGGGGATCCGTGCTCCGACAAGCTTGCCCGAACCTCTCTTAGCCGGACCCCTAGCCATATATAGCCGTTACTCAGCCACCCTAATTCCCTATCTTTGGCCATTTGTATCCACCTCCTGTGAGCTCCAGCGTACTCGTGAGAGTGACAGCTCGCGTCCGGCGCCGTCGAAGCGAGGAGTGGAGGCATATCCACTGATCCGGCGAGCACAACCGCCGTTGCTCCGCCACCAGCATGAGCACCAAGCCTCGGAGGGAGACGCTCCTCGAGGCAACGACCAGGAGTTTCCCCAGCTCCTCCCCAGTCTCTTCGTCCACCCAGGTAACCTTGTAGGCCTTTCTTTTTCGCGGATTTTCATTTACCCCCAAATCGCTCCGCCGCCGTCCATCGTCGATTCCCATCGCCTCCGACCACCATTCGATCATCGGGCATCGCCATAGCCCTCGCCATCTTCCCGCGCACCTTCTTCACCTCTCCATCCAACCCAGCTCGCACAGGATCTGGGAGTCGAGCTCCTCCGTCCACCCCCTTCGCCGGAGCTCGCCATATCGACCCACAGACCACCGTCGCTCTGCCTAACCGGGTCGAGGCAGTTTGCCCTCGACCCGCGAGTCTTCTGGATTGCTTTGCAGGTCGAACGAAGGCCATCTGAGGTCCTTCGTCATTCAGCCAGGAGGCCCAGCTCCACCGACCTTGCCCGAGCTCCTCAGAGCTCGGCTGGATCATCGGAGCCCACCACCAGCTGCGGGACACCCTTGCGGAGCTTCTCCGACCTTCAGGCGCAGCAGAGGAGCCTCGGAGCGAGACCACCGGGCCGGTGAACTTCGCCGGTCATCTGTTCTTCGAGCATCCTCCTCCTCCGTTCGATCAGCCCTCCAGCTCCAGACTTCATCGGGCCCGTCCATCTTAGGAGCAACAGTCACCGCCCGATCTCAGGAGGACAGATCCCAGTCATCCGATGCACAAGGGTTAGCCACCTGCGCCCTACACCGTCCGATCGTCCACGTGGAGGAACCCTCGCCATCGGATTCGCCCAAGGAGCCCAGCTGGGAGCGGCCGCTGTCCCCACCGTCGGATGTGCCACGTGCCCTCCATCCAGCGGTCCACGTAATAAAGGGTAATTTACCCTTAGGCCCTTCTTTTTATTTCATTTTCGTATTTAGTCCTGTAATTAGTTAGTTTAGTTGTTTAGTTTTGGGATATTTGCATCGAGACCCTTGCTTGCGTGTATTTACTGATATGCCCCTGTGTGTGGTCTGACACGTGCATCAACACGTGCGTTTCTGGGCTTTTTACATTATCTACCATGTAGTGTTGGTTGCTCTTCAATGAATGAAAGTTTTTAGTTATTTGCATTTATACCCCTGTGCGTGATATATTTGAGCATGTGCGTTATATATTGGGTTATTTGCAGATAAGCCCTTGGGCTTTAGACCTGTTACCAAAAGGCCCTCGGAACTTATTTTTCTTACATTTAGGTCCCTGAGTGCCTCAGGCACGCGCGACGTGCGTGACTTCCAGGGTAATTGCACCAGACCCCCAGACTCTTGGGTATTTGCACTTTGGACCCTGTGCACAGTGCCCCCTCTTTATTTTTGAATAAAATAGCAAATCACCTCCAAATTTAATGAAAATTGGACACATGGCTCCTGCAATGATGTAAAATTTTCTGTAAATTATGGAGACATTTTCGTCATTGTTTGATATTTTTAGAAAATCAAAACATCTATTTTTGCTACTGTCTAACTTTAAAAATCACAAAACAATATTAAATAGTGTCACAAATTACAAAAAAATTGTCTACTGTCTATTTTGTTGTGTTTGATTTTCTAGCTAATTTTGGCTATTTTTCATTACTGAAAACCACTAAAAATTGGAAAACATTCAAAATCTTATAAAAATTCCAGTAAACCAATTAAAAATCCAAAAACAATAAATAGGTGCCTAAATTTTCCTTATTTTCTTCTCTTCACAGAAAAATTACCTCCCAGCTAATTTGGGGCCTTTAGATATTTTATCTAGACCCTTTTAGCTCGGCTGGACAGTACCTTTCATTTCAGTCACCTTTTGATTTTAGAAATTAAATAAACATGAGAAAATTCTCAAAAATTCACCAAAATATTAAAATCATAAAACACATAAAAATATTTTTGTTTGAATTTTTGGTTGATTTTTTTTCTTTTAATAAATTGTTGAAGTGTGTGTTTCTTTACTTTTTTTTATTTTCTTAATTCATTAAAAATCCAAGAAAAAAATCTTAAATAATTAAAAACCACTAAAAACATTTTCTCCTTTTATTTTATCTCTCTTTGACTACTTCGTAGGCTGAGAGGCCACCCGTGCTCCTTGAGTTCGACCCTGGTCGCTATACCAGGTTAATCTAATAGCAGGACCGCTTTCGTGTTTGGATCGATTTTATCTATTATTAGTGGTTCATTTTTCTTGATTGTCCGCGCTTGATCGCTTGGGTCACAACGACCTATTTAGTACCTTATACCTGAGTGCTCAGTCGCGTCATCACATACCTTTGGTGTGCTAGTCTGCTCTGATGAGTCCAAAAGTACTAAATAGGCTCCAAGGCCAAGCTGTGCAAGTGAGACCTGGAAGTGCTCTAGGTGTTCTGCTCCTCTCCAGATGATTCTTTAATGCTCAAACCAGAAAGGTTCCTTGGCTCAAGTCGGGTTGACTCGGCCGAGAACTAAAGCTGGTTGGTGGCAATGAATGGAGATACATCGAGTTTCCAGCGAGGGTGGAGGTTCGAACTCGATTCACCAGATCTTTTTGAAATATGGGTTGGGAAGGGGGGCACAAGATAGAGAATGTGAAGGGGATCAAATGGCATGGATATCAGGGCGGATCAACGATCAGAAATGGGTGATTTGGCCTGAAGCTCAAGCTCCATTAAACCTAAAACTAACAACTAAATGAAAATTAATTAGAATAAATGAAAGATAGAACCTAAATATAACTAAAAAAGCAATAAAAGGGGCCTCAATTCGACCAGAATCGAAGAGGCAAATCTGGTGGTGAAGAGCGGGACAGTTAATCGGAGTTAATATTTTCCAGCCTTTTGGTTGGTCCACGTGGACCAACCAGAAGATTCCCCACCAAAATACTCAGAAAATCAACATTAATTAGTAAAAGAATTAATTAATTTTTTTCTTAAAACATAAAAATGTTTTTTAGTTTATGTAGTATTTAATTCCTATTTTTATTTATTTTTTAATTTATTTATAAAATGTTAGTTTTCACATGTATATATAGGTAAATAAACATGTATTTCCTATATTTATTTTCAATTTGTATTTTGTGTTTTATTATTATATATAGGTATTTTTATTTATTTATTTATTTTATTTAATTACATATGTAGGTATTTTTATTTCATTTTTTGAATTTATTTAAATAATAAATTAATTAATTACATATTCTTTATAAGTATATATAGGTATATTTCATCTATGTATTAGAGTAATTTATTTATCTTAATTAACTTTTCATTGGTTTTATTTTATTTTAATTATGGACATGTGTTTTAAATGAAATTTACAATTTTATAAAAATATAAAAAATGAAATATCTATAGTAAATATATTGAATATAATATATATGTGTACTGCACAATGAGTGCCCAAAACTTAACTTTTACATCTTAACTCCAAATTAAATGAAATCATCTTCATTAAATAGCTTTTTTAGTTTTATGAATAATAAATTGAATTTGATCAATTTTGACATTGTATGGAGAAGATATAAGTATGCAAAATTTTCTTTATGGCTTTTATTTTGTGTATCCTCGGCATACTGTGCATTATTTTTCAGTGAAATCAATTTTGTAATTTTCTTTTTATTTTTATGTATAATATTCATGTTGAGAATTTTGGTATTCGAGATGTAAAATATTAAAAT
Organism: Ottelia alismoides; assembly: GCA_037367405.1. Lineage (NCBI taxonomy): Eukaryota > Viridiplantae > Streptophyta > Magnoliopsida > Alismatales > Hydrocharitaceae > Ottelia > Ottelia alismoides. The sequence continues at coordinate 207,217 of JAZKJV010010144.1, forward strand.
AAAATAGGCCCCAAAATATAGTTTCTAGCTAAAATAAATTAGGGTTTTTGTGTTTATTTCTTACAGTTTCTCTGCATATTTCCTCTACTTTATTCCTTATTGACCAAGTCATCATGATGGTTGGGTCTCGAAGTCTAGGGTCACTTACTGTTTTTAACACTTCTTTCTTTTTCTTTTCTTCCTTTATTCTTTTATTTTGGAAATAAATACATTAATTGTATAACATTCTGTTCATATCTTGTGTTATTTATAGAGTATTTATTTGACAAATTAATGATAAATACATCCATTTAGCTAAGAATTTAAGGTTAAAATGAAAGAATAAAGATGATGAAATAATGATTCATCAAGATCTAATCTCATATCCATATCTAGAAGACCTCTGAGAGATGTCTAATCAAGTCAGATAGTATATCTAATCTTCTCTTTGCATCCTAATCATAATTCAGATCAATGTCCAACATTTAGACTAAGATTAGATAATTAATCTACTGAGTGGAGTCACTAAAATCCAAATCTATTTCATTACTCCCTCAAAATGGAAGTGTCACGGTTATACAATCGATTAAGATCACATCACCCTCGAGTACTCCTAATACTCGTATATCCTGCATAGTGGAAGACCTAGAATAAACCTGAAGTTCCGATCATATTTGAACTATCTTCTTCATGATTTTATCATTAAGTTTCTCATTCGATCATTAGGAGTTGGTATGGATCATATGCTTTCCAAAATTATATATCATACCTACAAATCCTGTCATGCTTCCAAAGTCCAATAACCATCGATGGACTTTTGTTGGTTCCAATATCTTATGAGTGAGCTCATGTCTTCCAGATTAGTAGTGAGCATATTTGATCCTTTTAAGAGATCGTATTACTCATATGCTCTTATATGCACTCCAGCTCGCTGGTGTATAAACTTTGATTAGATCATCAACATAATAGTCTGCCTAATGTACATACTCAAACATATAATAATACATATGTCTCCAGTCAGAGGATGCATGTCTATATTGTGACAGCATATGACATAGGTCTTAGTTATCTCGCTCTCATTAAGTCAACTATTTGACCTTTATCGGAGACCTCCAAATCGTTATTCTTATGCAAGGGACCAGCATCAAGAGTTCGGTCAGATATTGACCTTTGGAGTAAAGATTGACATCTCTTTCTCAAGATGGAGATCCTTTCTCGACAGTCATTTGACGATGTCAGACGAGTCTTCAATCTAACTCTTTAGATATCATCCAAGCACCAGCTTATATGATTCTATCATCAAGTCAACATCTATATGATCATCAAGATAGGTCATGGTATATAACTCTAGTTGTACTAAGGGACCTTATAAGTGGATGCATTCATTAATCAAAAATAGGGAGTGAAAATCGATAACATTTATTGATATATAAAAATATTACAATAATATTTATTATAGAAATTGTTCGCACAAGGCTCACCTGTCTAGCAGGTCTATCCATTTGGTTTCTTTTGCATATTTTTTAATACCTTGTTGCAACTATCCTCATAACGTACTTTGCATTGGATCCACAAGTTCTCAGGAGCAACTGGAGTCCTGAGCGACTAGGGTTTTGGGCTACTCTTTTTGTGCTGCTACACGATTTTCTTGTGGTACATTTCTTGTAGCTAGCTTTTACTTGTAATTTTACAGCTTTACTTTCTTGTAGTTCTGTTGAGGGACATGTGATGGATTACGAAGGTATGGACTCTTTTTTATGCATACATGTGGAATTTTGTGGATATAGATTGTAATGTAATGATGGAAATGTAATGAATGCTAATGAATAGAGAGAAAACTTAAATTCCAGCTTTATGTAAATTTGCTCCTGCTTATATCACATTGGATATTTCAAATGTGGAATGTATGCGCGTGGAACTAGTTTATCGAGTACTCGAATCCTAGGGTGATGGTCGTCGCACTTAAACTCAGGTTTTTTAGTAGTTTCTCCTACAACTTATAAGCTACTACTACACTCTGTGATTACTAGATGTGGTAACATTTTTTATGCTTACAATTAACCTCCACTTATATTCGTGACGTCCTCATTGCACAATGACCTATGGCCTATTCCTAGTCACGGTGGTGGCTTCACATATTGGGTAGCCCTTTTCCTCATAACTTTATGGTAGAGGTGGCTCCACCTCTTGGGTAGTTTTCCACTATTAGAAGGAATCTACTATGATATCATCTATAACGTCCTGCGCCATAGACCCATCCATTATTAGGGATAACTGACCCATACAACTTGTTGGGCTTAGGTCCAATTGGAGCCCTTGACCACGTCCTTTGCTCAGGTTCTCTAGTAGTTGCCTTTACTACTTATAAGCTACTATTACACTTTGTAGTTACTAGATGTAGTACTACCGGGGTACATCGGGGTACACCGAAGTACCCCAGTAACCAAACAGGCCCAAAAAGATTTTGTAGTCATGTATATATAAACATGTTGTTCCTTGAAAAAAAAGATTTTAGGAATTTTGACACTGGTGCCTTTAGAGTTTGTTTGATAATATTTATGACTATTTTTTTACCATTAACCATGCCCTTATATACAAATAAAGCAGTATTGTCCTTCCGTTGAAGTAATATCAGGGTTCAAGTGTACTTACATATAACACTGCTACAAATTTTGAACACAAATATAGACACACAACCGTAAACAAATTACAACATAATTGGACACAAGTGTAAAAAACCCACTCTAATCATTCCTTATCACCATCAACCTCTCTAATCTTCCAGATTCAAACTTTTTTTTGGTCTTTTCAGAATATTCCAGAACACAGATAAGTGAATATTTGAAAGAAACGAAGAAAAAGTTATTAAAAAAAGGTCCTCAAAGTTGTGGCTTATAAAATCTCCATCCCTCCATTGTCCACACGCATCATTCATTCTCTCATATTTATTTTTTTTATTTGTTGAACTTTTCCTATCAGATTATTTTCTGGTTTAATTTTCTTTTTCCTGATTAGAAGCCGATATATAATTTAGACCCAACAACGTGTAAGCTTCACAGCCACTAATTAAAGAATCTCTTCCATAACACTATTCTTTGGGTATCTTTCATATGATCTTACATCAGCATTAATTAATTAGAAATATTTAATGGAGTCCCTGTCTAGAGAAAGATTAAAGGGGTCTGGTCATGTCACCAAGATTTTTTATTTATAACAAAGTCAAATAATATAAACAGTGGCATGGGATTTCTTTTTCAATTAATAAGGTTGGAAACTAAATAAGGACTTTTTTCTTAATTGACGCCTCACATAAACACTTGATGTCTGTAGAAGTGCACTTCTATTTTTCGTATTTGTATAGTTACCTTACAAGTAGAGAGTCTTCACAGAAAGGTCCCTATGAAATGCTTTACGGAAAAAAGTTAGTTTTAGTGGAAAGTTGCTGCCAATTGGGTTCTGACCCGACCCAACCCAAGAAAGCTTGGTCCGAGTCCATCAATTTTCCGAGAGCCTTGAGCAGGGTTGAGGTTTGATTTTTTTAGCAAACCGAGGACCCGGGTCCAACCCAAAACCTGTGGGATTGGGTTCGGGTTCAGATCGAGCTCAACATGCACCTATTTTAAGTCCATGAAGTTGCACTTTGATTCCAATTTATTGTTATGGATATAATTCATCCAATATACACGAATTGGATGTATTGTTATTATATAATATTATTATTCATGGATGAAGGAAATATTAGATGTATTGTGACTATAAATCCATGTCCTCTAGATTAGTTCTAATATGATATTTTGAAATATGAGGGTCCAGGTCTGGCCCATTTGTACTTCAAGTTCGGACTCGACTTGGCCTGAGCATGATATTTTTGAAATATGAAGACTCTGATCTGGCCCATTTGTACATCAAGTTCGAACTGGACCCGAACTTTTACCAATCACGTCAGGGTCGAATTTGGATCGGCCCAACCCTGCTTAATGCTCCACACGCCAAAAGCATCGTATTTCTCTTAGTTTTATGTATTTTCCTTTACTTTTTTATTGTATTTGAAGATGCTTGATTAACCCAAGAAAAACATGATTATCTTATATGTCACACAAAAATAGGCGTTCATAGAAATTGAAGGGGTATGTGTGAAAATAAACCGATATTTTATAGGGATACGATATGTGGAAGTTCGCGATTTTATAGGGAGGAAAAAAATGGCAAAATCGAATTAATTAAATTATTTTATAGGGTTTTGCTCTTTTTTTATTTTTGGTTGTAAATCGAAAGGGGGCTTCGCATAATGACAGAGATTCTCCTAAAAATTAGATGTCGTCCCATTTGTTTGCTGCCCATGCTGACCAAATAAATATTGGAGGATATCGTTGTAAAAATAATTACTGAAAAAGTTCATGAGCATTTTTTATTCAGATTAGTCCATATAATTAGCTTTTCTTTATTATATATTCGGTAATCATAGATAATTAGATACATACATACTAAACGTATAACTTCAGATAATATAAGAATTGCAGTATAAAACATATTCTAATTTATGATACAATAATTAAAAGATCTGAAAAGAAGAAAAATAAAAAAACAATAGAAACCAGATGTCTTAGGACGAATATCAAACAGAAATAATTAAATTATTTCAGGAATGAGGATAAACATTCCGAGCTTTTCTTAGATAAGATTTCGCTTCCACTTTACACAATTTTGCAATTAATGATCGTCCTCAAAAGCGCATCAAGGAATGATGGAATGTAATACTCCAAACATAGTCTTACATCTAAAATTCACAAAGTGTGAGATGGAGTTATAAGAGTGAGGGATTACTATTTGATAACTTAGGATTAAGTATTTTAGGTGGTTATCAACAAGTTCAACTGAGTCTGAATCCATTAGAAGTTGCCAATGTTTTTTTCTCGATAATAATCCTAAGATCTAAACATGAGACATTACAAATGGTATTAGTGTAGGTTCTTTCTGATGTGGAAAAAGCTAACTGAGGGGATCTAAGATTGAAGCATGCAACTGTTGCTATCGCTAAGGAGAAATGATGAGTCATATCGCAACAAGGGCATTGCGAATATAAATAGGAGGATTGTAACACCCCCGAACATAGTCCCACATGCAAGACATACTTGGTTTATGAGTGAGCTATAAGAGTGGAGAATTATTACTTGACAAATTAAGCTAAAGCATTTTGAGTGATTATCATATTTCAATTGGTTGGGGTCCAACCAATTGTCAAAGTCGAACTTTCTCTATAATGGTTCAGGGACCTAAACTCGAGACTCTACATGTTAACGTGTAACAATACCGATCATCCAAAATATATGGGAAAACGACAATGTAGGGGACACATCAGGATCGTTATGCATGGTATAAGAACAACTTCCCTTTGATAGCAGAAAGAACTTAAAGGGATCTATGACTGAAGCATGCAACCACGACTTTCATTGGGAATAAGTGATGGTTATATTGCAATGAAAACTTTACAAATATAAGTGAGATGGGGGAGGGGGAGATTGTAACACCCAGACATAGACCCACATATAGAACTCACGATGTGTGAGAGTGGATTACAAATGTTGATGATTATTAATAATGCCAATCTTACTTATTATATCCAATTGATAACAACGAAATTACTCAACATTTCATTAAATCAAACGATTCCATTTCATCTTAATATTACTAAAAATTTCAAACAATACATATAAAGGGTGAGAAGTATGTGTTAACGGCTCCTACATCACTCGATGGATGGATTACAGAACTCCAAAGCTGAAAATTTGATATGATATGTATTTTATAATATAAATAAAATCAACTTATTTGATTTATATTTTAATACTAAATATCCAGTTTATAGCCGTGGAAACATATACACTTGTGTGCGTCTATGGATGCATTTTCCTTTTTCAATAATATATATATTGATAAATCAAAATGATTTTGGATTTATTTTATATGTTTATTTTATTTATTTCATTTCTTTAACAATATTTACTGATTAATAAATAGCAGTATCCCACGTAAAAAAATTATGCGGAACTTTATGAATATTAAAAGGCAAAGGTGTTAGCTTAAACAAAAGGAGCTACCTCGAAATACCATAGTTAATTTGCGACGAAAACATTGAATTTATTCGTAATCTAAATCCTGAAGAAAAATGACAACAACGACAGCTGATGTTAGATCTCAATTTATCCATTTATAATTTGGGCTTTCGTTATAATCTACGTGTTGATGATTCTTTTTTTGCGACCCCACGAATTTGCATGTTCACCGTCTCACGTCGCCACGGCACATCTCCTTTCTTTCTTCTCATTAACTATAATTAAAACCTTAATAATGTATTTTATTTATTTATCTGGAAATTTGCCCGATTTTTCAATCAAAATCATTTAGTTTTGATTCCATTATCTTGCATCTAAGGTGGCATAAAAAGAGGCGGATCCGATTCACTGAGAATCGGATCCTTAAGTCTTTCGATCCGGGTTCTAATCACTACAACAAAATTGAGTTTATATTGATGTTTTTTTTCAAAATTCATCATTAAATTAGTCGTTATTATATATATATATAAATATAACGACGATATTATTCGTTGCGAAATGAGTTTTCGTACTTGAAATTAGAGGTGAATATCATATCTGTCGTTATATCATTAGCAACGGTCCACATAGCGACATTTATCTGTTGCTATTTTTATAAATATCAAATAATCGTCACTATTTTTTCAGTTTAAAATTCAGCGACGATTAATTAGAAGTTTGAAAAATAGCAATTGATAAGCATCGATATGTGGACCGTTGGTAATGGTATAACGACAGATATGATATTCGTCGCTAATCTCGAGTATGAAAAATTATTTCGCAACGAATAATATCGTCAATATATATTTACAACGGCTAATTTAGCGACGGATTTTGAAAAGAGTACGATGCTCCTGAGGCTCTGATAGTCCAAGGAGAATCCGGCTGGCTGAAAGATGACCTCCCCTTGGGCTCTTGACTTTCCGGGCTACTGGAGTCCTAGATAATACCCAGCTATGCCACTGGGTCTCCGATCAGTACATATGGTCTCCGTTTTGAAGACCGTCACTATAGCTCAAATTTTTTGTAGTGAACCGAGCTCCCGTCTCGAAATACCGACAACTGTGTTTATATAAATATGTGAATTAGCAAAGATTTCTCTATATTATCGAATTATATCCTTAATTGCAATTTCTAATTTCTAAAATTTTTTTACTTGATAACATAGGGAAATTTCATTAAATTAAAGTTTTGTGTCCAAGTCACGCATAGTTAAATTAATCAGAGGTTAAGATCATCGAACCAATTTTTTAATGCAGCAAATCCTAATCCAAATGGAATTAGTGGGCATAAACAATGAGCACTAAGTTTTTTTTTCATTCACGGTTGGCATGGAATTGTACCCCAAATATTTAGGTGTATTTTATAATTATAGAAGGGATTACATATCATAACCATCGTTTTCTTAGCTTGAAATGTTGATCTATTTGTTAATCTACAGCCACATATTTCGTATCCGAATGAAATATAAGGGTAAAATGGGGCTGCCTCACGGGAGAGTTAACTGGTTCATTCTGCCAAATTTTTCTCATTTTTTTTTGAAAAATGATTTCATGGAAATTCATCAATATACCTTTATATTATGTCATCCAAGTTTCGTGAGAAACAAAGACTCCTACCGCCTCCATCTATACGAGGTGGATTTCAACAGTTCTATGACCGTTAAAAAATGAATGTCTAGGTGGAGGCCGTAGGAATATCTTTTTCTCACGAAACTCGAACGACATAATATAGGGATATAGGGTGAATTTTCAAGTATTATTTTTCAAAAAAATAAAAAAAATATAGAAAAAATGGAGCAGTGAAGTAAAGTTAGATCTCAAAAGGTAACCTTATTTTACCCATAATATAATTATTCCCCATCATTTTGAGGAGAGAACAACTCAAGTATAATAATTAAGTAAAAAGAAAGCCTCCATGCATAATTTGGATGGTGATAATGCTTTGTTATCTCGAAATAAAAAAAATTATCTCGAAATAAATAGTCTCAAGATAAGGTAGTTACATCATTGTTACATTAATCTTTTCGTTAATCCACATTAGGTGATCCTTATGTATGTCTCCAACCAACCAAATAAGCAAAACGGTTTTTTTAACCATCTGCGCAAACCTTCGATTACATTTATAGCCTTATCTTTTTCATAATACCACTTATGTCCCTACCTTCTTGGACCATTAAGAGTTATAATCATTCTTTAACTGACAACATATTGAGTAAATCAAATCATAGTTTATTCAAACCAAGGCATGATTAAGAAATAATTTATAACATTTGTGCCTTCTTTCACCTACTTCTTCATTCATCCAACAATACCACGATGAGTCGCATGCATATCCTCCCCTGGTTCGTACTCATCGTTCCCTTCAAGGACATCTATCGCAGGGCATTGAGAAGGGCGTCGAGCAGATACCTTGTAGGGTGAACCCATCCTTTTGACTCTTATCAATCTATGAGAAATCACGAGAGAGGTCTTGATTAAGAGAAATGATGACAAATAGCAGGATGTTCGCAAGATCAGTGGGCATCGAGCTTGATAAGTGGTTGTTGGAGAGTTAAGCATGTTAGAGAGGGATTGAGGTGAGGAGAGATCTATCCAGATAGGACCACTGAAGTTGTTGGCGAAGAGGTCGACCTAGATGAGGTTCGTGAGATTGGGGACAATCTCTGCAGACGTTATGCCATAGAGGGAGTTAGAAAAAAGGAGTTGCTTGAGTTGTTGGAAAAGGGTGGGACTAGGCAGAGATGGCAGGGGATGAGTTGGGGGGCGAGACTAGACGGAGGTGGCGGGAAGGGGGATCGATGGCAGGGTTGGGAGGTGGTGGTTGGCAATAGTGAGAGGGATCAGAGCCATGGCCAAGAGGAAGTGGCTGGCGGCGGCGAGGACAGTGGGGATCTTCTTGAGGTTGAAGGTGTGGTAGGAAGGAGGAAGAATAAGAAGAAGAAAAGAAGATAAGAAAGAAGAAAACAAAAGGCACACTTGCACCTTCAATTTTATTTCAAATTATACTTATGTTTATAATGTCTATTTTTAAAGGTAGACCAAGTGGTATAACTGTTAATAGTCCAAGAATATAGGAGCATAAAAAAGAAAATTGTGAAATCTCAAATGTGCACGTGTCAAAATCGTAAGTAAAAAACTATTCCATACTCTAGCTTATTTTTTATTTGTGCTCAACATATTTTTCTTGGAGAATAAGAGCAAGAAATCTATAATATCCTAGACCTAGGTTGTAGACCATTATTGAGGAAATTTGACCCTCACCACTTTTTGGCTTCGGGCTCAAATTGAACTCATTAACAACCGCCCAAAATGTTTAATCTCAAGTTGTCAAGCAGTGTCCCCACCACTTATAATCCACCCACACACTTCGTGAGTTTTCGATGTGGGACTATGTCGGGTTATTACAGCCTCCTCACTTATATTTTCATGCCCTTGTTGTGGCATGGTCCATCATTTATTCCTACAAATAGTGGCAGATATCTCCTTATAAAGAGTGACTCTACTTTTCTAGCCGTCCTTTACACGATCAATTATCATTTGTAATGTCCTGAGATTAGATTCTCATACTTATTAAGGAAAATTGAACATAACAACTTGTTGGGCTCAAAACTGATTGGACTTGTTGACAACCACCCAAAATACTTAAGGCCAACTTATCAAGTAGTAGTCTATCACTCTTATAACCCACTATCATCGTAGTATGACATCAAAAACTCACAAATCTAAGAGTGGGATATAAGATCGGAGGATTACTAATTGATAACTTGGGTTTAGGCATTTTGGATGTTGTCAATACGTTCAATTGGATCTGAGCCCAACAAGTTATCATGGTTAATTTTCATAGATAACGATCTGAGGACCTAAGCCCGTGACATTACAAATGGTGTCATGTTGTGATAGTGGAAATGGCTACCCAGAGGTGGAGCCAATCCTAGAAAGATATAGGAGGATAATGTTATCCGAAACATGCAATCATCGCTATCACTGGGAATAAATGTTGAGCCATATCGCAAATAGGATATTGTGAATATAAGTGCGAGAGGTTGTAATGCCCCAACATAGTCCCACATCGGAAACTCGTAAAGTGCAAGAATGGATTATAAGTGGTGGGATTACTAATTGACAACTCAAGCTTAAACCTTATGAACGGTTATCAATATTTGTCCCTAAACATAACAAAGTTGTTGGGGAGGTTTTCCTTGTTAACAGTTTGGAGAAGTAAGCTCGGAATATTACAAATTGTATCAGAGCGGGTTCCTTCTGATAGTGGAAATGGCTACCCGGGGAGATGTAAGCTTGGAGTATGCATTTCTCTGCTATTATTACTAGGAATAAGTGATAGTTCATATCGCAAGGAAAACATTATGAATATAATGTAGGGAGATTATAGCACGCAAAACATAGTGTCACATTGAAAACTCACAAAAGTGTGAGAGTGGATTATAAGAGTGGGGACTACTAGTTGATAAGTTAGATTTCAAAATTTTGAGTAGTTGTCAACGAGTTCAATCTAACTCGAACTCAACAAGTTGTCACCTCAAGTTTTCCTCGATAACAATATGGGGATCTAATCCCAAGAGCTTACAAACTCTCATATTTTCAGCATTTTTGGATCATTTGTTAACGATTTTGTAAAATTCCATTTATATATTAACATGTAAAGCATTACATGTGTTTGAACCAAAATTCAAAAGAAAATAATAATACTAGAATTTATTCAACCAAAAGAACGTGTTATTGGTCAAACTGTTTATTTTTCCTTTTCTTCAAAATGGTTATGTTACCGTTCAAATGAGATATATAATGACGAAGGTGCGACAATGAATAAGTAAGATGTATTCGTCAGGAAAAAAACTACAAGAAAATTAGAAGTACTATAAATTCACATAAATTTGGTTGCATTCATTTATTAATATATTAATAATACATGTTAAAATCAAAGAATACATGTAATGATACACATATGCAGATATCAAAGTAATATTTGTGCCCATACATATAAGAAGTGTTAAAAATTTTGGGTTTTTACACTTATGTTCCTATGAGATTCTGTATTTATAATTATGCCTTTACCTTTTTTGCAATAAACACCGACCCTATATACTTTCAAAATCTATAATTTTGCCCTTCTACCGTTGCATTTACGCCTTTATTTTACCTTAATGGGAGGATGAGATTGTGAATTTCGTAAAAATACAAGGGGACGTGTTATTGCAAAAAAGGTAGTTTTGTGACTATAATTACATAATCTTGAAGGGACACAAGTGTGAAAATTTAATTTTTTTTATAAAATTAGATATAACTAGGGATGTCAAAAAAATTTAAGTTCGATATTTGCTTTGGTCCGGAGCATTAAAAGTTTGATTCAGATTCAGTTCGGAAATAAATGAAACCTAAACAAAAGTTTAGGTTCGATTAAATAAACGAACCGAACCTAAAAACATAGGTTTACTCAGGTTGGCTTCGTTAAAAGCTCGACAAACACATACACATATACAAATTTACAAATCCTTATCTACATAAGTGGACCTTATTTTGAGATAAGTGTATTTTGTCTCAAAATAAGTGAACTTTATCTAGAGATAACTGAATATTTATGGGATAAATAGGTTTTATCTCGGCATAAAATATCCTAAAATAAATAATCACATCATGGTTGCATCCATTATCTTTGCGTCTATTACTTTTCCCTTCTTTACCCTCAAATTAACAAAGCAAGTATAAATTTTACTTATCGCTTATCTCCACGTTATTCCTTATTCTAATCTAAACAAATATAAAAATATATCATAATTATATTTTTTCAAAGTGAATCCTTATTAATCTAATTTTTTCAAAAAGATAAAGAAAAAACTGAATAAATGTTTATTCTAATTATAGACACACATATATATTTTTCATTTCTCTTCTTTCCACTTCTTATTAGAGAATTCTCAAGTTCGATATTTGCTTAGATTCGATTCGGTTCGATTAAAAAGATGTTTGGTTCAAATTCGGTTCGAAAATAAACTAACCCAACATCAACACAAGTTTATGCTTATGCTGTATCGAACTTAAAAAATGTATATTCGCTCAAGTTCGATTCGTTTATATTCCTAGATATAGCAGTGGATAGGATAAGGATAGATGTACAATAAAACCGTATGGAGGACTTAGATTCAAATAATTCAAAACTTGAAGACCATCTCAGCAAACAAAACCTGCAAATTTTCCATTTTTATCAAACGAGAAGGAAAATGACCAGATGTGTCTTTTAAATAGAACCCACGAGCAAACGATTATGAAGATCTCAAATCTCTCGGTTTCTCTCTCATCTTTCCATCTGTGCTCTCTCCCGGTGCTCTCCACCACGAGAAAGGAAGGAGCTAGGATGCTCCTCGTCCGCAAAGATCGCATCTTTTCCAAGGTTCGAGCGCCCCCACCTGGTCTCCTTACCGAATTCGCATCTTTCCCTTTGTGGGTAATCCGTCAAAGATGCCTTTGTTCCTCCCCGTTGCCGATCATGGGCGGATCGATGCCCTCTGGGGCTCCCCCACTTGCTGTTTCGTGTGGTGTTTGGATGGTCGCGTGGCCTTCGTTTGCTGTTTTGATTAGTGGGTTCTTCTAAAGGCGGTAGCTTTTCTTTTCTTTTCTTTTCGATTGTTTTGGGGGTCTGGATGGAGATTTAGAGGGCGGAGGGGGGTTCTTTCTGGGGGTCGTGGGTTTTGCTCCAGTTCCTCGAGGGGAATTTTTTACGGGTCGATAAATATGAAATAAATTGTGTGTTAATTGTTGGTCTATTTAATTGTATCTTGCGCGTTATTGGGAGTTTGATAGTATCGAAGCAGAACAATCTTCAGATCATCTTAATGAAACCAGCCTGATCTACTGTCTGTGAGATTTCCCTTTTAGGATATTTTTTCAAAGGAAATCTATTGATTAGTTCAGGTACTGTGCCCATGGCCGTGAAGGATCATGGTTTGTTTTGATGATATTGTGTTCTTTTACATCTGTTGGGAATCACCAAATATCTGTTTGTGTTGTTGTTGTTTTTTTTCTAGGATCATAACTGAGGTTTAAAAGTCTTAAATGCCTGTTTTGCAGGTCTTGATTTATTTATTTATTTATTTATTTATTTTCCAGGTAATCGTGTAGTTGTTGCTAGTGAATCCACCCACGAGTGCTCTCGTTCCCGCATAGAGCTGTTGGCAAAAACAAGTGGAGCTATGGGGAAAGAGAAACATCCACTAATGTTTCTTGTTGAATGATGATGGAAAAAGTGACACCCTTTCTTTGTTTACCGGTTTTTGTTGTTTTCATTTATTTGTTCTTGTATGATATTGGACCTCTAATGTGCAGCAATTATAATCCCTTTCAGGGAGTAGTATTCGCAAACTTCACAGTATCTAGTGGCTGCTCTGTGTATCCTTGGGTTCATTCTCTTAGAAGAAGACCTCCTTTTTTTTGGCAGGTGATTTTGACCTCCTCTTTGATGGTTGCCTTCTGCACATGCTCTGATTTTTTGTTACAGGCAAATAGATCTGAAAGAGAAAATTATAGATTTATTGCATCTCCTTTCTTTCCTGCTGATAAAGGGTTTCATGTAAAACCATCCGTGAAAACATCATTAAAATTTTCTTTTTTGCCATATTAACAACTTATTTACTAGCCAGATGTATGTCAAATATGTATGCCTATTACAACCTTTTTGAACAAACATTTGGCTGAGGTATGCTCCCATCCAAAAAATGGCATTTGTTTTGGTTATCTTCATCTGGAGATGATGAACTTTGTTATACTGTGAAACACAGTGGAAATTTTATTTCAGTTTCGTTGATTGATATTCTAAAAAAAACTAGAGTTTGAAAATCATAAACTGTAACCGTTATCCAAGAAGAAGGGCTCAGGTCACGTTTGGCACCATCCTGGTTACGCACGAGAGGAATAACTTTATGACAGATGAGGTCGTGAATTGAATGATGGTGATCAGAAATAATTGCTCTGTCAATTTTATGGCAGGAGCATGACCGTGGTTTGCTCGAGCAGGCTCGATATAGGCTGGAGTGGAGAACGTTATCCATAGCTCTAAGCACCTATGGAATGTGCAGGCAGAAGGTGTCTTTGCTGATGAGCCTAATGTTGTAAAAAACCTTCATTTTTGTTTTTCATTCGTTTGGACGAGGGATAAGAAAGAAGACGAGTTAAGAGATAAGCATGTTTATCCTTCATTCTTATTCGGTTGATTTGAGAGATAATGGAGAAACATAATAGATGATGTAATCATGATTTGACCACTTTATCTGGGGATTGTTTGTCTCGGGACAAAGTTTCTTTATCCTGTAGTAATTGTTATTCTTTTGGCTTCTCAAAATAATACGTCTAAAGACTTGATGCGATTGTTAAGAAATCTGACAAAATAGAATATGAACGGCAGGAGGGATCTTGAAATCTCTAGCTTTAAATTTTTGGTCAAAGTAGAAAATGAACAGGACAGGTCTCGAAATCTCTACAGATATTTTCATAGAACTTAAAGAATCATTTGGACGTGGTATTTTTTATGCATATTCATACTGAATCCTATGTACTATTTCAGGCCTATCTATCCATCTTCAAGTGTTTGAAGTTCTGTCTTTGAAGTCCATATGAGATCAAGTTCGGCCATTGAGGAAAGGTCGGTCTTTGGCCTTCACAACATGGGCACTCTTCCCTGGTGTCTCCCCGGGTTCGACGTAAAAAAGAGCTCAGGAGACATGTTTGAGTCTTCTGAGGAACTGAATGTTAGCTTCGTCCGTCAGTGCAACATATCACGGTGTGGTAGCATCCCAAGGAAGCCATGTAAGTTCGAGATCTCTACTGAGATGGAGGCTGAAGATTCCAACCTTCCGGTGAGAAACGGCTCATTTTCCTGTCTCTCTGGGGCTGCTCTTAGTGCAAACCATACCTTGGCCAATACAAACATTTGCAATGGTGTTATCGGTGAGGAAATATTACCTCACCTCGATTCTCCAAAGTCGTTCAAGAGATTGGCATCTTCTCCATCTCTATCTAGATTGGACTCCTTCTCACATTCTCCAGTGGGCATCTCTCCTTTGGCCGGAAGCAATTCTCCAAACAGTGATTCCTTTGAAAGCACAAGAAACTCATTAAAGTCGTCAAGTGCACCCACTGCTATTGAAACATCGAGCTTCTTGAACGCTACGGATGTGCAGATGGCTGGAGGAGCTGCAGGAGAGGATCGAGTTCAGGCAGTATGTTCCGAAGAAAATGGGTGGCTGTTCTGTGGGGTATATGATGGATTCAATGGGAGAGATGCTGCTGATTTTTTGGCAAGCACTCTATATGACAATACCGTGCTTTACCTGCAGCATCTAGAATGGCTCATGAAGAGAAACAATGATTCTTTGTGCATCCAAGATAAGCTGGATGTGATCTCCGAGGAACCTGAAGCATTCCGTATCGGTGTACTGAATTGCCTCGCGCAGGCCCTTGCGCAAGCTGAGAACGAATTCATGGAACGAGTCGAAGAGGAAATGGATGATAGACCAGATCTGGTTTCCGTCGGGTCCAGCGTTCTTGCCATGCTTCTGCATGGAGTGAACATGTACATCATAAACTTAGGTGATAGCAGAGCCGTGTTGGCGACAAATAATGTCTCTGGAAGCAGTCATCTGCAAGCTGTGCAACTCACAGAGATTCATAACGTAGACAATGAGACGGAGCGCAAGAGAGTTCTGGCCGACCACCCTGATGATCCTTCCCCAATTACCAGCGGAAAAGTGAAAGGGAAGCTGAAACTAACCCGTGCGCTCGGTGTAGGATATCTAAAGAAGGTAACTGACTCTTGTGCAATTATTGAGTTTCTGTATGTTAATGTGTGTAATGATGTTGGTCTCTTCTTGGCAGAGCAAATTGAACGATGCCCTTATGGGTATTCTGCGAGTTCGCAATCTATGCAGTCCTCCATACGTTTACACCCATCCGTTCACCACCAGCCACACGGTTTCAGAGAACGACCTGTTTGTTGTTCTGGGGAGTGATGGGCTTTTCGACTTCTTTAATAACGATGATGTCGTAAATCTTGTTTACAAATTCATCCAGGACAACCCGATGGGTGACCCTGCCAAGTATCTGGTTGAGCAGCTCGTCATCAAAGCCGCTGAGAACGCAGGTGAAATCATGCCCACCTCTTCATTCTTCATTCTAATGACTTTTACATTATTATGCACATACTTGACTCAGTTACGAACTTCCTGTTTCATATGGATTTGCATTTTACTGATGATTATGTTCAGGTCTGACTGCCGAGGAGTTGATGTCCATACCAGTAGGAAGGAGACGGAAGTACCACGATGATGTGACTGTCGTGGTGATCATTCTGGGGAACAAGCAACGTACGTCGACTGCATCGACGTCCCAGTAGAAGGACGTGAACGTCGGGTTCTGTCCTTTTATATTTTTTCCCCTGAACTATTGATTGCTAGCCGAGTTTGTACATGCCTTAAATCTGTCATTGGTTAACTTTTTGCTATATGGTTGTGAATGGCCTTTCCACAAAGAAGGCCATGTACCTTTTGGATGTGATTGGGATCCTTTTTGGCCACTGGTTTGAATAATAAGTAAGTGGCTGTACATAGTTTGCAGTCCTTTTTTGTCATCCATCTATTTGCAACTGAATGCAGCTGATGGGCTGCATTATTATATAATTCTGCAGTCATGAATGATTTCCTCTGTGATTCTTCTTGACTCATTGAACAGATAGTCGAAATGGAGGTCGGTTATCGATCCATAGATGCGGTGCCTGGGTTCGAGGGTGGAGAATCTATGTAATGAGATTGAATTGATACTGACACAAGAAGTTTGAGCATAGATCCAGGATAATCCCTTGTAAATAGCCTTCGGATAAGTAATAGTAGCTAATACTAGGCAAACCGAGCTTAAGCATTTTGGACAGTGGTAAAGGGCTCCAGTAGAGTCCAAACCCAACAGGTTGTCTGGTTTAAGGATTTTGAATTGTGGTCAAAGACTCCAGTTGGGATCAAGCTCAACGAGTTGTCCGGGCAGTAATCCCCAACAATGGATCGAGTTCTAGGGTCCAAGATGTTACAGAACAAAGCATGGATTCATGATGTGGATGCAGTGAAGTTAAGACTCAAGAGCACAGACGGAAGGAGAATGTCGAACATCATCATTGGGACTCAGGAGTCAGAGCAATTGGAAAAATAGATTCGGGGCAACGTTGATCTGAGTGGGTGAGGGAGATGGGTAGGGTTGGGCATTGGACTGGGTCAGATCGGGTTTGAGTTGGTTCGTTTCAAGTTCATTTAAGTATGCGGGCTAATGGGTCAGGCATAATTCCATTTTATTTTCAAATTCCAGACTCAAGTCCAAACCTGGCCCAAACAAGATGGGTCGGGTTCAGGTTGGACCGGCCCAATTTAACATCTATGTATACCAATATCATGTGTTCCATTCTCTTACATTTGTTTGGTGGTTTCTTATGCATGTGTGCATGCTTAAGACTTTAAGTACGTTAATTAATTCGTGTTTCTGACATTAGTTGTATGTTGGAAATAGAAATGTGGTAAAAAAATATGGTGACTTAAACCACTATTCAATTCACCATTACATATTCTATTATAGATGCATGTACTATGATCCAATACAGATTGGTTACTTACATTTGTACATGCTCTAACACTTGAGGACACAGATTTCATTCTTGCATATTAATGTAATAATTTTGCATATTGATGGAATAATGTCCTCAATCCACGCTAACAGATATGATTATTAATGGGTTTAAGCAGTTATTCTACACTCGAAATAAGAATATGAAAGTTAGAACATGGTTAGTAAGTTTGGGTGGCTCGACATACTTTTTCCGGCAATGTTAATAATTTGGGTTTGAGCTTTAGAATGGATCCGGCTATCGGGCTACCCGGTTCTATAATCAATATGAACTCATTTTGAGGCACTTGGCCCCGTCCACTAAATTTCAGATTTGGGTCGGGTTATGTGGATGAGGTTTTGGGCCGGGAAAAACTGGGTCAGCCCAATACCCAACCCTAGAGATGAGTTGTTCGAGGGAGAAACCGGATCAATCCATTGATTTTCCAATAAAAATCCAAAAGGGAGCACCATGGGGCATCAGGTAATATGGAACGGATAATCGGAATCGAGATGTCTCAATGGGTACCCACAATCCTGAGTAAAAATCAGCCAGATAGGGTTGGATATCCATCCGATCTGATTGCCATGAACATCCCTGGTTGGAACTCTACCAATAAGAAGAGAGAGAGAGAGAGAATAAGCCACTTATTGACTCAGAATAATTGTTGCTCCATGATCATAATCTGCATATTTTCTTGATAAAAGATCAAGCATTCATTCATAAAAAAAGAGTAAAAAAAAGGTATTACAAGAACCCTCAATGCGCCCTTGGTTTAGGCTTACAGAAATTTCCCATAAAAATCCACAGGAGATTTTTCAAGGCATTCAACCCAAAAAGTCTCAGTAACCTCACAAAATCAACAAAAGTTGCACGATCCTATCTGCTTTTTTGGTTAGGTATTCAGAAGAGAGACCCAATGCCTGAAGAATCCTTCTTTTTGATCCGATCACTCTACCAGTTCACTAGGAGTTTGCATGTTCTGATTTATGTTTGCATATTTTGCAAGCTAGCTAACCTCCTCCTCCTAGGTGATCATTGGGATAAAATGTTCGACATCGGGCTGGATAGTGAGGCTTGGAGGGAAAGGTAGGGAAGTCAACCATTTGAGATCTGAAACCAAAGGAAATTTATAACATCAGAGAAAAAAGCTTCTCACGTGGTTTCGTGTCCCTCGAACGCCCTACGAGATCTTTCTTTCCATATGAGCCACCAAATTGACGTGCATTTTGTCAAAAAAATGTCAGTATTCGCTTAAGTTGGTGTCGAAAAAAAGATTTAAAGTTGGTCCAATTTAGTTCTAAACACATCGGCAAGAAAATAAATTTTGTGAAGGTGCAAGTGCAAGAATGCGATTCATTATTTCTTCCTTTTACATAAGTAGCACATGTTAAGCCACTCAAGTTCCCTCCTATGAAGATCTTCCTGTGTTTATTTTTTTTATGAATAACTAACCAAAAGATGTATGAGACCCTATGATGGAAGGGTTTTTTTTCCAAAGCCGAAGGTTAAAATGGGAGTCAATCTCTCAGCAAGCAAATAAAGGGTAGAGTTGTTTTGTGGAGGGGTGATCATCCCTACTTTTTGAGAGGAATATTATCTCATCCTCCTCTTAGTTCAATTGCAAGCCCCTATTTGTATTTTTTAGGGATGCAATATCCATCCAAAGCCGCAATGACACCCTGTTCTGCAAACTCATGAGCTAGTTGTTTGGGGCTCGGAGTTTGATAATAGCCTCGGCCCAGAAAGCATTTGTATTCACGTATAATTCCAAAGCTCTTGATAGCGATATTTTAAGGAAGAGAGTCCATCAATAGGATCAAGCCAAAAGAGCGAATATCGCCAATTATTTATCTTTTTATACAAGACTTCCCTGATAACTTCGGAACCTACTTTTACAGCCTTCCAAATCAAGGAATCTGTAGGATTAGAATTTAAGGTTAGAGGTGAAATGTGAGGGTTAGTACTTCGCATATCAGGAAAGTGAGGAGATTGCATCGTATGCAGTCTAGATCGACTAGTAGTACTAGTCGTAAGGGCTAGAAAAAATTAAAATTTTTCAATGAAATCACATGACATGAGAATCATTTTCATGTTGTTTCATCAGGATAACACACAAGTATTAGGGTTACCTCTTGAAGCGTGATCGTGATCCACGAGTCTCTAAGCGAAGATACCTCATATCTCAAGTTCGATCAGACGAAGTGAGCACTTGAGGGAGCGTAGATGAGACGAATGCTTCCCACGACCCGAGTCGATGATCCGAGTGATGAACCTCTTGATTTCGTCTCATCAAAACTGATATCTCCTTCATGAACACGAGGCTCCGAAGAAAACAAAGATTCACGAGCTGTCGGTCTGGCAAAACAACAGCAGTGCAATGATGACAAAGCTCTCAACAACCCTAGGGTGGATGGCTACCAGAGTTGAGAGAGAGAGAGAGAGTTGGCTTGTAGAGAGAGATGTTGCTTCAACTTAATTGTGTGTAGAAAAGGGATATGGTTAGCATTTCTTTTATAATAAATTGGATGGTAGAGATGAACTCTTAATTGAAATCAATGGTTAAGATTTTATTGCAATGATTACAACATTATTAATTTTAAGGAAGAAAATAAGTTGAAGAGATTCTTTAAATAATTTAATTCAATTAAAATCAATCCCTTTCTCATGAATAAAGAGAAAGAAGAGAGCCACCTTCCAAGAATGAGGAAAGGAGATAGCTTCCTTCCTCGTTAAGGAGGGTGACGTCCCTTTGAGATTGGAGAGAGATTTTCTCTCCAATCTCCTTCTAACGTAATCTCATTACATGAAATCTTTATTCATAGAATTATTTATCAACAAAATACCATCAAATAATTTGCAAATTATTTGTGATAATTGCAAACAAAGCATTGATTAATTATGAATCATATTCATCCATCCAATATTAAATGTAAATCAAATTTACATTTAATTGTACAATGTGATCAAATTCACATTAAGTTATAACTTGTAATTCCTATTTACAATTAAATCTCTCTATTATATTATGAATCGCATATTCACAATATTTTATGATTATTGTGGATAGTACTATCTACAATAATATTGTATATGATAATTAGTTATAATTTAATTATCTTAGATGCCTCTCTACATATGTCCAAATAATTGAATCATATCTATATTATTAATGATAATTAAATCTTACTCAATCATTCCAATCTCAGATATTGTCGATAATAGAATTATTCTTGAACTATTTCAAGAACAATCTATCTTCTCCCTGGATACTAGGAGATAAGGACATGGCAACTATATATTCCATTTAACTTACCTGGATATTGAGATATAATCTCATATCCAGATCTAGATGACCACACAGAGATGTCCGATCAAGTTAGACGGAATATCCAATCTTCTCATTGCATCTGAATCATATTTAGGTCAAAGTCAAACATTTTGACCAAGATTAGATAACTGGTCTAATTGAGTGGAGTCATTAAAATCCAAACATATTTCATCACTCCCTCAAAATGGAAGTTTTACAGTTACACAATCGATTACGATCACATTACCCTCGAGTATTTTCAATTTGCGTACATCCTGCATAGTGGAACACCTAGAATAAACTCGAACTTTTAATCACCATTGAACTGTCTTCTCTAGAGTTTTATCATAAGTTTCTCATTTGATCATTGGGAGCCGGTATCGATCATATGCTTTCCAAAATCATATATCATACCTACAAATCATGTCATGCTTCTAAATCAAGATAGCCATCAATGGAATTTGGTTAGTATCAATATCTCATGAGTGAGCTCATGCCTTCCGGTTCAGTAATGAACTTGTATGATCTTCTTATTACTCATATGATCTTGTATGCAAACCATCTCGACGGTGTATAGACCTTGATTAGGTCATCAACATAATAGTCTGTCTAATGTGCATACTCAAACATAAAGCATTACATCTATCTTCAGTCAGAAGATGCACGTCAATATCATGACAACATACGACATAGGACTTGGTTACCTTGATCTTGTTAAGTCAACTCTTTGTCTAAATTATCCGACACTTCTAAATCTCTATTCCTATGCAGAGGACATTTATAAAGAGATCGATCAGATATCAGCCTTTAGAGTAAAGATTACCATCTCCTTCTCAGTTTGGAGATCCTTTCTCGGTAATCATTTAATGATGCTAGGTAAGTCCTCAATCTAACTCTTTAGATATCATCCAAACATCAGCCTATATGATTCAACGGCATTACCTCCTTTGCAGCATCTGATGCAGCAATGTACCCAACTTGTTGTTGAATTAAATGTAGTGCCCTGCTTCTTGCTTCTCTAGCTCACAACACCACTGTTCAACAAGAATACAAATATGGAAGTTGACTTATTGTCAATGTCAGATTGGAAGTCTGAAATTGTATATCCCAAGACTTAGAAATCACCATCTCCATAGATTAAGATATAATCTTGTGTCATTCTCAGAAAATTAAAGATGTTCTTTACTGCTTTTCATTATTGTTCTCCATAGCAGGATTGGTAATGATTGATGAATCTTCATTTTATCACCTTTATTCTTTCATTTTGGCCTTTAAATCCTAGCTAAACATGTATATAGCATTATATTGAACAAATTAACAACCATTATTTATTGTATAATTATTATATAAAAGATATTGTTTAAAGTCAAAATAAAATAATAAAGAAAAGAAAAAATAAATAAAATTCCAAAGGTATTTTATCACCCTAAACACCGAGACCTAGGCATCTTGATGAATGGGTCGACAAGGAATAAAGTAAGGGGAGATAAGGGTCAAAACACTATAACACCCTAATTATTTATTCTTTAATATTCCATGTTGGGACATATTTTATTATTTATTATTTATACCTCAAATGAAGAAACTTTACGCATTAAAGTTGTAGATAAAAATACAAAGAAAAAAATTGATTTCATAAAAAAAATAATATAAAACTGTACATTTTATACTCAAAATAAAATTCCAAAATCCAAACTTCTCAAACCCATGTCTTCTCCATATGAACTCAAAATGGACCAAAAAACTTTTTAATCGTATATAACTTTTAATGAGCTATCTTAATTGTATTAAATGAAGGCAGTTCAATTATTTGGGAAGTTAAGATACAAAAGTTAGGTTTTGGACCCCTGTTGTATAGTCTATCTGAATACAATATTTATTCTATTTATTCTTTCTAATATATTTTTATTATTTTTAAATATTATTTATAATATAAGTACATATTTAGAATAGAATAAAACCATAAAAATATAAAAATAAAATAATATATAAAAATACATAGATGAATACATCATACTTAGACCTATATAATTAATACCCTTATTTATTTAAGTATACAAAATACATCAAAAAATACAATAAAAATATATTATGTATCTTTAAATGAGTTATAAATTTATAAAATATGTATAAAAATAATAAAATCAAAAAAATAAAAAATATAAGACCAAATATATAGGTAGATATACTTATAAATCCTGTAAAAAGTAACTTGTAATAAATTAACTTGTAAAAATAAATAAAAATCATCTTAAAATACTACATGAAATAATAAATAGTTTTTGTTTTAACTAAAAATTAATAAAATCATGTACTAATTTATTTTGAATTAGTTTTAAATTTCAAATTTGTTTTGTCCTGCAGTGTCCTAACTGGACCAATAAGCGTCGTCCGATGGTTAAACCGCAGTCAATTCTCTGACTAATGCATAGTAGATATTATTCTTGAACCTCGCACTTTCAACTGAAGCTTCCTCTCGATCAATGGGTCATCTCCTCGGGCAGATGATGTCATCAAAATATCAGTGTATATAGCATCGCCTCCCATCTTCCTTGATCTCTCGATCCCTATTTCGATGTTGAACCATAAAATCCAGGCTTCGAATCTTCTTCTCGGTGACAACAGGAGTCGGCTCAACCCTTCAAGGGTCCGATTGCGCATAGAATCACGACGATCTAGTTCACATGAGTTCCTCCGCCCGAAGCTTGCTTCAAGCATGTCTCCGGTGAGCTTCTGTCCCTTTTCTTTGTCTTTCGATTCGTAGAGTTAGCCATAGTATATATTAGGCTTTTTTATTTCAATTAAGCTTGTCTTTTATTTCGTATTGTCCAAATTCTTCGGACAACGAAGCTCCAGCTCTGCTGCGCCATTTCGATCACGTCCAGCCTTCCCAACTCATCATTCACCTCCACCTCATTTCCCTTCACGTTTGATCATCAAGCACTCCTTCACTCATCTCGATATTGCATGGATCGGGTAATATGTTCTCCCTCCTCCTCCGCACGCTGGAGAATGTCGTTCTGCCTTATCCCGCAACCATTTTTCCCCCGAAGCTATCCCCAGCTTTGCTTTTTTTACCCTTGACACTTTCCTACCGGACTCAACGAGAATAGACCCCATTACAGGGGTCATCAAATCAGGGAAAGACCCTTCAAGTCCAACGCCTCGATGAGCCACTATGAAGGACCTGGGGGTATCTTGAATGAGCTGGGAGCTGTAAATCCAGCCCCGAGTTGTTTTGAGACATCTTCGAGCCCCTATGAGTGAAGAACGATGAAGCACAACCGAATGGAAGCTCGCGGGGAAGCTATTCTTCAGTTGTTCTTCATGAACCCCTCTCCGTCATTGGATTTGACGCAGCTGCCAGATTGCACAGTTGACGTGAGATCTTCCATACCTCAGCCGTAGGATCACGATCTGAGATCTAATTGTAGGCATCCAGCCAAAGCGTCATCGGACCCTCTCGTGTAGACTCGTGGCAAATGGAATGCCAGGAGTCATCCGATGACATGCTTACTAGGGATATCTTCACTTTTTCCCTACATTTTTTATTTATATAGTCATGTAATAGTTTTTAATTAGTGTACACTTTTGGTAAAATTTGCATGTGAGCCTATGTACTCATCTGATATCACATTGGATTTGTGCCACGTTACCTCGTGTATCGTCCCACATGAGGTGGTGATTTTGCACGCAAGCCTTCACTACTTTTTTTTTTTTATTTATGTTTACTCCTTAAAAGTTTATTTGCAGTTATAAAACTTTGGGTATTTTGCCCAAAGAACATCACATTTATTTTTAATGGCATTTATACCTTGGCTAGTTCATTAATTTTGTGCTTTAGTTAATTTATTAAAAATATCAACGTGCTCCAAAAACTATCAAAAATTAGGGTTAGGTGATGTTAGCATACGCATCCACGTCATATTTTTATTTACGCATTTTAGGCATTTCCTCTATTTTCAAAAAAAAATAAAAGAGCACATTTTATCCCTATTTGAATTAAAAATTATCAAAAAATATAAGCCTTTTTGAAAAAATCCCAAAAATACATTTGTTTATTTTAGTATTTTGTATCTTTAGAGCAAAAATCCCTAAAAAAAGAAAATGAAAAACTAAAAATTAAAAGCTCTAAAATCCAGTAAAAATAGAAAAATCACGAAAAAACCCAAAAATATTTATTTTTGTTTCCAAATTTTCTTTGTATTATTATCTATCTATTAAATTTGATTTGAAGAAGTTTTAACACTTTTTATTATTTTAAATATTCAAATCAATTAGGCTTATTTATTTTATCTTTGTTTCAAGATATTTTTTACTTTAAAATATATAAAAAAATAGCAGAAATCTTTAAAAATCTTAAAAATAGTATAAAATTATTGAAAATATAAAAATAATTTATTTTGTCATTTTTTATTTTTAGTGTATTCATAATTATATTACTCTACGTTATATATGTAGTTATATATTTCTTATATTATTATTTTAAAAAATAATATAAAAATAAGAAAATATAAAAAGAAATTTAAAATATATAAAAACTAAAACCCATAAAAAATATAACTTAAAACCCATAAAAATCTAAAAATCCAAAATACCTAAAATCGTTTATTATCTTTTTGTGCCAAATTTTTATTGTCTATCCTCAGTTGTTTCCTATATCTGACCCCTACTATACTTGTGCACTATACATCTATTTGTAGACTATAATAAATTTTGATTCACACTTGCTTTCTTTTCTTAGAATCCTCAGTTGTTTCCTATGTCCGACCCCTACATCTATTTGTAGACTATAATAAAGAAAACCAATTTGGATTCATGGCAGGTTGCTCAACTATTGAAGCCATCCATTTGTTGAGGAGAACATGGAGATTTATAGAGCTAAAAGGAAGAACCTCCATATGATCTTTATTGATTTGGAGAATGCTTATGATTCCGTCCCACGAGAGATACTGTGGAGAGTTTTGGAGAAGAGACAAGTACTTGTCCTATACATTAACCTCATAAGGACATGTATGATAGGGCCTTATCTTGTGTAAGGACCCTATCTGGGAAAACTGGCCATTTTGACATCAACATTGGTTTACATCAAGGTTCAATTTTGAGTCCATTTCTTTTTACTTTAATTATGGACGAGTTGACAAGTCACATTCAGGATGAATTATCTCAGTGTATGTTATGTGTTGATGATATTGTGTTGATTGACGAGACTAGAGATGGAGTAAATGAGAAGCTTGAGATCTGGAGACATGAGGTGGAGACTAAAGGATTTCGTATAAGTAGGACTAAGATGGAATATATGGAGTGCGCCTTTGATGGAAGCAATGTGTGAAGGAATCGAGGTGAAGATTGGTGACGATAACATTTGGAAGAGAGATTCTTTTAGATATCTGGGATCTATTTGCAACATGATGGAGAAATTGATGGAGATGTTACTAACATAATAAATGAAGGCTGGCTAAAGTGGAGAGGAGCCTCTATTGTCCTCTGTGATAAGAAAATTCCTTAAAAAATTAAAGGGGAGTTTTACAAACAGCTGTGAGACCTGCTATACTCTACGGATCAGAATGTTGGGCCTGTGAACCATAGACATGTGCAGAGAATAGTTGTAGCAGAAATGAAAATGCTAAGGTGGATGTGTAGACACACACACACACACACACGTAAAGATCATATTCGGAATGATGCAATCAGAACGAAAGTTGGTGTAGCTTCGATCGAGGATACCCTGTAAGAAATCGCTTAAGATGGTTTGGTCATTTGCAAAGAAGATCAGTTGATGCACTAGTTAGGAGATGCAAGTGTTGGGATGTTGATCCGGCTAAGAGAGGGTGAGGACTGAAGGATATGGTATTATCCTCAAGCGCATCATGGAAGCGTGATCGTTGTATCGAATACGACGTAGAACGACTAGTCGTACTAGTTGTTCTACGCATCGGAATTTAAAAAATTTACATGCGATGAAACTACATGATCCAAGAACGATTCTCGGATCGTTTCATCTAGAACCACATCAAGTATAAAGGAATAACTCTTGAAGCGTGGTTGATCGAATCTCTATGAAAAGAGACCTCATGTCTCAAGTCCGATCGTTGAGAAGACGCTGCGAGCGTGGGGATGAACCGCGTGATCCTCGCAATCCAATAAGTTGATCCAAGCACGATGAACTCCTAATCTCATGAACGAGATCAAACACCTTCGTTGCAAGCGTAGCACTCATTGACTCAACTAATCTGACACCTCCGAATCACTATTCCCATGTAGAGGACCTGCATCAAGAGATCAGTCAGATATCAGCCAGATGAGAAAGGATTACCATCTCCTACTCAGGCTGGAGATCATCACTTAACAATCATTTGATGATGCTTGATGAGTCCTCTATCTAACTCCTTAGATATTCATCCAAGCATCAGCCTCTATGATTCAATTAATGAATCAACAGTTGTATGATTATCAAGTTGGCCACGGTACATAACCCTTATTGTACAGAGGGACCTTATAGTGCATTCATTCACTCTATCTCAGAAAGGGAGTGAAAAAACCAATAACTTTTATTGACAAATCATTTATTACAATAACATTTATTGTAGGAATGGTTCGCTCGGTTCACATTGCTAACAATCTCCCACTAAACCTCAGAACCATTCAGAACAATCCTTAAAACCATACTCATTACATGCTGGTCAAAACCTTCTGTGTAAATGGATTGGTAAGAGGATCAGCAACGTTGTCGGCAGAGGCCACCTTGGTGAGGATGATGTCACCACGCTTTTGAATCTCCCGAATGATGTGGCATTTCCTTTCCACGTGCTTGCCCTTCTGATGCCACCTGGGTTTCTTTTGCCTGGGTAATGGCTCCCGTGTTATCGCAGAGTAACGGGGTGTGAGTATCAGAGGAAACTATGCCAAGCTCCAGGATGATCTTGTGCAACCACCGCCTCCTTTGCAGCATCCGATGCAGCAATGTATTCGGCTTCTGTTGTTGAATCTGTTGTAGTGTCATGCTTCTTGCTTCTCCAGCTCACAGCACCACCGTTCAACAGGAATACAAACCCTGATGTCGACTTTCGATCATCAATATCTGATTAGAAGTCAGAATCTGTATATCCCAAGACTTGAAGATCACCATCCCGTAGACTAAGATGTAATCTTGTGTTCGTCTTAGATATTTGAATATGTTCTTTACTGCATTCCAGTGTTTCTCTCCATAGCAGGATTGGTAACGACTTACCACTCCCACTGCATGGCAGATATCTGGCCTAGTACACATCATGGTGTACACTAAGCTTCCTACGGCCGATGCATAGGAGCATCCAGTCATGGCTTTCTTTTCCTTAACAGTATGAGGAGCCATCCCTTTAAACAGGTGGATACCATGTCTTAAGGGGAGGAAACCTTTTCTTGGAACTATCCATACAGAATCGTTCAAGAATCTTCTCAATGTACCCATGTTGTGACAATCCCAATATCCTCTTTTCTCGGTTTCTGAAAAACTTCAGACCTAAGATGTAAGAGACTTCTTCAAGATCTTTCATCTCAAAGGTATGGGATAGCCAAATTTTCACACTGGTCATCATCCCTGTATCATATCCAATGATAAGGATGTCATCTACGTAAAGCACGATGAACACAATGGCGCTCCCACTAAGCTTCTTGTACACACAAGGTTCATCAGGATTCTGCACAAAATCATAACTTTTTATGGTTTCGTCAAACCTGATGTTCCCAGCTATGAGAAGCTTGCTTAAGCCCATAGATGGATTTCTTCAGCTTTCATACTTTGCCATCCTCAGTTATGAAGCCCTGGGGTTGCTCCATATAGATATCCTCCTAGAGGGATCCATTGAGGAAAGCCGTCTTGACATCTATCTACCAGATGTCATAGTCAAGGTACGTAGCTATAGCTAGCAGTATCTTGATGGATTTAAGCATAGCCACAGGAGAGAACGTCTCAAAGGTTTCATATTTATAACATAATAGGAAGACAAACCTGTATCGCGAATGGTCATTAATAAACGCCAAATATCGATATCCATTTCGAGTCGCGACACTGAAGGGGCCCCATACATCAGTATGTATTAGGTCAATAATACCTTCGCATCTGTAACCTTGTTACAGAAAGGCGTCCTAGTCATTTTACCCCTGAATGCAATGTTTACAGGTAGGCAAAGGTTGAACCTGTAGAAATGTAAAGGTCCTATCAACAGATAAATGTCCGAGCCTTTGATGCCAAATCTCATTCGAAAGATTTCCATCCTCCCTGGGACGTTTAGAGTTTTTATTATTAGTGGTAGTGACATTCATGATACATTTATCAATGCACAATTCATAGAGTCCACCAGAAGTCAAAATACCATCTGCAATATATTTATCATAACGATTTATGACTAATTTATTACAGAAAAGGAATGAATATCCGCTCCTAACAAGCTTAGATACAGATATCAAATTCCTTCTGACTTCGGGTACATAAAGACACTCTTTGATTATTAAGACCCTACCACTAGATAATGATAATCGATAGTCCCGACGGCGACTGCTGCATCACTTGCATCAGATCTCATCTGGATGACTATCTCCCCTTCTTCCAGATTTCTAGTTTCCTGAAATAAATGCAACAAATTGCATACATGAACAGGAAGCACCAGAATCTACAACCCAACTTCCTTCTCGTCCAACGAGAAAGCTAGTTTCAATAATGAAAGTAGGTTTCATACCTGCTGGGGCTTTACCTCTGTCCACTGACTTCAGATATTATGGGCAGTTATGCCTCCAGTGCCTGGCTTCTTGTAGTGGTGACAGGCGTCGGTTTCTTCGACGCTATCAGTGTGGATGCATTGGAAGATGAGCCAACGCCTTGACTCTTCTTCTTTCTCTTCTGGATCGGACCCTTCTAAGAACCTTGCTTCCGATCGCGTTTCCCTCTGAACCTGTGCAACCATTGCACTGCCAGCAGGACCATCTTTCTTCATTACGTCTTCTGCAGACTTTAATGTAGCAAGAAGTCCAGCGTTCGACAAGTCCAACTTATTCATGTGGAACGAAACCACAAAATTATTGAAAGACTTGGGCAAAAACAGCAGAATGAAATCAGCTTGCATGTCTGCATCCATGTTTTGCCCCAAGAGTCTCTAGCTCAGACAAGTACCCAAAATATTTTGAGCACATGTTCTCGAACTGAAGTTCCTTCCTGCATCTTGCAGCGAACGAGTTCTTTCATATGTTGTAACACTGGATGCGGTTAATGTCACCAAACATATCTTTCAGATTCTGCATTATTTCCTGGCATGTGCTCATCTCCACATGTTATTTCTGAAGGACATTGGAGAGAGAACCCATGATATAGCATCTAGCTAAGATATGATCCTCATCATACTTGTCATTGTATTACTTTTCTTCCTTCGATTTAGGGCTTTCATGCTTGTCTTCTGTGAGTACATAATTATGCGCTCAACCGAGAGAACAAGCTCCAAATTACGGATCCAATCTGAGTAATTTGGACCGGTCAACTGGTTGACCTCTAGAAGCCTGCTTAGTGGGTTCATGGACTTCATTTTCTGAAATTGAGAATGCGCTATATTAGAATATATAATCATATATTCAAATTTATGATATTTGATTAATGTATTTTAAATCAAATTATTCTTGTGTTGTTAACTTTGAAAGTTCATTCCCTTAATCACTTTCAAAGCAAGAGATATACGTACCGTTATATCTCTAGCAAGAACTAGGATCTCCTCTTTATCTTTGTCACATCCCAATAATATGAGAATCTACGACTCAAATAAAAAGAAGCGGGAACACATTCCACCTTGCAAGTCCAACTTGCATTTCCCAATTTGGTCTTTAACACCCGGACCCACCACCCCTAAGGTGATGTTGACCTATTGTTAATTGAACCAACCGTCAACATGAATAGTACTCGCTATGCGCAATCTAGTATCGCCCCAATAATATGACGATCCGATATTGGGGTCACTACGCATACGACCTTACTCTTTCGAAAAGCAAAGAGCTCGGTCCAGATGCGCTTATATACAGGAGCTGTCACTTCGGACATGCGTCTCCCACATCCAATCCCTGTCAGGGAAACTCTTCGCCTTGACGAGAGACCATGGATGTCACTTATGTGATCCTCCACCTCATATTCAAATTTTAATTAATTATCATGAATCATATTCATATAATTAATTCTTCCAAGGAAATACATATCTATTCATAATAGAGTGTTTTTGATTGGATGTAATTAACTTAATCATATTAAATTAATTTTCAATCCAATTCAATCAACAAACTTGATTTTACTTGAATATATGGTATTATCTCAAAATACGTATTGATTCGAATTTTAATAATTAGAAAAATACATCTTGATTTCTCCGGCATTATCGAGTCTCTACCCGTTGTCATGGCCAGTACTGACGAAAGTGGGACGGACCGCAATCGGTGCGACCCGTTACCCCAATGCTTCCCGACTAGACACCATATCCACCGCAGAAAAGGATAATGCCAAATAGATCAATTTGTACTTGAGATGATCATCGGTTCTTCACTGAAATTATACCATATAGTAATAATCAAAATATTTTTGATTATAAGGAAATTTGCTACATAAATTCCCAATCCTATTCAAGCAAGGAGTTTGGTGATTGTGTTTCCAATTATGATCTAGATCAAATCTAATCAATTTATTGGTCGAGGCCATGTCAATTAAGGAAATAATCATCATTAAATATTTCTCAAATATTTTCCATAATTATTTCATGAAATTGACAATTATTTCACTAATTCACAATCACATGGTTCTTGATTAGGACTGTAATTTCAGCAGTGACCCCTACTTACTAAAATTAGCATATCCCAATCAATTTAAATCCAAATTAGACAAAATCAATTTTCAAATATTGCTAATTTGATTTAGGACAAAACTTAAATTATATTTCACGCATTTAGAGGCAGATTAAAACAGTAATTAACTCATTAATCATGTTAAGATTCGTAGTTCTCGCAAACAATGAATACATGTTCATTAAAACAACCATGTCTTGAGAAAACGGAATCCAAATTACGTAAACTCAGATTCGATGGTTTCCTTATTTAATGGGGAACACAATACAAGTGATTAATTTATGTTTAAATATTTTAAACAGGTACGAATTCATTCACTAAACGATGTGCAAAAATCAAATGCGACAAAAATTTCGCAACCTTAACGAAGCCAAGTTGTTCTAGGTTTACGGATTGTATCCAAAATCTTCGACCTAAGGCTCTGATACCACATGAAGTATATGGTATTATCCTCAAGCGCATCACGGAAGCGTGATCGTGGTATCGAATACGATGTAGAATGACTAGTCGTTCTATGCAGCGGAATTTAAAAAAATTTCATGCGATGAAACCACATGATCCAAGAACGATTCTCGGATTGTTTCATCTAGAACCACATCAAATATAAAGGAATACCTCTTGAAGCGTGTTTGATCGAGTCTCTACGAAAATAGACCTCCTATCTCAAGTCCGACGTTGGAGAAGATGCTTGCGAGCGCGGGGATGAACTGCGTGATCCTCGCAATCCAACAAGTTGATCCAAGAACAGTGAACTCCTGATCTCGTCGTAAGAGATTGAACACCTTCTTTGCAAGCGTAGCACTCCAAAGAAGACGGAGAATCGAAGAATGTCGAAGCGGTGGCGGATGGCGGAGCGACGACTGCTTTCTCCTCTAGGGTATGGTGGACGGCCACCAAGAAAGACAGGGAGAGAGTTGGCGTGTGGAATGAGAGAGAGAGAGATGTGCTTCCAAAGCATAACCCTAGAGACGTGGTATGCCTCTCTATTTATAAGGTTTTGGGATCCATAGATCTCAATCCTTGGGACATATAAAATCAATGGATGAGATTGATTTATGTTTAATCCAATGGTCAAGATTGTTGTTGGTAAAAGCCAACAATTAATAACTTAATTTAGATCAAATATATTTGAAAAATCAAATTTAATCCTAATCAAATCAATCAAATAAGGGAGATAATCAACATGGAGATTGCATCTCCCATGGAATATGGTGGACGGCCACCAATTCCATATTGGAAATGGTTGCCATCCACTTGTTTCCAAGTGGGGAGCAATTCTCATGAAATCTCATGAGATTGCAAATCTCCATGGAAATCTCTATTATTTGATCCAACAACTTTTGTTGTGATTTATTCTCCAAAAATAATTCATAATTAAATTTGAGAATATTGCAATCTTGCCATTGGAAATTTGTGAATCACATTCACAACCCAAAACAAAATATAATTTACATTTTCAATTAATTACACAATGTGTATTCAATACACATTAATAATTGATTAACAAATGTAAATTATAATTTAGCTCTCTCTAATACATTATAAATCACATTTATAATATATTATGAATAATTATATTTTGCTATCCACATTATTCTTATCCACAATAATTAAATCACATTTAATTATATTGTATAATTTCCACAAACATCAAGATAATTAAATCACATTTAATATCATTCTCTTAATGCTCAGATATAATTCAACAATGGACCCTTCAAGAATAATGCTATTTCTCCGTAGATACTTGGAGATAAGGACAGGACGATTGCATTGTTCCACGTATAGTGACTTGGATATTGAGATCACATCTCAATCTAGATCTCATGAACCTCCCACATATGCTTTATTAAATCAAGACCGTAGACCTAATCTTCTCATTGCATATGAATCTCATTCAGATTAATGTCCAATACATGGACTAAGATGTAGGTTACTTCTCTATTGAGAGAAGTCACTAAAATCCAAACCTGTTTCATCACTCCCTCGGAATGGAGCGTCATGGTCATACAATCGTTTATGATCACATCATCCTCAGATATTCTCAACACATGTACATCATGCATACTGGAAGACTTATGATCATCCTGAAGATATAGATCACTTTTACACTGTCATCTTCACGGTTTGATCACTAAGTTTCTCATCTTGGTCATTGGGAATTGGTATAGATCATACGCTTTCCCAAAGCATATATCTACCTTCAAATTCATGTCACGCTTCCAAAGCATGACGACCATGCATGGAATTTGATCACTCTCAATACCTCATGAGTGAGCTCATGTCTCACGATTCACAAGTGAACCTGTATGATCCCTTTGAGAGATTGTATTACTCATTTGTCTTACAAGCACACCAGCTGTCTGTGTATAGACCTTGGTTAGGTCATCAACTTATTGGTCTGCCAAATGTACACACTCAGACATATAGCAACACATCTGTCTCTGGTCAGAGGATGCATGCCTATGCTGTGACAGCATTCAACATAGTTCTTTGGTTATCTCGATCTCGTTAAGTCAACTCATTGACTCAACTAATCTGACACCTCCGAATCACTATTCCCATGTAGAGGACCTGCATCAAGATATCAGTTAGATATCAGCCAGATGAGAAAGGATTATTATCTCCTACTCAGGCTGGAGATCATCACTTAACAATCATTTGATGATGCTTGATGAGTCCTCTATCTAACTCCTTAGATATTCATCCAAGCATCAGCCTCTATGATCAATTAGTGAATCAACAGCTGCATGATTATCAAGTTGGCCATGGTACATAACCCTTACTGTACAGAGGGACCTTATAGTGCATTCATTCATTCAATCTCATAAAGGGAGTGAAAAAAATAATCAATAACTTTTATTGATAAATCATTTATTACAATAACATTTATTGTAGGAATGGTTCACCTCGGGCTCACATTGCTAACAAGGACGACCCAAGAAGTGTTGGAAAGAGACTATACGAAGGGATCTTAGTTTTGTGGATATAAGCCTTGTATTGATCCACGATAGATCTGAATGGAGGCAAAGAATCCATGTAGTTGGCCTTACTTAATTTTGGGAAAAGGCTTTGTTGTTGTTGTTTTTTTTGTTGGTGTTGTTATGTTGCTTGCTTTGCTTGATATATACATGATGGGTTAATTGTTGATCGAACATGTAGTCTTGTGAGCGGTCGCCTCAGCAACATTTTATCTTCGCACTCCGTGAGGATATTATTTTATACCCTTGCAAAATTCGTGTCATCAAATGGCGCAGTTGCCAAGAAGCAATGCCTAGGATAGAATTTTGGGTCATTTTTGTTTCATTATTTTTCTTTATTTGTCTTTCAGATGATACCAATCTCTTTTATGTTTCTTGTTAGGGACATCGAGACGATGACGACCGTCTAAGTGGTTGAGGCATCCAATTCAAGAAGACTTTGTCATTCTACCTAGTGACCAAGAAGAGAGAGAAAGATGAAACTAGAATGAAATAATATAAGGATATAGTTATGAATAACTACAAAAGATTTTTTTTTAAAAAATAAAAATTTCGAAATAATAAGACGGAAGAACTAGCTCCATTTTAACCAATATCAATAAAATATATAATGAAAACACACGTGAGTATCTTCTTCTGTACTCCCCCGACGTCCAAATCCTCACCAACAAATATCCAAGGGCATACTCGGCAATCTTCCAACCCCACCAACTCGCAGCCTCTACTCCCTCCGTCTCCTTCCCTTCCCTTCCCCAAACCCCTCCCCCTCCTCCCTCCTCCGCCGCGTCCTCCGCCGCGTCCTCCGCCATGTCCTCCACGACCTCCACTGCAGCTCCCGAGCGGCGCTCCTCCCCTCCCCTCCACCCTCCGCCACGACGACACCCCCGCCGCGAAGCAGCGGTCGGAAATCTACACGTACGAGGCCCCATGGCACATCTACGCCATGAACTGGTCCGTCCGGCGCGATCTCCGCTACCGATTGGCCATCTCCTCCCTCCTCGACCAGCTCCCCAACCGCGTGCAGATCGTGCAGCTCCACGACTCCTCCGGCGACATCCTTCCCCTCCCCTCCCTCTCCTTCGACCACCCCTTCCCCCCTCCAAGTCCATGTTCCTCCCCGACCCCGACCCTTCCCGTCCCGACCTCCTCGCCACTTCCTCCGACTCCCTCCGCCTCTGGCTCCTCGACCCCCCCGCCGTCTCCCTCCGCTCCACCCTCAACTCCCACAAGAACTCCGACTTCTGTGGCCCCCTCACCTCCTTCGACTGGAACGACGCCGAGCCCCGCCGCATAGCCACCTCCTCCATCGACACCACCTGCACCATCTGGGACGTCGAGCGCGAAGCCGTTGACACACAGCTCATCGCGCACGACAAGGAGGTCTACGACATCGCCTGGGGCGGTGTCGGCGTCTTCGCGTCCGTCTCGGCCGACGGATCCGTCCCGCGTCTTCGACCTCCGTGACAAGGAGCACTCCACCATCATCTACGAGACCTCCGATCCCCCGGCACTCCCTCGTCCGCCTCGGCTGGAACAAGCAAGATCCTCGCTACATGGCTACCTTGATCTTGGAAAGCTCCAAGGTTGTCGTGCTCGATATCCGGTTCCCCACGCTGCCCGTCGTCGAGCTGCAGCGTCACCAGGCTGGTGTTAATGCCGTCGCGTGGGCTCCTCATAGCTCGTGCCACATTTGCACTGCTGGAGACGACTGTCAGGCACTGATCTGGGACCTGTCGTCCATGGGCGCTGGCGCGGTCGGAGAGGGTGGTCTTGATCCAATACTTGCTTATACTGCAGGTGCTGAGATCGAGCAACTGCAGTGGTCTTCGTCGCAGCCAGATTGGGTTGCCATCGCGTTCTCCTCCAAGTTGCAGATTCTGCGGGTCTGAGAGATTGGAGGGAGTTTGTTGATATGATTGGGTAGGTGCTGCTGCTGATGCTACTACTGCTTTGTTCCATATTGACTGCTTTAACACAATGCTGTTATTAGATTTTTGCTTGCTGATTCCGTCATTGTTTTGATGTGGATACGTCCGTCGCATGTCTAAGAGGAGGAGGTGTTAGATAGAATTACTGGATATAATCAGAATCTTATCAGCTTAGTGTGTATTTCGACTATTCTCTCTAACCAACCTTATATTCACAAAAAAAGAGAGCTGGTTTTGTTGGGCAATATCTAATTGTAACACCTCAAAAAAAATCTAATTGTGACAACTAAAACAATCCAGGGTTTCACCACTCGACTTAGCAGGTGTTAACATCATAACACGATAATTGTTGATATCGAAACAAAACCAAAATCAGCCCTTTTTTTCGATGTTATGTGAGCCCGCCAGATGAATTGATTGCCTCCAAACAGTCATGAGTCTAGTTAGAGGCTTAGAGCTGTAGATCCAAAGTGTGAGATTATGTTTGTAAGTCTTTTGTTCTTATGACACCTTCTCTGGTCTGTTGCAGTTTAATTTAAATGTTTATCATTAAAAGTATCTCTTGATGACTACCAACTTAGGGTAGTTGCCCTTTGGCTTTTCCAGAAAATTAGGAAAGTGCCTTCCTTATCTTTGTTGGTGACAAACCAACTTTTTCTCATATAATCATGTTAAGGACAGAATCTTTCTTTTGGATCGATGCATGTCCATCATAGTATCTTCTGATTTTGGGATAGACATTCCTTGTATGTATCTGCAGTTAAAAAGCCAAACCTCAGTCTCTATAGACTATGAGTTGGCATGTGTGACTGCTGGTTGATACATAATATTTGCTTCGTTCCCCCTCTCATTTTTGGAGGGAGATCTGCTCAGTACTAAAGAAGTGTGTCTGTTTCTGCGACCATTATTAGGCGATGGCTAAGGTTTTCATTTTTGGCATGATGATTGGACGGAAGGTGGTTCTCTTAGGGTGAGGTTTCCTAAACTTATGGCACCAATAGTTGATCCCGATTATATTGTGGCAGAGACATGGGATGGTGACTCCTTCTTCCCTCATTTGTGCTAGGACCTTTCGAATTAATGGATGAATAAATTTATGGACTTGTTGAAGAGTTTGGAGGATCATGAGAGTACCTCGCAGGGGGGTGATTGATGGTGCTAGCATGATGATAGATTCTATTGAAATATGCCTTGAAGCACCGACTCGAGGGCGATCCGACTATTTTCTGTAAATGGATTTTGACCGACCCGATTAATCCGATCAGGATCCGTTTACTAATTACCTCTATATATATGTTGTATGGTTAAGGCATGTGTTATCAGAGTCTCATTCAGGGAGAACCGTTACCTCCTAGGGTTCTTATATCCGTACTCATGTTTTTTCTCATAGTGGAACCTCTCTTATGATCCTTCGATGTTTGAAGGAATCTCCAAGACGATGCCTCTTCTATAGGGTCAATAGTCACACTGATGTCACCGAATATGCAGACACAGATTATGCCAGTTCATCTGAGGACTAGCGATCCATTACAAGCTATGTTATGTTTGTTGGTGGCGATCTTGTCTCATGGCGAAGTGATGCAAACAGGAATAATCGCACGGCGAAAATAAAAGAATAATATAATTTTCGGTGGATTTTTTGGTAGAAGAAGAGAAGGGTTGAGAAGAGAAATTGGAGGGTTGGGAGGAAGAACACGCCGGAATGCGCGGGGTTGAGAGGAGAAGACCGCGGAGATCGCGTGGAGGGAGAGAGAGAGGAGGGGAATAAATTGAGATCAACTCAAATTTTCAATTCATAATGGACTGACTAGAACAATGGCCTACCCTCTCTTTATATAGGAGAGAGGGTTTACAAAAATAGTAAACAAATCAAATTAACAACTAATTTAATCATAATTGACCTCTAACTAACTTAATTGGACTCTAACTTATTTAATTGACCAAAATTGTAATTAAACTCTACGAAATAAACGTTGAGATCTGATGCAGCACAAAATTAAAATATAGGGCTTGATGTTTTTATTTACGTTTATTCGAATCGTCGCATTTTTATTTAAATAAAGAGATCGTATGTGATCTCGAAATTAATTAGTCAGTTTAAATTTGATTTTCGAATTTTGAATTAGAGTCAAATTAGGATAGAGTCGATTTGAATTTTAATTCAAATCAATTAGAGCCAATTAGGATCGAGTGGGATTTTAAATTTGATTTGCTTTCTATTTTTGTAATTCCACCTCTACTATATAAAGAGGTTGGTAGCCTATTGTAAAGATTAGTTCAGTTGATATGAAAAATTGAGATTTTATTCTCTATCTCTCTCTCCTCTCTCTCTCTCTCCCCTACGTGGTCTTCACGTTTCTTTTCTCCATCCCCTCGTGTTCCTGACGAGCTTCTCCTCTCAACCCTCCATTTTCTTCTCTCTCTCTCTCCCCCCTCTCTCTCTCTCCCCTCACGTGGTCTTCACGTTTCTTTTCTCCATCCCCTCGTGTTCCTGACGAGCTTCTTCTCTCAACCCCTCCATTCTCTTCTCAATCCCTCCATTTTCTTCTCCGCCAAAACCCACCGTCAAATATTTTATTTACCGCCGTCGCCGAAAACCAATCCGCATCAATTGGTATCAGAGCATGGCCTACAGATCGTCCTCACGATCTGACGATCCATCCAGACATTCGCGCCGACATGCGACGAAACACCATCGTTCGTCGGAGCGAAATTGGGAGATTCGACCAACGAGCCATGAGGAAATTCTCCATCAACAACCCGAAGATCAAGCAATTCGTCGGGAGACGAATTTTTTTAAGCGGAGGAGAGTTGATGCAGCACAAAATTAAAATATAGGGCTTGATGTTTTTATTTACGTTTATTCGAATCGTCGCATTTTTATTTAAATAAAGAGATCGTATGTGATCTCGAAATTAATTAGTCAGTTTAAATTTGATTTTCGAATTTTGAATTAGAGTCAAATTAGGATAGAGTCGATTTGAATTTTAATTCAAATCAATTAGAGCCAATTAGGATCGAGTGGGATTTTAAATTTGATTTGCTTTCTATTTTTGTAATTCCACCTCTACTATATAAAGAGGTTGGTAGCCTATTGTAAAGATTAGTTCAGTTGATATGAAAAATTGAGATTTTATTCTCTATCTCTCTCTCCCTCTCTCTCTCTCTCTCCCCTACGTGGTCTTCACGTTTCTTTTCTCCATCCCCTCGTGTTCCTGACGAGCTTCTCCTCTCAACCCCTCCATTTTCTTCTCTCTCTCTCCCCCCCCTCTCTCTCTCTCCCCTCACGTGGTCTTCACGTTTCTTTTCTCCATCCCCTCGTGTTCCTGACGAGCTTCTTCTCTCAACCCCTCCATTCTCTTCTCAATCCCTCCATTTTCTTCTCCGCCAAAACCCACCGTCAAATATTTTATTTTCCGCCGTCGCCGAAAACCAATCCGCATCAAGATCACAGGCGATCTCAATTATTTAATTAGACCAATAAGACCGCTAAAAACGTAAATAAAATTGATAATTACTTAATTAAATAAATGTGGCCCCATAATTTGGGGTCACGCTGCATCACGAAGCAAGAAGCAAACAATGATTTCTAGATCGAGTGCAGAGGCATAATACATGGTAATGATCCAAGCCACTTGTGAGACACTTGGCTAGTTTGCTTTCTACTTGATCAGAAATGACATTTTTTGAGTCCATCAGAAAGACCAATTGTGATCTCAAAATAGATTGGATAATTAGTTTTTTTAATTAATCTTTTTAGTACCAATTAATATATATTATTAGTGATCTCAAAATCAAACTCAACCATGGCCGGTCCCAAGCTCGGGTAAATGAGGAGGGTTGCGTTATGTAGCCGACAACCACGTAAAACAGTCAGAGACAACTTCCTAAATAGTATTTTTTCTAAAAAAAATACTATTTAAGAAGTTGCCTCATGGCAGTCAGATCTTTTCAACATGGATTTAAGCAAACATACAGATTTCGTTGGGGCGTTCCCTACTTGCGACACGTTGCATTGCCCGAATGAAATGAAAAATTGGCATGGGTCGCTACATCGCAGCCTGGATGTAGTTCAAAATTTGCAAGGGTTCTCGCATGAGGAACGCATACGGGTAATTAAGCTACTTCCGCTGCATCACCGCCCGGATGCAGTCCAAAATTTACAAGGGTTCTCACATAATGGACGTGTTCGAGTAAAGAAGTTAGTCCAAAAGAGATTGCAACGGAAGTTGCGGATTGATAGTTGGAATATTGGCACTTTAATTGGAAAGTTGAGGGAGATTGTGGATACGATTGAAAGAAGGAAGATTCATATACTATGTCTTCAAGAGACTAAATGGTTGGAGAGAAAGCAATGGAGATTGAGAAGATATGCTTTAAACTTTTGTATGCAGGTAAAGTTAAGGGTAGAAACGGTGTTGGAGTGGTTGTTCATAAGGATTTGAAGGATTGTGTGGTTGAGGTGAAAAGATTCGGGGATCGAATTATTTTGCTAAAATTGATGCTTGAAAAAGAAATTCTGAATATCATCTCAGTTTATGCACCGCAAATTGATTTAGATGAAAGGACTAAACAAGCTTTTTGGGAGGATTTGGATAAGAGTCTACAAGGAATCCCACAAAGAGAGATGATTTGCATCGGTGGAGATCTTAATGGACATGTGGGAAAAGATGCTTTAGGGTATGCTAGTGTTCATGGAGGACATGGTTTTGGGGATAGAAATGAAGAGGGAAAAGCCATTCTGGATTTTGTAACGGCATATGATCTTTTCATAGCAAACACTCTCTTCAAGAAGAGGGAGGAACGTTTAATTACTTGTAAGAGTGTGTCAATTAGAACACAGATAGATTACTTTGCGTTGAGGATAAGAGACCGGTTGTGTTGTAAAGACTGCAAAGTAATTCCAGGAGAGAGTTTGACAACCCAACATCGCTTGTTAGTCTTGGATGTACAAATGAAAGGGCTGATAAAGAAAAGGAGGGTTTCTAGGATAACTAGAACTAGATGGTGGAATCTTCCACTGAAGCAAGCGAGCTTCAGGGAGAAGGTTTTAGAAGACTTATCTTGGGATTGTAGCGATAGTGCAAACGAGATGTGGGATGCAGTAGCATCTTGTATCTGAAAGGTAGCCAAAGAAATGCTAGGCGAGTCAAAGGGAGGAGCTCCAGGTCAAAAGGAGGCTTGGTGATGGAGTGAAGGGGTGCAAGAGAAGGTAAAAATAAAAAGAGCTTGCTTTAAAGTTATGTCTAAGGATAGAACAGAGGAAACTGTCACAAACCACAAAATAGCGAAGAAGGAAGCAAAGAAGGATGTAAGCGAAGCTAAGTTAAAACCTTATGAAATTTTGTATAAAAATCTTGACTCTAAGGAGGGAGAGAATGAAATATTCAGGTTGGCCAAAGCAAGAGAAAGAAAGACCAAAGACCTTTCTTAAGTGAGATGCTTTAAAGACGAGGAAGGTTATGTGCTTGTTATTCAGAAGGATATAAAGACTAGATGGGAGCAGTACTTTCATAAACTTTTCATTGGGGAAGGAAATAGAGAGTTTACTTTGGGTGATCTAGCTAGTTGTAAAAGTTACTTGAATCGTGTAAGCTATAGACGGATACACAGAAAGGAAGTAGAGGAGGCTTTGAAAGTTATGAGATCCGGGAAAGGTGTAGGACCGGATGACATCCCTGTATAAGTATGAAGAGTTTTAGGTGAGCGTAGTTTGACTTAGCTTATGAATCTATTCAATGTTATTTGACGAAGCAAGAAAATGCCTGAAGATTAAAGGAGGAATATCATGGTGCCTCTTTATAAGAATAAAGGAGACATTCAAAATTGTTCAAGTTATAAAGGTACCAAGCTGATGAGTCACACTATGAAAATTTGGGAACGTATGATCGAAAGAAAGTTGAGGCAAGTTTCCAACGTAAAAGAAAACCAATTCGGATTCATGTCAGGTCGCTCAACGATTGAAGCCATCCATTTGCTGAGGAGAACAATGGAGATTTATAGAGCTAAAAGGAAGAACCTTCATATGGTCTTTATTGATTTGGAGAAGGCTTATGATTCTTTCCTACGAGAGATATTGTGGAGAGTTTTGGAGAAGAGACAAGTACATGTCCTATACATTAATCGCATAAAGGACATGTATGATAGGGTTTTATCTTGTGTAAGGACCCTGTCTGGGAAGACTGGATATTTTGACATCAACATTGGTTTACATCAAGGTTTTGCTTTGAGTCCATTTCTTTTTACTTTGATTATGGACGAATTGACAAATCACATTTAGGATGAGTTACCTTGGTGTATGTTATTT
Organism: Ottelia alismoides; assembly: GCA_037367405.1. NCBI lineage: Eukaryota > Viridiplantae > Streptophyta > Magnoliopsida > Alismatales > Hydrocharitaceae > Ottelia > Ottelia alismoides. Next base: position 250,311 of record JAZKJV010010144.1, read on the forward strand.
GCTGATGATATTGTATTGATTAACAAAACTAGAGATAGAGTAAATGAGAAGCTTGACGTCTGGAGACATGAGTTGGAGATTAAAGGATTTCGTATAAGTAGGGCTAAGATGGAATATATGGAGTGCACCTTTGATGAAAGCAATGGTGAAGGAATCGAGGTGAAGATTGGTGACGATAACATTAAGAAGAGAGATTCCTTTAGATATCTGGGATCTATTCTGCAACATGATGGAGAAATTGATGGAGATGTTACTAATAGAATAAATGCAGACTGACTAAAGTGGAGAGGAGCCTCTGTTGTTCTTTGTGATAAGAAAATTCCTTTAAAAATTAAAAGAAAGTTTTACAAAGCAGCCGTAGGACCTGTTATGCTTTATGGATCTGAATGTTGGCCTGTGAACCATAGACATGTGCAGAGAATGAATGTAGCAGAAATGAAAATGCTAAGGTGGATGTGTTGACACACATGTAAAGATCGGATTCGGAATGGTTAATGGTGCAGTAAGAAAGAAAGTCGGTGTAGCTCCGATCGAGGATAAGATGCGAGAGAACCGCTTAAGATGGTTTGGACATTTGCAAAGAAGATAAGTTGATGCATCGGTTAGGAGATGCGAGTGTTGGGATGTTAAGCCGGCTAAGAGAGGGCGAGGACGGTCCAAGAAGTGTAGGAAAGAGACCATATGAAGGGATCTTAGTTTTGTGGATATAAGGCCGGGGATTGACTCAAGATAGATCTGAATGGAGGCGAAGAATCCATGTAGCCGACCCTACTTAATTGTGGGAAAAGGCTTGTTGTTGTTGTTATCTTTTTTTATTTTACCTTTTAACATGGATTTGAGCAAGAATCCATATATTGAACCCTAGTTAAACTGGGAGAAGGTTTCACCATTTTTAAAAATTTCATCTTTTAATCTAAATCCCTCTTTATATAAAGGGGCTAGGAGAGTCTTGAAAAAAACTAATTTCAAAATAACAAAAATGGAGTATCCTTTGTCTCTCTCACCCATTCTCCCATTCTTGTGCGTCTTTGTGCTTCTCTGCCAAAAGACCTCGCACAAACGTGCTACATCCCTCTTCCTATCGTCAATTATTTTTCTCTCACATAAATTTAATTTACGTCGCATTCCCTCCTTCCTGACCTCCTCCGTTCTGACCCACACCTCCTCCCTCCTTACCCCGAGTCTCTTCCTTCCATGACCACGGTGTCCTTCCTAATAGTCTTCACCTTAACATCCTTCATTCAAGATCTTCGACTCCCTCTACACATCCCCATTGGGCTACCTTCCCTTGACTTGTGCCTCCGCCCAATCACCACCTCTCCTTCCTCCACATGATCACTCCCCGAGAGGGGCCATATTGTCATTAATTTATCTAAAGGATCTTTTATAGAAGATTTTATTGCATTTTAGTTCTTTCACCGTTATTTTTAACAGCTTACGTCGTGAATGTTAATGACAAGGCCACAAGCATAAATATTTTTTTATATTGGTCACCATGTAATTATGAAATCGGTAGGGTGACATGTTTGGTGAAGTTTGCAAGAGAGGTAGGGTTCTATCTTCGAGGCTTTTTTAGTTATTCTGACGATGATTTCATAAGCTATTCTTTGAAGAGAGAAGCCATAGTCTATCATGGCTAGCTTTAGATTTTGGGGAAGAGAGTGTTTACATGGTATCCATTCTATTAGATTAGAGCTATTAGATTCTAGAGAGTGTGTGTGAAAGTCCCATGATTGTAATAATCAATTTTTATGGTCCTAATTTGCTGGATACAAGAACTTGAGCGTTTTCCTTGATGAATTAAAAAATCTTAGCTTTCTCCACATGGGCCCACTTGACATTTTTAACTGTTGGTTATCCAATAGACAACTTCCAAGTGTGCGGAAATCGATTTAGGCATTTCCCCCTGCTGAAGATTTAGATTTCTTTGTGGTTTTATAATGAAAAAGACAGATTCATGCTATGCCCCCTCGGTGGAATAAAGGTTATCATAGGGATTTATTAACGGTTCTCTAGTTGAAAGCAAGATCTTATGTTGTAAATAAATTTGGAATTGGTGTACCAACTTGCCACGTATGCTAAGGATTGGTAGAAAATTTTCATTGCCATTCTAAATGCTTTTCTCAACATCTAAAAAGGCAACTTTTGAAGTAATGAGAGAAAGAATGGTAGGAAACAAGATTCATTGGTTTGATATGCCAAGAGGACTTGAGAAATTTATGGCATGTGATGGCAACACGGATATTTTATAGACTCTAGCCACAAAATGTAGGAGATTTTGTACCATGAAAGTTTAACCACCGTCAGTCTACTTGGGAAGTGGGAAGATCGTCTTATTGATTCCTCTCTAAAAGAAACGAGTCAAGCCACCAGTCTGAGATCTTTTATTCCCTTTGATGGTGCTGCCGGTTCTTGGAGGATGCTCTGGAGCATTCTCCCTAGGGATCTTGAGGCCCCACCATTATCTTAAGACCTAGTTGCATTCCTATCCCTGAGGCATCAATCCATGCTGCAAATTAGTTTTAGGCTTCATTGTCTTGCATAAGTGGAAACCTTTAGAACCCACTTAAGAGTTGTTTTTGTGGATCGTCTGAAATGGCAAGGGGCTATTTTGATGACTGCTTTCACAAATGTTATTTTGAGCATAGTTTTCAGACGTGCTGCTTTCAACCTTAATAAATAAAATATGTGCAAAAGGATCCCGATAAATATTCTCTCAAAAAAATATCCAGATAAATAGTTTTTGTTTTGATATACCTTAACATCATATTTATAATTGTGTAGTATACCTTTTTCGTAAGGTCATCTAGGATTCATTAAAAGAGAAGGAAAAAAATCTTTCCCAGGACCCTTTGAAATGTAAATGAAAATACCCGTGTATTTCTGGTGACATTCGGAATTAAGCTTCAGGAGGATTTCTCATTTCATGTTCTGAAATGAATGGAAATTGTAACCTTTCTTGGATACTATATGACATATAAATGCACAGTATAGTGTATGCATGTACACCCTTACTTGGATACTATACTACCATGTAAATAAGCAGTATAATTTATGAATGTACTTATGAAATCCTAGTTTGTTGTAAACTTATTTATATAAAAAATAAAGAAACTGTTTCTAGGACATTTGAAATTTAAATGAAAATACCTTTACAGTGCTGATAACATGTCAACTTAAGCTTTAGAAGGATTTACACAAGTAACTGTCTCGAAGCATATATTTACCAATCAGGCCAACCTCACTTTGCTAGGTTTGCTTGAAGCCTACGGACAATCCTATTGCATCCCGGTGTTGGCGAGGTGGGTAAGGAGAGGGTAATCCTTGCAGGGAGGATTTATGCTGAATGTGTCAATGCTTCGCACGTTGGCAGTAAGAAGGGGAGAGGGATATGAAAATGATGTTACTAATGCCCACTGATGTACTTCCTAGCAACCGGTTTTTGTCCTCTTTGACATTTTGGTCATCCCAATGTATCTTTTCATCTTCCTCATGGAACGTGAAAACTCCCATCTGCTGTCCCTATTTGCTGCCCTAATCTATGTTTTTGCTCTTCTGTAAGAATCAAAGAACATATTTTAGTTGTGCGGTCATGACTTTCAGAATTTGGAATTCCATCTCCCCACACATGCGAGATTGTCTTGGCAGAACTGCCTTACCAGGCAGTTATTAGAGTACTACAGGAGTGCACAAAATGCTGAATAAATTTTGGATGGCGTCCCATGCTGAACGACCATCCTTTGGCTTTAAAAAAGGGGCACAAAATGTCCCCAGCAATCGATCGTTGTTCCCTTTTCCTTAACCAAGTGATAACCATCTTATAAAATCTATATGGAGTTCTAAATTCTGCGGCTTGGCTTTCTTTTTTCCTTCTCACCAATGATTTGACTCTTTGTGCCACCAATTGGGGTTGATAGATTGTTCGGGTTATGCTTATCTTGATTTTTTATGAAGTACTAAATGCAATCATAAAATAAGGGGAATATGGTATTGGTTTTGATTCGTTATTTTCCCTATATTTTATCATAATGGTGAGCTTTCTGGAGTTTCTTTCTTTACAATACTCTGCTTCCGAGCTGTTCTATTCTGGGAATGCCATCAAAACATTATTATTTGCTTTTTTATCACTAGGAAATACATCACTATTTCGTTATGGTAATATTTCCTTTTTAGTTAGCTAATTTCCATCAGAACTTATAAATTTCCTTTACTTTTCCTTTATTCTTCTTGATCTACTGAACAGCGAGACGTAGTCTCTTAGATGTGTTTATTTACGCCTGTGGAACCCACCGAACTGCAACCATCGGTGAAGTCTTATACAAGAATCATCTTCCAAGACCATAGAGATTGCGAGCTGTCTGGTCGGAAGCACGGTGAAGAATCCGTTTCCTTTATTTTATGTGTGCTATTTCCGTTTCGACTATGGACTAATCTAACAAGTTGACACCTACCACCCCACCCATATTTTGGAATCCTCCAGCTACCTAATCTTTCTATTTATTTCTATGGTGGCCCTTGATAAAGTTTGCACATCTTATTCTCCCCACCCTTTAAAAGGACGGTCTATCTTGGACCGCTCAAAAGTGCGCAGTTCAAACCCTTCGGTCCCCTTTCACTGCATCTGCTTCGTATTTTTCCTCCCCTGTAGCTGCGTCAAGGCTCTCTGAATCGAAAATATACCATAGTTTGATGCGATGTCAGTCTCAAGCTTGATCCTCAGTTTGACGACACTGTGCTGACTTCGCTTCTCGCAACCAAATTGATTTTGTGCATCCAACTCATGTTTAGAGCTCGTGTTATCTTGTGGATTCATGTTTCTATTTTATCGCAAAATCTGTTGAAACTAATTTGCTATTTGTTTCCAAGGAGTATGCAGAGCCATTTGCAAATTCAATTTTCTCAGAAAGAATCTTATGATAAACAAAATAATACACTGTATATGAAACTGTTACATGACTTCTATTCTGCACAAATATCTTTACACAAGTTTGAAGCAGGCTCACAGGTGGGGAGTGGCCCCTCGGGAGCCTCTTCACATCACTCGGCAACTGGCGGTGTTGTCGTCATTGAAGTAGTCAGTCAGTCGTGGTGGTAGGGACTGTGCTGGAGTGTGATGGTGGAGAGGATCATGGCAGCAGTTTACATAGTAAGGAGGTGGCATAGCAGTAGCTGCCGCAGGGTACATATTTGGTGGATATGCATTTGGAGTTACCATTGTTGCTGGTGCTGGATATGTGTTTGTCGGTTGATATGAAACTGGAACCATATATGGATCCATGGGGTAGTAAACCCTGGGGAGCGAGGCCTGTGTATAAACAGCTCCCTGCATCATGGTCGGGTTTATGATGTAATTCAACTGAGGAAGCGGTGCTGCAACCGCTGCTGCCGCAGTTGTGGTAGTGGTCGTCACCACTGTATTCGCATTCTTCATTACTTCTTCAGTTTGCTTTCCACCAGTATTGCCACTGCAGCTGTCGGCTGCCTTTGCACTCTTGTCAGCCTTCTCCACATCCACCTTTTTCTCCACTTTGTTGCCTTTGTTCTCTTCGCAGCACTTCGAGCTCTTCTCCTGGTCGCATACGGCTTTCCTATCGCACTTCCCATCCTTCACCTTTTCTCTTCCGTGTTCTCTGGTTTCTTATCTCCCTTATCTTGCTTCTTGTCCTCCGTGGGCAGCTCCTCTGCAACCTTGCCACACTTTGCGAGTCTTTTGATCAACGTCCCCGCATCGACGTTGCCCGTCACCGTCACCCGTGGGAGTGTTGGATGGATCTCCATCTTCAGAACACCTATGTGTACGAAGCAAAACCCTGATAAGTAACACATGGAACCGATAATGCCGAGACGAATGTCGAAGGCCAAGGGGTTCTCATCACCTTTGATGCTCAAGGCTTTGAGCACTTTCTTCTTGCAACCGTCACAGCAGTCCACGGTCACCTTCAGCTCGATCTTCTGTAGAATGCAGTCAAGCATCAAATGAGTGGGATACATCTCTTGATAAAAATCAAGATGTCGGTATTGATCGAAGCCGAACATATCGGCTGAATGTGTACCTTCAAGTCGTCTTCTTTCGCCATGGTTTGCTCGAGAAGAAGACGAGGGGAGCTCGAGGTGGTGGGGCAGAAAAGGCGGGTGGGTGTGGTGCCTAAGGGTGGTTGTTAGGGGCTGTGAATATATACTAGTGGTGGTGGGGTGGGTCAGCGCAAGGGGAACATTGCGCGGTTCTTTTATGTTAAGGCCAACCCAAATGCACTCTGGATTTGACCCTTATTCCTGATGTATGACAGGAAAGGAGGTTCGGACTCGCATACAGCTTCAAATCTTGTACATCGATCTCATGATTGTTTATTATTTTACCATCATGGGTGATTCTCAATGGTGCCTCCAAGCTTTTGCGGTAGGTCCTATATGATCCTAGACTTTTTTGCATTTGTTGATCTTGCCCCATGATATAAGTATCTTTCTGTAGGTTCTTCTACGGGCTTGTGCGCATAAGGCGGATCCCGATGTATGCGAATTTGGGGTACGCAATTGAATACCCTGCATAATTTTTTGTGGTTATTGAGGTTGGTATTTAAAGTTGTGATTGGATCCCAAGATTGGCATTGGAATCTATGAGCAGTAGGGCTAGAGGGTTGGCGAGATTTTGTTCTCTCCTTGTTTGCAGCTTGCCATCACTTGCTAGATTTGAAGGAGAATTTGGATTGGTTTTCAAGGCCTATATGCGTCGAGCGGCGGTAATACTGTCTCCGGCAGTTCGTCATTGGTTGAACTGTATGTAGAGAAAATGTTAATCTTGGTGTGGCTGGTTTCAGTAGCCCGGTTATCGAATTCATCTAACCTGGGCTGTATTTTGGCGGTGGTCAATTGGACCCGAGCCTAACAAATTGTGAGAGTCAATCATCCTCGATAACAAGATTGTTACAAAGTTGGTGCATAAGCATGTTAATAAATTTTGAAATGCATCTTTTGTCGGATTTATGCTTTTGATTTAGGTTTTTTTGGGCAATTTCTTCTGAGGAAAGAGTTGGCACGTGTGTGAAACAGCTCATGTGTGAGTGCTTCACGTAGGGAAAGCGTGTGGTGGGACGAATCTCTGCAATGTCCCCTTTTTTTACTCGTCTTTTCTCAGGAGGCACTAATTGCTTTCTAATTAATGTTTGTTTTCCGGGATTAGATGATATGGATAGAAGAATTATGTGCAATGGAGCTGTCAATGTAGGAGGGCCGTCCCCCCACTTTTGCTCCTTCTTTGACCATTTGAAAAGAGAAGAGAAATTTAATAGAAACTTCATAGGAACATCTCCTGCAAATTTGATTCATTTCATAAGCTTGGTGTGAATTCGCGTCGCGAGCTGGAAAGGTGGTGACTTCGCCATTGATGGTATGTTGTATGCATTTGATGTTATCGACATGTCGGTAAATGGACTTGTCGGTTTTGTATTGAGGTACGTCACCCTTTTTGCTTCGAGAGAGAACGAGAGAGGATATAGGGATGGGGAGATGGGAGAGGGCTCCCTAGTGCGAGTGAGAGCGAGATGTGTCTTCCCCTCCCGGAGGAGGTGTATATTTATAGGACGTGAATGCACCTTGCACATCCCTTAAACCCCATGCCCAGCGAAATGGATTCCCGCAAGACTTGGTCTTGCCGCAACCGCCGGCAACGGTTCTTGACCATGTGGTCGTTGAACCCGTTCTTCAGTCTAGTTACGCGGTCGCTTACTTGTAATGTATACATTGGATCTTTGGTCTTTCTGGCAGTTGTCCTTAATTCTCTTATGTCCCGTGGAGTCGCGGGTCTTTCCTTTTTAAAAAATAGATCATGTGGGGAATTTAAATGAAATCTGGATTAATTCATGATAATAGGTGTTCTAATAATGAAATTCTAGCCAAAAATTGAAGCAGAAAGTGATTTTTAATTTACATTCTACATTATTTTATTGATAGATAATAATGCCAATTATTCATTAATGAATGATATTTGGAAACAAATAAGATGGGAGAAATATATTAAATAAATTGAAATTTATTTTTGTTTTATAAGAATATATGAATAAAATAAGAGGTTTTCACAATGAGCGCATGGCTCACGAATTTATGATTTGTAAAAATAGAAAAGGTATTCGTATTACAAATAAAATACGATCATACCATATTCATTTAATTTTTTTGTGAAAATGCTTGTTTATAACGAGAAAATGAGATAGCATTTGCAAAATAGTAAATATTTCGTTCAATATGATTGTGAATATACGTAAAATAAGGGCGCTCATTATAACTCTAATGAACTATGTGTTCATTAAAAAGTTTTTCTGTGTGTAATTAGGGATCTTTTATAAGACAAACCCTAAAAACTTTGTAAATTACCTTCTCGATCCTATATTCTTTGTTGTTAGCACCTAAATCTCACAAACTTGATAACTCTTACACCGCAACTCATCTAGAAGTTAAGCGCAGATTTCACAAGGGTTCGTAGGGTAAGAGTTAGCAAGTTTGCATGGTTCATGTAATAATTTGATGAATACATGGTCGAAAAGGTAAGTTACAAAGTTTTCAAGGTTCGTGGTGTAAAATTAAAAATCCCTTATGTTTATGTTTTGAAATTTTGAGAAGGTTAAGATGAAGTAAAATCATTTGATAATTTGACCAACTACCAAAAAGGGCATTGCATCGACTTGTCATCAAAGTTTAGGTCTAAACCACTCTTCCTTTTTCTAGTAAACATTGTTTAATTGTCTTCAAGTCAATGTTTTCGGATGTCCAGCTTGGTTCTATGGATTTGATTAACGTGCTTTTCACATTGATTAATTGATTATATACCACTTTAGCATCTTAGAAAACGGGTTTGCAACTTTTTATCTATATACCTTTGTTCAATAGTTGATTACAATAATCACAAAGATGTTCGCAAAATCTGATATTTATGCGTTCATAAGCACAATAACCTTTAAAAATTTCAGTTTCAAACTTGATATATCTCAAGAGGACAATGCCTTGGATTCTTCTAAGAATCAGATTCTTTAATGGTCATAGCACAACTTTTGATGCATGCTCTTGAGAAAAATGTGAAGAAACTTCATAGCATGATTCTTCGAGATTTCGTCTTCAGATTTTGGCGGTCGTGACAGGATTTTTGCCCAAACAAAGAGGAGCATTCACTCGATTCCGCTGTTGTATTGGGTGTACGACGTTTACGAAAGAGATGCAACGATCTTCAAGTTCACCACATGCTCGCCCTTTCTTGTAAAGTGTTGATAACTCGGTCGTCTCTTTTAGGGTTACAATCGATTGGAGCAGATCCCTTTCATAGGTGGGAGATCATCTCCTTTTGTATGTGCTAGTCGACCAATCTCGTCTATCCCTTATTGGTTGCAACAACTGTAGAACTCTATGTTGCCTTGGCTGATCAATGTTAGATTTCTTATCAACAGATCTCGACCTTCGTTGGCATGTTCGAGCAAGTTGGTTTGTCAGTTGGTTATCAGTAGGAGAGAGTTCTCATGGCCAAATACTTTTGGATCTTCAACATGTTGTAGGTGGTGGAGATCGTGACTTTTACTGGCATGGTCGAGCAACTGTCGAACTTCAGCTGGTTGACTTGATCTTATCCATTACCATCCTTCCAGTTGGATAGGTGTATGTGAGAAGTCAGTGTGTCATGTGAGATGGTTGACCTCACATGCCATGCTTTTTCCCTCAGCATGTTGCTTCGAACTTGAGGCTCGGTGCTTTGCTTGTTCAGCCATAATGCTGAAGGCGCTTCATCTTGCTCGATTAGTGTCAAGGTTGAAGCTCGAGTATGCACCAACTTATATGGATATGTACCGATACACCGGAGAGGCCCATGCCCCAAAAGTTTTCAGTGTATAATATGTATCGATACTGATAAGGATATGCAAAGGAGGAGGGCACTGATATATATGAATCAGATATAAGCACTTGATCTAGTAGAATTTGACTTATGCGGTTATCTTTGATCTATCTATCTCTCTCTCTATGTGTGTGTGTATGTGTGTGTGTGTTGATTTAAACCTTTGTGCTTGATTTTATGTAAAATCCCCCTCCCCCCCATTATTCACTGTTCGATTGCTTTTTGAAAAAAAAAAGATACGTTACTATAGTTCTATTTTGTTGTTACTATAGTTCCAAAGAAGAATCACTTCATTTGATTCTAGACATAGCCATCAACGTACACACTTGACTGCTCTCAACTCGATCGGCCCGACGATGTCAGAATCTGTCGTTATCGCATTATCGATCATGAATGGGGAATCGGTTCAGTCAAAGGAGAAGCTCATGGTTTCCATATGATCTAGAACTGGAATGACTTTCCAACTTGGGGATCTATGGAGACATGTTACACGTGAGGTGTTTGAAATGGGATTAAAGGAATATATGCTTTGCTTATCTTTGGAAGGAAAATCATGATATAAATCATTAAGCCTAAGATTAGCAATCCGTTAAGGGGGAGTCAAATTCTTGCGGTTGAACTTTGGAAGCATAACTTTGCCTTTTTTTTCCTTTTGCCTTTTTCTTGGTCCATTATATTAAAGGGGTGCTTTTTTAGTCAAACGTTGCTTTAATTGGAGAAATCACAAAGTACCGACAAAAAAATTCTTTTGTGTAGTATACATTTTTATCATTTATTTACCCTCCATATCAGGCCTTGGATTATTGGGACTAAACATGTAACGATTCAAGATGACTCGAAATTAACTTATTAATCTCTCTCGTCAAATAAAAAGTAGTGTTATTTATGTAAACAAATCGATGCTTTGACAAATACGGGTATAATTACTTAAAATGAGTGGGTATTTACACAAATCTGCATATTAAGAAATGTTATAAGAGGAACTAAAAATCATCAAGAATTTCTTTTTTTAGTTTTTTGAGTGAAAAAGGTGAAATATAAAAAGAGAAAAAATAAAAATAAAAACGCCGTCTGTGGGAATCGAACCCACGACCACATGGTTAAAAGCCATGCGCTCTACCAGCTGAGCTAAGACGGCTTAGTGGTAAGGAAACTTTATCAATTATATATATCGTTTATAAATAAAGATAATCACCGGCATTAAGGGATAAATTATGCGTATCCGTATTCATGTAATAAGAAAGGAATAAATACTGTAGCAAGATACAATACATGATTTAACAATGATGTTTACCACCTATATTTAAGTCTTGTCTCTAGATCATGAGACATTAGACCTCATCTAAACAAGCCCTTAGGACCTGTATAGTTGGTGGGTTGGGATGGGGTACATCGGTGTACCCCTCCTTCCAATCCTCCCAATCCTCCTCACAATTTACTATTCACAAGGGTAACCCAACTCAGCAACCAAACAGGAGGTCTGCTTTGACATTGCAGTATTAATAACTAATTTGTCTCGAGTTTAACTATAGAATTTTTATAAGCAAATTGTTATAGCATGAAGCATGTTGAGTTCAAGCTCAATTGGACTTATTGACAACCACCAAAATATTGAAGCTGGAATTATCAAGCAGTAGTCTCCCACTCCTATATCTCACTCTCTCTTTGTAATATCATATGTCGGATTTTATTTGAGGTGTTACACGAACATGCTTAAGTTAATTCATAATTAATTTAGATAATATAGTTGGTAGTTTGAAAGGCTAGATAAGTAAATAATTTCTGTCAAGTTCCGAATATATCATTCTCTAAAATCAAGACACTTTACACTTTTACCATTTGCACATAAATGTTCAAAATGTTATCAATGTGTTTCTATGTACGTTTGTGTCGTTTTTACATTTATTTTACGGAACTCAAAAGTTATTGATATGCTAGTTAAGATATGGAAATAAAGTTTATATTCCTATTCGTTCCAATTTGGACGTAGACATATTATATTTAGAATCATTATAAAAAGAAACTCGAATAAGCATATGTTACATACATATGTGATCAACTATCCATTAGTTTCTCCCTATATATCCCAACCATGATCTTGATCAGAAAGCAAACTTTGATATTTATAGATTGATTTGTACAATTAAGCTATTGACAAAACCTTGTATAAAAGGAGAAGTTCCCAGCTGTAAGGAGGAGTCGAGCATCGGACTCATCATCCACAAAGTAAATTGAGATCTCGACTCTCTCATGAGATATTGGGAAATGATCTATCAAGTGTTGCATCTTAATGAATTATAGAGATCCGTCTCTCTCTATGATGTATGCTTCATGCTAGTTAAAAATGGCAAAGCCTTCTCCCACTGTAAATATGGTTAGTTACAAGGATTATTGCTCAAATATATGATGAAAGATTCGACTAATATGCTAGAGTATGTTAACTCAATCAACAACTCCAAACTCCTGCTTCAACCCATTTTTCCTAGCTAATACGCCATGTGAGGAATGCCCAAGAACAAGTACATCATGACTATACCGAGGAATGCATGATGGGGACATGGGAGGCACACTACATATGCCTGATAAGGCTAGGAGTACGTGCGACATACCTCCTTAGAAGAGAGATGAGACATTTCGTCCGATCGAGATTCACCATTAAAACGATATTTCATGAATCCATGTACTCAGCTATAGTGCCATTCATAGTTTATGATTATTTTTCAGAATATAAATCATGGAAGTATATATCAATAAGTACTACAATCATATTATTTTTCATGCTCACTAACAATTTGACATGTTCTAAAGTCAAAAAATATACAATACATGAACTAAGTATTATCACAAAAGCTAACAAAATGTATATGTAACCAATGAAGTTGAAAAAACTAATATACTTGTACAAAAACATACCAATAAAGATTGCACATTGAAATTTAGTGCAAATGTAGAAACTTCAGTCAATGTCGCTTAAAAACATATAAGTACTTCAATGGACTTTCAGAACTGTACAAGTGTGCATAATGCTTAGTATGAATAACAACATATTAGAAATTAACTAAAGTTTACTATAGGACTCATCGAAGAGAGATTCCCATTGTCCCTTTACTCTCCATCTTTATAGTTATGTGTTCACTATCACAAACACAGTTTAAATGGCATTCCGACTTTCATGCAATTTCTTATTAGCACTATGCAACAATGGATTCATGCTCTTGTGCACTAGATTCTATACACAAATGGAAAGAAAAGAAACATTCATATTGTGTAGAAAAATAAGAAAATCAACGGAATTAATTTTATTCAATGGGTCGAGTTTCTCAAACTAAAAGCATATGGATGATAATTACACAGTAGTCGTCAATAGGACTCTTGAACATCAAAAGGTTACAAAATAGGAATTACCATAATGGAAATAAAGCTAAAATATAAAATACGTTAATGCCTATATTGATCCAATGACGTCAACACCCCCTATCAAGCTGGAGCATATTTGTAGATCATGCTCAACTTGGAAGTCAATAATGAAATAAATTCTATCGAAGTGCTTTTGCAACGATATTCACAAGCTAATGATCCAAAGAAGTTTGAGGAGTAGTTATCTTCATTTCTCATATGACATCTCAACTAAATTGGCGGTCCGTCTCAATATGTGTATCTGCTCATAAAATGTGATTGATGCTAATGTAAGTAGCATGCTTGTTGTCACAATAGAAAACAATTAGAGTAGTAGCAGACAACTTGAAATTTTATAGAAAAGAGACAAGACAGATAATCTCACGTACTTCTTAGGCCATAACTCTGTATAATGCTTCTGCCTAGATTTGCATACTACAACATGTTTCTTGTTGTGCCATGTGGCAAGGTTTCCACTGACAAACATGGCAAAACCAATGGTGGATTGCATGCCCATCCTCAGAAAACTTGTGTAGTTCACATCTGCTTGAGATGTAATATCAGTGTGCCCATTAAGCCTATAGAAGACGCTTTCCTAGGGAATCCTTCATATATCGAAGGATTAGACGAATGTACTGCTGATGGTTTAATGCATCTTCTCCATGTACTGATTAGTTTTGCTCGCAACATATGAGATATCAAGCCTAGTCATAGTAAAATATAGTAGTTTACGCACTAGGCTTTATGTACTGTGTAGTACCCTTAAGCAAGGAATTGATGGATGTAACATGTCTACGTGAATCTGTCAGAATGGAGGATGGTTTATAGACAAGTAACCCAAAATCGGCAAGATTATCCTAACAATATGTTCTTTGTGACAAACGTGATCCATTTACCATGTGTATCATCTCAATACTTAGAAAGTATGAAGACGGACAAGGTCGATAGTGATAAATATCTTCTAGAGGAAGGCCTTGGTCTCAAGTATACATGTGTTATACAATATAAGTATAAACGTACTTCAGCGATGTCATCTAACGAATACATAATAGTTAGATGTTATCCTAAAAACAAATAGAGATAATCTCTAAAGTGAGTTCGTCGAAGAAGGCTCATGGACTATGCTTTATGCGATATGTGGCCTTACATAGTCAACATACATCCCCCCCCCCCCCCCGATGGAGTATTCTGGAAGTTGTATAATATATACTTCATCCTTTGGATCTCTATAGAGCAAGACATCCTTCACATATAGATGAAACATGGGCCAATTCCCATTGATCGCAATTGAAATAATTGTGCAAATGGACCCCATCCTTGATACTGGAGAAAAGGTTTTAAAATAATCGTGGTCATGTGTCTAAGTGAACCTTTTTACCTTTACTCTGGCCTTAGTCTTCTGATTGTTCCATTAGGTGAATGTTTGGTTGTAGAGAACCATATGTGAGCAATTGGAGTCATGGATAATGGACATGCCATAAGGCTCCACACGTCTCTAGTAGTAAGTACATCCATCTCTTCATCCATGGCTTGTTTCCAACCATGAACCTGGAGAAAAGTGTGATGGTTTTAAGGAATTTCATTGTCATGAGAGCATCTGTAAATTTCTTTCACAGCTACATAGATTATCAGTAGAAGTAAATAAGTGAGAAGGGATGTAGAACACATTTTCTCTTGGACTTCTATAGAATAATATGAAGTTTTGAAGGAGCATCAGACTTACAGTAGTGAGGTCACTTGAAAAAGGCTCATCAACCTACAAGATAGGAACAAGTAAGAGGATCGACTCATATTGTATATGGTGCTTCCATTATAAATATGGATTAGCAAAGGAACTCCAAAATCTCACTAACATGCTTAGAGAAATTACTATTTTTTTTATAAAAAGTAACATCATAAGAAACATGATAGCGATGACTGACATATCATGACATATCATAACATCTGTAACAGAAGAAGGATTATAGAATATCCAAGAAGCAGATAAATTATCTCCATTATGGAAATTATGAACAAAAACAATGCAACCAAAGATCCATAACAGAACAAGGAAGGGTTCCTCATCTTTATATAGTAAAGAGAATGGAGTTATCCCATTGAGGACGGAAGAGGATGCTTGATTGATGAGGTATGTTATAGTAAGAATTACATCTCCCCCAAAAGGTTTTGGGGGCCTTCATGTGAGTACGGAGGGTGCGAGTAATGTCTAGAAGATGACGGAGTTTCCTCTCCACCACACCATTTTGCTGCGAAGTATATGGACAGGAAGTTTAGCGAAGAGTACCCTAAGTGGCAAAAAATATCGTCAAGTCCTATTGAACAAACTCAAGAGCATTGTCGATTGAAAATTTTAATGCATTAGGATCTAAAAAAGGACTTCACAAATTTATTTAAGTATGACCTTTTCTTTATTAAATATACTAAAGAAGATCAGTTATAATCATCAAGAAAAATAATAAATACTTGTAACCACCCACAATATAGACCAGACAAAGGCCCCCAAATGTCATATTGAACGAATGAAAAAGGCAAGGCACGATGATGCTCAATTCTCCGAGGAAAGGATATTCTATGATGTTTACCAAACTAACATGCTTCCCGTTTAAAAGTCTTCAAAAAAGTTAATAGGAAACATCTGCATGCGAACTCTAGTGGATGGGTCACCAAGACATAAATCAGAAATGAAGACAACAATACCATAAAAACTAGAATCGATAGGAAAATCAAGATAGTTTAGATCATTCTTCTTACACCCCTAAAAAAAGATTTGCATTATTCAGATTTATAAAATAATAACAGAAAACACTCATAAAAATTACTCTGCAGTTGAGCTCCACATATTAACCTATGTACATATATTAAGCACAAAGGAAAATCAGGAGCACGAAAGAATCTAGAGAGCTTGAGTTTGGATGTGAACTCCGCAATCCCAATATAAGTAATCAGTGAATATGCATAGTTGGTTGAGTGAATAAATTTCACAGTAGATGAAGGTTCTGAGGAAGTCAGAAGGCCGCCTTCTCCACTCAAGTGAGTAGATGCTCTAGAGTCACTTATCCATGCTGACTTAAAAGCATATGCACAATTGACTTCTATACCTGAGATAGTAACCATGCTTTTAGTAGGAGTATAGTCAGATGTATGAGGGCTTTGTAGAAGTTGCATGAGCCTACATAAGTCGGGAATATAAATTCAGATTGTTTGTCCATGTCATGTTCAGTAGCCATCTTGATGTATCATAGTAAGAGAAGAGGCCAAATTGGCATGTGAAGGCCTGCTAAATTTTGCTCAACACCTATAAGAAGGGTGATTGGACATGTTATTGTTACTGTAAGGAATACCAAGTGTCCGGAGTCATGGCATCGACCTCCTCGAGAATCGAAGCAACCACCACATCTGCATGTCTTAAGAAAAGCATTCTTCTTATAGTTGGAGTAGGACTTGACTATACAAGAGAAGTTTTGAGTTGTTGTAGGCCGTCAAAAGCCACCTTGATAGAAAGAATTGATCCGTTATTATCTGGTATCGAGGATGTATTTTGGTAAAAAAAACTTGTAAACTTGCCACTCATGTCACTCTACCACATGTTTGGCCCAACTTGCGAGCTGAAAGGTTGCGAGTTCCTCATATAAAATAGTGATATGTTGATAATACTCCACTAGCAAGAATCTCCCTGAGAAGCATATCAAATCCATATACAGATATATGCAAGGTGGGATTTTGTTGTCTATTGAGAGTAGGTTCGAGTTCATCTTACATGCACTTGGTTATCTCCTTGTACAAGAGATTGGCTACGATGTGAGGCTCACCATTATTGGTCATCCTTATCATGACTCGGCAATTTTCGCACAGCTAGGAATCATGTTCCTTGTGTGTATGTGTGTGTGTATACAGAGAGAGAGAGAGAGAGATGTAAATGGGGCTGCCCCCAGGGAGTAGCCAACCTGGCTACTCCCACCCCTATTTTTCCCTTATTTTTTTCTTTTTTTGGAAAATAAAAATTTGTATATTCATCATTATATCCCTCTCACATTCTATTAAAATTTCGTCAGAAACAGAGACTCCTACGGCCTCCATCCAAACCATGGCCGATTTAAAAAATCCTGCGACCGTTAAAAAAATGACGTCTGGATGGAGGACTTAAGAGTCTCTGTTTCTGACGAAATTTTAATAGAATGTGAGAGGGATATAATGATGAATATACAAATTTTTATTTTCTAAAAAAATAAAAAAATAAGGGAAAAATAGGGGTGGGAGTAGCCAAGTTGGCTACTCCCTGGGGGCAGCCCCATTTTACCCACAGATATATATATATATATATATATATATATATATATGGAAAACTTGAATTGAGGTGGCACCTTTCTACAAAGATGGTGCGACACCTCTGTTTAGCCGTCCGATAATGATCAACGTCTCTCATCAAAACCACTAATTCTCTCCCAAAACCACTTATCTAATTGGAGTCTATATGCCAAATTTAGTAACATGTCTCTCTCTTTCAATTTGAATCCCGAATTTCATGCTATATAATAGCGTATTCAATTAATTACTAAAACGACCATACTAAACATAGTGGCGCTCACGATCGAGAGCCCCACGCGCAGGCTATGGTGCAGCCGCAAGGAGACGAGGTGAAGGTCGGTGCGGCCAAGCTGCTGGTGGCTACGACTTAGTGGTGCGCGACTGAAGGCAAGGAGGTGGCGTGGCGACGGCGAGAGGTAGGCCGACACACGACCAAGTCGTCGAGGCAGAGGAGGCGGCGCGGCTACGGCGAGAGGTGGTCGGGTGCTAAGGTGGAGAAAGAAGAAGAGAGAGGAAGAGAGAGATGTGGGGGATGGCAGAACAGGGGATTTCACAAAATCCCCTGTTTTGCATGCATTTGTTTAGGGTGCGCGAATAAGTGATTAATCGGTTGATGAAAGTTTGCCAAAAAATTCAAGAAAAATCACCGTTGCGTTCGCAACGTGTGATTTATCCGTGAAAGTGTGATTTGTTTGGTGATTCTGTAATTGGAAGAAGATGAATCGAGGAGAGAGAGAGTGGGTGTAGAAGAGGAAGAAGAAGAGAGGAAGAATCGTCTCGCTACTGGAAATCTTTATTTTTTCCATTACAATCTTTATATATTTTGATACCTTTTAATGTCAAGTTTTAAATGATGAGGACGATTTCTGGGTTACTTTATGTATTGCATTTAAAAAATATGTTATTTTTAGTTTCGTTTGTGCTACTTTAATTCTTTCATTTATGTTATACTTGTTCCTGATATATACATTTTTTGGACCAATCTGAATATCCATGTTACATTTTTTCACAAAGTTTTATATTTATGTGCTATCCATGCTAAATAAATAGTACATATTTCACTTTCATATACTTTATTTTACATTCTGTTTATAAAGTTTTACGTTCATTCAAACGCATGACCAACACTCGCTCAAAATGAAGACTCGTGGTACATACCTATATCATTTCATTAACATATTTTACAATTGTAAAGTATGTTTTACATTTAACTCAGTTATTAAACAATTGTCTGATATTTTCTTACAGTTATTTCCATGCGTCTAATTGAATATTACTGATTCACTTTATATTTTGCAGATCAGCATAAAAATTTTACAATATGAGCGTGGATTTTACAAAATATGCACAAAGTTTACAATGGCTGACGAATTTTGATGGACCCATGACGTTGGGAAACATATTGGATGGACATATAAAATAATTTATACATTAATAATAAGCAATCTATTTTACGAACATCACATGAATTTTACAAAACAGAAACAGATTTTACAAAAAAAGTATCACAGTTTACAAACATTGCTTTAACAGAATGTTCTCAAATAAGACTACAAAAAGTTTCAAAATAAATAATGCGGTTTAGAAAAAAGATTACGAAATTTACAAAAAAATGTAATTACAAAAGCACATAATAAAAGCACCTTATATTTTAGGAAACACATCTACACAAAAAATACAAATCTTCGTCAGATTTGGACATTTTTGCGAATATTAGTGGTTACGCGTTTGTAATTTATAACACAGAATTGTAAAATATCTTAAGCATTTGTAAATTGTTAACGGTTATTTCAAAATATGGACATTTATTTCATCCGATATTTCTGGAAAATTCTGTACGTCACTCAATATATACCTAAATATAGAATGATCAATGACGTGTAATTTACCAAATTAGCAATAATTTAATCCAGCACCATAATAGGAATGTTAGTTGGCACGAAAACCACCTAGTGGTTTCAATCTCATTCGCACACGCATCATCCGACGGCTTAAGATGGCACCTTTCCATAGTCAAGGAAAGGTGCCACCTCAATTCAAGTGCACCCTATATATATATGTGTGTGTGTGTGTGTGTGTGTGTGTGTGTGTGTGTGTGTGTGTGTGTGTGTGTGTGTGTGTGTGTGTGTGTGTGTGTGTGTGAATCCTTCATTAGGATGTAGATATTCTTCTAATCACTGGTGAACACCTTGAAGGTCCAAAGACCACAGTATATAATTTTCTGTACACTTCAGTTTAGTCGAAGTTAGGGCTATTATATAACTCCCTATCGACATGACATTAGGGTTCCATGCTATAAGAAGCTCTACCACGTAAGAAAAATTCATTACCCTAGTCCTCTTATTTTTCTCCATATAGTATTAGAAGTTTGGTCTTAGACCACTGCTCTTACCTTAAATCCACCACCACCTCTCCCACACCATGTGCCACCATGCTGCGACCACAAGTGCATCTCCTTGCCCCAACACCATGCTTTAATAATACCTCCATGTCATGAATAAGCGGTACACTCACCTCCAGTCAATCGAACGGGATCCTAACGGCTAGTCTAGGAGGGCATGCGGTGTCTGACAAGTCAGATCCGACAATCAATGTATCGATGTCTCTGTCAGCTCTCGGATCTTAATAAACCAACTAAGACAACAACCAACACACAATAATGATGAAACAATAAAAGGATACAGGTGAAATTTATTATATCCTACATAAAGATGTGTATAGACTGCAAGTGTAGGGGTCGAACCACTGGGAGCAAGTCACGGATAGGCTTATTATTGTTTATTGATTAAAATAAACATTGATTGTTTTTATACTTTTTTAGACTTTTGATTTTTTATGCGGTTTTAAATTATATTCAATTTTTATGTAGTTTAAATGTTTTATATTTTTAAATTATAAAATTTATTTTTCCTTTTAATTATACAAAAGTTTTATCTCTCTTTTTTAAGGGTATAATAAGTATATATATGGTAATATGTATATTTTAAATAAAAATATAAAAATATATGACACATATATAAGAACAATCCGTTTTATTTTAAGGATTATAAATATATACAGGGTAATTATAAATAATAATATTAATAATAAGTATGTATATAATATAATATGTATATAATATATATAGGGTTTTATATTTATAAATATGACTATATATACTGAAATTATAAAATAAAAGGATTTTGTATTTTTTATATTTTTTCTACGTTTTTATTATTTTTCTTGTAATTTTTGTTACATTTTAGGTATTTCTAAATCTTTTAAATGTATAAAATAGGGAATAGGGTAAATAGGTTGGATTGTCTTGGGTTTTAAAAATAGATAAACACTTCAAAATTTTCATTGCAAGATATTTTTTGAGAAGTACATGAAGAATCTTGAAGACATTTCTAGCCCTTACTTTTGGAATTCTACTATTTTTATCTACACTACCCAAAATTTGGGATGCCTTATTGCAGAAAAATAATGGAGATGATCTAAGCTTGCATGAATTAAATTGATCAATATTTTTCTAAGCTACTTTGTAGATTCGATTGCTATATATTTTTGGAGAATCTTAAATACTTGCATAAACTACATTGAAGACCAATCACATTCATACCTTTCTCTCCTCTTTTGTCATTTACTTATTTTTACTCCATTAAAAATACAAAAAGATGAACATTTGGCTTTGCTTTTCTACACTCATTTTCATATTTGACCCTCATAAAAAAATTCAAAAAAATTATTTTCATTTTATATTTCTATTTGTATGCATATCATACTGCATTTTTTTACTCATCTTTCAACCAAATAAAAAATTGCAAAATCTCAAAAAGCACAAAAATACATCTGCATTACTATTTTTGCCTATTTTCCAAATCAAGAATTGGTATTACAAATAATAAATACAACTAATCCGAACCGCGCAACTAAGGACTCACCATCCTCTATATTCGACCTTGGTATATTTACCAAGTAAAAATTGATCACTAAATAAATTACAGAAATTTGTGATTTTTTAGCATGGCTTTTTATCTTCCTATACCACGACAATTCGACACTTTTATAGAGAGATAAAAAACATGTTTTTCAATGAGCATGGGGCCCAGCCCCTCGGGTCTGAGGTCACTCGTCCTATGGTCCATTTAATTTGTTGGATGGTAGGTTGATCCGTAATCCATGACCCAACTCTAACCAATTGGCATGGGGATGACTGAATTGAATTGAAACATTAATTTTTTTAAGTTGGGTGCTAAAGAAGGAACACAAGTAATTAACAGTTACCGACACAAAATAATGTGGAAAATGGATATCATGAAGACTGGGAGTATAAAAAGTGATTCGGAGCTGACAATTCTTGGATAAAAAAGCGGATATAGCACAAGACACACATAACAACAACATGAGGAGTAATAATCGTCACAAAGAGAGAAATTTTATACAAAGAAAGATTAACCAATGTGTTGTTGTAAGCAAAAAGAGTGGACATTACATGCACATATACTTGAAAATTTGTTGGTTTTTCGAACAATTGAGATATTATCATACAAGATCATAATTTGGTATATGAAACATCTTATTAGCTCTTTATTTAATCGGGTTAGCAAGACACAGGATTGAGCCGAACTTGCTTCAAGTTCCGATAATTATTTTAATGGGTTAATTTTTTTTGTTCAAACCCATCCTATTGTAATTCGAGCTCGATTTTAAATTGGATTCCTGGATCAAGATTACGACATGGGTGGGACTAGACCTGGCCAGCGGGCTGCAGTCTCGCCCGCCTAGCCCGCTCGTGGGGGACTTGTGCTAGGAGATTTGGGTATGGGCCGGCCTGGCCTGGCTCACAAAAATTAAAAACTCTATAAATATAAGCTGAATAATATATGCATTAGTATAACACTCTTCAAGTTTTTCATATGTAATACTAGTTTTGAAT
The DNA here is from genome assembly GCA_037367405.1 of Ottelia alismoides. Taxonomy (NCBI): domain Eukaryota; kingdom Viridiplantae; phylum Streptophyta; class Magnoliopsida; order Alismatales; family Hydrocharitaceae; genus Ottelia; species Ottelia alismoides. The sequence continues at coordinate 272,801 of JAZKJV010010144.1, forward strand.
AAAATTTAATTGTTTACGTCAAGTAACATGCAAACTACGTATATTAGTTATATAAAGTATAAATATTATTAATAAAATCATTTATACATATAAAATACTATTAAAAATTCAATAGAAAAATAATGAAATGAGCCATGAATCAGCTCATGGCGGGGTTTGGACAGTGCTTTTTGAACCTCAGCTCATTCAATCTGGCCTATGGGCCAACCTGACCCACATTTTGGCCAGGCCTAGGCAGGACAAGCAATCTAATATCATATGTTCCACACTCTTGAAATACAAAGATACTCATTCTTGTTTGAATGAGTATACATCTAAAACCTTTCTTATCCCCTTTACTCCAAACATACACCTTTAAGTGAATTTTCACAAACTCTTGTCAAAGCAAACAGGACGAAGAATTCCGATGTCGATATCAGCTCCGGCTTTCCACCCCTTCCGCTTCCCTTCTCGGCCGCCATCCATTGCTGTTACATTCCTCCTCCACTGTTATGGGAATATATTGGAATGCATTATGAGAGCCCAAGGGTTGCCTTATATAGGAGAAGAACCATTGGACAAATTACAGAAAGATGAAACAAAAAATAGAAAATTACATATATGACCATACTAAGGATAGTAACTATCTCAACACTTCCCCTCAAGCTGGAACGTAGATATCAATAAGACTCAGCTTAGAACAACATCTCTGATAAGGTCCTCTCGCTAGAGCCTTTGTAAGTATATATGTTGTCTGGACTCCAGAGCTGACATGCGTAGTAGTGATAATACCCTTCTGTATCATGTCACGAGTGTAGTGACAATCCACCTCTATGTGATTCATCCTCTCATGAAAGGCTGGGTTATTTGCAATGAAGAGTGCAACATGATTACCACATTGGAGGTGCATGAGAAGAGGCACTTCTATAGTCAGGTCGGTAAGAACGGATCTGACCCGCATCATCTCTGTACTAGCCTGTGCCACGGCCCTGTATTCCGATTCAACACTTGATCTAGCAACCACAGTCTGCTTCTTACTCTTCCATGAAATAAGAGAATTCCCTGTGAATATAGCAAATCCAGACGTAGACTTTCTATCTTTTGGACACCCAGCATAATCTGCATCTGTGTATGCTGTCACTTAGAGAGATACGCCTCTGCTGAAAAGAAGTCCAGTACCAGGTGAAGTCTTCAAATATCTTAGAATCATATGGACTGCATCCATATGTGCCTGTCTGGGCTGCTCCATAAATTGACCCACTTTGCTCGCAGCAAATGCTATGTTCGACCTGATAATAGTTACATATAGTAGCTTGCCAACAATCTCTCTGTACCTTCTCTTATCGACCTCCTCAGTATCATCATCATAGAACTTCATGCTTGGGTCAAGCGGAGTAGTTATAGGTCTACAATCTGTCATGCCTGTCTCTGAAAGAAGATCTATAACATACTTTCTCTGGGTCATTACAAGACCTTGTTGATTCCTGACAAACTCTATTCCAAGGAAGTAACGCAAATATCCAAGGTCCTTGGTCACAAACTACTGACCTAGGAAGTCCTTGGCACCCTGAATACCCTGCTCGTCATCCCCTGTAATAAAAATGTCATCAACGTAAATAAGAATGACTGTAATACCTCTATAGGTCTTTTGTATGAACAATGAGTGATCTGCAATTGATCTCACAAACCCATGTTGCTCTATCAAGTCTGAGAGCTTTTGAAACCATGCTTTTGGACTCTGCTTGAGGCCATGGATAGCCTTGTGTAACATGCACACATTCTGACACTCCCCCTCAGCAGCAAACCCAGGTGGCTGCTGCATGTAGACCTCCTCCTGTAGGTCACCATAGAGGAATGCATTCTTCACATCAAGCTGATAAAGAGGCTAGTCTCGTGTTACAACAACATCAAGGAGAATACGTAAAGTAGAATGTCTGCCAACTGGGGAGAAAGTATCGTGATAGTCCACCCCATATGTCTGGGTAAACCCTCGTGCCACAAGTCTCGCCTTATAGCGATCCACACTGCCATCCGCACGGTGTTTCATGGTGAACACCCATTTGCATCCCACGACTGATGTAGCAATGGGAGCAGAAACAAGACTCCACATACCACGTGACTGTAGCACAATCATCTCCTCCTCCATGGCTAACCTCCATGACTATCTTTGAGAGCTTCCTGATATGTTTGTGGTATCTGCACGACTGATAATTCTAGCGTAAATCTCCTGAAATCCTCTAACAACCTGCTCAAAGAAATATGGGCTGCAAGAGGGTAAGTAGCACATGCTCGTTTATGCTTTCGCAGAGCAATTGGTACGTCAAGATCATCTGTCAAGTCCTAGGCATGTATATTTCCCTCGAGAGGGTTCTGCTCCTCCTGTTGTACAATCATTTTAGTAGTGTCATCAGTAGAACTAATATGTTCATTACATACATGAGGCGTGCCGGATGATAGGAAAGGCTTGTGAGCTTGGCGAATAGAGCGAGATCTATGAGGAACATCATGAGGCAAGAACTGAGGTGGTGGAGGTGGTGGAAGAGGAGCAGTAGGTGAAGGTGAAGGACCAATTGTAGGAGGTGGTGTCATGTATGTCTCATTATCAGAGTCAGATGGAGTAAGTCTGTTACCTATAGGAGAAAAATACATGATCGATTCAAAGAAAGTAACTCAACACTCACAAAATATTTCTAGCTCAGTGGATCAAAGCAGCGATACCCCTTCTGGGACGAGAGTAGCCGACAAATACACACTTGACAACTCTAGGAGAGAGCTTGTCACGTCCTGGAGAGACATCATGAACAAAGTCAATGGATCCAAACACACGAGGTGTGAGAGAGAAGAGATCCTTCTCGGGAAACGCAATCGAGTAAGGAATCTTCTCTCCTAACACAGAGGAGGTCATACGATTTACCAGGTAACAAGCAGCAAGGACAGCATCACCTCAGTAAGCATGAGGAGCATGGCTCTGTATCAACAATGTTATGGTCACATCAAGTAAGTGACGATGTTTGCGTTCGGCAACACCGTTCTGCTGCGAAGTGTAGACACATGAGGTCTGGTGAACAATGCCATGGTATCTAAGGAACTCGTAAAGATGTAAGGTGTAAAATTCCAAGGCATTATCAGAACGTATATACTTGACATCTGCAGAAAAAAAATATTTTTTTATTTCATTAAAAAAATTCTCGATAGCGGATCCATCCTCATACTTATTCTTTAATAAGAAGACTCGGGAAAGTATAGAAAAATCATCGACAGCTACAAGATAAAAATGGCGTCCTTCGAGATCAGGAACACAACTAGGACCCAGATGTCTAAATGAAGGAGCTCAAATAGCTGAGAACTGCTCCGACTCTGACGGGATGGAAAAGAGGAACGGTGATGCTTTCCAAGTTGACATGCCTCACACTGAAATGATGATCTCGTAGAAATCCAAGGGAGAACATGACAGAGCTTTTGTAGAGGAAGATGTCCAAACCTAAGGTGCCAGAGATAAGGAGAGACAGGTCCAGTAGAAACATTAGCATGAGGAGGTTGGACGAGTCTGCAGAGTCCCCGCTACTCATTGCCATACCAATCATCCTACCCATGAGTATCTCCTGAAACATGAGAGATGAATAGTCAAAGACGGACGACAATGCAGATTCTTAGTGATCTGACTAATAAAAAGTAAATTCATTTAAAAGCAGGAGCATATAAAACATTCTTCAAACGTATGGACGGTGTCAACTGCACCTCCCCCTGTCCTGTAGCGGGTAAGTGATCGCCATTAGCAATGACAACCCATCTGCCAGGTGGTATAGCCCCGTAGGACTTCAGTTGCGTTCTGTCTCCACACAAGTGGTGAGAAGCACCAGAGTCCACAATCCACTCTATCATGTCTGCATTCATACTACCAGTAAAGGCATAGGTGATACCTGAGGAGATCGAAGATGCTCTGGCTGTGTAGCGGTATCTGTGGTGGTGTCAGCACTAGGAGTCATCATCTCTCGAATACGAGAGACAATATCATCCAGGCGTGGATCAACCTGCGGAGCTAAAACCTTTGAAGACATAATGTGCTCTGTGCTCGACCAGAAAACATGATATCCATGCTTCTGATAGCATGTATCCTCTACATGTCCAGGCTTGCGGAAGTAGGTATAGGGACCATGGTGGCATCCACCGCCTCTTCCTCGGGGTGTACGTCCTCTGGACTGGATCGTCCCACCTCGACCACGAGAAGCGGCCATCGCTGAGGAGTGCGAAGACGTGGCTGTCGACGGGATAATGAGCCGGTTGAGACAGCTATAGGCCACCTCTATAGGGGGAATGGTTGCTCCAGTAAGAAGATGAGTACGTGCAACATCATATTCTCTATCAAGTCCATCCATGAAGACTCCAACCATTGTGGAGTTCCTATACGTCTTCTGCTGCTCAATAGACACTGTAATGGGCATGTAGCTATGAAGTTTCTAAAACATGCCACGCAACGAAGAGTAGTAAACATGCAGAGGGCGACCATTCTGCTTGGTGTTGTAGATATCAAACTGTAGTTGAAGGATCTTGGTCTCATTCTTCGCTTGTGCATAAGTGGATGCCAAAGTGTCCTACATTGCCTTGACAGTGGGCTGAGTTAGAATATCATTTGCTATTTCTGTAGCAAGAGTCCCACAAAGTCAAACTCGCGCATACGCATCATCTTGCTTCCAAGAAGCATTTGCCCCAGTCTTATCCATTTGCTCTGGATCTGTCATGTGCTCCTTGTTGTTGCACTGCATGAGGGTGAGAAACTACATGCACCATAACTCATAATTGGTCCCATCCATCTTAGCGATGGGAGCCGGGCCCTTGAAGGCTCTGATCGAGAAGATGTCACCCTTGTATGACATAATGATAAAATAAATAAATAACGGAATTCAAATGGAAAGTAGACCGATATAAACGAGTCTACAAAATCATATGAAGGATTGGTTGTACACTTGTACCTATATAGTCATACAACCATCCTTGCTAATCCTTGTTGCTAGATGGAAATTGTGTTTATGATAGAAAGCAACTCACATAAGTTCTTGTTAATGGGATCAAGGGGCAGGGCACGAGGTGGGGAGGAGGGATTCTGATTGCAGGGACGACAGATACCTGCATGCAGGGGCGCAAGGACACACAAGGGCGTGCAAGGACTTGAGGGATGTTGGGGCACTGGTTGCCTGGACGCTGGTCGCTAGAGGCGCCTAGGCTCTGGTCGCATGTGGGGACGCTGGCGTGGAGTGCATGGTCAGGGGTTGGGTCGGGAGGGGCAGGGGCACGTGTTGGGTAGGGATTCAGTATTAGGGTTAGGGATGGATACGGTAACTCCGATTTAAGATCGTCGCTCCGGTACCATATTATGGGAATATATTGGAATGCATTATGAGAGGCCCAAAGATTTACTTGTATAAGAGAAGAACCATTAGATAAATTACGGAAAACAAAAATTAGAAAATTAACATAGTACTAAGAATAGTAACTATCTCAACATCCACCCTCCCTCCCTCGTCCGTTGTCTCCCCCGCTCCCTCGTCCGTCGTCTCTCCCGCCCTCCCTCTTCTCCGCAATCCCTCTCGACGCTCGAGCTCCGCCATCGGAGCCGGAGCGTTTCACGCCTCGATCCCTACTGTCGGAGATAGAGGACGGGAGGGGTGGGATACGCCGCAGCACGAAGCTCTCCTCAAGGGCTGGAACCAGGTCACTTCCGTCCTCCAGGACAAGTTCGCCCTGGCGAGCTTCGGTTCAAGAGTTGGATTACTGTTGGCGTTTGTGGAAAAGATGAGGTTTTTGCGATTGCTGAGTTGTTTTTGGTGTATTCAGTTAATTGGGTATGTCTAAAACGGCGGCAAGATGTCTTTTTTTTAGAGATAGGTGACTTCTTGAGCTGTCTTTCTTCAATGCCAGTGATTTAGCATGCTTGAAATGGCAGTAAATTAGGGTTTTCTGGGACCAAAATGCGAGATGTTATGTTTTCCTGCAAACCATTTACTTGGTATGTCTGAAGTGGCGGCAATAAGGTTTCTTTTTTGGAGGTTGGGATTTGGCTCTTGCTCAGTTATATTTCATTTGTTGAGATGGAAGATGTTTTTTTCTTCAAAGGTTGTTCAGTAGTGGTTACTGAATCTTCATAATTGGGGGTATGCTTGATATGGTGGCTAAGAGAGACCTCTTTGCGTTAGAATGGAGGATATATATACTGATATTGAGTTGAGATTGTCAAACAACTGCTGTTTTGGCAATCCCAAACAGTGATTCATCTGGATTTGGAGTGTGTGGACAACTAGCCTTTACATTTTGTTGTAGAATATATAAATTTCTGTATGGCTTAAACTTTTCCATTGAAATTTAAAAATCTGAACATCTATTAGTAAATGAATTTTGAATATGTTGTTTGTGGAGCAGGTTTGTTTGAGCCTTGTGTTGTTCAATTATATATTTTTTGTAGAAAACTATTATTACTCAGTTTAGGTGGCTTTAAAATGGACTTGATTCTAATTACCGGCAATAATGCCTGTTCTGAAGACCTGGCAAAAGAAACGGAATATGTTATGTGGATTTGCTTGGATCTCAGAATATTTCTCTAGATTTAGATACTCAAGTTTACCCAAAAAAGGACCAGAAATGGTCGAATACTACTTAAATATGCCAATGATATGCTTTTAAGATGAATAACTTGGTTCATGGCTATCAACCTGAAAGCTACTAGTTTTGAGAAATTTTATGTTCTCCGCATTTTCTTGACCACTATATTCACTAATATGGAAGGAAACACTTAATTTCTGTGGGGGGAGAAGTTGTGTTTAATCCAGGAGTGGGCATGGGTCAGAACTTTTCTGTTATACTATCTGCAAGTTATTTTCTCTTTTATTTCCTCACAATATTGTTATTTTGAGAGATTTTCTTGTATTTTTTATTTTTAATTATTGAGCCTTGGATGAAGTAGCTAGAAGATATAGAGATGGATGAATCATCAGAGGCAGTGGCTGTGGAGATAGCGGCACAAGGAGTCATCGACAAACGGGTGGATGAGATGGAGGGAGGTTTCATGATGGCTTTGGACTACATGATCCAACTGGCAGAGAAGGATCAGGATGACCAGGTTTATAGAAATGTGATTTCCTTTTACATATCTATTAGAACTTTTGGTTGCCGACCATAGTAATTGCCATTTATATAGATGTTTAAAAACTGTTTCTTTTTGTTTCTTTTCATCAGGCGACTTAGATTTCCTTTGGATCAAATGGGAGTTTTGTTATATAGCTGGTTCAGTGACCTACGCATCTTGTTAAGTAGTTTTGCCATGCACCAAATTCGTATAATGGAATGTAATTTAGGTGTGTAAAAAATAAATAAAATATAATGTGGAAAACAAGGAGAAAACCGTAGATCTATGTGGAATCCTATTCCTTAAAAGAACAATATGAAAACACAGTAAGAAATCTTGAATTGAGTATTCTGTTGAATTCTCTCAGTGAGTGCATGTAGCCTGTTGCTCTTATTGTGGGCTAGAGTTTTCTTGTGATTTCATAGGGACTCCATGATGCAAATAGAAAATTCGGTGACGGAAAAATAATTTGATCGGTGAAATTGTTTGGTGGAGAAGAAAATGGAGGGGTTGAGAAGAGAATCTCGTCGGAAAAACGAGGGGTGTTGGAGAAGAGAAAACGTGAAGACCACGTGGGGAAGGAGAGGGACTAGAGAGAGAGATAAATCTCAAAATTTCATATAATCTGACATGTTTAAAACAATAGCCTGTCATCCCTTTATATAGGAGGGATGAGATTCCAAAAATAGAAATTCAAATTTAAATTCAAAACCACTTATCCTAATTTGACTCTAATCGACTAACTAATTGATTTGAAATAAATTCAAATCTCTAATTGACTCTAACTAACCAAATTGAAATTCAAATTGAAACTAATTTGAGATCACAGGCGATCTCTTTTATTTTAAATAAAATAACGACGACTCAAATAAAATTAACCTCTAAATAGCGGATAAAATGTAGAAAATGAGGCCCTATTTATCCGTTTCACGCTGCATCAGTTCTCCTCCGCTTGAAAAATTCGTCTCCCGACGAATTGCTGGATCTGCAGGCTTGGAGGTTGATAAATTTAAACCAGCGTTCTTGATCATCCCATGGAAGAACTGGTGTGGAGCAAACAGCGGAATCCAGGCGTGCGTGGGGCGATGGTTGGAATCATTGACTTTGTGACGGAAGAGCATGTGTGGCGCAAATGCCGGTGCCCACTCGGATTTTGTCCTATCGATGTGGTGCTTGAAAATTTGGTGGGGCATCTTCATTTCGTGCTTCATTGTCTTTGGAGACTCCATAGCAAAGCAATAGCACAAGTAGAGTAGAGGAGGAGATGTGGCCAATGAATTAAGCCATGAAGCCTTTAAATAGGTGAAACCCATGATCCTAATCCTAATTGGATAAGGATGCCACACAAATTTCTTCCTTTCAGCCCTTCTTTTTAAATATTCCTGTTCCAGGGTGGTGGAATGCAATTTTCGTACCCCTTCAATCACATTATCTCCTCTTAAAGGCCCCCTATCTTTTCCCTTTATGCAAAAAGTCTTAAAATTAGATATGCTTTCGCAATTTTTCGAAATTGCTCCCAAATCCCTATTTCCACGGGATTGGTTCTTGGGGAAGGGCCAAAAATCCGAAGGTTGGGTTCTTCCTTTCCTTGATGTGGGCGGCGCCGAACCCTCAGATTAGGGTTCCGACGATGTCAGCGGCTCGAGGCTGCGTCAGGGAGGCATCGCCGGACCTCGTATGGGCGGTGGCGCGCGACTCTCCAATGGTGGCGGCACGCGGTGAAGCAGGGACCGCGAAGGGACGATCTGCGGTGGGTTGCTGGCGGCATTGGGTGGGGTCGTGGGTTGCGGGGAAGGGGTTGCGGAGTGGCGCTGGTGATGGGAAGAGGTGGAGTGGGACGGGGGAAGGCGACAGCAGGGCGGGGGTGGTTTGCTGGGGTTGGGGGTTGTGTAGCGAGGGATGCGGGGTTGGGGAAGGGAGGGGGGTTTGGTAGCGGTACAGGAGGTTCTGAGGTTGCGGGAGAGGTTGTTGGGGCCACAGGAGGAGGGGCGGGGTTTGCGGCGGGTGGGGGCGGCGGGGAATGAGCCGTGGGGGGTGCGGGGGTGGTGGGAGAGGGTGCGGGGGCTGGGGGCTGTGCCGAAGGGGCTGGAGCTTCGGGGGCAGCGGGGAAGGGTAGTGGCAGTGGTGGTGTTGGAAGGGTGGAGGGAGAGGGTTGCAGCGAGGCTGGGGGGGCGCTGGAGGTGTTGGGGCTGCAGCGGGGCTCCGCGAGAGGGCTGCGGGTGGGCCGTGGGTCGAATTCGGCGGTGTTTGCAAGTTTGAAATCATCTGGACAGCAAGCAGATTGTCGTCTTTTCCTTCTGGAATGACCTGGGCAGCGAGCAAATCCTCATCGACGGCGAGTTTTTCTTAGTCAAAATTCTGAATAGCGGCTTCGGTAGTGGAAGACTTTGATAGGGCGACACATAAAGCCTCAAAATCAGCCATCATATCTCGACATTTTGACTGGAAGTCAAGTATTGCGCTCATCTCCTTGTCATAAGCTTCTTTGGCTCGTCTTTTCCGCTCCGACGAATGATGGTCTTTCATCGCATGTTGACGCGAATGTCTGGACGGATCGTCAGATCGTGAGGACGATCGGTAGCCCATGCTCTGATACCAATTGATGAAAATAGAAAATTCGGCGATGGAAAAATAATTTGATCGGTGCAATTGTTTGGTGGAGAAGAAAATGGAGGGGTTGAGAAGAGAAACTCGTCGGAAAAATGAGGGGTGTTGGAGAAGAGAAAACGTGAAGACCACGTGGGGAAGGAGAGGGACTAGAGAGAGAGAGATAAATCTCAAAATTTCATATATTCTGACATGTCTAAAAACAACAACCTGTCATCCCTTTATATATGAGGGATGAGATTACAAAAATAGAAATTCCAATTCAAATTTAAACTACTTATCCTAATTTGACTCTAAACAACTAACTAATTGATTTGAAATAAATTCAAATCTCTAAACTAAATTGAGATAACACGTGCTCTCTTTATTTAAAATAAAAATACGACGACTCGATTATTTGTAAATAAAATGAAACTCTAAAAAAATAGGAAAATGAGGCCCTATTTGTTGACTTCGTGCTGCATCAGTTCTCCTCCGCTTGAAAAATTCGTCTCCCGACGAATTGTTAGATCTTCACGCTGCGTTAGAGAATTTAATCTTGAAATAGTTGCTTCAAATTCCCCAATTAGATCCCTTTCAATGTTACGTTCGTAATTTTTCTCCATTGAGGGGTACGACTGCAAATATTCTGCCCCTTCTCTTGAAAGGATACCATAGCATAATATATCCTCCAATTGTCCCTTTTGATAAATAATTTTGGGAGAAGGATTCTTTTGCAATTTCCTCAAAGCATATCCTTTTGAAAACGATATCAACTTCTCATCCCTACATTCAAGGGATTTGCTTTTCTCAGTAGGGAGTTCCTTTCATGGGCGGCTAGGGTTCTCTTTCCCTTCAATCTGCGGCGACGACGTCGTCGCGGTGGAAACTGCACGTCATGCGCGTGTCGCGCAGGTGGTGCACTGGCGAGCGGTAGCGGGGACTTGCGGTGGCAACGGGGAATCGCAGGGACGACATGCGGTTGACACGTCGACGGTCGGCCGCGTTGACGCGGCTGGGGTTGGACGGGGGGGGGGGGGCTACAAGGGTTGTAGGGGCAGCGGAAGGGGGCGCTGGCTTTGGAGGGTGTGTCGCAGAGGGGGCGGGGGCGGTAAAGGGAGGTGCGTGGGCTGCGGCGGGAGGGGGTGGCAAGGGTGTGGGGGTTGTGGCGGAAGAAGGCACTGGGGGTGCGGGTGCAGGGGACTGTGTCGGTGCTGGGGCTGAGGCAAGTATTGTGGGAGGTGCGTGAGGAGGTTCTGGGGGTGTGAGGACGGTTGTGGGAAGGGGTAGCGACAGTGGGCTTGGGGCTGGAGGTGCGGGGTTGACAACGGGGATGGTAGGAGGAAGATCTGGGGCTGGGGGTTGCGCTGCAAGGGATGCGGGGGAGGCGGGATGGGCCGGAGGCACACGTGCGTTGTCGGGAACCTGTGGGAGGGTCGTAGATGGCGTTCTGGTCCATTTCTCGTCTGTTTGCAGATCTGAATATACCTGGATAACAAGCAGGTCGACGTTTTCCTCCTCTGAAACGGTCGGGACAACGAGCAAATCATCCTCGATGTTGTTGTTTTTGCCTGACGCGGTCTGGACAACAGCTTCTATGATCGCAACTTTTGATATGGCGGCGCATAGAGCCTCGAAATCAGTCATCGAATCCCGTAGCTTTGATTGGAAATCAAGCAATACGCCCATCATCTCCTTGTCGTAAGCTTCTTCGGCTCGCCGTTTACGCTTCGACGAATGATGGTCTTTCGTCGCATGTCGGCGCGAACGTCTGGACGGATCGATAGATCGTGAGGACGATCTGTATGCCATGCTTTGATACCAATTGATGCAAAATGATAATTCGACGACGGAAAAATAATTTGATTGGTGAAATTGTTTGGTGAAGAAGAAAATGGAGGGGTTGAGAAGAGAAGCTCGTTGGAAAAACGAGGGGTGTTGGAGAAGAGAAAACGTGAAGACCACGTGGGGAAGGAGAGGGACTAGAAAGAGAGAGATAAATCTCAAAATTTCATATAATCTGACCTATCTAAAACAATAGCATGTCTTCCCTTTATATAGGAGGGATGTGATTCCAAAATAGAAATTCAAATTTAAATTCAAAACTACTTATCCTAATTTGACTCTAACCGACTAACTAATTGATTTGAAATAAATTCAAATCTCTAATTGACTCTAACTAACCAAATTGAAATTCAAATTGAAACTAATTTGAGATCACAGGCGATCTCTTTTATTTTTAAATAAAATTACGATGACTCAAATAAAATTAACCTCTAAATAGCGGATAAAATGTAGAAAATGAAGCCCTATTTATCCGTTTCACGCTGCATCAGTTGCCAGAGTAGAGATCCCTCTGAGCTAGGGCATGATGCTTGAGGGGAGAGGGCGGCAGATGGGGGCTATGGTACAGGTGGGGTATGAGAATTCTGATTTAGGATTGTCGCTTTGATACCATATTGAGAGAAAATAATGAATTGCTTATACACGAGGCTCTAGGGTTCTCTTATATAGAGGGGAAATTTATTGGGCAAATTACGTAAAGAAGATGGAAAGAAAAGAAAATACATAAAAGAAATAAAAAATAACTAATATCTCAACATGCCTCTTATCATTGCACTACATCAAGCTCATGAACTTCATTACCAACAAGTTTTATTTGGTCCCATCCATCTTGACAATAGGCGTCAGACCTTAGAAGGTGATCGGTGATGGGACTTCAACCTTGTTCTGTGATATAATGCCGGAAGGAAACAAAAACTAGGGTCGGAAGACTGATTTATAGGTTTGAAATCATCCTTTTCTGGTCAAAATTCACCACAAAATATCCTTGGATGACTTCATATCACGCAAGATGCGTAGTGGCAGAAACAAGAACTTGTAACAACCCTAGCGGTGTCTCATGTTAGCCATGGTAGTGGCAGGGGGTTGTACACCACGTGGGAGGCCTCATGCGGCAAAGGGAGACCTAGTACGATGAGTGAAGAGTCCCGCACAATGACACTGGGGGTGTTGGGGCGGCGTTGAAGGGGAGCGCTGGTTGGGGATTGCGCAGCCACGAGACAACGACAAGGAGGGGGTGCGCAGATTTCGTGGGGTGTTCAATACTAGCATCACGTTGCATCGTCCTAATGTAATGAGAAGTTGGCAAGAGCCTCTACATCGCTGCTCGGATGTAGTTTAAAATTTGCAATGATTCTCGCATGAGGAATGCATGCGAGTAAATGAGCTAGTTCCTATGCATTGACATCCATATGCAGTCCAAAATTTGTAAGGGTTCTCTCATGATGGACGCATACGACTAAAAAAAATAGTCCAAAAGCGGTTGCAAAGGAAGTTGCGGATATATAATTGGAATATTGACACTTTGGTAAATCGTTGGAGATAGTAGATACAATGGAAAGAAGGAAGATTCAGATACTATGTCTCCAATAGACAAAATGGGTTGGAGAAAAAGTATCGGAGATCGAGAAGACATGCTTTAAACCATGGGATCAAATTACGTTGAATTTCGGTCAAATTTCGATTTCGGTAGGCGACCGAAATTCGTTTGAAATGGCTTATATTGGACGAAATTTGGGGCCCTAGTTCAAAAATTGATCGAAATGACTGAAATTTCGGTTGAATTTTGGCCAAAACTCGATCGAAATTTCATTTCGGTCAATCACCGAAACTAAACCGAAATCCAACATTTAAGACCTTGCTTTAAAATTTGGTATTCATGTAAAGATAAGGGTAGAAATGGTGTTGGAGTGGTTGATCATAAGGATTTGAAAGATTATGTGGTTGAGGTGTAAATCCGGGGATCAGATTATTTTGTTAAATTTGATGTTTGAAGAAGAAATTCTGAATATCATCTCAGTTTATGCATCATAAATTGGTTTAGATGAAATTATTAAACAAGCTTTTTAGGAGGATTTGGATAAGATTATATAAGGAATCCTGCAAAGAGAGATGATTTGCCTAGGTGGATATCTGATGCAAAATTGGATTCGGCGATGGAAAAATAATTTTGATCGGTGGAATTTATTTGGTAGAAGAGATTGGAGGGATTGAGAAGAGAAGACTCGTCGGAGAACGAGGGATTTTGGAGAAGAGAATCGCGGAGATCGCGTAGGGGAGAGAGAGAGACAAGAGAGAGAGAGAATCTCAATTTTTCATATAATCTGACCTCTTTAAAACAATAGCCTATCATCCCTTTATATAGGAGGGATGAGATTACAAAAATAGAAATTCAAATTCAAAATCAAACTACTTATCCTAATTTGACTCTAACCGACTAACTAATTGATTTGAAATAAATTCAAATCTTTAATTGACTCTAACTAACTAAATTGAGACCACACATGATCTCTTTATTTAAATTAAAATGCGAGGACTCAATTATTTGTAAATAAAATGAGACTCTAATTATCGGACAAAATTAAATAAATAAAGCCCTATATATCCGATTCACGCTGCATCAATTCTCCTCCGCTTGAAAAATTCGTCTCCCGACGAATTGCTTGATCTGCGGGACTGAGGGTTGATAAATTTAATTCATCATTTCTGATCATCCCTTGGAAGAACTGGTGTGGAGCAAATGGCGGAATCCTTGCATGCGCAGTGTGTATGTTGGAGCTGGTAGCGTCATGATGGAATAACATGTGTGGCGCGAATGCGGGCGCCCATCCGGTTTGTCCCCTTGATATGGTGCTTGAAAAACTGATGAGGCATTTTCATATCGGACAACTCGGCCTTTGGAGATTGCATAGCAAAGCAATAGCACAAGTAGAGTAGAGGAGGAGACGTGGCGAATGAACTAAGCCATGGGACCTTTAAATAGGTGAAACCCATGATCCTAATCCTAATTGGGTAAGGAGGCCACCCAAATTTCTTTCTTTCAGACTTTCTTTTTAAATATTCCTGCTCCAGGGTGGTGGGCTGCAATTTTCGTACCCCTTCACTCAAGTTATCTCCTCTTAAATTCCCCTCATTTTTAACCTTCATATCAAAGTTTTAAGGGGCTGGACATCTTTACAATTTTTTCCAATTTGTTTCCAATCCCTACATGGATTGATTTCTTTCCATCGAAAGGGGATCTCAACCCTTACTAGGGTTTCATCTCCTCCACAGCCTCGATGGCGCTGTGTGTGAAGGCGGCGGTGGAGCGGGGTTAAGGAGAGGCTGATGGCGGTATGGGGGGGTCGACGTTGATGGGGCGGCAGTGTGGACGTAGGGGTAGCAGTCGGGGTGGCAGAAAGGGCCCGGGGGACTGGGGGTTGGGTCGCAGGAGGTGAGGGAGTGGAGAGAGCGGGCTCGGGGTTTGGGTTTGTTCCGCAGGAGTTGCGGGGGTGGGGAAAGCAGGCGCAGGTGGGGTTGGTGGGGTGGTGAGGGTAGCGACGGGAGGCGGCAAAGGAATGAGAGGTGGGGGTACGGGCGCGCCAGGAAGAGCTGTTGGGGCTGAGGTGGGCTTCGTAGAAGGTGCAAAGGTGGCGGAAGGGGGCGCTGAGGCTGTGGGCTAGCAGCAGGGGGTGAGGGAGGGGGTTCTGGCTTCTGTTTGGTGGGGGCTGGGGGTGCAGGGGTGGTGGGAGAGGGCACGGGGGCTGGGAATGGTGCAGGGGCGGGGCTGGACTGGTTTCTCGGGGTACGGGGGTGGCGGAAGGGTCCAGCGAGGGGGCCGTGAGTGGGAGGTAGGGTGATTTCAGCAAGGTTTGCAGGTCGGAATGTACCTGGACAGCGAGCAGGTTGATAGTTTTTCATCCTGAAATGGGCTGGTCAGCGAGCATATTGTTGAGGCGGCGCAGATTTCTTAGCTCTCTTCATCAGGAACTTGGACGGAAGTTTCACCGGCCCTTTTGACAATGATTTCTTCTAGTTGTCGCGTCAATGCCTCGAGATTCTGTGACGCCAAAGCTTGCATATCGGCACAAACTTGGAACATATTCGATAGTGTTTGTCTAACCTCAGCACGCCATGCACGATCATTGGAGCGAGATTCGTTGGACTTTCTGTGCGAACGTCTGGACGGATCGCCAGATTGTGAGGACGATCTGTAGGCCATGCTCTGATACCAAATGATGCAAAATTGGATTCGGCGACGGAAAAATAATTTTGATTGGTGGAATTTATTTGGTAGAAGAGATTGGAGGGATTGAGAAGAGAAGACTCGTCGGAAAATGAGGGATTTTGGAGAAGAGAATCGCGGAGATCGCGTAGGGGAGAGAGACAAGAGAGAGAGAGAGAATCTCAAATTTTCATATAATCTGACCTTTTTAAAACAATAGCCTATCATTCCTTTATATAGGAGGGATGAGATTACAAAAATAGAAATTCAAATTCAAAATCAAACATGATCTCTTTATTTAAATTAAAATGCGAGGACTCAATTATTTGTAAATAAAATGAGACTCTAATTATCGGACAAAATTAAATAAATAAAGCCCTATATATCCGATTCACGCTGTGATGCAGCGTGACCCCAAATTATGGGGCCACATTTATTTAATTAGTTAATCGTCAATTTTATTTACGTTTTTAGGTTGTCGTAATCGTCCAATTAAATAATTGAGATCGTCTGTGATCTCAACGTATATTTCGTAGATTTTAATTGTAATTGTTGGTCAATTAATTAGATAGAGTCTAATTAAAGTAATTAGAGGTCAATTTAAAGTTGTTAGAGTCCAATTAGGAAAGTCGGTTGTCAATTTAATTGAGTTTACTATTTTTGTAAACCCTCTCTCCTATATAAAGAGAGGGTAGGTCATTGTTTTTGATCAGTCCATTATGAATTGAAATTTGAGTTGATCTCATTTTATCCCCTCTCCTTCTCTCTCTCCCTCCACGTGGTCTTCACGGTTCACCTTCTCCAACCCCTCGTTACCGACGAGTTTTTCTCTTCTCAACCATTCTCTTCTTCTACCAAAAATCCACCAAAAAAATATATTATTATTTTATTCGACGCCGCGATTCTCAATCTGCATCAATTGGTATCAGAGCATGGATATTGAGTCGTTCCTACGATTCAACGATCCCGTGGCATATTGGCGTCTCAAGCTCGATCTCAACCGCGTATCTTATGGGCCGCAGGCACGTTCGCGTCAACGGAAGTACAAAAAGTGTCTTGCGGCATCCTTGAAGGTCCAAGCATGGCTAGACGCGCTCCCCGACGAAGAAATCGTCGCTGAAGACGATGGAACGGCTGCTGTCCAGCACTTTCCAGAAACAAACCCGTCGTCGGAATCGACCCCGCTGCCCCTGCAAACCATCCCGGCGACACCCCAGCCTTCCCAGGTACCTCTCCTGCCCTCCCCGACCCGCGCGGCCGTCAGCCCCACCCCGGCAACTCCTCAGACAACCCCAGGCCCTCCAACGCACCTCCCAGCCTCAACCCCCTGCGCACTCCCTCCCCTCTCTTCCCTCCTCCTCTCACCGCCCACCCCAACCCTCCCTTCCCCGTCTCCTTGCACCCTCAACTGCGCCGCCCACAGGGCCTCCCCTTCACCGCCCTCCCAGCCCCTCGCCACCCGCTCGCCCTACGGCCTCTCGCCTTCCCCCAAAACCCTCCTCCCGCTCGCCAACAGTCCCCGCCCCCTTCCCCTCTCGCAGATCTCCCCACACCTCCCCTTCCCCTTTCCTCCCGTGCCCTAATCTTGTCGCGTCATCGTCCTCGCCTTCGCGCCGCCCCGCGCGCGGGCTGCTCGCGACTCACGGCGCCGCCCCCAACTATCACGCCGCCTCTCGCGCCCACATCGACCGACCACGTGCCGACCACCGCGCGCGGCCTTGTCCGGGTCCCCGCGCTTCTCCGACGTCACCGCAGCCAACCACGCGCCCCCTCCAATGGTTGGCGACGCCGCAGCGCCTCCCGCATCGAGCCAGCAAGCCACCCGCGCCGCCTTTTGCCGATGAAGGCCGAAACCCTTACGGGGGTTGTTTCGGTCACAGGGATGGAATCCCCCAATTTCAGGGATTTGAAGTTGAGGTGGAAAAATTACAAAATAAAATTTCCAAAAATATTTATTTGCAGAAAGGTCCAAGGCTATAGAAATGTGAGGAAAATTGAAGGGGTAAGAAATATGCAGTGGTACCCCCCAATTGAAAAAAACTATAAACGTAATGTTGAAGATGATCCCATGGGAGGAAATTGAAGCCCCAATTCAAGGATGATTTCTCCAACTATCCACCTACATCATGCAATTCGTCAGGAGCCGAATTTTTAAAGCGGTGGAGAGTTGATGCAGCGTGACCCCAAATTATGGGGCCACATTTATTTAATTAGTTAATCGTCAATTTTATTTACGTTTTTAGGTTGTCGTAATCGTCCAATTAAATAATTGAGATCGTCTGTGATCTCAACGTATATTTTGTAGATTTTAATTGTAATTGTTGGTCAATTAATTAGATAGAGTCTAATTAAAGTAATTAGAGGTCAATTTAAAGTTGTTAGAGTCCAATTAGGAAAGTCGGTTGTCAATTTAATTGAGTTTACTATTTTTGTAAACCCTCTCTCCTATATAAAGAGAGGGTAGGTCATTGTTTTTGATCAGTCCATTATGAATTGAAATTTGAGTTGATCTCATTTTATCCCCTCTCCTTCTCTCTCTCCCTCCACGTGGTCTTCACGGTTCACCTTCTCCAACCCCTCGTTACCGACGAGTTTTTCTCTTCTCAACCATTCTCTTCTTCTACCAAAAATCCACCAAAAAATATATTATTATTTTATTCGACGCCGCGATTCTCAATCTGCATCACGCTGCATCAATATCTTAATGGACATGTGAGAAATGATGCTTCTGTGTATGCTAGTGTTCATAGAAACCATGGCTTCAGGGATAGAAATGAGGAGGAAAAAGTCATTCTTGATTTTGTAATTGCTTATGATCTTTTCATAGCAAACACTCTCTTCAGGAAGAGGGAAGAAGATCATTTAATTACTTATAAGAGTGACCCGACTAAAACACACCCATATATATATATATTACTTTGCGTTGAGGAGAAGAGTTTGTTGCTAAGACTGCAAAGTAATCCCATGAGAGAGTTTGCCAATCCAACATCGTTTGCTAGTCATTGATGTGCAAATAAAAGGACCGGTAAAGAAAAGAAGGATTACTAAGACCACTAGAACTAGATGGTATAATCTTCAATTGAAATTATCAATCTTCAGGGAGAAGGTTTTTAAAGACTTATCTTGGGAAGGTTTTTAAAGAATTATCTTGGGATTGTAATGGGAGGTGGGGTAGCATCTTGTATCTGAAGGGTAGTCAAAGAGATGCTAGGTGAGGTAAAGGGAGGAGTTCTTTGCTAAAAGGAGGCTTGGTGGTGGAGTGGAGGGGTGCAAGAGAAGCTCAAAATTAAAAGAACATGCTTTAAAACTGTCTACTGATAGAACATAGGAGACTGTCATAAACTACAAAATAACGAAGAAGGAGGCAAAGAAGACTGTAAGCAAAGCTATGTCAAAAGCTTATGAAGTTTTGTACAAAAATCTTGACTCTAAGGAGGACCAGAAGGATATATTCAGGTTGGCTAAAGCCAGAGAAAGAAAGATCAAAGACCTTTCTCAAGTGAGATGTATTAAGGATGAAGGTCACATGCTTGTTACTCAGAAGGATATATAGATTAGATAGAAGTAGTATTTCCATCTAAGCTTTTCAGAATTATTTCCATAAACTTTTCATTGTGTTATAAAATAGGAATGCAGAAGCGAAAATGATAAACATAGTATAAATAAAGAAAGATAAACATGAAAAACAAGATTTTTACTTGTAACCACCCTAAGGAGCGAGATGAAATCACGAGAGAATGCCTAGGGCTGATATTCTATTGCTTTTCTCACTGGATAGAATGGGTGTGGGGATTTATATATAGCCCCCACTGAGTCTCCACATCTCATAACTGGTAGATGTGGGACTAAACAACTGGATGGGGTAAATGGATCCTGGAGGTATCCAATTACTCATCTACAACATACAATGCACACAACCAAATACTCCAACACTCCTCCTCAAGCTGGAGCATGGAATGCTCAGCTTGGATAAACAGAAATCACAATACATGACACTACTGACAATATCAACTCAATGCACATAATTATTGACGGTTGTCGAGGACGTTGCTTCTCCTGACGTGCATGTGAGGAGGACGAACGGGCTGGAGTGTGAGTCTGGAGAAGTCTCCTTGTCGGAGCACTGGGTCTCCCCCATCTGTCTCAGAGAATGGTACTCTACTCTGAAGTCCCTATGATACCACATGAAAACCCTTGCTCACATGGCATAGGAAATGGTCCTCTACTCTGGAGTTCCTATGGCTCACATGGAAACTCTGTTCGAAACACCAAGAATGATGGGGACCATGACAAATGATGGCACACATGTGCACATCGAACTGCAGACTCGGAAAACATCTGAACATCGAGTCTGAATAACTGATCATCTGTAGAGTCTGGAAACTGGCTGGTCTAGAGAATCTGACATATGAATGGATTTATGACTCTACATACACTCCCTCTTTCTCCCATACTAGTCGGAAGACATGACATCAACTATGTTGGGAGAAGACAATAAAGTGGGGAAAAACATGAAACCAATAAACTGATAATCATCATTTTTTTCCAGCTTTTGAAATCATTTTTTAAACATTTTTTAAAGCCGTTTCATTATTTTATGGCTTTCTCAAACTGCGTACGACTTTTCTCAATTTTTTGTATGCACCTTTTTCCTTTCTTTTGTCCCTTTCTTTTTATTTTTTATTTTTTGATTGGTCCAATTGGACCAAAATACAAATTATTGGGATAGCAGAATAGAACAACACTCTGTCTCTCTCCTTTCTTTTTTTGTAAAACTGCCCAACTCTGGGCTCTCTTTTTTTTCTTCCTTTTCTAGCTCACTTTGGGCTCATTCTCTCTCACCTTTTTTTAAAATTTTTCGGCCCCTTTTTGGCGCTAACCTCATTAAGAGTTCCTTTTCGGGGAACCCTCTTCTCGAAGCAACAACTGTCCCGACGGGGGCCTTCATCCCGAACTGGTGGCGTGTATGGAGATCTACAAGGAGGGCACCGCTAGGGATCTCGATATCGAGGGGGAAGTCGAAGAGGCGCGAGGGACTGCATCATCTGGGAGACCTTCTAAGGGGCTGCACCTGCAGGGGCTTCGCCTCCCATAGAAGTTGTCGCATGGAGGTGAAGAGGAACGAGAAGGCAAGGAGATTACGTCGACTGGGGGGGTTTTGCATTGCTAGGGTCTGTGCCTGGAGTGGTCCTGGGGTTGTGCGATGCCGCCTGGGGCTGTGCGAGGGAGAAAGTACGTGCGAAGGAGGTCGCACTAGGGGTGCCTTTCCTTTTTTTTTGTTTTTTTCTCATTAACGTTGGGACAGGAGCCTATCACCTTTGATTACGCAACATCGAGATCTAGAGGAGTAGCGACGCACCTGCGCGGCTAGGGGCCACTGCCTAATACGCGAGCGTGAGGATCCGCTGAAGAAGAAGTGACCTTTGCCTAGGGATTCACCGCCAGACGCGGGGCTAGAGCAGGGATAGCTGGAGGGCGATGATAGTCTTACGCACCTCTTGGACTTCGATCTGGAGAAAGGTGCTTGGTTGAACTGGAAAGGGCTGTGCTGCTGCTTGAACTGGAGGTCATCTCCTAGCGTGACTGGAGCCATAGGGCTCGCCGCATACGCGAGGAAACTAGAGCAGGCACGCGAAGGGCTCGGTATGGGGCCATTGGCGATTGGAGAAGTCTTCTGCCTACAAGAAACAGAAGCAGATCTGGAGACAGAAGGATCTCGTACGCATTGGCGGCGCGAGATGTTGCTGGAATTTGGATTAGGGTTTCACGAAAGAAAAAAAACCCTAGAACTGATTAGAGAATATCATAATAATCTTTAACAAATAAATCTTCAAGAACAGGAATGAATTGAATCTTCTCTATAAACCGAATATCTAATAAATAAAGAGCATAAAACCACGAGAATCGAATCCACTTTGATATCAAATTAGAAAATAGGAATGAGGAAGCGAAAATGATACTGATAGTTTATTGCTTCTCACTGGATACAATGAGTGTTGGGGTCTATATATAGCCCCCACTGAGTCTCCACATCTCCAAATTGGTAAATGTGGAACTAACCAACTGGATGGGGTAAATGGATCTTGGAGGTATCCATTTACCAATCTACAACATAAGATGCGCACAACCAAATACTCCAACATATTGGGGAAGGAAATAGAGATATCACTTTGGGACATGGAAGGCCGTATCCCGATATATCGGCGATATATCGGTATCGACAGGTCACCGATATATCGCCGATATGGTCGATATCGGGTATCGACAGGCCAAAAATGCACAATCTCGGTCCGATATCGACGATATGGGTCAATATGTCGTCGATATATCGACGACATATCGGTATCGACATGGTACCGATTCCGATACTGATACCGATATCGATATGTCATTCCATGCTTTGGGAGATATAGCTAGTAGTGAAAGTTACTTGAATCGTGCATGCTATAGACGAATTCAAAGGAAGTAGAGGAGACTTTGAAGGTCACGAGACTTGGAAAAGCTGCAAGACCTGATGATATTCCTATATAAGTTTGGTATGTTTTAGGTCATCATGATTTGACTTGGCTTACAACTATTTAATGCTATTTGGTGAAGCAAGGAAATGTTCGAATATTGGAGGAGAAGCATCGTGGTACCTCTTTATAAGAACAAAGGAGACATTCGAAATTGTTCAAATTACAGAGGTATCAAGTTGATGAGTCACACTATGAAAATTTGGGAGCATGTGATAAAAAGAAGGTTGAGGCAAGTTTTCAAAGTAAAAGAAAACCAATTCGGATTCATGACAGGTCGCTCAACTATTGAAACCATCCACTTGCTGAGGATAACAATGGAGATTTATAGAGTTTGTTGGAGTATATGCATTATGCGTCACTTATAGTGTAGATGGGTAAATGGATCACTCCAGGATCCATTTACCACATCAAGTTGTTTAGTCCCACATCGACCGTCTGTGGGATGTTGAGACTCAGTAAGGGCTATATAAGAAGCCCTTCACCCTCTTGTAACAATTGAGAAAGTGAATGGATACATAATCCCTTTACGGCGTTCTCCCGTGGTTTCATCTCGCTTCTTAGGGAGTAGGATTCCATGTTAAAATTATGTGTTCTTCAAGTTTTATTTATTTATCTTTGATCAGGCTTCTGCATTCATATTTTCTAACATGGTATCATAGCGGATTCGATTCTCGAGGATTTCATGTTCATTGTTTTTATTCGAGATTCAGTTTATAGAATCGAGATCCAGTTCTAGGGTTTATATCAAAAATCTTTTTTTTGTACATGGTTCTGGGATTTTAGGGCAGCTCCATTTGTGTTCGATTTGGTTTTAGGGTTTCTAAGAAACCCTACTTTTGTGAAGCCTGCAAAGAGTTTCGTACAGATATGGAAATCTCGATGTCCTTTGCGTAAGGCAACTACCATTATGTTTTTCTAGAACCCTAGTCTTCCAGTTCCAGATTCAGTTCTCTAGGGTGATTGCGGCGCCATTGCTTTCGCTCCAGCAAGCTATCTCCAAATTTCAGACAACGCCTGGAACATCTTTGGCGGCAACCCTGATCAGAGCCCTGTGATCTTCCCTCGCGGGGTTAGTCCTCATCACGCTCAAGAGCTGCAGATCCCTGGAGATCATCCTCCTTCGAACCCCCTGGCAACATGAAGCTGCGTCATTGATGAATCTCCATTTCATCATCTTTATTCTATCATTTTGGCCTTAAAAACCCTAGCTAATGCATGTGAATTGCATCAATTTGTGCATAATAGCATTCATTATTTATTGTATTATTTCTATATAAAATAAGTTTTTTAATACCAAAATTATAGAATAAAGAGAAGAAAAGAAAAAGGAATAAAAATATTGAAGATATTCTATGACCCTAAACCTCGAGAGCAAGTCAAGAATTGAGTTGGTCGACAAGGAATAAAGTAGGGGGAGATAAGGGCCAAAAATACAATAAAAACCCAATTCTTTTAGGGATTTTTACATCCATAACCCTGAGTAATTTTGCAATTACAATCATAACCTTGTATAATCACGCATTACGCTCATGACCCTCAATAAGTGTGCCGTCTTACACCTATAACCTTCTGTTACTTTACTTCATTAACTCAACCATATGATTGAGTTAATCTACCACTCAACAATCTAACGGCTGGGAATAACGTAAATAAAAAAATCCCACAATTGCCCGCCATGCTTTGGTGAGATTTCACAGAATCTCTCGAAACACGAAGAGTATACAAAGGCGACGTCATAGAAGATATGGGTGCCTCTAACAAGCAAGCGTGCGGGCTCATTCGCCGCACTGGATGGATCTATTGCTGTGGTGGTGGTCGAGCCTCTCGTGCCATCCCCTGGTGACGTGAAGTACGTGACCGTGCCGTTGGCAACGACTTCCTGGTGGGTTGCTCCCCAACGACAAGATCCGTTGCTTCGACGATGAGAAGATCGTTGTCAGGAACGAACCCGACAACAGTTATACCATCATCTCAGCCGGTGTACACCATGCCTGCACCCTAAAGAAGGATGCTCAGACGCTTCACTTCTGGGGCTCCGACTCCCCTGAGATTTCCTCCATCAATTCCCATCTCCAATTCCACGCGCTCACATTGAACGCAACCGCACTTGTGCCATTCAATCTAACTAAACCATTTCCTGCTGGGGCCACGACGGGTTTAAGTTACCACGGTGCTTGGAGGATGTGGAGTTCCTATCAATCTAAGCTAAAGGCGAGGTGTTCTGTGGTGTTAAAACCCATAGACTACAAGCTTATCTGTTGGGGGAGCCATGTGTTCGGCACATACCCAGCCGTTGTTTTCGACAAAGTCCTCCCCCGGGCCATGTAAGCCATCTTGGTCATGCAGAAAGATCCTCCTCTACAACGACCAGGTACTGCCCCCTGGCGCCATTATTAGCGCCTTCAGGGACATCAAGGTCCTGACCCCACCCACACCCTCCCCACGCAACCACACCCAGACACCCTCTCTCCCCGCGCAACCACACCCAGACAACAGAAACCTCGTGTGCTTCCTCGGCTACTACGCGTGCAAGCCCGAGCTGGTGCTTGTCTACGAGTACATGTCCCACGGCACACTCCATGACCACCTCCACACCCTCCCCTCCTCGCTGTTGTTGTCATGGGCCTCGCGCCTCAGTGTAGCACTGGACGCTGCGCGGGGAATGGGTACCTCCACCGCTATGCTGTCCCACCCATAATCCAGTGCGACATCAAGCTGTCTAACATCCTTCTGGACGACACGTGGACGACTAAAGTCAGAGATTTCGGGTTGGGACTCGTTCAGAGTCACCGTGTTAACATCGCAGGGTTCAACACGGCTGGGACCGTGGGGCACATGAACCAAGAATTCTACCTGTCCAAACGGCTCACCACTAAGAGCAACGTCTATAGTTTTGGAGGGGTGCTCTGCTCGAGCTAATTACTAGGAGGAAGGCCATACATAAGAGGGGTAGCTGCAATGGGGAGCCATGTAATGTAGTGGAATTTACGGTGCCGAAGATCACGACAAACGAGGTGTTGGAGGTGTTAGATACAGTGCCGCCTCCGTCGAGCCTTGCGAGGTTCAGGCGGTGCAGCAGGTGGGGTATTTGGCGGCGGATTGCGTGTGGCTACGAGGGAGTAGGAGGCACGACATGGCAGGAGTGGTGGATGAGCTCGAGCGTGCAATGGTGGCGTGCAGCGCGTCGGCGATACCGGTATGGACAAGGTTGCTGACGGTGCACTCAGTGTAGATGGTGGGAATAGCCGAGTTGACTCTGCAGGAGTGTGAATTGTTGGAATTGGATTCCTTGTGGGTCCGAGTTGAGGGTGGGAATGCGATTCTTACTTCGAGAAGGGTTGGAAAAAATTTGCTTTTGTTGCTTTTGAAGGGGCAGTTTTTGTCGTTTCAACGGAAACCGTCATATACAATGGACATTTCAAACGGAACATAACACATGGTTATGTTATGCAAGAGTTAAGCACTACTTGAGGTTCCTCATGTAATTCGTGATTATACAGGGTTATGATTGTAATTGCGAAATTACTCAGGGTTATGGGTGTAAAAATCCCATTCTTTTATTCTTTTATTTATACATTTTTGACACCTATTTTATTCTTTATTATTTATTCATCAAATAAAGAAACTTTGTATCGGAAAGTTGTAGAGAATAATGTAAATAAAAATACAAAATCGAGTTTGCACAAAAATAATACACAATGATCATTTTATGCACAAAATAAAAAGCCAAAAACCAAACTTCACAGACCATATCTTTCAAATAAAAAATCAAAACATATCAAATTATCCTCTATTTGTATATACATTTTCACAAGCTATTTAATGGTGGTGGTTTCATATTTTTTGGAGTTATGTGTGAAAGTTAGGTTTTTGACCCCTATTGTACATTCTATCGATTAAAATATCATTTTATTCATCCTTATTATTTTTTACAAATTCTTATAATTTTGTAAGTACTATTATAACATATGTATATACTAAAAATAGAATAAAACCAAAAAAGGAAATGAAAATAAAGTAAGTCTATGTAAATACATAGGAAAACACCTACAATTATACCTGTATATGAATAAAAGTGGATTCTATTCTTTCATTCTTTCATTCTTTATATTTTTATAATATTTTAAATATTTTTCATAATCAACTTTTTTGACGCTCATTTTTCATAATCAATTTAAAATACAAAACTAAAATAAAACTCATTAAAATACATTAAAATAAAATAGTACACATAAAACATAGGTAAAATACCTATAATCATACCTATAGAATATACATACTTATTTATTTAAGTGTACAAATTACGTCAGAAAAATAAAATAAAAATATATTTATACTGACAAAAATAAGTTATAAATAATATAAAATAAAAGAATAAAATAAAATATACAATACCAAACATAGGTAAATATACTTATAAATACACTAATAAAAATTAACTACTAATAAAATACACTAAAAAAATAAATAAAAATCATAATAAAATACTACATAAAATAATCAACAATTTTATTTTATACTAAAAAATCAATAAAATCATTTACTATTTTTAATTAATTATTCTTTACTAAAATTTCCTGTTTTGTGTTTAGCGACCTATGTGGCCCAATCAGGTGTTTCGCAAGTTGATCTTGGTCAACTTGACCCCTCGCCTCCTGATTTGACGCGCGTGTCTCATCCCGCATTTTGCGCCCTTTTTCGCGGTCGATCTATCGATCAATCACCCTCGATGTCTTCTTGACATTGATCACCACTCATTGTACATACACGCCCGATCCTTTAATCCTTGTACATAGCATGTAGCTCCGCCCATCGCCTGGTCAATAAGGGTGCCCACTTCGTCTATAAATAAAAACCTCCTTCCTCCTCAAATTTGGTCATCCCCCAAGCCATACTACCCCCGCCTTTGGCCTAGCGTGCTTCTTTGTGACAGGGAGGAGCCCCTGGAGGGTCCGAGCGGGTGAAGGAGGAGGAGGTTGCACCCACGGCTACCGTCGCCGGCGGTCCTGCTCCTTAGCCAAACAGCAGGTTTGAGCCACGCTATTTCGTATTTCCTAGGTAGTTGTAGCTTTTAGGATTGTTTTTACGCTTTTTTATTTCGTTATTTAATTATTAGTTAGTTAGCTTAGTTACCGGTCGAAGCTCTTGAGCTCCGGCGACCTCTCTCACTGTGCACTGCCTGTTGACCGACCTCTTGTCCATTCCTCTCTCTCATCCCTTCACTTCTTCTCATCCCACACACCTTCACTCCTCCAGATCCATCGTGGATCTGGACTCTAGCTCTCCGTCCACCACCATCTGTCGAAGAGCGGCGCCCGCACCACCTGTCGCCTCACTTCATCACCAATAATTACCCCCCGAGCCCCTATTTGTTTGCTGGAGCGTTATTGCAGGTGCTTGAGGCCAAACGACTCCAGTGGGAGTCGTGTTTTGCAGGAAAAGAGGTACCTGGACGACCATCCCTTCATCGACCCCGTGGAGGAGCTCTAGCGAATGCCTGAGCATTTTGTCGCCCCTAGTACGAAGAGGGTCCCTGCAGGAACATATTGAGCAATCTCGGGAGCGTCAATGGATGCTGAAGAAGCGAGATTGGGGGCGGGGAAGCTCGGCTTCATCGGCTTTCTTCCCTATTCTTCGACCATCTTCTCCGCGTCGGATCAGATGCAGATGCCAGGTGCAACAGATGCCGTTGGATGAAGCACATCACGACCGTCAGATCGCATGCGACTAATCTGGAGCGTCCAACGACGAAGCATCATCGACCGTTGTGGAGCGGACACGTGTATTAGTGAAAGGATCCCAGTCGTTCGCCATCGTGCCTATATTTGGGGTAAATTGGCAAATCTCTCCCATCATTTTTTGTATTTACTATTTAGTCCTGTAAATAAAGTTAGCCGTTATAAATAATGTGGACATTTTGCAACTAGGCTCCTGTATTTAGTTTATTGAACATGGGTCCAACCCACATCACCTCACGTGCCGTCCCACGTGAGGTGACAAAATTGCAGGGATGCCCTTGCGAGTTTTGTAAATTATTATTTAGTCCCAATAAAATGAAATGCGTTTATATATTTTTGTGAAAATTGCTGAGGAGGCCCTTGAACTTTCTTGTATTTATATTTAGGTCCCTCCCAACGCGCATCACGTGTAGTCCCATGTGATGGGTATTTGTATGAATACACCTGGTGATTTTCTATTTGTTAATTAGTCCATTAATTTTTTTAATTTTGTTGTATAGTTTTTGGCAAAATTACATCTGTGCCCCTGAAGTTTACTTTATATGCAAAAATGCCCCTGCCAGGACATGTATTTTTGATGTTTTTATCTATTTATTAAAAATAGCTAATGTGCTCCAAAAAATTCTCAAAATTAAGATTAGATGCTTTATGTCATGTAGATTCACGCCGATATTTTAGTTGGCATTTTTTGCATTTAATCTTTTTATTAAAATTAAAAAAGAGCATATATATATTTCCTGTTTACCTATAAAATTCCAAAAAATATAAAAATGTTTTGAAAATCTCCAAAAAAATTATATATAGTTTAAATATTTATATATTGAGTCCAGAAAACAAAAATCCCTAAAAATGGAAAAAGAAAATGATAAAAATCATAAAGCTCCAAAATCCAACAAAAAAAATATAAAAATTCTACAAAAAGATCAAAAATAGGTTTTTTTCTGTTTTATAAGTTTATTTATATTATTATTTATATATTAAAATTAACTTTAGATAATTTTGGGAATTATTTTCTATTTTTAAAACCAAATCAATTTCGGATTATTTATTAAGAGGAAAGGGATTCTACTCTATGGAGTAGGTAACTTACCTACTCCACTTTCTTTTTTTTCAAAATATTTTTATTTTTTTGAAAATGCTTCCATGGATTTTCATAACTATATCCCTCTAATATGTCATTCAAATTTTGTCAGAAACAGAGACTCCTACGGCCTCCATCCAGAACATGAAAAATACAACAAATATGTGAATGTTAAAAAATGATCGTCTGGATGGAGGCCGTAGGAATCTCTGTTTCTGACGAAATTTTAATGACATATTAGAGGGATATAGTTATGAAAATCCACGGAAGCATTTTTCAAAAAAATAAAAAAATATTGAAAAAAAAGAAATGGAGTAGGTAAGTTATCTACTCCATGAGTAGGATCCCTTTTTCTCATTTATTAATCCCTTATTTGGGATATTTTGACTTTAAAATACATAGATATTAGCAAAAATTTCAGAAAAATAAAATTAGAAAAATATAAAAATAACAAAAACATTATATTTACTGTATTTTCTCTACTTTTACATATCTATGTATTTATAGTAGGGTTTTTATCAGTTGTGCCCCTCCGAGATATCGCAATATCAGTTATGCCTCTATCTTTTTGGTAATATCAGTTGTGCCCCTGACTTCTTGCCAATATTTCACTTGTGCCCCTCAGAGGGGCATAACTGATAAAAGATTATTATCAGTTTATAGTATATATATCTTATATTGTATTTATACACACATATATTATATTTAAATAATAATAAAAAAAAGAAAATATAAAAATTGAAAAGTATAAAAAGAAATACAAAAATATAAAACCCCAAAATAAAATAAAAAAATATAAAATAAAAAACCCACAAAATAATAAACTGAATAAGAGATAAAAGACAGAATTTTTGTGCATTTATTTTGTCTCCTCCGTTTGCTCCTAGTGTTCGACCTCTACACATGCTTACACCTATACACATGAGTTATAATAAATTTTAACTCCACATTTTTGAGATTTCATTGCTTTACTCGTATTGTGGGTTAATTGATTGAGGATTATTGAGCGGTCAACGCTTCGACTGGATCTCTCGCCTTGTGAGATTTCTAGACCCTCGATTTTTCTCGGTTATCAGTCATCCTCCTTCGACCCCCTGGCGACATCATCAATCAGATCGTGCGCAGGCGACGTGCAGGAAGCCCCACCGATCTCCTCGCGGTGGTGCTACTTCGATTCCAGGTGGCTCCTCGTCGGAGTCGCAAGACTATCCACACGACCCCTCATTCTCAGCCTTTGTCCTCTAGTGAGGCTAGCCCCCATCGCCACACACTTCTCATGTGTGATTTGCGACACAACATCTCCAGCCCACAAAGCCTCTTCAATCTCCAGCATATCGCCGCCAGGCGGTACTCCTCCCTCACGTCCTTCCGCCAAGCGATGTCGTCTCTCCTGCGGTGATAGCTCCAGTTCCAGCAGGCGGCAACCTCCTTCTCCAGACCTTTAAGCGACGAGCTCTTCCTCGTGAGGTGGCCACACCTCATCTCCGATCAACCCAGAAGGGCGGTGAGCCCCATCTCTAGTGACTCCAGGAGCTTGAGCTCCACCCCCTTCTCGCGCGCACCTCCAGACGGAGGTTCCTTCATGGTGGTGTCGATCCAGGCGATGGCAGCAACTAACATCTCCAACGAGGCCCTCCACCGAGTCGGTTTGCTTGGAGGATGGAAGGGGTTCCCAATCGGGAGAGCCCTAAATAGGGTCAGCCCAATTAGGCCACATCATTTGAAAAAAGAAAAAAATGTGGTTTGCAGTTTCTTGGGCCCAATACCCCTTCATTTAAATGAAGGGCTGGTTATTCTATTGGTTTTAAAAAGGGAAAGGATGGGGTTCATTAAAAAAGGGGAGATAAGCCCAAATTGGGCTGCAACATTAAAAAAGAAAGGGAGAGTTGCTTTTGTGAGCCCTATTTGGGCCGTGTTTCACAAAAAAGTGTGTGGATGGTTCTAAAAAAGGAAAAAAGAAAAGAGAGAGAAGCGCGTACAAAAGAAAAGTCGTACGCAAAGAAAAAAAGATCAAGAAAAATTGAGTAAAAAAACCGTAAAAATGAATGGTTTATTTGACAAAAAAGATTTGAAAAGCCAAAAAAAATGAAATGAGGGTCAACTTATTGGTTTCATGTTTTCCCCTCTTATCTTGTCTTGTCCCAACTTTGTCGATGCCATTGTTTTTCGTCAAGTATGGGAGGAAGAGGGAGTATTGTGTAGAGTCACATGTCTGTTCCAGATTCAGATGTCAGATTCCAGACCAACCGGATATCCAAATTCTACAGTTCAGTTTCAGACTTTGCAGATTGGTTCAGAGTCCAAGTTCGAGACACTCCATATTTGAGTGACCCATTATCTTCAAGTTCTCCAGAGAGACTCCTTTTTAGACGTAAAAGTGTGCGATCAGATGTGAGGTCCATGTCTTTTCTGGTTGGCTCAGAGTTTTCGTGTGATCCATAAGGATTTCAGAGTAAAGATCTCATTCCCTATACCATGTAGGCTAGGGTTTTCATGTGGTTTCATAGGGACTCTAGAGTAGAGATCCCATTCTCTGAGCCAATATGGGAGAGATCCAGATCTCTGATGAAGAAGTTTCTCAGACTCCATTCTTCAGTGACCGTGGACTTCAACGAGGATGTTTCCACGACTTTTCAGTTGGCCATTTCAGAGATGGAGCTGTCGTCCACATGATCCAGTCTTCTACACGTGGAGGGCTAGAGTTCTCTAGGTGGAGACTCATTTTCGATTTCAGTGGTTCTGCATGCGCAGTATATAACACACTCAGTTTGACTCACACTCCAACCCGTTTGGTCCTCCTCACCTGCATGGCATGAGAAGCAGCGTCCTCGACAACAGTCGGCAGTTGTGCGTGTTGAGTTGATATTGTTCGTAATGTCCTGTAGCGTGAGTTTGAGATTTCTTTCTGTTATCCAATCTGAGTATTGCATGCTCCAGCTTGAGGGGGAGTGTTGGAGTATATGTATTATGCATCACTTATGGTGTAGATGGATAAATGGATCACTTCAGGTTCCATTTACCACATCTAGTTGTTTAGTCCTACATCGTCTGTTTGTGGGATGTGGAGACTTAGTAAGGGTACTATATAAGGAGCCCCTCACGCTCTTGTAACATTGAGAAAATGAGTGAGCACATAAGCCCTTTGTGGCGTTCTCCCGTGGTTTTATCCTGCTCCTTAGGGAGTAGGGTTCCACGTTAAAATCGTGTGTTCCTCCAGTTTTATTTCTTTATCCTTGATCAAGCTTCCACATTCATATTTTC
The DNA here is from genome assembly GCA_037367405.1 of Ottelia alismoides. NCBI lineage: Eukaryota > Viridiplantae > Streptophyta > Magnoliopsida > Alismatales > Hydrocharitaceae > Ottelia > Ottelia alismoides. Next base: position 305,127 of record JAZKJV010010144.1, read on the forward strand.
TAACAGATCTAAAAGGAAGAATCTCCTTATGATTTTTATTGATTTGGAGAAGGCTTATGATTCTGTCCCACGGAGATATTGTGGACAGTTTTGGAGAAGAGATAAGTACGCGTCTTATACATTATCCTCATAAAAGATATGTATGGTAGTGTTCATCTTGTGTTAGGATCCAATCTGGGAAGATTGACTATTTTGACATCAACATTGGTCTGCATTAAGGTTCAACTTTGAGTCTATTCCTTACTACTTTGATTGTAGATGAGTTGACAAGTTACATTCAGGATGAGATACCTTGATGTATGTTATTCGCTGGTGATATTGTGTTGATTGATGAGACTAGAGATCGAGTAAATGAGAAGCTTGAGATCTGGAGACATGCTTTGAAGACTAAAGGATTTCATATATAAGTAGGGTTAAGACTGAGTATATGGAGTGCACTTTTGATGAAGAAATGGTGAAAGAATCGAAGTTAAGATTGGTGATGACAACGATCAGAAGAGATATTCTTTTAGATACTTGGGATCTATTTTGCAACATGATGGAGAAATTGATGGAGATATTATTAATATAATAAATGCAGGTTGGCCAAAGTGGAGAGGAACCTCTATTATTCTTTGTGACAAGAAAATTCCTTTGAAAAATCTGAAGAGATATATTTCATATTCATGTATCTTTTATATCTATTTTTGTTCTTCTGTCTACTGTATGTAATTTACCCAGAGGTCTCTCCCTATATAAGAGAGCATAGGGCCCAATGAATAAACATCTCTTTCGTTTTTCCCAACATGGTATCAGAGTGGTGGTCCTAGACTGGAGCTTCGAAACCCTAACCCTAGCCCCCACCTTAACCCTCTTCCACACGCGTCACCGACCCTCTCTCTCACCGCTGGTCCTTTCTCTCACCGCCGGTTCTCTCTCCTACCGTCACCCTTTCGCGTGCGCCGCTTGGTATCGTAGCCCCCCCGGCTCTTCCGCGTGCCGTTGCCCTTCTGCTTGGCGTTGTAGCCCTTCCGTGCGCCGCTGCCCTTCCACGCGGACCCACACCGCACGCTGCAACCCCTCCACACGGGATCACAACCCGATCTTGTAGCCTCTCCGCACGCGCACTTCGAGGAAGGGCACGACAGTGGCATGACCATGGTCCTCCTGTGACTCCAAAAAGGAGTGCCGTCACCCTTCTTTAGAAGCATCACTGTCAAAGCCCTTTTCCTTGATGAGATTGGTTGCGTGATTCTACACATGCAATGAAATCTCTCTATGTCAGTGTACAAGATCATGTTTAGTTTTCAACCCCAGTCTTCTCAAGCCGTCATGTCAGAGAATAAGGTCGAAATTCCCTCCACAGGTGCCTTCATTCCTGCGCCTATAGTAAAGATGGATGGGTCAAACTAGGAACTGTGGGCTATGCAGTTCATGAGCATGATGAAGTCTACTGGTAAGAAACACATCCTTACTGAGGAATAGCCAACTGAGAAGACTGAGGTTAACGCCTCATGGGAGGCAGATGATGCATATGCCAATGTTTGGCTTTACATTGGCAATAGAGATCGTCAATGATATACTCCATCAACCCACAACCAAGGCAATGTGGGATATTCTTGTTGCTACTTATTCACATGCAAAGAACGAGACGAAGATTCTGCAGTTTCAGCATGATATCTTTACCATCAAACAGAATGGATGGACTCTCCACTCACTATATACATCCTTGCATGGGATGTTCGAGGAGCTCTATAGCTTCATGCCACTCACATCTACCCCTAAACAACAGAAGACTTATAGGAATGGCAACATGGTTGGTGTGTTCCTGGCAACCCTTGATCTTGAGTACGAGGCGACTTGTTCCCAGATTTTGACATACTCTACTATTCCTCTTATGAAGGAAGCCTTCCGCAGGCTCAGTCGAATCAATGTTCCATCCTGTACTGCCAATCAAACTTCTTCAGCGATGGCGACCTCCCGAGGTCGAGGAGACTCTTGTCAGTTTCGTGGACGAGGACCTCGTGGCAGAGGAGGTCATGTTCGTCCATCCTGCACCTTCTACCATCGTTCTGGACATACTGAAGATACATGCTATTCTAAACATGGATTTCCTGCCTCTCATCGAATAGCTGAGCAGATTGAGCCTCCGACTGCCTCCTCTATGGATCAACGATTTGATGACCTCGTAGCACGATTGAGGGGTATTATACCTCTAGCTAGTCCCGTGATATCTTCCTCAGCCTCTAGGAGTCACTCTGATGTGGCTGCTTCAACCTCTTCCAGTACATCATGTATCACTTTGCACTCACTAGCAGCAGTAGATCTGATGCTAGAGAATGGATTATGGACTCCGGTTCACCCACCACTTGTGTGGTGACAGGGGTCAACTTACAACATACAGACATGTTTCTCCAGGATGAATTGTGGTTATTTGCAGATGGGACTCATTCCCCAATTGCTGACAGGGGGAGATTAGTTTGACACCCTCCATGCATTTACAAAATATGTTGCATGTTCCTGATTTTTCTATGAACCTATTATCTATCAGTCATATTACGAGGATTTACATTGTCGAGTTATTTTTGACCCATCTTCTCTTGTATTTCAAGATTTCCTTACGAGCAAGGTGATTAGGTTTAGCCGTGAATAAGGTGGCCTCTATCGCTTAACTCGAACTCTGTTTGCTGGCATTTCTTCCCTTTCTACTAGACCTGTCTCTCCCTTCATATGTCATCTACACTTTGGTCATCTCCCGCTCCAGAAAATGTGTCATGTTCTGCGTCAGATCTCTCCTCACTCGTCCTTTTCATGTGAGGCTTGTCAGTTGGGAAAGCATCATCAATCTACCTTTCCCAGTCGTCAGTGTCGAAGTAGTAGCTCCATTTTTGAGTTGTTTCATATAGACATTTGGGATCCCTGTCATGATATTGATCGTCAAGGACAGAGGTTTTACCTTGTTGTAGTGGATGATTTCTCTCATTTGTCTTAGGTATTTTTATTAAAGAATAAATATGAAGCCGGAGATGTTATAAGTACAAAATGCGTTTTCTTATTTTGTAAAATATGTGAGAGCCAAGGTTTGAAACTAAAGGTGGAACGAGGTGTTTTCCTCGGAATTGAGGCGAGGCATAGCCTCTAGGTGGTCGAGGCGTAAGCTTCAATTTATAGGAAAAACTATGCATAAAACTATAATTATATATATGTTAATGTAATTATATGTTATCTGCCCAACATATAATACATAATACTATAAGATATGATGAAGTAATAGAGATAAAAACCCCAAAAATAAGATAGAACAAAATCATATCCTTTTTTACACATTTTCATCCAATCAAAAAAGGAATCCGTCGTTAGTAAATGTTGTGAAAGAATTAAACAATACATATCTATTTGAAATATTATTGTAATTAAAGTACGATTAACGTCGAAGAAAATTATGTTGTGTCTAAAATATAATATATGATCGCAAGAGAAATCGTGAATCCTATCCAGTTCGAACAAATCTTTGAAATATTATTGTAATAAAAAGTATGATTAAATATATGTTAAATTGACGAAAAATTTCAATAGTGGTTCTATTTGTATTCGGGTATATGGATTCTTCTATTTTGGGTACGGAAAAAACATCGGATTTAGGCATACTTAATAGTAGATATAATTAATAGTAAATATGAAACATTTTGCTGAAATAGTTAGACATAATTAATAGTAAGTATGAAGTTATGGCATAAAAGAGACATCAAATTTAGGGATTTAACTTGTATAATCATTATCCTCAACAAGTATATATTTATAAGCTTCTCAAATCATCAAGTGAGACATTAAAATAATAAAATACTTCAAAAAGCCAAAATGCCTCGGAAAACACCTCGACTGCCTCGAGGCTACGCCTCTGCCACCTGAGGCGCACGCCTCACTAGACAAGGCCGAGGCGTACGCCTCGAGGCTAAAAAGCACCGCCTCGCCTCGAGGCGTACGCCTCGACCGCCTCAAGACGCGTTTTTTAATTTCATGGTGAGAACTGATAATGCCTTGGAATTTTGTACCATACTCTTTCCAATTATTTTTCAACCCATGGCATTATTCATCGGACATCATATGCCTATACTTCCTAACAAAATGGTGTTGCTGAGAGGAAGCATTGCCATTTGCTTGATGTTACAACGACTCTTCTCATTCATAGTCGTGCTCCGCATTCTTTTTGGGGTGATACTGTCCTTATAACATGCTATCTTATTAATCGTACGCCCTTGTCGGGTTTAGGTGAAAAAAATCCCTTCTCCCTTGCTTTTCCTGACAAGGAATTGTTCTCACTTACTCCTCGTTTGTTTGACTTCGTTGTCTTTGCCCGCTAACTATCTCTAGGGATTGACAAGCTCTCTCCTAGCGTTGCCAAGTGTATCCTTATTGGGTACTCTAGGACACAAAAAGGGTACAAATGTTTCGACCCATTGCGTATGAAGTATTATGTTAGTGCCGATGTCACCTTTTTCGAGTCTGTGGTGTTCTTTTCTTCTACAGGTGATATGTTGACTTCTTCCGATACGGATGATGACATATATATGCCACCACCACCGTCATCTCCTTCACCTCATTCACCTCCACCACTAACACCTCCCTCACAGCCACCACTGGCACTAGCACCTATGATGCAAATCGGATTTTGGCGCGCGTTGAAAAATAAATTTTGGTAGAGATAATTGGTGGAAGAAGAAAGAGAAGGGTTGAGAAGAAGAAACTCGTCGGAGATATGAGGGGTTCGGGGAAGAAGAATGCGTAGATCGCGAGGAGAGAGAGACGTGAAGGAGAGAGATAAAAATCTCAGATTTTCATAATACTGAACTGATTTTTACAATAGACTACCATCCCCTTTATATAGGAGGGGTGGAATTACAAAAATAGAAAGTGAATCAAAATTGAAATCTGACTCGATCTTAATAGATTTGAATCGAGATTCAAATCTACATTATCCTAATTTGACTCTAATTCAAAATTCGAAATTCAAATTTAAAATTGACTAACTAATTTCGAGATCACACGCGATCTCTTTATTTAAACAAAAAGTGCAACGACTCAAAACGTAAATAAAATTAACGGATAAAATTACCAAACCTTATATATTAATTTTGTGCTGCATCAATTCTCCCCTACTTGAAAAATTCGTCTCCTGACGAATTGCTTTATCTTTGTTTCGTAGGTGGAGAATCTCATCTGAATTGGTGGATTGATTTCCCCCCAATTTGATTTCTTTTCACTGTTACGTTTGTAATTTCTTTCCACTGAGGGGTCTGGCTGCAAATGTTCTACCCCTTCAATTAAAATAACTCCCACCCATATGTTAACTTCAACTCCTCCGTTTTGGTAAAGTAGTTTTGGGGCCTCCTTGAAAATGTTTCCAATCAGCCTTCTATCCCTATCCTTACGGGATTCTGAACTCCTTTTTGAGAGACGCCCAACTTTTGCTAGGGCTTGTCTTTTCTCCCACCAACGACGGTGGCGGCGGTTTGGAGAGGGAGCCCTCAGATGGTGTCGGCGGCGGGGGTCTCTACTGGTGTAGCCCTCTCACGCATGAGGAAGGTGAGAGACAACCTGGCTGTAGCGGCGACGACGGTGCATCGGTGGCGCGCGGGCCGTGCGCGGGTCGTGGCCTCCATGGTGTTTGCGCGGTTGGCGGGGTTGCATGGTTGGCGGGGTTGCTGCTACCATGGGTTGCTGTGTTGAGGCTGTCCGAGCTTTATTTTGCGCCAACGGTGAAGGTATTGATGCGGTTGACGCGACAACCATAGATGCCAACGTTATGGTTGAAGCAGGAGCCTCTAGAACAACTATTTTAGAAGGGACCAGATCCAGATGTTCGAATTTATCATCATAGACAACCTCCTTTTCTTCCTGGACAACAGCCTTGGTGGAGGAGAAATCAAGCATTTCGAACTCTTCATCCGTGGGATCTTCATCGAATATTGGCCCTGTATCTTCATGGCTTTGTTGTACAATAGTTGTGGAAATAAAATCCTCTTCTGAACAAAAAATACCTTCGTTTTCTGGGCTGAAATCAGATTGAACAGCAAGTGCCTCGTTCTGAGTTTTGTCGTTAACGGACGAATCTTCATTGATTAGCGCGTCCAACCATGCTTGGACTTTGAAACTTGATAGGAGTCGATGCTTGAACTTCCTCGAACGCGAACGCGAATGCGGATCATGAGATATACGGCTCAAATTGAATTGCAAACGCCAGTAGGTGATCGGATCGTCGAATCGTAAGAACGATTCAGTTTCCATGCTCTGATACCAAATGATGCAAATCGGATTTTGGCGCGCGTCGAAAAATAAATTTTGGTAGAGATAATTGGTGGAAGAAGAAAGAGAAGGGTTGAGAAGAAGAAACTCGTCGGAGATACGAGGGGTTCGGGGAAGAAGAATGCGTAGATCGCGAGGAGAGAGAGACGTGAAGGAGAGAGAGATAAAAATCTCAGATTTTCATAATATTGAACTGATTTTGACAATAGACTACCAACCCCTTTATATAGGAGGGGTGGAATTACAAAAATAGAAAGTGAATCAAAATTGAAATCTGACTCGATCTTAATAGATTTGAATCGAGATTCAAATCTACATTATCCTAATTTGACTCTAATTCAAAATTCGAAATTCAAATTTAAAATTGACTAACTAATTTCGAGATCACACGCGATCTCTTTATTTAAACAAAAAGTGCAACGACTCAAAACGTAAATAAAATTAACGGATAAAATTATCAAACCTTATATATTAATTTTGTGCTGCATCAACCTACGGTCCGAATTCCACCATTACCACATCACTATACACGTCGGCCTACTTCTGCTCATGGTCACCGCTCATCATCTGGCACACATGAGGCATGTTTTGAAAACATAGTTTCTACTGATGGATCTAATGGTATATCTGAGCAGGATTCTTTACATGAGCTAGATGTGGAGGTTGCTGATTTGGACTTACCTATTGCGCTTCGAAAACAGAAGCGTAGCTGTGCGTCATATCCTATAGCATCTATGGTCTCCTTTGATCGCTTGACTGGCGGTTTCAGGAACTTTGCAGTTGCCTTATCTACCATGGACTTATAAAGAGGCTTTGAAGGACGATCAATGGTATTTAGCTATGGATGAAGAGATGGTGTTATCAAGAGGCTTTGAAGGACGGTAGATGGTTGTTCTCAGTCGGGAGGTACTTAGAGCCTCATCCCGGCTCCCACCTATAGGGAGCTGTAAATGGGTTTTTATAGTCAAACAAAATGCAAACGGTAGCGTCGACAGGTAACGCGCATGGTTGCATGAGGTTTTACTCAGACATACATGGTGGATTATCTTGACACATTCTCACCAGTTGCTCGTCATTCCACCTTACAGATTCTTCTCTCTGTTGCCGTCTGACGCAATCGGAAAATTGCAACGGTGGAAAAATAAAGTTTTTGGTGGAAGAAATCTAGAGAGGGGCGGGGGAAGGAGAAAACGCGTCGGCGATGTGGGGTTTTGGAAAGGAATGCGAAGATTGCGTTGAGAGAGATAGAATGAGAGCGAGAGAGATAATGAGATAATGATGTAGAATTGAATTTTGCGTTGATGGAAAAATAATAAATTTTGTTGGTGGATGTTCGGTTTAAGAAATTGGAGGGGTTGAGAAGAGAGGCTCGTCGGAAAAACGAGGGGTGTTGGAGAAGAGAAACGTGAAAACCACGTGGGGAAGGAGAGAGACACAAGAGAGAGAGATAAATCTCAATTTTTTGTATCAACTGAACTATCTAAAACAATAGCCTATCATCCCTTTATATAGGAGGGATGAGGTTACAAAAATAGAAACTCAAATTCAAATTTAAACTAATTATCCTAATTTGACTCTAACCGACTAATTACGAAATTCAAATCTTTAACTAATTAATTGAGATCACATGCGATCTCGTTTCTTTAATTAAAACTACGACGACTCAAATAAACGTAAATAAAATTAACGGATAAAAAGTAGAGAAAAATGCGGTCCTATTTATCCAGTTCACGCTGCATCAATTCTCCTCCGCTTGAAAAATTTGTCTCCCGATGAATTGCTGGGTCTGCAGGCTTGGAGGTTGATAAATTCAAATCAGCATTCTCGATCATCCTATGGAAGAACTGGTATGGAGCAAATGGCGGAATCCATGTGTGCGTGGCACGAGTGTTGGTGACGTTGGCGTCGTGGCGGAAGAGCAGGTGTGGCGCACATGCAGGGTTCCATCCGGGTTTCGTCCCCTTGACATGGTGCTGAAGAACTGGTGGGGCATCTTCATGATGAACACTTTGGTCTTTGGAGAGTCCATAGCAAAGTAATAGCACAAGGAGAGTAGAGGAGGAGATGTGGCCAATGAATTAAGCCATGGGGCCTTTAAATAGGTGAAACCCATGATCCTAATCCTATTTGGATAAGGAGGCCTTCCAGATTTCTTTTTTTCAGCCCTTCTTTTAAAATAATTCTGCTACAGGGGTTAGCATGCAAATTTTGTACCCCTTCATTCCTTCTTAAGTTATCTCTTCTTAACTTCCCATCAGCTTTGGCCTCCTCGCAAATAGTTTTTACAGGGGGGTGCTCTTTTGCAATTTCTCACTAGATCCCAGACATCATGGGATTTTTCCTTGGGAAGCAATCCAGGAGTCCGAGGGACTCGGTCTCCTTTCCCTTGATGGAAACGACGCCGAAACCTAATCCGAAGGTTCCTGCGGCTTCGTCGGCTGGAGTTCGAGTCAAGGCGGTGCTGGCAGGATCGGTTTGGGAGGGTGACAATAGGGGGGGGGAGAGGGCGATCGCGGGTAGCGGCGGCGGGCGAGGGTGTTGGCGGGAGCTCGTGAGGCGCGAGGGTGGGATCTGGAGGGGGTTTTGCTAGGGGTGAGGGGGTCACGACGGGAGGGGAATCTGGGGTTGGGGGGGTGTCGCGATGGGTCCTGGAGTGGTGGGAGAGGTTGATGGGGCATAGGCAATGGCGCGTAGATGGTGTTGGGCGGCGGGGAATCGACGACGGGTGGGAGTGGTGGCAACGGGGCTGCTTGCGTGGTTGGGGGCGTGGGATTCGCGGGTGGTGGGATTTCTGGTGATGCGAGGATGATGGGAAGGGGTGCATGGGCTATGGCCTGGGCCGCAGGGACTGGGGCTTCGGGAGCGTCGGGAAAAAGTGATGTTGGTGGTGGCGCAACAGGCGCGAAGGTGGCTGTGGGAAGGGGTAGCGGCAGTGGGCTTGGGGCTGGAAGTGCGGGGTTGTCAACGGGGATGGTAGGAGGCACAAGGATGTTGTCGGGAACCTGCGGAAGGATCGTGTGTGGCCCGGAAATCGATTTTTCCAACGATTGCAGATCTGAAAATACTTGGACAGCAAGCAGGTCGGCGTTTTCCTCCTCTGAAACAGCCGGGACAGCAAACAGATCATCCTTGACATTGTTGTTTTCGCATGACACGGTCCGGACATCGATCACATCGTCGTTGTTGCCGTTTTTTCCATCCACAAAGATCTGAGCAGTGCACAGATCATGGTCGACGACAATATTTTGTTCGTCGTCAACTTGCACCATAAAAATATCAACATTGTACCATGAGTCTATCCATTGTTGAATCTTGATGCTTTTCCGGAGGCGCTTCTTGTATTTTTGTTAACGCGAACGCGCATGTGATCCTCGTGATAGGGTGGCTCGATCGAGCTTCATTCTCCAATATGCGACAGGACCGTCGAATCGTGACAACGATTCAACATCCATATTGTGATACCAAATGATGTAGAATTGAATTTTGCATTGATGGAAACATAATAATTTTTTTGGTAGATTTTCGGTTAAAGAAATTGGAGGGGTTGAGAAGAGAAGCTCGTCGGAAAAACGAGGGGTGTTGGAGAAGAGAAACGTGAAGACCACGTGGGGAAGGAGAGAGACACAAGAGAGAGAGAGAGAAATCTCAATTTTTGTATCAACTGAACTATCTAAAATAATAGCCTATCATCCCTTTATATAGGAGGGATGATGTTACAAAAATAGAAACTCAAATTCAAATTCAAACTAATTATCCTAATTTGACTCTAACAGACTAATTACGAAATTCAAATCTTTAAGTAATTAATTGAGATCACAGGCGATCTCGTTTCTTTAATTAAAACTACGACGACTCAAATAAACGTAAATAAAATTAATGGATAAAAAGTAGAGAAAAATGCGGCCCTATTTATCCAGTTCACGCTGCATCAGATAAACTCAAATTTTCATATATCCTGAACTGTCTTAAAACAATAGACCATCATCCCTTTATATAGAAGGGATGAAATTAAAAAAATAGAAAGAGAATCAAATTTAAATCCCAACTTATCTAATTGACTCTTAGACTCTAACTAATTTACTTTAATTAGACTCTAACTAATTTTATCTATAAGAAGTTGAGATAACCATCTCAATTTATTTAAGTAAAATATGCAATTAATAGAAAATAACTAATTGAGGACGAAATTCCTTAATTTGAAGATTCTCTAAATCAACCATCTGATTCAATTTGATTTGCCCTGCCAATTTGAGAAATATTACATCAATTCTCCTCCGCTTGAAAAATTTGTCTCCTGACGAATTGCTTTATCTTCATTGCGTCGGTGGAGAATTCATCCGGATTGGTTGGTTAAATCCCCCTAATTTTTTATTCCTTTGCATGTTACGTTTATAATTTCTTTCCACAAAGGGATATGGTTGCAAATGTTCTACCCCTTCACTTAAAATATCTCCATAACATAACTTATTCTTCAATTGTCCCTTTAGAAAAAAACTCTTGTGAGGAAAGGGGTGCTTGTAATATTTCAAAAAAATCCCACCCCTCAATTTAGGGGATCCGATTGAGGAGGCATTCCCCACCTTTAGGGTTTCTCTCCCTCTCAAATCTCGACGACGGCGACACTGAGGTGGAAGAAGCAATCGACGTGTGTAGCGGCGGCGGTGATGGGAGCTTGGGGTCGAGCGGATTCGGCATCGCGGGCGGCGAAGGTGGCGCATAGGTAGCGCGCAGGACATGTGTGAGCCGCGGATACCACCACAACAATCTCGCGAGTGGTGGAGATGGGAGGGTCCCCTGCTGCGGCGGCAACCTGGAAAGGAAGGTCTCGAGTGTCACCGACGGTGGGAAGGAGGGCGGCATGGGTTCAAGCTGCTGCGACTTTGACGGCCTCGCTCAAGATAGCCTCGTCTTCCGGGAGGTTGACAAGGCTCGTAATGGCGAATCGATGTTGCCATTGGGGGTGAGGAGCAAGCTTGACGCTCAAGAAGAGTCCGTACGGCAAGGGGGGTTGCTCCAACCAAGGGCTGGGGTGTTGAAACCGTCCGCAGCGGTGGCGGTGTCACAGGAATCTCCTGGACAGCAGTCTCGACCACGAAAAAATCAATGATATCATAATCTTCATCCGCACTTTCATCAAACATTGGGCCCGTATCATCACCGTATTGTTGTATACGAGTAGAATCCATAAAATCCACTTCCGGACTGAAAAGAGTTTCATTTTCTTGGTCAGAATCGGGTTGTACAGCAGCTTCTGTGATCTGATTTTCGTCGTTGACAAGCGATCTTTCCTCGATTATCATGTCCAACCTTGTTTGTACCTTGAAGCTTGATATAAGTCACTTCTTGAACATTCGTTGCTGCAAACGAGCATGCGAACCATGAGATATGCAACTGAGATTGAGTTGCAAATGCCAATAATCGACAGGATCGTCGAATCGTAGGAACGATTCCGTTTCCATGCTCTGATACCACTTGACGCAGTCGGAAAATTGCAACGGTGGAAAAATAAAGTTTTTGGTGGAAGAAATTTGGAGAGGGGCGGGAGAAGGAGAAAACGCGTCGGCGACGCGGGGTTTTGGAAAGGAATGCGAAGATCGCGTTGAGAGAGATAGAATGAGAGCGAGAGAGATAATGAGATAAACTCAAATTTTCATATATCCTGAACTGTCTTAAAACAATAGACCATCATCCCTTTATATAGGAGGGATGAAATTACAAAAATAGAAAGAGAATCAAATTTAAATCCCAACTTATCTAATTGACTCTTAGACTCTAACTAATTTACTTTAATTAGACTCTAACTAATTTTATCTACCAGAAGTTGAGATAACAATCTCAATTCATTTAAATAAAATATGCAATTAATAGAAAATAACTAATTGAGGACGGAATTCCTTAATTTGAAGATTCTCCAAATCAGCCATCTGATTCAATTTGATTTGCCTTGCCAATTTGAGAAATATTACATCACCGTCAATTGGGATTGGCCCCTATTTCTGTTGGATGTCGAGAATGCATTTCTGTATGGTGATCTTTAAGAGGAAATCAACATGCAATAGCCATCGGGATTTGCAATTGAGGGGAGTGTTCACGGGTGTGTAGACTTCGTAAGGCAATCTATGACCTTAAGTAGAGCCCTAAAGCTTGGTTCCAGAAGCTCTCAGACTTATTTGAGAAACAGGGATTCAAACGATCGAATGTAGATCACCCCCTTTTTATATAGAAAACATCTAGAGGTATGATTGTTATTATAGTGTATATGGATGACATATGACTGCTATTATGGTGTATGTGGATGACATACTTATTACAGGAGATGATATGCAGGGAATAAAAAGGTTTAAAGAATTTATGGGTCGTAATTTGTTACGAAGGATCTAGGAGCTCTTAGATATTTTCTGGGATTGGAGTTTGCCAGAAATCAACTGGGGCTTGTGATGACTTAGAGAAAATATGTTTCTGACCTGCTAAGTGACACAAGTATGCTTGGATGTAGACCTGCAACTACACTCATGGATCCAAGCATAAAGCTCTATGATGATGATACTAATGAGATTGATAAGAAAAGATACACGGGGCTAGTTGGAAAGCTTCTCTATATTACCATTACGAGACCCGATATTTCGTTTTCTCGGGTGAGCCAATTCATGGAACAACCTCGTCAAGTTCATATGGATGCAATACAAATGATATTAAGGTATCTTAAATCATCTCCAGGAGCATGACTGCTATTCAAAAAGGGTAGCTCTATTACTATGTCAACATGCGCAGATGCAGACTATGTAGGATGCCCCAAGACATGAAGTCCACCTCTGGATTTGCTATATTTGTTGGAGACTCAGTAGTCTCATGGAAAAGTAAGAAGTAAATTGTTGTTGCTAGATCCAGTGCTGAATCTAAGTATAGAGCTATGTCTTAAGCATGCACAAAGATGATGTGAGTTCGAGCAGTCCTAACTAATTTACACATAGAGGTACCTCTCCCCATGTCGTTAGAATGAGACAATCAAGTTGCCTTATTTATTGCCAATAATCCTGCATTCCATGAGAGGACAAAACATATTGAGGTTGATTGCCACTATATACGTGACATGATCTAGAAGGGCGCCATTGCTACATCTCATGTCAGTTCAAGAGACCAAACAACATACATTTTCACCAAAGCCCTACTTAGAGGGTCTTTCCAAAAGTGTTCTTCTAAGCTGAGCATGATAGATATTTATGCTCCATCTTGATGGGGAGTGAAGAGATATATTTCATATTCATGTATCTTTTATATATTTTTCTGTTCTGTCCAGTGTATGCAATTTACCCATAGGTCTTGATGCAACCTAAGGGTGGGCAATGACCTAAATGACGATTTTAGCAATGGAACTATAGAAACCAACGACGAACGAAATAAACGATGCACGACAAGCCAAAATCAGCAACAATAATGGTCAAGTTACTCACGATTAGCACCGATTTTCGATCCACAAAGTTAGGGCAAATAGATGAGTTACGAGTATTAGAAAGTTTATCACAATATCGCAACCACTAGGGGTCTCAACGATTCACCAAGCCAAATCAACGATATAACAATCCACAACTATATTATGCGGTGGAAATAAATGGATCAAATAACGCTCATACCACAATCGGCAAGGGGAAACAAGCGTGCATCAGATCTGATCTTCGACGGCAGGAGGGCGTGGGTCAACCGCTCGACACTTGGGGGTCGCCTTCGTGGTAAACCAGGAGGCGACGGCGACTCGAGAGGGCTGGCGGTTGCGGGCGGCCTATGGCGGTGGCGGGTCAATGGTAGCAGTGCTGGGATTAGGTCACAGCACGGGTGAGAAAGGGGTTCGCGCGGGGCGGCGCAGTGGGGTCGCAGGCGGTGGGCTGTGGGATGGAAGGTGGGGTCGGTGGGCGCAGTTGATAGGGGAGGGGCGGAAGGAACAGTTGGCGGGGGAGGTCGGGAGAGGGTGGAGGGGCGCCGAGGTGAGGCGGCACAGGGAGGGGGAGGGGCCTGGCGCGGTGGCGGGCGAGTCGCGATGCGGGAGGGGAGTTTACGTGGGGGCAAGGCGGCGCTGGGGACGAAGGAGATGGCGCGGGGGAAAAAGGAAGAGGCGGTGTGGGGGTTGGAGGGAACCAGAGGAAGAAGATGGGAGGAGGGGAGGGTGCGATGGGGAAGAGGAGGGTGGGGAGAGGCGGAATCGAGAGGGAGGCGAGGAGAAGAAGGGGAGGGCGGCGGGGGAGACTTAGGGTTCGGGAAAGAAGGAGTCGGGAGGGAGAGAGGCGCGGAATTGGGGAGGGAGAGAGAGAGAACCGAGAGAAGAATTAGGGATGAGAGAAATTTTCTTAATTCAACTTAATCAAAACCTAATACAAAGGGAGCCCTTTATAGAGGCTACTCCCCCTTAAAAGGAGCAACAAATCCCTAAAATTAGGGAAGAAGAAATCAAAGGAAAAAATATAAAAGAGGCCTTTTATAATGAGCCTTTTACATGGGAAATAAATAAAACAAAATAAATACTAATTAGACCAAATAAATGTTTACTAAAATTAAGTTGCTATCATGCTGCATCAACTCCCCCCTGCTGAAAAGAATCTCGCTCCGTCGAGATGGCATCGTGGAAGTTCTGAAGTATATCGGGGCGGAGTTGTTGGAGTTCGTCTTCGTCGATCCATGTGCAATCGGTAAGAGGTCGTCCCTTCCATTTGACTAGATATCGTCGGAAGAGACCACGTCTAGTCGTCATATCGCGGATATCTGCAATATCTTCAATCTGATCGGCATCGGTGGCGGCTGGCGTGTGGCGCATATCATCATCAGGAACTGTTGGAGTAGTGGCATCCGTCTGTTCATCTCCATGATATAAGAAAAGATCTGATACGTTGAATACTGGCGATGTCTGGACGTCTGGCGGCAGGTCGAGTAAATAAGCATTGGTCCCAATCCTCTTGAGGACTCGGAATGGACCAATCTTTCGTTCGCTCAATTTTTGGTGGACTCTCAGAGGAAATCTCTCTTTTTTCAGGTGGACCATCACTAACTCTCCAACTCTGAACTCGCTCTCTCTTCGGTGTAGGTTGGCGTGGGTTTGGTATTTTTGGGTCATAGATTGGAGTTTGGCTCGGATTTCAGTATGGATGTGGGTTAGATGTTCGACCAGATCCTCAGCAGCTGCACTACTTCTCCCTTGCACGGTTGTGGGTTTTAGGTCAAGGAATTGAGTAAGTGGAAATCCGTACACACTCTCAAAAGGGGATTTTCCGGTGGACCTATTGGTGGAACTGTTATATGCGAATTCAGCTTGGGGAAGAATTAGATCCCACTTGGACGGAGAGTCCCCTGCAAGACATCGCAACAAATTTCCTAATGACCTGTTAACTACTTCAGTTTGCCCGTCTGTTTGTGGATGATAAGCGGTGCTATACTGCAAACGAGTACCAAGACGAGACCACAGCGTGCGCCAAAAGTGACTCAAAAACCGGGTATCACGGTCAGAGGTAAAAGAACGGGGGACTCCATGCAAACGGACGACATCACGAAAAAACAAATCTGCGACATGAGATGCATCTGAGGTTTTCCTACATGCAATGAAATGCACCATTTTAGAGAATCGATCCACAACCACAAAAATGGAGTCAACGTTTCGCACAGTGAGGGGTAACCCTAGCACAAAATCCATGGTGATATCTTCCCAGGGACGCAGAGGAATGGGTAGGGGTGTGTATAGTCCAGTGTTCTGCCGGTGGCCTTTGAATCTTTGACATGTTTGACATTTCTGTACGAATTTGGTTACATCCTTTCGCAACTGCGGCCAATAAAAGCGTTCTTGGAGAAGGATCAAGGTTTTGTCTCGTCCAAAATGTCCAGCTAAACCTCCATTGTGTAGTTCTGAAATTAAGTTCTCTCGAAGGGACGTGGCCGAGATGCATAGTTGGTGGCCTTTGAATAGGAAACCCTCATGAAGAACAAAAGTGGCTGTTGGGTCCTGCCCTGCACCAACACAGTCGGCATGAATTTGACCGAAATCAGGATCAGTGGGGTATAGGTCCTTGAGAGTTTCAAATCCTGTCGTGCTGACGGTCATTGTGGTCAGGGCATGTGCTCGCCGGCTCAACGCGTCGGCCACACGGTTCAGGGTTCCGGCTTTGTGTTTGAGATGGAAGGTGTATTCTTGGAGAAAATTAACCCATTTGGCATGACGCTTGTTAAGAGTTTTCTGGGAATTCAAGTATCTCAGGGCTTCATGATCAGAGTTAAGGATGAATTCTCGCTGGATCAGGTAATGTCTCCAATGCTTGAGGGCTTGGACCACAGCATAAAATTCAACGTCATAAGTGGAGTACCGTGATCTGGCATCGTTCAACTTCTCGCTGTAGAAGGCGACATGTCGTCCTTCTTGACTGAGGACAGCGCCAATCCCGACATGTGAGGCGTCACAATCGACCACGAAAATCTTGGTGAAGTCGGGGAGTGCCAAAACAGGAGCGTGCGTCAACTGATGTTTTAGATTTTGAAAGCTCGTTTCTGCTTCGAGGGTCCAGGTGGGTGCGCCTTTCCGCGTACAATCTACCAACGGAGCTGCACAAGTGCTGAAGTTCCGTATGAAACGTCGGTAGAAAGAAGCTAACCCCAGAAAGCTGCGAATTTCCGTGAGTGTTTTGGGTACAGGCCAGCTCTGAATGGCCTGAATTTTTGAGGGGTCAACTTTAAGTCCATCCGCGGTGACAATGTATCCTAGGAAGAGGACCGTGTCAGACATAAATGAGCATTTCTTGAGGTGGACGTACAGTTTTTGGTCTCTCAGGGTTTCTAGGACTTGTCGCAAGTGAGATAGATGATCTTCTTTGGTCAAACTGTAGATCAGGATATCATCGAAGTACACGACCACAAATTTGCCAATAAAGGGTCACAAAACATGATTCATTGTCCGCATGAAGGTGCTCGGGGCATTAGACAAGCCGAAGGGCATGACCGTCCATTCATACAGGCCTTCTTTGGTTTTGAAAGCTGTCTTCCATTCATCTCCAGGTCGCAGGCGGATCTGGTGGTAGCCGCTGCGGAGATCCATTTTGGAAAACAATTTGGCGCCTGATAACATATCGAGCATATCATCGAGGCGTGGAATGGGAAAACGATATTTGATCGTTATCTTGTTGATAGCTCGACTGTCCACGCACATTCTCCAGGTGCCGTCTTTCTTTGGGGTGAGCAGAGCAGGAACCGCCACGGGGCTCATACTCTCTCGAACATACCCACGTCGCAGCAGATCAGTAACCTGCCGGTTCATCTCTTCATGCTCGCTTGGGCTCATTCGGTAATGGGGTAAGTGAGGGAGGCTGGCTCCAGGGACTAGGTCAATGTGATGTTGAATGTCCCGCAACGGGGGTAGTCCTTCAGGCAACTCTTCAGGCATGATGTCAGCGAACTCTTGGATGATGGGCTTTATCTCAGGTGGGACTTCAGGTGGAGTTGACTCTTGGTTGTCCACTTCACGTCCCATTAAGGCATAGATGGTGGAGCTCTCCTGAATCTCACGTTGGAATGTTTGGGCTTCCATCAACAGCACGGAGCCCGCGGTCGCAGTCTTTGCCGGTGGGGTCTTGTTACCGGTTTGGTTGGTCGCAGCTCGAAGTGTAGCCACTTGGCGAGGGCTAAGGGCTTCACGTTGCGGTCTGAGGGTTACACGAACCTTGTCTATGAGAAAGGTGTACGTGTTCGGTTTTCCTCTGTGTTCGGTGTCTCGATCGAATTGCCACGGTCTCCCTAGAAGTATGTGACAGACATCCATAGGGGCTACATGGCACCACACCTCGTCCTTATATGTGGGACCAATGGAGAAGCTAACGAGGCTTTGGCGGTGGATCGGAATTTGGGTACCACCTCGAAACCATGCCACGCTGTACGGTTTTTCGAGAGGTTGCGTTGGCAGACCCAACTTATCCACCATTTCTTGGGAAACGAAGTTCTTAACGCTTCCTCCGTCAATGATTAGAGAACATCGTCGTCCTCCTGAGGTGCAGGTGGTTCGGAAGATGCTGTGTCGCAGCCAACTATCAGCATCGTGGACAGCGAGGGTGAGCAGAATGTTTGTGGGTGCGCTGTCGGGAGCGAGAAAGTCTTCGTGTTCAATCACCAGGAACGGACCGGAGTCGTCTCCATCCACTCCTAGAAGTTCATAGTCATCGGTTCCCATGGTGTCGGCGGTCAACGCAGGCGGATCCTCTTCAGGGGATTCTTGTTGGTCAGGGTCGGGGTATTCAGGTTCGTCGGTGGTGCATAGATGGACGGGTCTAGCCTTAGGGTTTGGGCATTCGGCGGCACGATGGCCCTTTTGATAGCATCGGAAGCAAGTATCAGGCCCGACAATAGGTCGGCTTCCCAAGATGCCTTGGCCGGGGTTTCCAGCAGGTGGTCGGGCGACGGCAGGAGTTGTTGGTTTGGCTTGGGTTTTACCCGCCATGACAGCTGAGGAACTCATGGGTTTGGAGTAGGACGTCGTGGTGCTAGTACGAGGAGCAGAGTTCACGGAAAAAGGCATCTTCCTCGTCTGGGCTTTAGCAAGTTTGATCTCAGCTCGTTCAGCCTGCTTGTAGGCTTCATCGACATCGCGGCAATTGTGGAGGTAGAGTTCCTCCTGGATGGCCTGGCGGAGGCCTTGCATGTAGCGGGTGACTTCCTGAATAGGAGTCTCCTGCAAGCGGTTGCGATGGACTAGGGATTGGAACCCTTCGGTGTATTCTCTCACACTCATGGAGCCTTGTCTCCATGATTGCAGTCGTGCGTATAGATCTCGTTTGTAATCTTCCGGCACGAATTTGGTTTTTAGTTTGGCTTTCATCTTACTCCAACTGCGGATCTTACTCTTTCCCTTTCGTTTGCGTTCAGATTGCAAACGGTCCCACCATAGCAGCGCATGTCCCTTTAATTTTATAGTGACGAATTGAACCTTACGTTCGCTAGGCATGGACTTCCACACAAAGAAGTGTTCGACGGCTTGGAGCCAGTCTAAAAAGACGTCAGGATCTCGTCCTCCGTCAAATTCTGGGACATCGAGACGGATACCTCGATCCCATCCTTCGTCGGACTTGGGTCCATTTCGCGGTGGAAATTGATGTTCACCATTAGTTTGCGGAGTATAGCCAAAGGTGTATGGGTCTGGAGTCTTGGGGAGGAAAGGGGTATATTCTTTGGGTTCTTCTTGTTCACTCTCCTGTGAATGATAATCACTAACATGTCCGTCAGAAGTAGAAGAGCTAGAGTCTCGGGAAGTGCTTTTCCGGGAGTGTGATTTCCGATTAGTGCGTCGACCTTTGTTGAGAGTTTCATCAGCAAGATTGTTGCCTATCATATGACTATTCAAGGTGACAATTTGTCCACACATCTGGTCAATCATTTTTTGCATGTGTTGCATGTGAGCAGCTAGGGATTCCAGTGATAGTTCAGGGGGTGGGGTGTAGGGGGGTTTTGAGCCACTAGATTTGTCGGCCATGGCTATCCTAGGGTTTTGTTTTGTGGTTTTTTTTGTGGTTTTGTGTTGTGGTTTTTTTTATATGCAACGAATAAATGAGATGCAGACGAAATGCAGAATCGTGATGCTCTGATACCAAATTGATGCAACCTAAGGGTGGGCAATGACCTAAATGACGATTTTAGCAATGGAACTATAGAAACCAACGACGAACGAAATAAACGATGCACGACAAGCCAAAATCAGCAACAATAATGGTCAAGTTACTCACGATTAGCACCGATTTTCGATCCACAAAGTTAGGGCAAATAGACGAGTTACGAGTATTAGAAAGTTTATCACAATATCGCAACCACTAGGGGTCTCAACGATTCACCAAGCCAAATCAACGATATAACAATCCACAACTATATTATGCGGTGGAAATAAATGGATCAAATAACGCTCATACCACAATCGGCAAGGGGAAACAGGCGTGCATCAGATCTGATCTTCGACGGCAGGAGGGCGTGGGTCAACCGCTCGGCACTTGGGGGTCGCCTTCGTGGTAAACCAGGAGGCGACGACGACTCGAGAGGGCTGGCGGTTGCGGGCGGCCTATGGCGGTGGCGGGTCAATGGTAGCAGTGCTGGGATTAGGTCACAGCACGGGTGAGAAAGGGGTTCGCGCGGGGCGGCGCAGTGGGGTCGCAGGCGGTGGGCTGTGGGATGGAAGGGGGGGTCGGTGGGCGCAGTTGATAGGGGAGGGGCGGAAGGAACAGTTGGCGGGGGAGGTCGGGAGAGGGTGGAGGGGCGCCGAGGTGAGGCGGCACAGGGAGGGGGAGGGGCCTGGCGCGGTGGCGGGCGAGTCGCGATGCGGGAGGGGAGTTTACGTGGGGGCAAGGCGGCGCTGGGGACGAAGGAGATGGCGCGGGGGAAAAAGGAAGAGGCGGTGTGGGGGTTGGAGGGAACCAGAGGAAGAAGAGGGGAGGA
Source organism: Ottelia alismoides (assembly GCA_037367405.1). Classification (NCBI taxonomy): domain Eukaryota; kingdom Viridiplantae; phylum Streptophyta; class Magnoliopsida; order Alismatales; family Hydrocharitaceae; genus Ottelia; species Ottelia alismoides. Next base: position 325,842 of record JAZKJV010010144.1, read on the forward strand.
GGGGAGGGTGCGATGGGGAAGAGGAGGGTGGGGAGAGGCGGAATCGAGAGGGAGGCGAGGAGAAGAAGGGGAGGGCGGCGGGGGAGACTTAGGGTTCGGGAAAGAAGGAGTCGGGAGGGAGAGAGGTGCGGAATTGGGGAGGGAGAGAGAGAGAACCGAGAGAAGAATTAGGGATGAGAGAAATTTTCTTAATTCAACTTAATCAAAACCTAATACAAAGGGAGCCCTTTATAGAGGCTACTCCCCCTTAAAAGGAGCAACAAATCCCTAAAATTAGGGAAGAAGAAATCAAAGGAAAAAATATAAAAGAGGCCTTTTATAATGAGCCTTTTACATGGGAAATAAATAAAACAAAATAAATACTAATTAGACCAAATAAATGTTTACTAATATTAAGTTGCTATCATGCTGCATCAGGTCTCTCCCTATATAAGAGAGCCTAAGGCCCAAGGAATAAACATCTCTTTCGTTTTTCCCAACAAAATTAAAGGAAAGTTTAACAAAGCAGCTGTGAGATATGCTCTATGGATCTGAATGTTGGCCTGCAAACTATATACATATGCAGAGAATGACAATAACGGAAATGCAAATGCTAAGGTGAATGTGTGGATACACATACGTAAAGATTGGATTTAGAATGATGCAATCGTAAGTAAAGTTGGTGTAGCTCCGATCGAGGATAAGATGCGAGAAAACCGCTTAAGGTCGTTTAGCCATTTTCAAAGGAGGTCAGCTGATGCGTTGGTTAGGAGATGCGAGTTTTGGGATGTTGAACCGGCTAAGAGAGGGTGAGGAAGGCTTGAGAAGTGTTGGAATGAAACTATAAGCATGATATTAGTTTTTTGGATCGAAGCCTGAGAATGAACGAAGATAGATCTGAATGGAGGCAAAGAATCCACATAGCCGACGCTAGTTAATGTGAGAAAAAGCTTTGTTGTTGTTGTGATTAGTATTTTTATTCAGAAAATATACTAGAGCATAGCAATGCCCTTCATCTAACCTGGTTTTATTTGTACAGTCTATAGCTTTATATTCTCATTTATGTAGACCTTTGTGGTGGGTCCCAGCTGCGGGTTGTACACTCTTTTCAAAAAAGTTGGCATTATACTTGAGGTCATGGATGGGAGAATGTGCTTGCCTGTCAAACGATTGACTTCCTTTCTAGAAATTATAGCTTTTCTTAGCATGTGATTAAATTTATCTGAGTAATCAGAATGTAAGATTCAATTTACCTGCCAATGAAATTGGCTTTCTCATGTTTAAATTCTCACACTTTTTAAACCTGCATTCCGACTCAACATTTTCAACTTCTGCCACGTTATTTCATAATTTTTCTTTTCTTTTCCATCTCATTGAATGAGTGACATCTTCCTCTTGAAACCCCAACCATTCTTGACAAGTCGTTGCTATTATCGAAATAAGAAGGATACATTTACTTCACATTCGCCGAGTATTATCACTGATGTTTACCTGATTAAGTTCTTCCATGTCATTATTGCAGACCATGGAAGCCAGGCCAACTATACCCGACAGAAAATTGCTTGCAAGGCTTGTTTTGATCAGATCAGAGAGGAAGCTCGAAATATGATGGGTGGTGGCTTGTTGGATGAGAGGAATGATCGTAGGCTGAGTACCCTACCAGAAGCAGAGGTATCTTAACATCGTAAGCCCTTTTTACTACTTGGGCGAGGCGCCAATAGATGACCGTGCTTAAAATATGCACTTACAACTTACTACTCTTTGCCTACACAAATACAATCTATCTAATTTGCCATATGGTCATGCAGATGGGCATCTAACTGCTATTTCCTTCAGGGCAATCTGCAAAATAGTGTGCCAAACTATAACATTCTTTCACTTTACAGTAGCCATATTTTTTTTATAATGCATTATCTACCTCTCGATTAGATTAGACGTACTTAATTTTGCATGTTTTTTTATAACCGTGCTGTTTTGACAGGTCAATTTGCTAGCAAAACTGGTGGCATTGAAACCGGGAAAAAGTTTACGTGCAATGATTAAGAATGTTATGCTAGGAAAAGATGAAGCTGCTGAAAACTCAAGCAGTGGTCAGGAAGATGACGGTCATCATTCTGGGGGAGTAACGGGTGAGTTGAATATTTCATTGTCGATACAAAACAATATCAAATGATGATTCATCTCGATCTTTCTCATGTTGTTGAACTTGGAATCTGATAAGGCTGTTATCTGATATTTTCTTCTTGAAAAAGAAGCATGACTGATCGCAGATCTCGTCCTGTTCGTCTTGGAATGTTTTTGGAGACAGTCTCTAAGGTATCCTGGCTCGCTTATATTTTTCCTTAAATGCAGTCAATTAAGAGTCTTGCCTGAAACTTGAAAACAAATGATACATGGCAGTGTTACTCATTTTCAAGGCACTAATGTTGGTTTCGGTCACTATTTCAGTGACTGACCAAAATGGAATTTCGGTCGAATTTCGATCGAAATTTCGATCATTTCGGTTATTTTTTTACTAGACCTCCATATTTCGGTCATTTCGATCGAATTTGATTTCGATTGGATATCGATATTCGACAGAAATTCGACTGAATTTCGCTGAAATTTGAGGCCATGCTCATTTTCCTAAAACTCATGAGTATCCTTAGCTGAACATAAAGCTGTCATAATCTCTTCCATTTGCTTCTTAGGTTCTTGGTGGCGTCTATGCTGGAAACGTATCTGGCACTGACTGCCCAACATCTAGAATGGGTGAATGTTCAACACACAATTTTACCCTCTGCGTATCTTTTCTCGTGTGCATCTCATTTACATCAGCATATTTTCAGTTTCATAAGAAGACACTTGAAATTCTTCAAGAGATCGCTTTCTAGGTCATTGAGAAGCTGTCGCTGCTGGATATAAGGGTAGGTGTGCATTTAGTACTAGTACACGGTTTTAGATATTCCCTGTTTATTTTGTTTAATGAGAACGTATCGAAGTTGATTGTTCATTCATCGGGCGCCAACAAATGTTGCTAATCAGCTGGCTGGTAAACTCCGGTTGACATAGCCAGAGTCCGACGCCAAATGTGATGCATACGCGTTTGGTGGAAGTACTTGTACCTATTAAATTCATACCAATATTCATGTAATACATGCGATATGCGTTGATTGGAGCACCCCGGTGTAAGATGCGAGTTTGAAAATAGGCAGACATCAACGGTGACGTGGTCCTAAACGTGGAATTAGTGAAAGATGCATCAGGTCTCAATCCAAGACAGTGTTAGGCACATTGATTTTTCAGTCTTCATCATGCCATCTTAGAATTCTTTTCCTTCAGTCCTTTCATGTTACAGAAAACCGATTCGTTCATCTCTGTTCACATTGACTCTCTAGCACGAGCCGGTATTGTCCATTCCAGTCGACTTGGTAATCATGCCACCGCCCTTATTGACTCTAGGGGATGACCCGCGCACAGTGCATCAATTATTTGTCAATCAGCTTTGTACTGAACCACTTGCCAGCAAAAACTGGTTTGGATGCATTCTTCCTTTGAAAGAATAGTCTGCCCCACTATTACATGATAAGCGCACTTGCACACCAAAAACACACACTAATGATTTACATTTACACGGTAAAATATGGTTTATCGTGGATTGGTGTATGCGAGAAGCATGTATACATTCTACTGACCACTGTCCTGTTTTTGTCTTGTGAACATGGACAGGTATGTGCGACGGGTATGCTAGATATGAATGAAATCCAGCTTGGCTGTCCCGACTGTTTCACAGTTCGAGGTTTTCAGCATCATGCTGTCAAGAAAAGGCATGAGCGGCGTACATGCATCTGAACTTCTGCTCTGCTTTGGCAACAGGACATATCGATCGGTTTGGCTCAAGTTGGCGTGACAACCTGATGTTCAGAAGAGAGCCGATCCAAATGCTAGCTTCCAATCTTGAGGTGTATGGCTGAATGTTCATGCCAATAAACCCATGTCCAAATTGATGTTCTAGTTTCATATAGAGCTTGTGTCCAAGATGGTTTTGTGGGCTCTTTCTTTACGTCTCGGCGATGATCTCTTAATCTAGTCCCTTCAGAAACCAGACCCTTATTGCGATCTATTCAATAGGTCCGACAAGTACTTTCAATCAACGAGAGCATGTGCTTGAAATCCAATCTTATCCCCTTCATTGCCTACACCACAAAAAATGCGTATTACGTGAAAAAGCTACAAAAAAGACCAAGTTGTCGTGTATTGAAACTAAATTAATATATGGGACACCACGACTGACCAAATCCATTCTTTGAGAAGTATATCGCTCGTGACATGTCTTCCAAATCTGTCTACATTAGATGCGTCCAATCTTCCATATTACCTGTTCTCACCCAAAAGTATAAGGATGAGACAAATCTGGATGTGCCCATCTTTCTCTTTCTTCGTTCAATAAGTCGTCTCCATGGATTAGATCGAATACAACCCCATTCTTGTAATTTTGTTGATTTAAATAGAACCCACATTCTCTAAAAAAATAGAGCCCACATTACAATGATTATTTTGTAAATAAAAAAAATGATATTTACACTTATAATCTTGAGCAATTTTGTAATATATAATCGCGAATTATGCTCACGACTTTCAAGAGTACTCAACTCACACACCCATAACCCCGTGTTAATTCTATCCAATTTCCCGTTAACTATGATGGTCAACCACTCCCCCTTCCTCCTCCCCCCGTCGAGGACCTCCTCCACCAGCACTCATTTCTTCTTCCCCATCCCCCTCCCTTCGATTACCTCCTCCTCCAGCACCCATCTCCTCTTCCCCTCCCCTTGCTACCACCACCTCCTCCAACGCCCATCTCCTCTTCCCCTTCCTCACTCCTGTTGACCACCTCCTCCCGCACCCATCTCTTCTTCCCCTTCCCCCCGCCAACCACCTTCTCCCCCTCCCTGACCACCTCCCTGTCGCCTTCCTCCTCCTCCAGCTTGGTCATCAATTCGTGACACGCTCACCCCCACCTCCTCCCCCTCCTCCTTTGCTTCCATCTCCTCCTCCTTCTCGCTCGCGAGCTTAAAGTCCATAGGGAGCGATTGTAGCGATTAGAGCTTCCCCGGTGGTGCGCACCCCTTCGACGGTGACCTCTTCTGCAACCTCGTTGCTGCCTTTCGCACTTCCTGTTCATGGACACATATGCGAGCGTGGGTCTCCTTCACCAACACGGGAGGCCGGTCGACGATGGGTTTCGGGGGGGGGGGAGGGGTTGCTGGAGGAGGAAGAAGTGGGGGAGGTGGTTGGCATGGGGTGTGGGGGGGGGGGTGGAGTTGAGGCGATGATGGATGACATGGGAAGGAGGAGAAGGTCAGGGAGGTGGGCAACTGTGGGGGACATGTGAATGAAGAGGTGGTCGGGGGAGGAGGCGGGCAATGATGGGAGGAGGAGGGTGGTGGCGGGAGGATCTGAAGGAGGAGGAGGTCGGGGAGGAGGAGGGCGACAACGAGAGGGAGGGGTGGGTCGGCGTGGTGGGGAGGAAGGGGAGTAATTTTTTATCTTTTTAAAAAATTAATAACTATTAGATAACTATGGGTTAGATTAACCTAATGGTAAGAAATTACTCCGAGTTATGAGTGTAAAAAATCCAATAAAAAGATAAGAGGTATAAGTGTAATCGCAATGTTTTGGGGGAGGTAGGGTGTAAATCCCCCTTAAAAGAGTACTCAATTTACCAAATTAATCAAACCGAAGAAATAGGTGGAGTGGACTGGTATCTTTTTTGGGGAATTTTACAACATAACCCCTATAATCTTCGTAAGTATACGACTAGCTATAATCTTATTTTATTTAACACATTTTCAAGAGGTCCTGGTGTAAATTACAATGATCGTCGTGTAATTACAAAGATTAAAGGGGGCATGAAATAATTGGACACGATTAAAAGGACCATGGTGTAATCCCTGTTTTTTTTCAATCGAATTTTAATAAACGAATAACCACAACATCTAATCAACAAAGGAATACAAACAACCAAAATGCCTCAATCCCCAGCCAAATCAATTGTGGACCGTCCGATCTCGCGGAAGACTGTACACAACTGCATCGGACAACAACCACTGGATCACTACGAGAGGAAGATCCGCAGGCACCTGTTCTTGGTGCAGCCGCACACGGGGCACTTGTCCACCCGTGCGGCGCACGGTTCGCACACGCACACGTGCCTGCACGGGAGGACGAGCACGCACGCCTCCATCTCGCCGCACATCCTGCACGCCCTCCCGGCCGGCGCGTCGGCGGACCTCTCCTCCCCATCGTAGCAGCACGACTGCGCGTCGTCCCCACTCTCGCCGAAGCCTTCCTTGCCCGCGGTAATGCCGCAGGCGCTGCCGTGGAGCAGCGCCTGCTCGAGGCTCGACCGGAGGCCGGATACGAGGGCCTCGCTGTTGCGCGCGACTTGGAACCAGATCTGCCCCTCGGCGGCGACCTGTTTAACCTTCTCCTCGAGCTCGGCATTGCGTCGCGTCAGCGCGTCGATCTCGAGCTGCTTCTCCTCCATGATCCGGCTCACATGCTGCTCCACCGCCGCGACGATCCCGCGGCACTGCCGCTTCCTCGCCTCCTCTACGCCGGATCGTAGCTTCTCCATCTGCACATTGTCAATTCAAACTAATCAAGACAGGTTCGCAACAAACTGCAAATTATTCTTTTAAATCTGGTTGAAGAGCAGATCTTATATGGAATGTTTCGTAGCTGCACGATTTTACAATAATCACGAACCTGAAGACGGACGAGCGCGTCGATCTCGGCGTTCTGATGGAGGAGGAGGGATTGGAGAACGGGCGGGCGACCGCTCGTGGACGTCGTTCCCGACCGCAACTCAACAAGAGGATCCGACATATGCTGGGGATTCTCGCCGCGCGAGCGCTTCCTCGAAGCGGTGGCGTTGGACGTGAGCACGCTCTCGGGATTGCTGGCCACGGCGGTGGCGAAGCGCGGGGCCTCTACAGCCATAGGAGGAGGAGGAGGAAGAAGAGGAAGGGAATTGAGAGTATGTGTAGATGTGCACATAGATTGATAGATAGGTAGACAGTGTGTCTCTATATATATTTGGTTGAGAGGGAGTTGGGGTTGGAGGTGACAGGTGGGAATGGCTAGTGTGGGGCCCGCTTTTGCGGGAAACGATCGGTCAGAGAGAGGAGGCAGATCACATCTAGATCGTCTGTTGTGGTGCTGCAGTGCTGTACATCATGGACTTAAATTTCAGCAAAATTCGGTTGAATTTCTGTCGAATATCGATATCTTGTCGAAATCGAAATTCGATCGAAATGATCGAAATATAAGGGCCCTAGTACAAAAGATGACCGAAATGACCGAAATTTCGATCGAATTTCGACCGAAATTCCACCAAAATTCCGTTTCGGTCAGTCATCGAAATGGTGATCGAAACCGACATTTAGGACCTTCTGTACATCACAGTCGCTCGATCAAACTCGAGCTTGATCGAACAGCTGTAGTGCGCTACAACACTGCAACACCACAACAGAGAACCCACTCCCGATCACTACCGGTGGAACAAATGAGAAGTCTCCGTATTTTGGATCGGGTTTTTTTTCAGTAAATGTACAGAATTTTATTATAATTTTTAGATGAGAATGTGGAATTATTTCAGAAGCCGAAATGGATGCTATGTTTGGGAGATGATCAGCATGAGGATTAATTGATTGTAATTGTGGGCAAAACTTGAATTATGTTATGTTTATTACAGTAGATTTTCCTTGCAGATTTGTTGCCATATTGTAAAATAAGAACTATAAAAGATCGACACGGAAATATCATGATATGTTGTATTAGTTGGCATGAATCATATTGTGTTGTTACGTAAGTTAATTAAAGTTGAGGGTCTGCATCGTGGATTTGTTGCCGTGATGATAGGTTTTTTGGGTGTCTGTAAATGGCAACAATAATGGCATGTCATGTGCATGATATTGATGTGGGACTGGAATTATTCCATTTCCTTCAATCATGTATGGAAATGTCCAAACAAGGAAGTTGGGGGCAGTGTCGCAAAGATGTACATATTTTCTATATTCATCAATATTTGTATTCACATTTGTATCGAATTCAGATTCTTGCATTAAAAAGGTTGCCGCTCGACTAATAATACGCTGGTACGCGGATACAGTTTCTAAACAAAAGGTCGAAAAATCCTAAGCTACTAGGATTGTATACTTGCATTTGTATATTTTCAATTTTCAATCACTAAATCATTATCATTAATATTTACGAGGAGTTTTCCGTAAATATTTTCTTCTTTTTTCTATTTTTACGAGACTTAATATCTTGAACAACAGACTTTGCACCAGAAACAATGAAAAAACAAAGCGATTTTGTGAGTCGTAACAAGTTACAACTTACAAGATTGGGTAAATTACAAAAAAAAGCTTCAATTATGCGTTGAATTCTAATTAAGAGGTTAATCTTTTAAATGTAACAAAAATGGATCTGAACTTTAAAATTAGTATTTATCATCGACATAAAAGGATCGCAGAAGCTAATAAAGACCTGTATTAGGAGACAAAATAAGTTCATATTACATTAGAAAGATGGGAATGCCATTTCTACAAGGACTTAATAGGGGCTGCCCTCCCTTATTTTGGCATTTTTTTATTTTTTTGAAAAATATCATCATGTATATTCATCCATATATACCTCCTATATGCCATTCAAATTTTGTCAGAAACAGAGACTCCTACGGCCTCCATCGCGATAGTGTCGATTTATAAAATCTTACGATTGTTAAAAAATGATTGTCTAGATGAAGGCTGCATGAGTCTCTGTTTCTGATGAAATTCGAATACTATATAGAGGAACATATAGATGAATATACATAATATTATTTTTCAAATAAATAAGAAAACGCTAAAAATAACGCAGAAGCAATCATATTGAGGCAGCCCCATTAATCGATTTCTATAATTTACCCAACAAAATTAGACAGGTGTACGATACATATACTTTTTAGATTGACATATCAACGTGGACACCTCATTATATTGGACAATTCGAAAAAAAAACGTGGAATCTCTGGAACCTCGAGATTATGATAAGTAATATCTCTACGAAACGTCACTATTATATGATTTATTTATGATTAAATCTCAATACTTGGTGGCAACCCATGGAACGGAAGTCCGTATTTATCAATATCTAATAGATCAACTGCTGATTTCGATATTATCGATTCGATGAATCGGAAGTTGATGTGACGGTCAACGATCAAAAGATTAGATTAATTAAGACTTAATTCGAGGGGGATCGTGGAAGTAATAAAGTCCGAGATTAATCTCACGTAAAAAACGATATTATCGAAAATCACGACATTATTGTGAAGCCAATTCGTCGTTGGCTGCGAGACTTTGGTTGATTTGGTTTGCTCGATTCCGACGGGATTGATGTCGATATGAAGAAAAATAGCCATCTTCATTAATTGTATGTATTTTTTTAGTACGTAAGGCAACAAACACCAAATGGAATCGTCGTTTTCAATAATAATCTGAAATCGATTTGATTGGAATCTGATTAAATAGGAAGAGTGTTAGACTTTTTCACATTGCTCGTTTTACCAAACTATAGAGTATCAACATGACAACGTATGAATAACGCAGATAAACGCACATACACACACCAACGAATACTTAATTCCTTTTTTATTTCAGATTATAAAATGCAAATTGATGTTCAATTGGATAAAGAATATACGTGCCAACTTCCTTACGTAGGAATGGGGATATATGATTGGATACTAGTCTCCATTTCAATCCTCTCACCAAACCCTACGTCAAATGTATATGCCACTAAGTTTAAAGGGATTTTTATACTTGTACTCTTGAAATCTTGTCAATTTGAAGATACACATCGTACGTACATCCGTATGTAAAGATTGTAAAAATATGCTTTTTAAAGCATATCTTTTGACAATGTCTCTCAACAAACGCAAAAGTTGTAAACGATAGCAGATACAACTGCATAAAAAGTAAGGCCTCTGTTTGATACAATCGATCAACATAAATTCAAAGTAACATATCGATACTAGTGCTGGCCTAAGTATTGTGGTTGGATGCACACAAAGGTAACATTACGAACAATTGCATAATAACGATGATAACACTAAATGTTGGTGATCTAACTACTCGGAGATGGAAAAATAAAAAAAATTAAATTATCTAAAAATTAATCTTAAACTGTATACCTTCCCAGTTATGATGCCATTGACGATGCTCCAAAATCACCTTTTTAATTTGTCATTTTGATTGTTATTGTAGCCGAGCAATTTTAAAACCGTCAAAAATGATCACATCGAGAAAATAATATAGATAATTAAATCTCGATGTGATCGAATTATTTATTTTACTTGGGTAAATCCCAAGGTCGAACTCATGGAGGTAATAAGAGGGTCTAGAATCAATAATTAAATAATATATAAATTTAGCTTTTCGAAGATGAGAAGAATTATTTTTGGTGTTTTTGTATCTTTCAGATTTTTATTGATTTTTAATTAAAGAGATGTAACTAATTGCTGAAACAGATATGATGCATGAATTTGACAAATATTTTTAATGCAAGAAAAATAATGCTATGCATGCGGAATAAGAAATAAATAAAATATATTTGTGCTTTTAAAATGATGAATAAATGAGTGAAATGAGAATGCAGACTATATATATATATATATATATATATATATATATATATATATATATATATATATATATGCAAGTGTGGCAAGCCATGCCAAACAAGGAATTCAAGAATCCCCATAATCAATTAATGACAGCGATATATGTTCAATTAACATTCAGATTAATTCCTGAATCGAACAACCCAAGTCTTCCCAATCATTTCGTAATAGAATCAATCATAATGAACAATATGTACTAAAAAAAATCAATAAACTCATTGATTAGTCGGAAATCTCACTTGGGTTTTAGTTGATTAATGGAGAATGTCATTGTACCCAAATAAAAACCAACCGAATCAAACAATTATTAAATCCAATCAAAGCAATAAGAGAAAATGACAGATTCTTGCTATTTCAATTATTAACCTGGTATAGATCAAAGGGTCGAACTCAAGGAGGCAACAATTATTTAAGCAAGGGTTATTCAATTCAAAGACAAGCAATGAAATAAAAGATGAAATCTAAGCAAGCTACTCTTGGATTTGTGTGAATTTGTATCTTTTTAATTTTTATTGGTTTTTAATGTAAACAGACACTTTTTAGTAGTTTTTGGATTAGTAAAAATAACAAATCAAATTATTTTGTAAAGCCAAAATTGTGAGAATTAAAGCAACCTACGAGGAACTTATACTAATTTTTCTAGAAATTTTGGAGACAAACGATGATTATTTCATGCAAAATAGTCAAGAAAGTAAATGCTGCAATACAAGGATTGAACCGTAATTAAAGCAAAAGTTTTCAACAGATAATAACACCAAAATAAAGTAGGGTAGATATGCAAAAGTCACAAAATGTGTACGTGCAGATCATGTGCAAATACCTAGAAATGAATTACTTTGCAAATGCCATTACCACCAGGGAGTAATTTGTAATTGTTAAAATGTTACTAAACAAATGATGACATAGAAAGACATAGGGGTATGTATGCTAATTCACAACAAAAGATGGGCAGATTTCGTGACTTAACTTGTCCAGGTTCTTTGTGCAAATATAATAATGGTCGAGGGGTTTATGAAATTTACCCAAAAATTCAATCCACGTTGAGCGGCGGATACAGGTACTCTAGCATTGACATGTAAAAAAAATTATGGCCGTGTGATCATATGGTAATTAACGGCTCCTGTATAATCTGGACACCCGAATGTTCTTCCCAATTGCTTCGGCAGGCGGCGTCGATCGGGCTCAAGGCAGAGACGGTCTCGGGGATAAGCTTCTGATCGTCAGTTGATGTGTTTGACGAAGCAAGAGTTGTTCTGTGTTTATCGTCTCATCTCCAGGTGCACAATGATTCCTCTGATTTGGGCTGCATACAGATCTGTGATGAAAATCGCATGCACAACAAAAGTTAAATCTTAGCCATGATTAGCTACAATGAATCTCCGATCGTGAAGATCAGAGGGTGATTCGGGATAAACTATGGATCTAGGATTTGCGATAAAACCAGATAGAAGATGAAATATAAATTACCTGAATGATGCCAGTTCTCAGATGAATGATTTGCCTGGGATGAGGATCAAGGAACCTCGGGTCGTTGCCTCGATGCGACGGCTACCCGCGGAGGCTCAAGCTCGCCGAAGGCGGAGCACGACGGAGTATACGCCGGATCAAAGGCCGATTCGCACCGTTCCTCGCTTCAACAACGATCATCTGTCACTCATGATACATTAGAGCTCCTTGGAGATGGAAAAAATGGCCAAAGTTGCGTGAAAGTGCGGCCGGAGCTGACGCTATATAGTCCTAGGGGTTCGGCTAGAAGGGTGTCGAGCGAGAAAATCGGAGCACGGACCCCGATGCTAACGACCGGGCGTGGATCTAGGTTGATCAGGGAATGATTATGACCCGGGGTTAGCGGATTTGGAGCTCGGATTGATGCGCAATAAATGGGAGAAGAAGCGGGTCGGGCGCAGATCCGGAAGTCTGTGGTCCAGGGGGGGAGTTGACCGGGGGGTCAACATCCCCCGTGGACCAATGAGAGTAGGCCACGTCATAAAGAATTGGAAAATTAATATAAAATAGCAAATGACCTATTTTGGGAAAAGTTAAAATACAAAAAATGTTTATTTATTTATAAACTATTTTTTTGTGATTTTTATTTATTTTTTTGAAATAAAAATTAGGTATTTACAATATTGTATTATATACATAGGTATAAACAAATATATATTTTTAATTGTTAATTTTTAATTATTTATTTTTAAACATTTTTATTCCAATTTTATATTTTATTTATTTACAAGATAAAATTTGGAATATTTTGGTATTTTTATTTTATTTTTATTATTTATTTACAAGGGTAAAATAAATAGGTTTATTTATATACATATATGGTATATATACAATGAAGGAAATTGATTTTATTTTTGTTCTTTTTATTTTTTTTATTTGTGTAATTTTTATTTTATTTATTTACATTATGGAATATAGAATATGTACAATTTTTATGGGATTGAAATTTATTTATTTATAGGGATAAATAAATAGATAAGTGAGTCTATGTACATGGTGAATACACAAGGGTGAAGGCATTTTTATTTTCTTTTTAATTTTCTCATTTTTATTTTTATTTTATATTTACAAATATATACAAATAAACACAAACCCATTTTTATTTTTATTTAGAGGAAAATATTTTTCTTTATTTATTTACAGATATATGTACAAGGGTGAGCTTCCTTATCTCCCTCTACTTTGGTTTTTATGCGGTCAGGCCCATGCTGAGCCCTTCCTTGGGATTAGGTCGCTCAATATTTATTCTAAATATCTCCCTCTTTTTCTTTTGTCTCTTTACTCTTTTATTTATGCATAAAAACATGCTAATTATGCATATTTACACAATGCATGCAATTTGATAATTATTAATATTTATATATATCGACATGTGTTTGGCAAAGGTTTTGTAGCTAAAATAAAAGAATAAAGAGTGATGAATGGGTATTCATCACCCCCCTATACTTTAACTTTGCTAGTCCCTTAGCAAACACTTATTTGAAAAAGAAGTGAAACGAGAAAAGAAAAAGAAAAAGAGGAGAAAATGCATGGATCAATGTTGATTATTAAACTGTCCTTCATTAAATTGAAATATGGAGCTCGATCAGATCTTTGGATTATTAATGTGCCGGAACCTTATTTGGACTTAAGCTTAAAACCTAACAGCCTCCAAGTTCCACCAATATATGGGCAAGACTCCTCAATAAACCAGATCAGAACAAGTCTACATACACAAACTCTAATGACCATGAATCTTTCCCTGCACTGTAAGTGATATGTAGCTCCCCACCTCAGAAGTAACAAAGAAACAACCTCCCCCAACCTGATAACTCTAATGCCTCGGTCTAGCAACTCTTTCCTCGAGAAGCGGGGTATTCCCTTCTAAGTTCAAGTACAACCGGCTCAAGATGAGGGGGAAGAAGAGGATGGACCATGACCAGTGTAGCCATGTATCCTTGGGAGCTATAACCAGTGTAGCTGAGTCTCCCGCTGCAAGCTTCATGAGATGGAACATGTATACCATAAGCTTTTGCTTTATTTGACTATATACACTCCGGTGGGATTATTAAATTTTCAATCCGACCCACCACTTTTTTGGAGTTCTTTTATTTTTGCACATTTTTTTTCATGTGCAACTGTACAACATATCTACAAGGTGCAGCATATATACAAGGAGTTTTTCCTCTTGAGCCAGTAGACTATCCCTCTTTTGAAGCTTTATTTCAACCCACAGCTTCTATTTTTAGACTTCATAACCACCAGACCAAGTTGAGGTGCACTTCCTTCACTAGAAGAAGAAGAGAGGTTCCGCCTAGAAGTACTACCCTCATATGCTACCCCAAGCCAAAGGAAACTGCCTCCTCACCACCTCATCCGTGGAGAGCTATGTGTAAAGTGCTGGTGCAAGTAAAGCCATTATCTCTGAGAGTCATGCATGTGTTGTTAAGTGCTCTACTTAGGCTCATCAAGACGACATATGCTCATAGCCTAGTGGACTCAAAGAATTAAGTCACCATGGACCTGAAAAGCCTTAACCCTAAGCCCTATAAGGTTCCTCTTAAAATTAGGTGGATTAAGATCTTAATCAAGCTTCATTTCCCAATTTAATTCCAGGCTAGTTTAAATGTCAACTATGATCCAGGAAAAACTATACAAATATTTACAAGGATGCTATTTACAAATGTGCACTTTACAAATATTTATAATCATCCAAATTTTTGAAAAATGTTTGAAAACATGGATGTATGCATGAATGCGAAGTTTTGCAAAATATTTACAAACATTTACACGAGGTTTTTGCGAACTTTTTGCTTTCAAAACATTTTACAAAAATTTTGTACTATATACATAGATTTTGTTATGAAAATATTTACAAATCCTTTACACAAATCATTTTACAATCATTTGTACAAAAATATGTATGTGCAAAATGAATTTTATATACAAGGGAAATTTTTTAATTTTTATGGGTTTTTAGCCATTCTTATTTATTCACACACTCACACAAAGTACGAGTTATGGCTAAAGTATATATGAAATATATACACAACCCCCTATACTTAGCTCGAACGATGTCCTCAGAGTAATCAAGAGTGATGAAGAAGACATAACTCGTGCTTAGTATAGGGAAGTGAAAAGGAAGGCTATATACAGAGATGAATCAAATAATAGAATGAGGAGAACTCGGTGTTTTCCCCCTATACTTAGGATCAAGTAATCCTAAGTATAGCAAGCTGTACATGAAGGGAAATCCGAGTGAAGGATGTACAGAGTCTACCCCCTATACTTAGGGTGAAATATCCCTAAGTATAGGCAACAAAATAGGGGTAGATCAAATCAATAGAATACCCGCGAGTCCTACATCCCCCTATACTTAGGGTAAAGTACACCCTAAGTATAGCATAATCATAAGATGAGAAAAGGGATGTGGGACTAAAGAATAGTATGATATGGACAACTGGATCTATACAGGTCGGAAGAACAGTGATAATCAGGCGTGAGATGCCATAGATGTGAGTCAAGAGACCACATCTCACGCAAAGTGAATAGGGGAAACATCAACGACCCGCGGCTCATGATCTAGATATGGCTTGAGCCGCTGGCCGTTCACTCGAAAGGTGCTCTCAGAAGACAACTCAGATATATCAATACTCCCATTGTCGTGTACCTTTCTCACCAAATACGGTCCCTTCCATTTGCTCTATAGCTTCCCTGAGAATAATCTAAGCCTAGCATCAAACAACCATACTCTCTGTCCTGGCTCAAACTGCTTGTGGCTGATATGAGAATCATGCCACTCCTTCACTCTCTCCTTATAATGTAGGCTGTTTGAAAAAGCTGTGTCACGAAGCTCCTCCAGAGCTGCTAACTCTGCCCTCCTCTGGTCTCCTATACTATCTGGATCCAAAAGTATATCAGTGACTGCCCAAAGTGACCTATGTCTCAGCTCAACAGGTAAATGGCACGGCTTGCCATAAACGAGGCGAAAGGGAGATGTACCCAAAGGAGTCTTCAAAGACGTCCGATATGCCCACAAGACCGAGTCCAAAAGCTGTGACCAATCCTTTCGGTCAAGGCGGACGACTTTCTGCAATATAGTCTTGATCTCCCTGTTCGACACTTCAGCAAGACCATTCGTCTCAGGGTGGTATGGAGTGGCAACTCGATGGTCTATGCTGAACTCGCTAGCAAGGGCCTTTACCTTGTCGTTGACGAAATGAGACCCCCCGTCTGATATCAACACTCTAGGCACCCCGAACCGTGAAATGATATTCTTCCTCAAAAAATCTGCAAACAGTCCTAGCATCTGCGATTCGGGCGGGGATGGCCTCAACCCAATGACTCACATAATCAACGGCCAACAGAATGTACTCAAATCCCTGGCTCTTAGGGAATGGACCCATGAAATCGATGTCCCATGCGTCAAAAACCTCACAGAAGTGTATGGGCTGCATCGGCATCATATCACGCTGTCCACAAGTGCCCATCCTCTGACAGTCAGTACATCTCTTCACGAACTCATCAGAGTCCTTGAAGAGAGTAGGCCACCATAGGCCGGATTGGAGCACTTTCTGTGCCGTTCTCCTCCCTGAGTGATGTCCTCCTGCCTCCTGCTTGTGGCAGTAAGTAAGGATGCTGTGGTGCTCCTCCTGAGGAATGCACCTACGCCAGATACTATACCCTCCCTCATGGTAAAGGATGGGATCCTCCCAATGGTTAAACTTGGCCTTCGCGAGGAAGGTCTCAAGTTTCTGCCTGGGCCAATCTTGTGGAACTTTCTTGGCGACAAGATAGTTCACAATATCGACATACCATGGGAGCGAGGCGATAGCAAGGATCACCTCATCTGGGAAGGTCTCACAAATGGGGTCAATCTGCTCAGAATCCTCAAGATACTCCAATCGGGAGAGATGATCCGCCACCACATTCTTGACTCCAGGCTTATCCTTAATCTCTATATCAAATTCCTGGAGTAGAAGGATCCATCTGGTCAATCTAGCTTTGGCATCCTTCTTTGCCATGAGGTACCTGATGGTGGTATGATCGGTGAAGATGGTCACTCTAGATCCGATAATGTACGATCTGAACTTATCCAAGGCGAAAAATACGGCTAGCATTTCTTTCTCTGTGACCGTGTAGTTCCGCTGCGCGGCATTCAATGTACGGCTAGCGTAGTGAATAGCAAAAGGGACTCCATCCCTCCTCTGTCCTAGCACGGCCCCCACGGCAAAATCGGAGGCGTACGTCATGATCTCAAATGGGAGAGACCAATCAGGTGGCTGAAGGACATGAGCCTCTATCACACATCTCTTGAGAGTCTTGAACGACGAAAGACACTTGTCATTGACAAGAAACTCGGTGTCCTTCGTCAACAGATCAGTCAACGGTCGGGCAACCCAACTGAAATCACGAATGAATCGCCGGTAAAAACCAACGTGCCCCAGAAAAGACCATAACTGTCGTAAGTTGGACGGTGGATTGAGTTTGCTAATGACATCCACCTTGGCCGGATCAACCTCCATGCCCCTATTGGAGATGATGTGGCCAAGCACCGTCCCTTGAGTCACCATAAAGTGACTTTTCTCCCAAGATAATACCAGGCGAACCTCTATGCATCGCTGAAGGACTCGGTCTAGGCAGCCAAGACAGGAGTCGAATCCGTCACCGTAGACCGAGAAATCATCCATGAAGACCTCCAAGCACTCCCCCACCATGTCCGAAAAGATAGACAACATGTATCTCTAAAAAGTCACAGGGGCGTTGCATAGCCCAAATGGCATGCATCTGAAGGCGTATGTGCCAAAGGGACAGGTGAAGGTGGTCTTGTCTTGGTCCTCTAGCGCAATGGCCACCTGATTATATCCGGAGTACCCATCCAAGAAGCAGTAATTGCTCTTCCCTGCCAGTCTCTCAATAATCTGATCTATAAAGGGAAGGGGGAAATGATCCTTCTTGGTGGCCTGGTTGAGTCGTCTGTAATCCACGCAGACCCGCCAAGAAGTGGGTACCCGGGTAGCAATCTCCTCTCCGGACTCCGTAATCACTGTAGTGATGCCCGTCTTCTTGGGCACCACATGTAATGGACTGACCCACTTGGAGTCGGAGATGGGGTAGATAAAATCGGCGCTCCACCACTTCGAGCTTTCCTTCATGACAACCTCTCTCAGATTCGAGTTCAGCCGCCGCTGGAACTCACGCGACGGCTTTGCCTCATCCTCAAGATAGATGTCGTGAGAGCACAGAGCCAGACTGATCCCCTGGAGATCTGCTACACTCCATCCTATCGCCTTACGGTTCTTTTCAAGAACCTCCATCAGACGGGATTCTTACTCTCCAGTCAAATCAGCTGAGATAATGACTGGATACATCTCATGCTCACCTGCAAGGAACCTATACTTCAACGATGCAGGTAGTGGCTTCAGCTCTGGACAAACTGGTGCTGGCAAATCTGGCTTCTGAAGAATCCGAGTGTATGCGGCCAAATCTGCTCGGGAAAATGAGAGCTCTCTCTCGCAAACTGGATCAGGGGAAGGCTGCTCAACTGGATTGTCTCTGCTCTGCATGGCATCTACCTCCTCCCTGACTATAGGCTCAGTGGAAGTCAGATCTAGTATGAAATCCTCAAACTTTGCCCAATCAAAATCTGACTCCGAGGGATTTGTACCATCCATGGTGGTCTCAGTACCACCGTCATCACAAAACAAATCTGTCTCGCGGTCGAGACCCGGCTCTGCTGCCTCAAACGTATCGTGGACCAGGAATGTGCTATCCAAGTTCTCCTCTGCTGGTGTCTCTGCATCAACGAACTCTGACGGTGAGAGGATGACCTATGCATCTGGATCTGCCCAAACTGCCCCATCATCTGTAATCACAAAGTCGCAGTCCTAGTGGATGTCTGGCCCTGCATCTGTCATCTTCTCTGTATCGGAAGTAGTCTCTGAGCAAGTTGAATCTCTGACTCTTATGTCCTCGACCGTCTCTATTTGTACACTCTCAACCTCGATGTGAAAGTATACCTTCCCGCTATCATGGTCGGTCACTGCCTTGGCTGTGGCCAAGAACGGGCGATCTAGAATGATGGGGGTATCGGTCACAGACTCAGGGATCTCCATGTCCAACACAACGAAGTCCACAGGGAATTGCAGGTCCTGAATCGTGACGACAACGTCCTTCAGCAACCCCTTCGGCCTCTTGACAGATCTATCAGCAAACTGAAGGACTGTCCTGCTCTGTCGTAGAGTGCCCAACTCGAAGAGGTCGAGAAGGGCTGCCGGAAGTAGGTTGATCGATGAACCGCTGTCTAATAGAGTGCGGTCGAACCTCTGCTCTCTAATGTGGCATCTGACATAAGGGGCTCCGGAATCTGGCCTCTTGGCCGACAGACGGTTCTGGATCGCGAAACAAGTAGCTTTGGTCAACACATGAATCTCTGAGTGGTGGTTCCTCCTCTTCCTCCTAACTGTAGTCCTGTCTCTGAGTGAACGCTGGAGTAGGGGGATGTGCTGCAAAGCCTCCTGAAGAGTCAGCTGAATGTGGAAACGGTCTATCATCTGCTGGCTGAACTCTTCCTGCTGCCTCTTTTTGGGATTTTCAATTTTCTTCCCCTTCCCCATCTGAAGGGCTCTAGGGAAGGGGATCACAGAGTCCTTCTCAGATGAAGGACTAGGAACGGGTCTGAGCTGCTCGACGGCAGGATCCACACATACATCAAGCACCACAATGGGACCAGAAGAAAACAAACCCTTTCCTTTATTGCAAGAAATGTTCTGAGATACATGTGCAGAAGGAAAGACTACAGGACCCTCAGAAGTGAAAATGGTGGGGTCAGCACCACCCTCGGCTGGAAGACTCGCGACCTCAGTACCGCGCTCTGGCTCGGCAACATAGGTGGCCTCAGTACCACCTCCTCCAACTGGTGAAACGACGACATCAGCACCACCGGTGGGATCAGCATCCATGGTGGCATCAGTAACACCGTCATCATCTCTAGCGGCATCAGCATCGCTCTCCTCCTCGTCTGGCGCTCTGGAAGTGACCTCGGGGTGTCGCTTAGACGATGCGCCGCCTGCTGGCGTCCTACCTCTCCTAAGTGTGACAAAGTCAGTATCAAAAAGATATGCAGACATATCACCAAAAACATCACTCGGAGTGGCATACTCAGTACAAACTACCTGCTCAGACTTCCTCTTGAGGTTGTTAGGATTGGGCTCTATCTGGGCAGGGATGGCGGCCTTCCCTCTCACAATGTCCCGCATCTCCTAGCGGAACTCATCCATCTCCCGTCGGAAGGTAGCCTGCTGATCTCTAAGGAGGCGGGCTATGTCATCCAAGGCGGGGTTCTCATAGGATGGCCCATGAGAACCTGAAGGGTAGCCTCTCTGGTAGTGAGGCCGCTGCTGCTGCTGTGGGTGAGAGGGGTATGGATAGGGATGATACTGCGGCTGAGGCTGATCATGCCTCCAAGACTGTCCCTGCTGATGGGGACGAGGACCATACTGCTGTGACTGCTGCTGCTGCTGCTGGTGGTGGTACACTGGGGGCTGTTGCTGCTGGTGATCTCTCTGATGGTTGTACTGGCCACCCTGTCCTGACGGCTGCTGCTGGGAGCTGGAACCTCCGGCTGACCAACGGAATCTGGGATGGTCTCGTCGGATACCGGGCTGGGGTCGGTCGTACCAGATCCCGTTGACATCCATCAACGGCTCTGACTCGTAAGGGGCTGGCGGGAGTACTGCCAGAGGCTGATTCGGCTGGTAGACCACCATCTGTGTGTCAGGAGATGGTGGTGCCTGGTAAGAAAGCTGCGGCTGCTGGTACGGCTTCGCCTGTACAAGGTGAACCTGTCTAGGCTGCTGGTGGCTGGAGCGCTGGGATGGGCTGCCGGTGCTACTCGGGTCGCCTCATGCCTGAAGACGGGGTTGGGAAGCCGTCTGTGCCTCTTGGAGACACAAGAGCTGTGACTTCAGGTCACTCAGAGTCTGTGTCATCTGCTCCATCTGCGTGATACCCTGGCACTGCTTCTTCTCAATAATCTCCATCCGGTCCAGCTTCTCGCTGATGATCCCCATGTCTGCGGCTGAACTCTCTGCCTGTGCTGCTACCGCTGACGAACTGGATGGACCGGTGTCAACCCGTGCTATCCTCTGGTACTGCACGGTCTGTGGCTGGGCTCATCCCTGAGTGTACAATCGAGTCTGGGACATCACCATGTAGTTCTCTGCCCTCTCCTCGTTGATGGCTCAGACCTGATCGTGGTCCTTGGTGAAATAGGACCCTCCACAAGAAGCGTTCACCAGGCCCTGCAGCTCTGGTGTCAACCCGCAGAAGAAGCTCTGAACAAGGTGCGACTTCGAGATGTCGTGGTGCAGGCATCTGTTTGTAAGCTCTCTGAACCTCTCCCATGCCTCGTGAAACTGCTCGTTGGGGAGCATGGAGAAGTTGCTGATGAGGGCCCTCGCTGCATTCGTCCACCCGAGTGGATAGTACTTGTTCAAGTACTCGGTGCGGAGCTGCTCCCAGGTATATACAAATCTCCCCGGATGCTTCAGCCAGGTGGCTGCTCTGTCTACTAGTGAGAAGGGGAAGGTAATCATGCAGATGGTATCCTGGTCCACCTGACGGTCATGGACACTGCTGCATATCATCTCAAACTCTTGAAGGTGGAGATGGGGTGCGGTCGGAGCTGACGCTATATAGTCCTAGGGGTCCGGCTAGAAGGGTGTCGGGTGAGAAATTCGGAGCATGGACCCCGATGCTAATGGCCGGGCGTGGATCTAGGTTGATCAGGGAATGATTAGGACCCGAGTTTAGCAGATTTGGAGCTCGGATCGATGCGCAATAAATGGGAGAAGAAGCGGGTCGGGCACAGATCCGGAAGTCTGTGGTCCAGGGGGGGAGTTGACCGGGGGGTCAACATCCCCCGTGGACCAATGAGAGTCGGCCACGTCATAAAAAAATTGAAAATCAATATAAAATAGCAAATGGCCTATTTTGGAAAAAGTTAAAATACAAAAATGTTTATTTATTTATAAACTATTTTTTTGTGATTTTTATTTATTTTTTTGAAATAAAAATTAGGTATTTACAATATAGTATTATATACATAGGTATAAACAAATATATATTTTTAATTGTTGATTTTTAACTATTTATTTTTATACACTTTTATTCCAATTTTATATTTTATTTATTTACAAGATAAAATTTGGAATATTTTGGTATTCTTATTTTATTTTTATTATTTATTTATAAGGGTAAAATAAATAGGTTTATTTATATACATATATGGTATATATACAATGAAGGAAATTGATTTTATTTTTGTTCTTTTTATTTTATTTTTATTTTTGTAGTTTTTATTTTATTTATTTACATTATGAAATATAGAATATATACAATTTTTATGGGATTTAAATTTATTTATTTATAGGGATAAATAAATAGATAAGTGAGTCTATGTACATGGTGAATACACAAGGGTGAATGCATTTTTATTTTCTTTTTAATTTTCTCATTTTTATTTTTATTTTGTATTTACAAATATATAAAAATAAACACAAACCCATTTTTATTTTTATTTAGAGGAAAACATTTTTCTTTATTTATTTACAGATATATGTAGAAGGGTGAGCTTCCTTATCTCCCTCTACTTTGGTTTTTATGCGGTCAGGCCCATGCTGAGCCCTCCCTTGGGATTAGGTCGCTCAATATTTATTCTAAATATCTCCCTCCTTTTCTTTTGTCTCTTTACTCTTTTATTTATGCACAAAAACATGCTAATTATGCATATTTACACAATGCATGTAATTTGATAATTATTAATATTTACATATATCTACATGTGTTTGGCAAAGGTTTTGTAGCTAAAATAAAAGAATAAATAGTGATGAATGGGTATTCATCACTCATCAATTAATTAATAACAAATAGTTTCTCCAGATGAATAGCTAAGTGTTCTAGATGGTAGAGAATAAATTAAAATGATATAGACTCTAAAATCCGACTCTAAATGTGTAAGTTATGAATACATGAATTTCAAGGATCAAAATGTAATTAAAATGATTAAAATATGTGCAAATTGGACCTTCTAGGGACTGATTTGTAATTTCCAAAAGCCATCTAGACTTCCTTTTAATTTACCATTGGTAGGGGTATTTTTGTAAATATTAGTAAGCGTAGGTGTATGCTGCAAATCTCCCACCGAGCATGTGCGTATCATATGTGTTAGGCTCGATCATCAACAATCAAAGCTCTACATGACCTCTTCATGCAGCTTCAAATCGCTCAAAACTATTGGCTCGGATAAGAGGTTTGGATCTGATTTGGATCGTCCTATTGAATCTTGATCTGATGGCGAGGATTTGGACTCACTTCAACGGTTTGGATGAGGTCTGGCGCACAGATCGATGGTGGAATTTGTGCGCAATTGAACGATCTGGATTTTGTGTATTCTTGATCAAACATGTACTATGCAGCTCTGACATGTGCGGTTCTCCTTCGTTTATCTTCTTGATTTCAGATGCAACTTCGTTCGACACTAGCCGACACACGATCGTAGGTCATCGGGGAAGAGATTCCTCATGTTACTCGGGTAAAGGATACCTACAAAGATGATAGGGACTCGAGACCATTAGTCTCTGTCTGACTTGAAGCACATGAGGAGAAATTGGTGATGGGCTCCGATTGCAGGTGGAAGAGCGGAGTAGGTCTCCGACGACTAATGAATCTCCATTTCATCACCTTTATTCTTTCATTTTGACCTTAAATCCCTAGCTAAATGCACACATATGCATTAATTTGTGCAAAATAACACCTGATAATTAATATACAAATAATGTATAAAATACTATATTTAGTATTAAAATAAAATAATAAAGGAAAGAAAAGAAAAAGAATGAAGTGTCAAAGACACTGAATGCCCTTAGACCCCGAGACCCAATCATTATGTTGACTTGATCGACAAGGAATAAAGTAGGGAGAGATAGGGCAAAGAAATTGTACAGAAAACACTCAAAAACCCTAATTTGATTTGATAATAATAGACCTTTTGGGATCTATTTTATTTTCTTGATTTTGTAACTCAACTCAATAAACCCTCAACATAGAAGTTGTACATAAAATATAAAAAAAACATAAAATTTATCTCATTAAAAATAACGCATTGTGTGCCCATGACACACAGAATAAAAAGGTCAGAAAGAAAGATTCACAGACCTGTGTCTTCTCCATACTAACTCAAATTTAACCAAACTCACCTTTATTCATAAAAACAAATTATCTATACAATAAAGGTGGTTTCATTTAATTTGAAGTTAAGATGCAAAAGTTACCTTTTGGACCCTCATTGTGTAATGTATATATATATAATATTAAATATATTTATTCTTTATATTTTTTACTTTCTTATATTTTTATATATTTGTAAATATTACTAAAAATACAGGTACATACTAAAATTAGAATAAAACCACTAAAATGTATAAAAATAAATAAAACTATTTAACAAATGGGTAAGGTATACCTATAATATATATATATATAATATATATATACTTAATAATTTAAGTACATAAATAAACTCAAAAAATACAACAAAAATATGGAAAAGTGTATTTAAATAAGTTATAAATATATAAATTATGTGTATAAAATAAATACAATTCAAAAATAAAATGTGCAAAATACATGTATATATACCTATATATACATGCCAATATTAATATCTAATAATTATCTTGCAAAAACAAATAAACATCGTAATAAAATACTACATAAAGTTACAAACAAGTTTCATATTTTAACAAAAAATAATAAAATCATTTATTATTTTAAATAAAATTAATAAAGGAATCTAGGATCCCTATTTTCTGATTGGTCCAGGTGGACCAACCATAAACTTCCTCTTGTTGACCTTCGGTCAACAATACCCTTGCCTCATCTAACTTCTGTCAGAGTCACGGGCACATGTGTTTCTCCACTTTTTGGTCTTTCTCCCTTCCTACATGCTTCTCGATTCTTACACCCTTCTACATCTCGATCTCCCCTAGTGTACGCCGGTCCCTCAGGCTTCAACTATCACTTCCTCCTCGCACGCCATCCTACCTCCAAGTTCCTCCATCTCCGTCTATAATATAGAACCTCTGACCCCTTTTGATTTTTTTTATCAATCTTTCTCACCCGTAACCCCAAAGGGACCCCTTGCAATGAGCCTCCGGTGACAGTGGAGCTCCCAGCCTTGTCAGCGAGAAGGAGGAGGAGATTCATTCTTATGGTCGGAGCCCCGCCTCCACCATACCACTGCTCCTTGGGCCTTAAACACTCAGGTTCGAGCCATTTTTTACCAGCATTTCTAGTGTAATTTCTATTTCCATATTTAGTGTAGTGTTTACTGTATGCATTTACCGCTTTTCTTAGCCTAAATCCCAATAGTTTCATATGCCGGAGCTCTAGGTCCCCATATTATTGACCCTTTTCCATTTCACAACCCTGCCATCTTCTCTCCCATTCATTTCTCCATCGTTCCACACCACCAACCATCTCTGATTCGTTGTGGATCAGAGCTTTGGAGCTCTTCCTCTGCCCTTCGCCTGGGCTCCTCTGCCTCACCCATTTCATGTGCATAGCAACATCAAGACCGGTCGAGGGAGACCCCCTCGAGCCCTAGAATGTTTTCATGCAAAATTAGGGTTAAGATCGACCACCTGAAGCTGGAATAGAAGACGAAATCAACCTCCTGGTGGCTGCGAGAGAGCTAGTGCTTCAGGTCCCCATCGATGGGATCTGGAACCCCATGGAGCCCCTTTCCAGGTGCAAAATCCTTCTAGGAAGGTATGAAGATGACTGGAGATAATGAAGATCGCCTGAGGCATGTGCTATAGGAGATCGAAGTACAAGGAAGAAATTGTTCTTCCCTATTCTTCCTCATAGCCCCAGAAACATCGGATGGAGTCCCCTTGCCAGATTTATTCCCCGTCGTCCAATCAGAGCCGAAGAAATGTGCATCCAGACTCATTGGATGTGCTTAAGCGAAGGATCATCAGCCATTGGATGGTGCCATTTTGAGGGTAAATTACTTGGAGCCCTTCCCACCTTTTTGTATATGTTATTTTAGTCTGTAGATATTAGATACAATGTTAACAAAAGTGTAAAAGTTGCATAGGGAACCCGAGCATTCATCGACATTTCATTCTGGACCTTTGCTAGCTCCCCTCACGTGGTTCCCCATGTGAGGTAGAGCTTTTTGCAGTAAAAACCTCACGACTTTTGTTATTTGTAAATAGTCATATAATTTGTAAACGAAGGGTAAATTTTCTTGTAAATATTGCACAATGGGACATGGATTTGTATATAATTACATTTAAGCCCTTCCTGAGTGCGTATTATATTTAAATGTTGGATAAATTACATGCATGACTGATAATCACGATTTTCGAGGGTCTAAATAGCCCACACAATGCGGGACTACTATGTCGCTGTGGCGACCCCCAAGAAACCGTAATTAATCAACAATTAACCCACACAATAGATATCAAGAAATGACAAGCAAATGTGAAGTTAAAATTTATTTTTAACTCTACATAAATGATGTATAAGTGCAAGTACGTAGAGAGTTCGAACACAGGGAGCAAGGCAGGATAGATCCACAAGAGTGTGTGTGTGAGAATGTGATGTGATTGTCTACACTATGCAAAGCAAATGTTTTTGTGGGTTTTTAATTTATATATTTATTATTATTTTCAATTTTTAATTTTATATTTTGGTTTTCTTTTTACTTATTTTATATTTTCTTTTTACATTTTACATTTTTATATTTTCTTTGTCAATATAAGAGTGTATATACAATATAGGGAACGAGAGGGGTAGAGTATTTATAAAAATGGGTAAAAATAGTCAAAAATCTGGAAATAAAATATTTTTGGTCTTTTTATAATTTTCTACAGTTTTTGTGATTTTTGAGGGTTTTTCAACATGTTTTTGGTATTTTTAAATATCAAAATAAGGGAAAACAGTGGACTAGGTTGCTGGCCGAAATCAAAATGAGGATGAAAAATAACTAACAGTACCCAAAATTCTAAACAGTAACCAAAATTTCTTAAATTAATTTTAAAATATAGACAATAAAATAAGAAAGACACAACAACTGAGTTTATATTTTTCTGAATTTTCTATGATTTTTTAGATTTTTATGAAGTTTTTAGAGGTTTTCAAATTTTTAAGGTTTTTCTTTTGCAATTTTTAGTGGTTTTTGGATTAACACTAGTATATGACAAAACACACAAAATATAATTTTTTTGGAATTTTTCAAAGCGTTTTTGTAATTTTTAGGTATTTTCTAATGCAAACAGTATGAAAAATGCATGTTTTTTATTTTTAATAAATATGAAAATGCAATAAAAATGCAATGCAAAAATATAGCGTGAACAAGCAAGCACAAAGGAGCTTAAATTAAATTTTTGGGAATTTTTCGAATCAAAATGACGCCTTAAATAAGTGGAGCAAGCAAGCAAAGAGATATATCCGGACAGGGGTATATATGCAAATACACAAACTTACATGGGTGAGCAAGCAATTTTCCGCAAAATATAACACTTAATATTTACTTTACAGGACCCCTTACAAATTCCCAAACCCGGGAGGGCACAGGCGCAAAATCTCCCCCAGGGCGAGTGACTTGCACGCACATGGGAAGGACTGGTTCGCAATATCAAAAACCTCCGGGGGCTAAATTGCAATATATCCAAAGCTTTTACACTATAATTCCAAGTTCAGGTAATAAACAAAATACACCAAAGGTCGGGGGCCTCTCTGCAAAAAGCCCAACACCTTACGTGAGCAGGTCACATGAGGTGACGTGGCAGAGGACCTCGTTGTAAATGTTGAAAGTTCAAGGGGCTCAAGATAAATTTTACGAAACTTTAACACAGCATAGGAAAGTTTAAGTGCCTTAAAATAAATTACAAAAACACCATGGGTTGAGACGCGAAATACCCAAGGAGGGCGCTGATCGAACGGCTGTGAGCCATTCACTTGACACGTGTCGGCTCTGGGCGCTCTGATACCCCTTCGTTTTCAACGGCCATGATTAGATGCTCGTTGATGATCCAGCAGCTGACGTTGGAGAAGATCCGACGAAGGCTGCTGTCTTGGAAGATCAAGGGCTGATCGGACGGCAGGGGTAGATGGACGATGAACAGGGAAGAACTCGCCTCGAGGCGAGTTTTCTACGCCCCGATCTACCTCCTCCGCCACGAGTTGTCGCTCAAAATTTCCCAGGAGGCTTCCTGGAAGGTCATTGGTGCGACTAAGGGCTTCAAAAAGGTCGGAGGAGCTCCAGCGCTCACCAGCGAGGTCGAGGAAGCTCTGAGGCTCAAGGAACCACCGGAGAGCGGGCAAAATGCCCCTGTCGTGCGTGAAGTCTCAAGTACCTGCAAACAGAGTTAAGGAGGGCGAGGGCAAAGTGCCTCGACCTCCAGGGGGCTCTCACACGGGGCGAACGATGATCTGGGTGCTCGCCGGAGCTTGTTCCGGCGAGGTGATTCGATGAGCGAATCGACGGGCGGAAGGTGATGATTAAAGTGCCTACGTGAAGCTAAGACTACGGTGTGTGAAACGAGGATGAAAATGGAGTGGATGAACAGACTCAAGCCCAGGGAGGGCGAGGGAGAGTGTACCTCAATGGGATGATCACCGGAGGTAGGGGGAACGCGCCCAGATTGTGATGGTCCTCCGCCTTGAAGAAGGAGGCTTGGAGCTTTCACCTCCAAGATGCTCAAGCGAATCCAAGGGGGGTCAGAACTGGATGATTTGCGGTTCCAATTCAAATGGAAGTCAAGGCTTCCTATTTATTGGGCTGACGGCCAGGGCTCATAGATCGATGCGCACAAGGCGCAACAGTGATCCATAGCCCAAGAATAACATGAGGCGAGCATCATCGATGCAAGAGGAAGAAATGTCAAGAAGACACCATCACCAAAGGGTGAAAGAGGCATCCTCGAAAAATGGGTGAAATTGAGACAAAACCTATCTCTAACACAGGCTGGGAGGAAGGTCAGGCTGTTGACCTCGGTCAACGAGCCCGACCACCTGGTTGGTCCACGTGGACCAACCAGGAAAAACCTCCTGGAAATGCCTTAAAAGTTAATTTAAAAATAGAAAATGATTTATTTTTTTTTAGGTTATAAAATAAAAAATGTTTATAATTTTATGAACTATTTTATAGTGATTTTTAATTATTTTTATGGGGTGTATTTTTACAAGTTACCTATTATGCCCTCTATAGGTATAATATCTATATACTTTATTCTTTTTATATTTATTTTCTAAATTTAATTTCTTTAATTATGTTTATTATTTTATGAAACTATAAAATACTTTTATACACATAAATATATTTTTATTTTATTTTTCTAATGTATTTAACATACTTAATAAAATATAAGTATGTATTATGTGGGTATGTACCTAGGTCTTATACCTATGTATTATAATTACAAGTATTTTATTTTGTATTTCTTTCATGTTTTTATTCTGGTTTTAATGCACAATTATAGTATAAAAAATATTTACAAAAATATAAAAATATAAAAATGCAAAAATAATGAATAAATAATAAATTGAATATTTTAATATGTACAAGTATACAAGTAGGGCCCAAAACACAACTTTCAAATCGTAACTCTGGAAAATACGAAACCACCTCCATTAAATAGATTATTTTATGCTATATACAATTAAAGGTGAGTTTGGTACATTTCGAGTTTTTATTTGCAAGATACAGGTCTTGGAAGTTAGAGTTTTGGAATCTTAGTCAGACCATAACTTTTTATCTGTACATTATTTTTTAGTGAAATCAATTTTGTATTTTTCTATATTAGATTATCTACAACTTTCATGTACAAAGTTTCTTTATTTGAGGTATAAAAAGTGAAGGATATGGTTAGATCCTCAAGCGCATCACGGAAGCGTGATCGTCGTATCGAATACGACGAAGAACGACTAGTCGCACTAGTTGTTCTATGCAGCGGAAATTAAAAATTTTTATGCGACGAAACCACATGATCCAAGAACACTTCTCGGATCGTTTCGTCTAAACCACAAACAAGTATTAGGTTTACCTCTTGAAGCGTGGTTGTGATCAAGTCTCTAAACGAAGAGACCTCCTGTCTCAAGTCCGATCCGTCGGAGGAGACGCTTGCGAGCGCGGGGATGAACCGCGTGCTTCTCGCAATCCATGTTGATGATCCAAGCGGCGGATCTCCTGATCTCGACACACGAGATCCGATGTCTTCTTCACGAGCGGGGCGCACCGAAGGAGACGGAGATCTACGAGCAAACCATCGGGCAGCATAACGACGATGCCGCGGCGATGGAGAACCTCTCTAGGGCATCCATGGTGGACGGCCACATGAGAGAGATGGAGAGAGGACGTGTAGAGAGAATGAGAGAGAGAGAGAGAGATTTGTTGCCTCAACTTATGTGTCTAGAAGAGCAATGGGGTGCCTCTCCTTTTATAGGGTTTTGGGATCCATGGATCTCAATCCATGTGTCAACACAAATCCAATGGTCCACATTAATTTGTGTTTCTTTCAATGGTCATGATTTGTTGCTAAAAACACAACAACAATTAATTTAATTTAAATTAAATATATGTTGATAAATCAACACAATTTAATTACAAAATTAAATCATCAATACATGGAGATAATGAAAAGAGAGAAAGCCTCCTTCCATGTGGAGAGGGGGGACGGCCTCCCTTTCCTAATGGGAGTGGTGGCCGTCCACCCTCCTCCATTAGGAAGGTGGCTATTTCACCTTTTATGTAATCTCCATTATTTGCAACAACTTTTGTTGCAAATTATTTCACAAAAAATAAATCCAATTTATTTTGTGAACATTGCAATCATGCCATTGAAAAATTGTGAATCACATTCACAACCCAAAACAAAATGTAAATTACATTTTCAATTTGATGTCCAATGTGAATCCAATTCACATTAACAATTAATTAACAAATGTAAATTACAAATAGCTCTCTCTTATATATTATAAATCGCATTTATAATATATATGACTAATATGGATATTGCTATCCACATTATTCATATCCATGATAATTAAATCATATTTAATCATCTTGGATCTCTATTCTCTTGTGTCCAAATAATATGAATCACATTCACATTATTTACATCTTTGATAATTAAATCTCATTTAATTATCTAAGATAACTCTCTTTATAATATGAATCAAATTCATATTACTCATGATAATTAAATCACATTTAATTATCCATTTTTCTCAATGCTCGGATACATATATCAACAATAGAATTATCCATGAACTCCTTCAAGGATAATGCGCTTTCTCCGCAGATACTTGGAGATAAGGACAGGGCGATTGTATTGTTCCACGTATAGTGACATGGATATTGAGATCATATCTCAAATCCAGATCGCGGGCCTCCCATAGATGCTTGATTAAATCAAGACCGTAAATCTAATCTTCTCATTGTATCTGAATCATATTCAGATCAATGTCCAACACTTGGACCAAGATCAGATCACTTCTCTACTGAGAGGAGTCACTAAAATCCAGACCCGTTTCATCACTCCCTAGGAATGGAAGCGTCATGGTTATACAATCGTTTATGATCACATCACCCTCAGGTATTCCCAATACCTGTACATCCTGCATACTGGAAGACTCAGACTAAACCCGAAGTATTCGATCAACTTTATACTGTCTACTTCATGGTTTTATCAGTAAGTTTCTCATTCGATCATTGGGAGTCTGTATTGATCATATACTTTCCAAAAGCATATATCATACCTAGGTCTTGATCATATACTTTCCAAAAGTATATATCAAACCTACAAATTCAGTCAAGCTTTCAAAGCGAGACGACCGTGCACACGGAATTTGATTCTTCCCAATATCTCATGAGTGAGCTCATGTCTTCCGGTTCAGTAACTGAACCTGTATGATCCCTTTGAGAGATCGTATTACTCATATGCCCTTATATGCACACCAGCGCGCCGGTGTATAGACCTTGATTAGGTCATCAACCTATTGGTCTGCCAAATGTACATACTTAGACATATAACAACACATCTGTCTCCGGTCAGAGGATGCGAGCCTATATCCTGACAGCATACGATATAGGACTTTGGTTATCTCGATCTCGTTAAGTCAACTCTTTGACCTAACTAATATGACACCTCCGAATCTCTATTCCTATGCAGAGGACCTGCATCAAGAGGTCGGTCAGATATCAGCCTTCAGAGATAAGGATTGCCATCTCCTACTCAGGCTGGAGATCATCTCTTAACAATCATCTGACGGTGCTTGATGAGTCCTCAATCTAACTCTTTAGATATTCATCCAAGCACCAACCTCTATGATTCAAAAGTTGAATCAACAGCTGTATGATCATCAAGATGGCCATGGTACATAACCCTAATTGTACTAAGGGACCTATTATGCAAATTATGTATTCTTCATTTCAGATTAAGGAGTGAATTGCAATAACATTTACTGCATAATGGCTCGCCGTGGGCTCGCATTTCCAACAAAAAGTGGAACCAAAAATAGGTCCTAAAATGAATAAAGAATGAAGGAATGTTTATTGTATTTGACCCTTATCTCCCCCTACTTTATTCCTTGTCGACCTATTCATCTAGATGCCTAGGTCTCGGGGGTTTGGGTCATAAAATATTTACAATATTTATTCTTTTTCTTTTCTTTTATTTATTCTATAATTTTGGCTTTAATTACAGTATTTTATACACTATTTGGATGCACATGCATGAATGCTAAGATGATGGATTTAATGCTATTTACACGCATTTGCTAGGGTTTTTGATGCCAAAATGATAGAATAAAGATGATGAAATGTGGATTCATCATCCCCCTATACTTTACCTTTGCTAGTCCCTAGCAAACACTTATGCAATAAGTGCAGAAAAAAGAAAGAAAAGGAAAAGAATAAAGATGGATTGAATTTGACTATCAAACTTATCTTCACAAAATCAAAGTTTGGAGCTTAATTTAGACCTTTGAAATTTTAGTGCGGGCGGAACCTTAATGAGAATCGGGTTTGAAATCCAACAACCTCTGAGTGTCCCAAAACTCTGTTCAATTCTTCTCAATAGCCAGGTCAGAAATATTTCAACTCATACGCAAACCCTTACGACTATGAATCTGACTCGTACAGTGTAAGTGATGGTGGCTCTCCCCAACTGAAATGACAAAGAGACTGACTTCTCCAATATGACAACCCAATGATTGCCCAATCCAACAACTCATTCCTCAAGAAGCAGGGTATTCCCTTCTAAGTTCAAGTTTGTACCAGCCCAAGAGGAGGGGGTGAAGAGAAGAATGGACAGTAGCCAGTGTAGCTACCTATCCTAGGATGCAAGATCAGTGTATTCAAGTCATCCAGCTGCATAGGAGCTCTAGGTCTACTTCGTCGCCGGGGTCATCCAGAACCCCCCGGCCTCATCGGAGCATCCCATCAGCTGCGGACAACCATCAGGATCGTTTTCCCTCTCAGAGAAGCCTCGAAGGAGTCCCCTGGCGCGCGTATTGGCCGGTTGAACTTCGCCGGCGACCAGTTCATCCAGGATCCTCCCCCACCGTCCGATCGAGCTCGTTCTCCAGGTCGATCTCAACCATCCATCTATAGAGAGCTCGTAGCCGTTCGATCCATCTGAGGATCAGATTCGGAGCGTTGATCATCGAAGGGGTATCAATATCCGTGAATCGTAGCCATCAGATCTTAAGTGGACCTCCTTTAGCCGTCAGATCTTGAATAATAAGGGTAATTTGCACTTAAGCCCTTTTACTTTATGCATTTATTTCTTAGTCTGTAGATATGGTCTGTAGTTGTTTTTAATTTGGATAATTTACACTTTGGACCTCAAACTTTCAGATTTTGCATTTTAGTCCCTCTGTTTGAGTTGCACGTGCTTCGTCACGTGATTTTCTCAGATATTTGCTTGTATTGGGCTCGGGTTTAATGCATGTTATGCTTTGAAGTTTTAGTTTCAATATTTGCACTTATACCCCTATGCGTGATGGATTTGAACATGTGCTGAATATAACATGAAAATTGCATTGAGCCCCCTACATTTTTGGTGCGTGTTATCATTAGGCCCCTGGAACTTATTTTCTTTACACTTAGGCCCATGTGTGCTGTGCATGTTTGATTAATTGAATAAAATAGCATATAGATTCCAAATTTCACGAAATTTGGACACATGGCCCCTGCCACTGTGTAAAAATTTCATTGATTTTTTGGGACATTTTTGTTTTGATTTGATATTTTTAAAAATTCAAACCCCCATATTTTCTACTGTCTACATTTAAAAACCAACTAAAAATATTAAAAAGTCCCCAATTTGTTTTGTTGTTTTCTTGCTTCAGTCCAATTTTGGTTTGATTTGGACTTATAAAAACTTTAAAAATTGAAAAATGCTAAAAAAACTCATAAAAATAATAAAAATTTCTAAAAATTAAAAAAATACAATTTCTTTTCCTGTAATTCAGTTTATATCTGTAGTTTCTCATAAAATTGTCTCTGGAATTTTATAGCCTATTTAATTATTTTTAAATAGCCTTTAGATTCTAGCTACACATTGATTTCCATTTTCTATCTTATTTCATTTTTATAAAATCAATTAAAAATCATAAAAAGCTGAGAAAATCACCAAAAACACTCAAAAAATTATAAAATCCAAAAAAATATTTTTATTTCAATTTTCTAACTTGATTTGTATTGAATAATTCTTTGATTGTACCCTTTTAGCTTCCTTTTACATTTTCTTCATAATTAAAAACCACAAAAAAATTAAAAACACATAAAACCACCAAAAATATTTTCTTCTCTTTATTTCGATTTCTGACTACTTCGTAGGCTTTTAGCCAATCCGTGCTCCTTGAGTTCAACCCTGGTCGCTATACCAAGTTAAATAAAATAGCGAGTGATGAATCTGTGATTCATCACTCTAAAAGTTGAAAATAGAGTCTTGTTCCCGAGTAAATAGCAGCATATTTCCCTTTATCTTGCACAATTAGCATTCATACATGCATTCATAATATATGCATCTTAGCACTCATATTTGCATTAAATAAGAAGCCAGTTCCACTTGTAAAATATCCACCTAATATCTCCTCCAGAATAAAACACCTTATAATATGTACACCTTTAGTTAAATAAGGAAGAAAAGTCAGGGATCCCCTTTGTAAAAGCACCCAATAAAGCCCTAGAACCTCTAGATCTTAGAAAGTCATAACTCCCTCACACAACCTCCAAAATAGGTCTACTCACTTTTAGATGAATACACATTCAAAGACCTTTAAAATGAGACTAAATTTCATCCAATTTGGAGCTCGTAGGAAAAAGTTGGGTTTTTGGGCCTCTATGTATACTATATATGTGTATATTTGTATTCCTATATTTTTGTATCATATTGGACCTCATCTCCCTCTTTGGTCAACATGAAACTTGTAGATCTCATCAAGATCTATAACTTTCATGTTTTGAGTTTTTCCAAATTCGATCTCCTTGTCTCTCTAATCTCATTTTCTCTCGCAGCCACTCACAGCTGGCCACGTGGCGCCCTCTGATTGCGCCACGCGGTCCGCTCCCCTTGCCTTAGCCGCCCGCGCCCACAGCCGTTGGATCTTCATCCTGATCCAACGGTTACGCTGCCTCCACGTACACTCTCTTTCTCAATCGTCTGATCATCACCCATCTCCCATCGTAGCCGCCCGCCTCCGCCTGCCTATGCACCTGATACATGTCGACTCTTTGCGCCACTTGATCGCGCCCATGCCTTTTCATCACAGCCGCTTATTCCGCCTCGCACCTCAACCCTTCGATCAACGCCTTCATCACATCCACACCGTTCGCCAACTCCCACTCCAGAGCACAACACGTGGCGCATTAACACCCTTTGATGAGGTCGACCCGGATTTAATCCACGCCGCTCGCTCGCGCTTCATCTTTAAGGCGACCTGTGGCGCAATCAGCGCCCTCGATCGCTTCACCTCAGATCTCATCAGAACTGCTCCCTGGCGCTCTGATCTGGGCCGTTGGATCGTAAGATCCAACGGCCACGACTCCGTCTTCTACCTCTGGCCCCCCTCTCTCCCACGATCTCAATCTTGCGCGAGGGGTCGCCCCTTTCTATTCTCGGCCCCACTCCATCCGCCTTCTCCGACCGCCAACACCACCACGATGGAGCCCATTCTTCCCTCATCCTCGCCAGCTCCCTCGCTTCCCACGACTTCCACCAGAGTCGCCTCACAACCTCCACGAACTCCACTTTCCAGCGATTCCTGCCATCTACTTCACCCTATAAATCATCGCCCTCCGGCCACTGTCACACCCATCTGCCACTCCAAAGAGAAACCTTGAGCTCAGATCAATCCATTGGTGACAGCAATTGAGTGTTTCTTCGAGCGACGACAAGCCTTCTTCTCCGGCGAGATCCACGGTCGCCTCCGCCGTGCTGCAGCCTCCTCCGCGAAGCTGCCCGAGCTCAGGACCTCTACCGACCTTCGAGTGACGACCAGGAGCCCATCTTCGAGCTCCATTCCCCAGGTAGCATCCTCCATCCTCCTCTGATCTTCTCTTTATTTTCCCGTTGATTTCTCCGATTTAATTCGCTCTCCACCGTCATCTTCTCGCTCCACCATCATCTCTCCGACCTCCGTGACGGAGCTCTGATCTTCGCGCTTCCCATCTTTTCCTCAAACGCTGCACGTCACCTTTCACCGATGCTAGCTCCACCACCTGGGCGGAGCTCGATCACCGGACACCCCTCACTCCGCCATAGGCCTCGCCTTTCACTCAGTACCACCTCCACGAATACACGCACGCTTCGGCTATCATCTAACCCTCTGCAGGTGCCATCTCGTTGACTGGACGGAAGCTCGTCGGAGCTCCCTTCGACTTCATCGTCATCGAATTCCAGACCACCTCCTCCACTCCTGAGGCCACCGGAGGCTTCGCCACTTCGCTCTGCATCTTCCCAGCTATGTCACAGTCCTCCGCGAGCTTCATCGACGGCTGGAGGACCGGGTGGAGCAAGCCCAGCTTCGCTGGAGCCCCGCCTTTTCCTCCGCAGGAGGCGGAGGGCCATTGGGGAAGACGTTCAGCCACCGTTCAATCATCTTGATCGAACGGTCAGAGTCACGCCACATCACCATCATCCTGGAGCAGCCCAAGGCCGCTGGATCCCTCTAGATCTAACGGTTCCCATCGAGCCACGTCGCCAAGCGCCAGAGCAGCAGAGAGCCGTTGGATTTATCACGATCCAATGGCGATAGATCAGCCACATCACCACTTCATCGAGCTGCAAGTGCCGTTGGATCAATCTAGATCCAACGGTCACTCGTCGTCCACGTCGCCATCAGCAGGAGCGAGACCACCGCCGTTGGATCAATCGATGATCTGACGGATCCAGACGCGCCACGCCTCAGCATCCACTGACCGTTGGATCACCACTTGATCCACGGTCCAGATCGTGCCACGTAGCCCGATCCGAGCCTCTTCCCCGACCTCTAGGCTCGGATCACCCGAAGCTTCTCCGAGCCTCCAGCCGAACCACCAGAGCACCCTAGCCACGTCCTGAGCCTCCGACGTCCACCGAGCCTAGCGCACCCCACGTGAGGAGCACGTGCGGCCTGGGAAAATTGCATTGAGGCCCCTGGAAGTTTCTGAAATTACAATTCAGTCCCTACGAAGTGT
Organism: Ottelia alismoides; assembly: GCA_037367405.1. NCBI lineage: Eukaryota > Viridiplantae > Streptophyta > Magnoliopsida > Alismatales > Hydrocharitaceae > Ottelia > Ottelia alismoides. The sequence continues at coordinate 363,773 of JAZKJV010010144.1, forward strand.
GCCCACGTGAGGAGCACGTGCGTCTGTGGAGAATTTGCATTCCTCCCCCTGCATTCTAGGTAATTGCATAAAGGTCCTTGTCGGCATATTTTATTTTGAGAAACTTTTATTTCCTGTATTGCACTTATACCCCTGTCTTTGCACGCATATTTAGGTGTCCATATTTCATCATTTTTAAATTCCAAAATTTGCATGTTGTAGTTTAACTTGTCCTTTATCTTATGTGACACTTGGCATATTTTTGTGATATCAGTGGAATTATTAATTAATTGGTCCATTTTTGTCATATTTTGCCCAATTTCACCTTTTAATTAGTAGTAATTTCTCTGTAACTCCAAAAATTCTAAAAAAATCACATTAGATCTAGGATAATTAGCTTCTCCTTGCATAAACATTTCACATCAAAATTAAGGTCTGATAATTTTCCTGGATTCCTCATCTTTAGATCTATCTAGGATAATTTTTATTCCCAAAAATATTGTGATTTGATACTTATTAAAATTAAATTAGTCAAAATCACCCTGCATTCATATTTAATTCACAGTTAATTCATTTAGCCTCAGAAAATTCTAAAAAATTTAGGGTAGCTTAATTTCATACCATTTCACCATCTGGCCAAGTTTCATAATTTTTTGGAATTAATTTGACCATATTTTTGATTTAACTCGTAATTTGGCCTGATTTTGCATGTGTCTTGCATAAAAAACCGAAAAAAGACCAAAAATACTCTTCTGAAAATCGAACATTGGAAATTTGCTAAAAATCTACCTAAGGAGACAACTGTCTCCCTGAGTTCGACCTTGGACTTCCACCAAGTAAAAAAATTTGCCGCTCGAGATTAAGTTGAATACAATTGAAAGTGGTTTTTGATCTGCTCTTGTTATCCAACTGCAACGAACATTCTAAATTAATTTGGATATTAATTTGCTCGAATTAACAAGGGTAGCGGGAGCGGTTATTAGCGAGACCGCTATTCGGCTTGATTGATTGATTTCTTTAATTTGATGGTCTTGAGTTTCTTGTTGAGTCCGACTCGAGGGGTTGAGGTCGCAATGACCCTTGGTACCTATCTCCCTTAGTCTCTTGGTTTTTCAGCTCATCACCCTCCTGGGTCGATTTTGAACGCAAGAGAGGTACCTGGAGCTGCCCTTCTCTGATGTTGCCAATCTCCGTCGCAGCTCCAACGCCCCTCCTATCGATCCCATTGGGTGCGGAGGAGCCCAAGTTCCATTTTTCCCATGGACACAGCCTTCTAGGCATCTAGAGGAGGACGAGAGGATGAATCAAAGCATGCCCCCAGCATGTTCTTGAGATGTTTCTCCAAGCCTGATCTTTACCATTTGATCTCCAGGCCACCCGGGATTTCCTCTCCGTCATTCGATGCGCATCGCTCCAGCCATCAAATCACTAGATGGGATCTAATCCTAGCCTTCCGCTCCAAAGCGTCATTGTGAAGCGAAGAGACGACACGTAGCATAAGTGGCGCCTCTCGACCCTCCGATCACGCACATAGATTGGGGTAATCAGATATTTCACCCCCCTTTTGTATATCTATTTAATAATATTGTAAATAAAATATCCAATGTAAATATAATGGACATTTTGCATTCGAGGCCCCTGTACTTATTCGTTATTACATCGAGGTCCAGTCTAGCTTAACTCACGTGTACTCCCATGTGAGCTGCGAAAATTGCATGAAAGCCACTATAACTTTTTGTATTCAAATTTAGTCCAATAAAATTTAAATTACATTTTATAATTTTGACACATTTGTAGATGAACCCATGAGCTTTACTTTAATTGCAAATATGCCCATGCTAGTTTATGTATTTTTGGTGTTTGGATTTCATTTATTAAAAATAGAACCATAGTTCTCAAAATTGTGTAAAAATAGGGTTAGATGCCTGGTAGCTTGTACTTTCACACCACATATTTATTTTACATTTTGTGCATTTTAACCATTTCTTAAAAATCAAAAGGAGCACGTTTTTGTTCTGTCTAATTTAAAAATATCAAAAAATATAAAAACGTGTTGAAAATTTCGAAAAAAATATATAGCGTCTATTTTATTATATTTTAACTACGACCAAAAATCACTAAAAATGGAAAAAGAAAACTCTTAAAAATTTGAAAAATCCTAAAAACCCTAATAAAAAATCTAAAAAATCATTAACAAATCTAAAAACACATTTTTCTTTTCTTTAACCTTCTTTATATAATTATCTATATATAAAAATTAATTTGAGTACTTTTGGACCTTATTTCCTATTTGAAAATTCAAATCAATTTCAGGTATTTATTAAATCCCTGACTTAGGATATTTTTTACCTTAAAAATTAATAAAAATGAGTAAAAATCCCAGAAAAATTAAAAAAAGTATTAGAAATTATATAAAATCCTAAAACATGTAATTTTCTGTATTTTAACTCCTTTTATATTCATGCATGATTATATATATTTAGAATATATATAGTCTTATATATAACTATATTATATTTCTTACTTGAAAAAAAATAAAATACAAAACCCGCTAATACAAAAAGAAAATAAAAATATAAAAACAAAAATATATAAAAGTATATAGAAAGATATATGTGCCTACATGATAAATGACATGGTTGTTTATAAACAATTTGTTCATAAATAACTGTAGACTACCGTATTTGCTCTTTGTGGTTTGACCTCTACGTGCTTACTTGATATGCATCTTGTAGTAGAGAATAATAAATTTTAATGCACTTTATGCTATTCATTGCTTTTATTTATTTTGTGCGTTATCTATTGATTAATCATGAACTTTTGAGTGGTCAACATACTAACAGCGGTTTCACCTTGTGAAACCGTACGACCATCGAATTTTCCTTGGTTATCAGTTGGTCAGTGCTTTTATTTTTCATATATCTTCAAGGCCATGTAGGCCAGCTCTTTTTGAGGTCATATTGCTACCTTTGATAAGGACTTGTCCTACATCACCTCTTGTACATATCCTTTTTCTGAATAAATAGGGACATCTAGACCCCAAAAATTATCCAGCTTATTACTAAAAAATAAAAATAAAATTAATCCATTACAATCAAGCCTATAATCTTTGTTGTTTCTTTATCCTCAAACCAATCAAACACTACAACTGTGTACACTTAAGTTGATGACTCTAAACCATAGGCGAAGAGTTCCTATATCCCCTAGAATGACATTGTCAGCGGTTAATGAACATAGCTTTGTGCTTATCACCTTATCTTTGATAAAAGGATATTTTTGGTGGTTTTATAGCTTCTAAGATATAACTCCATAAATATCGACAATTTTGATTAACCACCAATCATCTCTGTGGTTGAAGAACCTGTCGACCTTTTTCACATTGTTTGCGATGTTTAGAAAAACTGTCTAGGATAATTCTCAAATATCTCAACAGTGATATAACTCCTAACATTAATGGCCAAAGCTGACAGTTTAACACAACGAGAATATTCTAAACCTGTAAAATAAGTAAATAAAAATCACATATGAACTTGTAAATTCGATAGTGTTTTTATATCATATATTATACGTTCTTTACATTTTCAGGTTTAAAAATAAATTTAATACATTTACATTTTTTACTGATTGAAGGGGAGGGGGTGTGGGGGGTGATCCCTGATCCTTTTAAAGTAGGAGACACTGCTTCTACCACTGGACATTAGAGGGGTTCTATAAAAGCACACATTTAAGTAAAAGGAAATCAAAATAAAGGATTGCCTACGCATTAGAGTGGCAAGGAGCCGAGTAAACAAAGAATTGTCATTATCTTATTCATTTCTTATTTTCCATCACTCTATAAAAGTACATCCTTTCCTTTTGAATCCTATCAATTAGTGGCTTTTATTCATTTAGAGAGAAACATAAAAGTGTGATATTAGACGATTTTTAGGGGCATTTGATAACTATTCAAACTCAAAATAAAGTTATTGACTAGATGAATATGGGATCCACCAATGCACGGTTGCTAAAAGCTAGTCCTCTATTAGAGAAAATGAGAATGCAAGGTAAATCTCAATTATATCTTATCTAACCTTATTTCTCACTCCTCATCTAAAGGGAATGTGGATTCATCCTAAGATTGGAGGCCTGAAAAATGTAAAAGAGATATTTACACTCATAACTTTGAGTAAATTTGTAATTATATATCTAACTCTAGATACTCACTAATTATACCCGAAACCCTGAATAGATGCTCTGTCTTACATGTATGACCCTCCTTTAATTGGCTCCACTAACTCAACCATTCACTTGAGTTAATCTGACTAGACCAAATATAACGGTCAATATTTATTTTATTAATTTTATTCATTTAACTCAACCCCTAAACACCCCTCCTCTTTCTCTAGACCCTCTTGCTGCTCTCTACCTCTTCCCGATGCCCTCCCCATCACCCTCCTCTTCCAAGCCCTCCCACTGCCCTCTGCCTCCTCCCTAACACCCTCCCCATCGCCTTTCTCCTCCAGACTCTCCCATCGCTATCTGACTCCTCCCTAATGCCCTCCCCATCACCCTCCTCCTCCAAAACCTCCTGCCTCCCTCGGCCTCCCCCTGATACTTTCTCCATCACCCTTCTCCTCTAGGCCCTCCCATTTCCCTCTACCTCCTTCCCAATGCTCCCCCATCATTCTCCTCCAGGCCCTCATGTTGCCCTCCCCCTCGCCTACACCCTTGACCTGCTCCTCCAAGCCCTGCCTCCTCCCTGATGCCCTCCCTCGTTGCCCTTGCCTCCCTCCTCCTCCTTGCCCTCCGCTTCTATGCCATCTCATCGCCCTTTGCCTCCTATCTAACACCCTCACCCATTCCTTTTATTTTACTCTCTCCCTCGCCTAAGCCCTCACCCTTCCTCATTTCCCTTGGCTCCCTCCTCTCCATTTCCCTCCACTTCCATAGCATGTGATATGGGGAGGAGAAATGGAGGGGAGGGGGGGGGAAGAAAAGGGAAGAGAGAGGAAAAAAGAAAAAGAGAAGAAAGAGGGATGAAAATAGAATAAAAAGTAAAATAAATAAAATAAAAAATGAGATTGAAATGAAATAATAGCAATAATAAAATAAAATTAATGATTAAATAAAATAAAGTAAAATAAATAAAAAAGAAATAGTAAATGAAGTCAAATGAAAAAGTGGTCAACATGAAATTTCTCGTCTCGATGAGATCTACAACCTTCATGAAGGATCGAAAATCAAAAGAAGTCATGTGTATAAAATCAATGACGATAAAATATGTATGGAATATAAAATGTCAGATTTTTGTATTTTCTCTTGATTTTCCGAATTTTATGGGTTTTAATTCAAGATGATAAGTTAATTAATTAAAGAAAATAATAGATAAAAGAATTAAGTCAAAATTAGTAATTTTTGTACATAAAATAATAGGCTCACTCAAGGACAAAAACACAGGTTAATTATTTACAAAATTTAATCTTAATTTAAGCACAATTAGTGAATGTTAATAAATATGATTTAAGGGGTTTAATTAGTGATTTATTAAGGAGATTTTGCTAAGATGTCCATATAAAGTAGATGAATCATGGATTCATCACCTACGCTCTCACCCACCCTCATTGCCATTGGCTCTCTGCTCCTTTCCCTCCTCTTATAGGCCCTTTTTGCCGCACTTTTCCTCATATCTAACGCCCTCACCCACCTCCTCCAAGCCCTCCCTATCCCTTTTATTTTACTCTCTCCCTCGCCTACGTCCTTACCCTCCCTCGTTGCCCTTGGCTCCCTCCTTGTTCTTGCCCTCCTCTTCCAGAGCACGTGACCTAGGGGGGAGGGAATGGGGGGGGGAGGGAGGGAGGGAGGGGGGAGAGAGAGAGAGAGAGAGAGAGAGAGAGAGAGAGAGAGAGAGAGAGAGAGAGAGAGAGAGAGAGAGAGAGAGAGAGAGAGAGAGAGAGAGAGAAGGGAAAAGGAAGGGAAGGAAAGAGAGATGAAAAAAAGGAAAAAGAAAAAGAGAAGAAAAAAAGTAAAATAAATAAAATAAAACTTGAGATTAAAGTAAAATAATAAAAATAAAAATAAGGATAAAATAAAATAAAATAAAATAAAGAAAAACTAAATGAAATCAAATGAAAATTAGTCAACATGAAAGTTTCTTGTTTCGACGAGATCTACAACTTTCAGAGAGACCCAAAATTAAAAGAAGTCAACTATATAAACAATGTTTTTGGAGATACTCTATAGATAATAAAATATCACATTTTACCCTTTGTAATTTTTTGTATTTTTAATATGATTTTAATTAGTAAATTAATTTATATACATTATATACATATTAATCAAATTTTTATTTATTTTTTATAGGTTAAAAAAGGTAAAATAAAATAAATGAAGATAAAATATATACAAAATTTATAATGCCATATTTTTGTATTTTCTCTCGATTTTATGATTTTATGTAGTTTAATTCTTGATTTAATTAAAGAAAATAATAAATAAAAAATTAGGCCAAAATGAGTAATTTTTGTACAAAAAATAATATGCGCAATCAAGGTCAAAAACATAGGTTAATTATTTACAGAATTTAACTCTAATTTAAGCACAATTAATGAATATTAATAAATGCGCTTTACGGGGTTTAATTAGTGATTTATTAAGGGGATTTTGCTAAAATGTTCTTATAAAGTAGATGAATCATGGATTCATCTCCTACGCCCTCACCCTCTCTCATTGCCCTTGGCTCCCTCCTCCTCCTTGCTCTCCTCTTTTAGACTCTCTCGTCTTCCTATGTCTCTTATCTAATGCCCCCGTCGAACTCCTCGAAGCTCTCCCCATCTCTCTCCATCCTTGATTCCATCCTCCTCCTTTCTACTCTCACCCTCCCCACCCTCGTATTCCATGTCCTCTGCCGCCCTTCGCCTACTCCATGATGTTGTCGCCTTCCTCCTCCAGGTCCTGATAGCTTGAAGCAATGATGGGTACAATATGAAGCAACGTCTACCATGATAGCCTCAAGCAGCGATGGGGCACGATCTAAAGCAAAGCATGCTGCCCGTGGTTGTGGAAGCTACTACCCCTTGCTTTGCCGCCCCTACACCGCTTACCTTCATCTTCGTCGACAAGATATGTCATGTGCATGATGTGAGGAGGAAGCTTAGGCGGTCCTTCGATTGCCGAAGTTGAGAGAGGAAGATGGGGACATCATCTGAAAATATATTTTTTTTCAAGGGATAAAATTGTCAAACATGGATGGATTCCGTAAAAAAAAGATGAAGAAATGGATGGAAGTTAACACAAGGTTATGCTATGTAAGAGTTAAAGACTATTCAGAATTCTGGGTGTAATATGTGATTATCCTTGGTTATGTATATAATTACAAAATTACTCAAAATTGTGAGTGTAAATATCCCAAAGTAAAATGCAAACCACCAACTCAACTTTAATCTCAGATGTGCATACAACCAAGAACTTGTGAGTTATTAATGCGACCTTGGAAATGACAAAACCCTAGTTCGTACCTGCTCATGTGCATGCATGCAAACTAAGCAAGATGCAATGTCATGTGAAGGGACTAATATTATGTGGTACATTCATGGATCATACCAACATGTGGAACCTTCCTTAGTTATTCTTGTTGCTGTTTGCTTCTTCTTTCTTATTTCTACATCATCTGCAAGGTATTCCTCTGGTCGGGAACTCTTTGTACCCACTTACGTATTATGAACTTGATCCTTAATATTCTTAGTTCATGTTAACGAATGAAGGTTTTTCGATAAAATAAAAGGATAGAAAAATGAGATCCCAAAAATTGCACTAATTTTGGTCCCATATTCCAAATTGGTATCATAATTCTCGAGTTTGATCTTAATAGCAATCAGAATGCAATAACATTGTCATTTATTTGATATTGTTGCATCTTCCATCCTCTTTCGGATACATCTTTTTATAGAACAATCAAATGATCAAATACTTGGCACTACTAAATTACCCTTACAATTATTTATTGACTTTCTCATAACACAAGAAGAATTACAAGAACACTGACAGATAATCGTTCTTATATATGAAAAAATCGGTCAGCGAAAGTTTAGATGTTAGTCATTGATCCATTCCATCGCACCGATCGAGATACGCAATTTCGGGCAAAGATTCTAAGTCAAGGGGGACGGACGACATGCAATCGCCTCGCCAGCTTGCCTCTGGCTCCGCCAACGCATATCTTATAAGTTATTGTCAGCCTCGATGCCAACATTAATCTAAGTTTTCACAAGCAAAATCATATTAAAAGGAATTAGCACGATCATCCCTTAATCCACACCCTGACACTAGACCATTAATTAGCACATCTACTTTAAACATGTAGAAGCCATGGGAAGACCACTTAATTAGAATATTAGGCACATGCAGCTGATTAATGATATGGCATCAACATACAACTATTGAACTAATCCACCATCTAATCTTTATTAATTACACCTTGGGATGGTCACATCTCACATGAACCCTCCAAAAACGTAAAAAAATAGCAGGATTGGTTATTATATGTTTAGATCTAGGAGTTGGTGTCAACATGTTCGCATCATGCATAGGAGTTATGTGCGTATGTTAATGTGGAATATATAAATTTGCTGATCAAAGTTGGAGTGCCATCAACTTTAGCAAAGGCACATAAATTAACATTGATTGATATCGATATGGACAATAAAGATTGGATACATATCGTGGACGTCGATGTCATTAGGGTTTGTGCACTTCGATGCGTCGGTTGGAAAATGGCATATACCTTTTGGCAACGTGGTGCCTGTCTTCTCAAGTCATCGTCTTCTCGATATCATCACGATGCTTTGAATCATAATCTATCTGTTAGTGAACTATTTTAATTTTATAAATATAATCTGAGGTGTTTCTCTACTTAAGAGGTCACCCTTTCTACTTTAAAATAAATAATGTGAACTATTTATCGGATATTAATTATTTGTTCTCCATGATTTTTAATGATATGCCAATTGATGGAAAATATATCGTAGGTGCAGACGAACTATATAAATCCGCATGTTAGTGTAATCTATCAACTCAATTTTCATAAATAATTCGTGGATTATATTTTGTTTTAGGGTTTAACACTTATCTACCTTTCAATGACATGTTCTCCTCTATCATTATCTATCTCCATGACATATATTATATCTTCGATTACGATAACCTAAAACATGAAAAAAAAAACAATTATGATAGCCAATCGATGAGCTAATCGATAAGTGTATATGTTATATACTTAATTACATTCATAAGAAAAGTAGTTTCGATGTACGATCCCTCGATAGTTGCAGGTTCCAAGCTGCATGGCTGGTACTGGGTTGTCCTTGAAATTGACAGCTGACATGCTTGCTTAGTCACATGGATGTCTAGGCGAGCTTTGAGGCAAGACAGGTAGCGTAGGCGGGGGAAAGAGAGAGGTTAATCGATAATTCAATATATAGTTTATATTCGATAGTCTTGTTGCTTGATTCTCACTTGCTTCTCTTTCCTGCTAGCTTCACTAACTATTTCTTATATTAGGACGAAAAACCCTAAATGTGAATACAAGTGCCACCTCTCGCTCTGATTAAGTCAAGTAGCATGAAGCCAAGTCGAACCATTCGCTTCGATGTAAAATTATCTGATTTTTTTTGCAAACCCATCATTTCTCATCCTTGTACGTAAACAACATCGAATACAACGAGCTAGCGTGCTTGCTTAGGGAAGTTAAGTACCTTATTAGTTCCTCTTAAACATATGCATTATGCTCAAGTTGTGCCTGTATAAATCCAAACTATATATTAGATTTGTTTTCCCGATAGATCCACTTGTGAATGGAAACAAGCAGCTCACAGCTCCGTAGAGTTTCTTGGATTATTATTAGGGCACATGTATATGCACACATCATGGACTTGTTGCTTCCCCATTGCTTAATTAGATCCATGCACATGACTTTAACTTTTAGAAAATAAAATAATATAAGAGATGGCCTCTCTAGATATTTATAGAATTGTGGATAGATGTGAATCAAAGGGGAAGGGGTTGGAAAACCTAGGATTTAATATATTGAATGGATCATGACCATACAACCCATCCACTTGTCGCTTTGTGGATGATTATATCTTTTTTTTCTTTTTACCTTTTCATCTATATATGCATCCATATGCAATAAAGTCAAGTGCAAGCATATGACATGTTTTTTTAGAGTAAATTAAAAAAAGTCCCAACTACGCATCAGATTTCAGTTAGGACCTTCATATTTTAAGCTTAACAAAAATATTTTCCACTCTTGTTTTATATCTCAAATGTAACTTTCCTTTGCTCTCACTATATATATATATATATAAACTCTAAATCTTAAATATTGAAGTTGTATTCTCATTGTTATTTTTGAAATTGAGTATCCTAAATGAATACATACTTAATGGTCTAGCGGTAGTACAGTGTGTCTACCACAAAAGATCAGAGTTCAAATCTCACTCTTGCAGGGGGTTGCGTTAGGTAGTCGACGGTCATCATAAAAAATAGTCGAATCTTTCAACATGGATTTGAGCAAGAATCCATGTAGCCGGCCCTACTTATAGTGGGAGAAGGCTTAGCACATTCTTTTAGTACCCTATGAGAATGTGGACATAGATGGGTTTTTTTTCCAATTTATCTTTTTTTATATATGGGAAAATTATTTTAGAAGTTCTATTTTTTTGGATGATACTGCTCTACTAGATTAAATAATATATTGTTATAGATGTATTAATTTATTGGTTGCTAACTTGTTGTGAAGAGATTGTTTAAAGTGCATGTTGGAATTAATGGAAGGTAGTCAATTTGAAGGTGATGTGAATTTGAGAGGCTTTTGGTAGCAACATTGTAGCGGGGTATGAGTAGTTACATATGGGCATGCAGATGAACTACTATATTCTAGTAGCTAAGTTTAGGTTCGGGTCTGCCATATGTGAACTTCTCCATATAGTAGCTATTCATTCACAAGTACCACATAGCTAGAGCTGTGCAATTATATAAACTTTCTAGTGAGCATGGTCGTACATAGCTTCATGTTCATTTCATGACTAAGGATGGAAAAGTACTTATTATGTATCACTAAACAAGACAAATAAATGAAATTCTATTGTTAGTTAGTAGTAGATGACAATCTTGTTAATATATTGATCCCTGTACTGTTAGGTCATGAATAGGAATGCATATTTTGATGATAACAAATTTGTGCATTTAACTTATACTGGGTCAAAAGCAAGGAATCTCAAGGATCAAGAAGTAACTCAAATATAAAGAATCTTAAAGCTTAATAAAGAAGAATATCAGCTCGAATCAAAGATATATATCAAGGAAAGGAACTCAAGTTCAAAGGAGTTTAAGCTCAAAACAATGTTGAAGACTTTTAATTATTTCATTCTATCTTGTAGCTTGTAATTTTCTTTATAGTGTTGTGAAGAACCTCAAAGGATACTGCATCATGCATAACTTTAGGAAGTATGTTCAACAACCTTTTCATTGGACAAATTTTCTTACCAGTCAACTAATCACCTCTTTAGTAAAGTAATGATATTCACCAGTTGACTAATCCTACTTTTCAATAACGTAACATGGTTCTGAACTATGTTTCTCTTTAGTTGACTGACACTTTTCGTCACCCGACTAATTCTATGCTTCAACGATCATAAACTCAAATGTTGGAGTTTGAAGATTTTGGGAAAATATTCTTTGTCGATTAATCATTTTGTTTAGGCTATTACTTTATTCATTCAATCAACTAACTTGGATTGGTTTACATTATTACATGCTTTCTAGCTATTGTGATTTGACATCTAATTACTCTTAATCACATAGAACGAGTACTTAGACCTTAGGTACCTATAAATAAGATGCTATGCTGCCCTAATCTGTACACGAAGTGAAGAAATCTTTATACACTCTCTAATACCGATTCCATTCATTGTGAGAGCACTTTGGAGCTACATTTCGCTTCACGTACAAACTAAAGCTCTGTTGGTTCAACAATCATCTTACAAGCACACTTACAGATTTGTAAATGTTGACACGTCTGACAACTCGGGTTAAGTAAACAAATAATCAAGGGTCGTTGCGACCTGAATAACCAAGTGCAGTCAGCAAGAAGAATAAACCACTCAGAGAAAGATAAAAAACAATCAGCACATATGTAAGCGGTTCACTATTTTATTTACCTGGTATAACAACCATGATCGAACACAAGAAACACGAAAGTGTACGAAGTAGTCAAAATTCAGGAATAAAATATTTTTAGTGGTTTTAATTTTGCAAAATTTTAGTTTTTAATGAGGGCAAACAAGCAAACAAGGCAAAAATGCACACTGCACACACAGTACTCTTTTTGTATTTTTAAAATAGTTAAAAATACTTAGAAAATTATGATAAAAATATTTTTGAGTTTTTGAGGTTTTAAAATATTTTTGATAATTTTCTGAGATTTTTCAAATGTTTTGGAATTTTATAAAAATCAAACAATGCTCAAACTAGAAAACAATGCACAATCAACACTTAATTGCAAGTTAAATATATTTAGAATGCCCTAAAATACTAGATAACATTTTATGGTAAAGTATGAATAAAAACCTACAAACAAGAAATAAAAATGCAATTTCTAATTTTTCTGTGATTTTATATGATTTTTATAAGATTTTGAATGTTTTGTAATTTTTAAGGATTTTAGAGTGAATTTTCAAACAAAATTAATATTATACATAAAACAAAAAATGCATGCACATGATTTTTTTGAAAATTTTAAAATATTTTTTGAATTTTTTGGAATTTTCTAATCCAAACATGGATACTTTTAAGAGTTTTTGATTTTTCAAAAATAATAACTGCAAGTAAATCAATCCAATAAAATCACATCAACTAACGTGAGCCAATGGTCATTTTTATGTAATTTTTTGAATTAATTTATCTTCTATTAAGTCCAAAATACATCAAGTAATTAGGCACATGTTACAGGGACCTAAGTGCATATAAATTATGTTCATTGACCAAAGAATAACATCTTTTAAAAATCTAGGATCGTATCTGTAAAAAGCCCACTCAAGCACATGCGTCACATGTGATCTAGACTCACAAGGGTGTTTATACAAGTACTAAAAATATGCCATTCGATTTATAACATATATAAAGTGTGGGGCCAATAGTACAAATAACCCAAAAGTCACGTGGACATGCACGTGCTACAGACTGAGAGGGATTAAAATGAAATTAGCTAAAAATGCAAGGCCCAAAGTGCAAAGTGTCTCAACTACAATATTTATTTAATGGACTAAACATGAAAATATAAACGTGTGAGGGAAAAGGAAAATATACACTCACAGGCGCGTGCGGGGCACATGGTGGCTCTGACGGTTCTGATTGCCCTTTGCAAAGTGATCTGACTGTACAGAGAATGTTGGGGACATGCGGTCATATGTGACGTGTCGTCTCTGATCCAATGGTCTTGAAGGTTGCTACGGTCGGTGTCTATGAATGAATCTGGCAAAGAGGACTCATCCAATGGTAGGGACTAAGTCTACAAGAACACCTCATGGGAAAGCTTCAATCGACCAAGTAAAGAGATTTGTTGCCTTGATGAAGCATCCGAGGGCTCCAATAGTGTCGAGGGAGGGTCCCTCGTTCGGTGGAAGGCTCCGATGAGGTTGAAGATGGTCAGATGGTCATGGAGGTGCGACCGACCAGGAGCTGCTCTGCTAGAGCAGTAGAGGTACGAGATAGGGTCTTCCACGTGTGTTAACACTTGCAAAAGGAGAGGTGACTTGGGGACGTAGCTCTTGTCAAGTTTATTGCATAAGGATGTAGGAGAAGCGATAAGGGGGACGTGTGGTTGATCTCTGGTATATGGGGAGGAAGGAGATCAGACCTAATCTCACTGTAGTGAGTAGGATTCAAGGTGATCAAATTGCGTAGGAAGAAGGAGCGTGAGGTGTAGTATCAATTGGAATGGAGGGGAATAGGTAGCGGGGCTCTGACGAGCTGGCCGGAGCAAATTAATGACGGCATAGCGAAATGGGATAAATTGAATTGAACATGGGACTAAGGTGGATGCAAGCTTTACCTGAAGGTTCGGATGAACTCCTGAGCTTCAGGTGGAGGTGAGCGTCGAGATGATGGCCTCAACCATGCTGCGGAGGGCGGGGAGGCTACTCACGACGAAGGTCCGGCCACGAAGCTTGAGCTGCTTCGTGTCTTCACCAATCCCGGATCCAAGGGTCGCTTCAAGTAGCTGTCACTCAGCTGAAGGTGGCTAGGGGTTGAAAAGGTGGCGAGGAATGAGATACTCGGCAGTGGAGGTAGATGAGAAGATTTATAGGGTACTCTAGGGCTGGAAAGATCGAGAGGTTACACGCAACCCTAAGAGGATCCAGATAGTCTTAGGGATCCGTGAGGATCTCGGGTATATGAGGATTTTCGGGTCCAAAAATCAAGGCAAGAGATGGACGGAGTTGGGCATGGAAATAAGGAGAAGAAGCTCCGACGAGAGGTCACACGACCCGACCCAGCTAGAAGAAACTGTTGATTGAGGTCAACGGTCTAACATGGAGCAATAGGAAAATTAGAATATGCAAAATGCTTGGAAATTAAATAAAAAATAGCAAATGAATTTAAAATAAAAAGTGTATAAAATAAAAAATGTTTATTATTTTTCAAAGTATTTTCTGTGATTTTTATATATTATTATGAAAACTAAATAATCTATATACATTATATAGTATTATATAGAAGTATGCTATACATATGTATTATATACAAGTACTTTTATTTTATTATTTTTACATAAATACCCTTTTTTATATTTTATTATTTATAAAATAATTTTAAGAGTATAAAATACTTTTTATTTTATTTTTATAAAATAATTAAAGGTATATAATAAATAGTGGATGTAATGTATACACATGTATTTTGTACAAGTATTTGAGTATTTTATTTTTATTATAGTTTTAATTTTCTTATTTTAATTTTAATTTTATATTATTTCTAGGATTATATACAAGGGTATAAAAAGACTAATTTAATTTTATTTTGTCAAAAATAATTATATAAATAATCTGTACAAGTATAGGCAATATGTACAACACATGGTAAACCCTATTTCTCTCAACTTATTTTATTTTGCATAGGTCAAGTCTTGACCTTCTCTTGAGATTTGTGTCACTCTGTATTTATTATAAATACATTATTCCATTTTATTTTCCTTTATTCTTTTATTTATCCAAAAACATGCTAATTATGCAATATTAACAAAAGCATGCAAATTGCTAAGTTATTATATTTATAGGTAGTCACATGATGTTTTGCTAAGAAAAAGAGCTAAATTAAAAAAATAAATAGTGAGAATCATGGATTCATCGATAAGATCATTTCATTTGCATGACATTATATTGTATAACTTTATTTGCATGTGAGGTTTATAAGAGTTTGTACTTTTGTACTAATGGTTGGAGTGATTTGCATCAAACAACCGGTGTACAGAGATTGGTCAGCATGTAAACAACTTGTAATACACATGGGTGTCTATGTAAGTGATGAATCCCTGATTCTCACTTTTTATTCTTTTATTATAGCTATTTATCTTGGCAAATCATCATGTAAATAGGTGTAAATATAATAAGTTAGCATTCAGCATGCATTTGTTAATATTGCATAGTTAGCATGAATTGGTAAAAAAATAAAAGAATAAAGGAAAAGAAAAGGCTGGAGGTATTTATAGTAAATACAGCATGACTCGAGCCCCAAGAGAAGGTCAAGTCTTGACCTGATTGCAAAAGAAAATAAGTAGAGAGAGATATGGCTTACTCTATGTCGTACATATTACCTATATATGTAGGTAATTATTTTTCACAAAATAAAAATAAAATATTATTTTTACCTCCTTGTATATAGTCCTAAAAATAAAAAAATAAAATAAAAATCAGAAAAATAAAAATAAAAATAAAAATAAACTTCTCTCTCACATGTATAAAATATGTCTCACTCCCTATTTATTCTATACCTGTAAATACAACATAAAAAAATAAAAATTATTTTCTACTCCTAAAAATATGTTGAAAATAAATAAAATAAAAAATTGGTGTACTTGTGTAAAAATAACAAAATTAAAGTTATCGTACATAATACATAGGTATATTATACATGTATATAACACCAAATACTGTATATACACTAATTTATTTTTCATAAAAATAAATAAATATCATATAAAAGTATTTTTAAAAATAATAAACATTTTTTATTTTATACACTTTTTTTATTTCATTTACTATTTTTTTATTGATTTTATAAATATTTTATAAAATCGAATTTTCTGATTGGTCCAACTCGAGTGTTGACCTCCGATCAACGACTCACCCTTCTCGGGTCAGACCCGGATAGTGTTCGCCGAACCTTCTTCCCCCCTTTTCTAGCCCAATTCCAGCCGCCTCCTTCCTCGATTTCTCGCCCGTCGCTTCTCTTAAGATCTGTGATCCCCGCGGATCCCTAGGAAGGTGTGGATCTTCCTAGGATTGTGTGCTACAGATTGATCTTTGGAGACCCCTGGAGACGGTTATAAATCATCTCCTCTGCCTACCCAGCACCGTAGCTCGTACCTCGCCCCTTTTCTAATACCTAGGAATCTTAAGTGCAATGACAACAACCAGAGGAGCCCTTTGGATTGAGCTTTGGTGGTCTGGAGCCGCAGCTCAGCTACGTAGCCGGCGAGCACCATCGCATCTAGCCTTCCCGCCTTCCGCGGCGAGGTTGAGGCCATTAACTCATCGACATCTTTGCCTGAAGCTTAGGAGTCCATCTGGTGCTTCACGTATCCATCATATCACTTTCATTTCCCTGTTCGACTCAATCTTTTATCTTGCATCCGCCGTACACCCACTCGCTCCAACCACCCTGGTTGGAGCCACGTTCTTCGTACCCATCCGTTCCAATCGAACCTACACACCGCCCTCCATCTCGCACCACAACTTGATTATCCTTAGGCTCGTCCACCAGGTCGAGATTAAGGATCAGATCTCCTCCTACCATCTTCATCGGAGCTCGACCTCCATTCCCCACACTTCTACTATCTTTGTCAAGCAATAACCTGGTCGGAGAAAAGCCCCTGAGTCGCTTTCCCCTTTGCAGATCTTTCCATGTACAAGGAACCACTTCTGAGCCCTAGTAGCTCAGGCGAAGCACGCCCAGGTGACCAACATTCGCCACCACATCCGACCGTTCCCCGCTCCATCAGACCCCTCATCCTGACATGCTGTGACTCCACGAAGTTGGTGAAATTCCTCGCTCTTCAATCGGCCAGTGGATCTTCTCCGTTGCTCGATTGAAGTCCGATGGGGATGTGTTCTTCCAGCGCCCTTCTTAGATGTTGGATTATGCCCCTTGCTTGAGATGTCATCATAACCGCCCGACAGAAGGCTGCATCAACCATTGGATCAGATCTAACAGGTCAGATCTGACACACGTCCCAGACATACCCTGAACCGTCAGATCTTTCTGCCAGTGATTAGGAATGTATGCCATCGATGCTTCATAGCCCACCACGTGCCCTCACGTGTTCCGCACGCGCCTTGCGAAGGGTAATTTGCATTATCTATCATGTGCTTTTCATGCTTTACTCGATAGTTCTGTAAATAAAGTTGTAGTGTAGAAATTTTGCACATGGATACTTGTTATTTTCCACATTTGCACTTTAGTCCTATTTGAACGAACTCACGTGCTGCCTCATGTGCATAGTTGGTGTATTTGTATGTTGTACCCCGTGCTTTTTACTATTATCATTTGAATAGAGGTTTCTGTATATTTGCAGTTATACCCCCGTGCGTATGAGTATTTAGCACGTGCGCTTTTAAGTGGTTAAATTACAGGATCGACCCTAAGCTGTTCATATCTGTTATCTTTTGCCTCGAAAACTTTTAAGTAATTACATCTAGGTCCATGTGTGCTGGATGTGTTGTTGTTAATCAAATAATTACTAAATCAATTGAAAAAATCCATAAAAATTATAGGTAGCTCCTATTAATACGTAATGTTTTATGGCAATTTTTGTGAATTAATTTAGTTTTATTTGGTATTTTTCAAAAATAAAAAACCATAAAAAGATCCATGGTTGTTTTATTAAATACATAAAAATATAAAGGGATTTTTACTCGGAAGACCCTGAAATCTTTTGCAATTACCGCTACGACCTTTGAAACATCCTAATTCCCACCTCGACCTTCTAAACTTGCTAACTCTTACTCCATAGACCTCGTGGTTAACCCACATCTATTTATCCGTTAAAACTGACATGATTCCGTTACATTATTTTATATCAAGTATTTTTACATCCATAACCGTGCGCACCGTGTTGGGAGCAGTGCTCCTCCTGGAAGCCCCCTTCCGCCGAGCCCGGCCGCCGAAGAGACCAGCACCCAGCTGCTCCCCCCTCCCGTTGCTGGAGGCCCTCCTGCCTCCCCTGCTCGATGCCATGTCGGTCGGGCCTCCCCTGACTCTTAGCTTCCCCTGCCACGGACCTTCCCTCGAAGCACCCACCTCCCCCCAGCCCACCTCCCTCCCGGCCCACCGCCCGCGATCGAAGCGACCTCCCACCGCGTCACCCTCCCCCCCGCGCTCGCTCGAAGCCCCACTCCCACCTAACCCACCGCCCGCGCCGCGCCCGCTCGAATCCCCCTCTCGCGCCCGCTCGAATCCCCCTCCCGCGGGCTCCACTGCCTCCTCTGCTAGCACCTGCCGCTCGAATCCCTCGCCCACCGCCTTCCTCTCTCCCCCGCGATCGCTCACGAAGCCCCCCTCCCTCCTCTCGGCTCGCCGTCTCCCCGCGCTTGAAGCACCCCTTCCTCCCTCCTCCCGGGGCCCCGCCGCCTCCCCTGCTAGCACACACCCCACCCCCACTGCCGCGGGCTTCCCCCTGCTCGAATCCCTCGCCCACCGCCTTCCTCTCTCCCCCGCGATCGCTCGCGAAGCCCCCTCCCTCCTCTCGGCTCGTCGTCTCCCCCGCGCTTGAAGCACCCCTCCCCCCTCCCCCCGGGGCCCCGCCACCTCCCCTGCTTGCCTGGGCCTCCCTTGTTCGAAGCCTCCTGCTCTGCGCCTCCCCTGTTCCAATCCCACCATCCCGGTCGCCTCTCCTGCTCCAAGGCTCTCCCCCTCCCGCTTCAGCACCTCTGTCGATCCCTGCCAACCTCCTCCAGTCCACCCACCCAGACAGTTCGCTTCCAGTAGCCACCCACCTGCCGCCTTGAAGCCTCACCTCCTCCATGTCAAGTGCCCCCTCCAGCCCAGGTCGAACACCCTCTCCTTTGATTCCATTATTTTTTTCTTCTTTTGGTTACTTCTAGCCGTCCGATTGTGGATTGGTTAGATTAACCCATTTTAACCCAAAGAAGTTAACTCTGGATTTGTCAATTTAAAGGTAGGGTTCGTATGGTAAATCAGAGCAAGTTTACGGGGTCGAGGGAGGAATTAAGATGTTTCAAAGGTCGTAGCGGTAATTGCAAAAGATTCCAGGGTCTGCCGGGTAAAAATCCCAAATATAAAAATAGCTTTAAAAATTACAAAAAATTGGTGGTTGCTTGTTTTTGTATGCTTTTATTCTGATACCTTTTTCTCCTTAAGAATCATTGCAAAAACCTTAAAAATCATAAAAGACTCAAAAAATTATAAAAATCAGTAAAAATTCTAGAAAAATAAAAAAAATAGGATTTCAGTTTCTGTAGGTAGATATCTTTACTTATTTTTTTCATAAAATTGCCATTTAGGACATTAGAACACTTTAAGTATTTTTAACTTGTAATTTTGTCCTGACTGTGCAATGTTTTCCTTGTTTTTCCTTATTTCATTTTTATAAAATCAAACAAAAATTGGAAAAATCCCATAAAATCACCAAAAACATCTGAATATTTGAAAAACGAAAAATATTTTGTTTTCATATATTTGGGTATTTTTACTCTTAATAAAAATTGTTAAAGCTTGCTTTTACTTTGTTCTTTTTATTTGTGTTGTTTGTTTTCTCATTATGAAAATTTATAGAAAAATACAAAATAAAAATCACAAAAAAATATGTCTTCATTTATCTGAATTCCGACTACTTCTTACATTTTTGTGCTCCTTGAGTTCGACCCTGGTCGCTATACCGGGTTAAATAAATAGCGGAGACCGCTGACATTTCCTTGATTTTGTGATTTGATTGATTGATTCGTGTGGTCTTGATTTTCTTGTTGAGTCCGACTAGCTGATTGGGGTCACAATGACCTTTGATATTACTTAACCCTAGTCGGTTGTCCGCTCACCAGAATGGCGTCATTGCCGGAGAGCATGGCTTAGTAGTCCTTTTAAATTTTTATCTCTCTCTTATATAATTCTTTTCTGACATTCTCTATGCTTTGCTTTTTGTGTGAGGAACCGCCCGAGGATGTTGCGGCTTTTAGTTGGAGTAATCACACCGAAGGAGGAGCAGGAGGACAACCAGACATTAATTATATAGAATAGAGTAGTTAGGTTTCCTTTAGCATATTCTATTATTGTTGTAATAATACATGGACACTCAGACACTTTCTTGGATACTTGGCATATCGGGATTTATTTCATGGAGTACCGGTGTGCTCGGGGGACCTCACCGCGATTTTCCACCGGTTTTAATTTTGTCGCGTTTTATTTCCTTTGATTCTCGAAGAATTCGAACCTTAGATTTAGGAATTTCTTTGATTGTGATGTAAATAATTAAGGCCCAATCCTTAATATTGCCTGCACCTATAGATTCGTAATTGGACCTTATTAATAATTCATAATAAAAAGTTAGATTAATTAGACTCGAGTCCACGTGCCATGAGGAACCACATACAATGCTAGCAGGACCTGTTGTGGCAGGCATCGAGTGGTTACCAGGATGGGACTCCAGACTCGATCTAGTTAGCTGACTTCTGTTCTTCGCACTTAGAAATTGCTCATCTAAGGCCGTTTTCTTCTTGCATCATTTATATTAGTTTAAATACTGCCTTTAAATTTATGCACGGATCACCCTACATGTAGAGTGCTGTTGACATGTACACATTTCTTACTTTGCATGCATCATAGTGTTCGATCGCACATCGGCTTTTTCTATTTATGCCCTATTTTTGGACTTAAAATAATCAGGAGATCGAAAAATTCGTTAGGTGTTTGTTTGATTATTGAAAAATACCATAAAAAGTGATAACCATAAAATTGGGACTGCTAAACAAACTAAATTCTAAACGACACCTCATCGAAAAATTGTTTGGTTCAACTGCGCGAGAGAGTGATCAGCATACTAGGCTAGAGACACACCTGAACTCCCGTTAGACTACTGGTCTTGGGGTTAGTCGTTCTCTAGTGCGGATGACTATTGTTTCTGGTAAAGCGGGTCGCGATATCCTTAGCAGAGCGAGTTGATCGGGTAGTGACAAGTACGATAATGCAGTGTTAAGAAGATGTAATTATCGTCGTGTGTAAAATTTAATTTGTTGTTCATTGTAGGCGGCAACCGGAATCGGTCAAGAAAATAACCACATAAAATATTCGTCAATTTTAAACAATGCGGTTTTATGTTTATTTTACTTGGGCAAGTCCCAAGGTCGAACACAAGGAGGCAAAGGAACAACCTAGGATTATGTCTATCAAAGTTCGTGTGCGGTTTTCGAGGTGGTCTTTTTTTTGGAATTTTTAAATACAATAAAGTATGCAATATGCAATTTTAGCCTATTTTAGGGACTAAAATGTAAAAGTCGATCAAACAATGTCCGGAAAATACACCACGATGCAAAATATGATGCAATGAATGCACTGTAATTTTTTTTTGGAATTTTTGGATGCAATATGAATTTTTTATGAATTTTTAAATGCAAACAGAATGAATTTAAATATTAATTATAATAAATAGTAAACCTAATTATTTTCAAGGAATAAAATTATTGAAGATCTATCACTAGGCAACGGATCTTAGAAAAATCCTAAACTTCGAAAATGTGAGATCCACCTATTAAAAATCAAATACTGAAATACGCAAAATGATTTTTACAGAGCAAACTATGCACGTAAATGCAATTCATTTCGTGCAGAATGTCAAGCACAATTAACTCTACAATATATGATTTTTCGGAAATTTTAGAGCGACGGTTAATCAAATACAAATTTTAGAGCACTACTGGGTAAAATACGTAGTTTTCTACGAAACAATTAATTATTAATTAACAATTAATCATAAAAATATCCACAATAGGTTAAACTGTAGAGAATTAAATGAGGAACATCAAGCTATTTTTGGATAAAGGAAATAATGCAATATGAAGGTCTAAAATTATTGGGGAACACAAGGGTATAGATGCAATATTCAAATATAAATAAAATAGATATAAAAGGGCAGTGATGGCTACTGTGTAATTACCGAGAATTCTGGGGGGTGTTTTGCAATTTTACCAGAGAGGCACGTGCATAGCACGTGCCTTCTGGATCTGGACTTTGCTGCGAATCTTAGGAATGTCGGGGGCTTCTATGCAGTTTACCTGCGCGGTCATGTATGGAACATGTGACCCGTGGGGATGATATAGGCGTTGACGTCCCGCCGCCCTCACGTGCCGCGCACGTGGTGGGGGTCTCGAGGCGGTGCCCAGCCGACGGTGGTGAAGTGGTGGTGCGTGGACCGCTCCGATGGAGGAGTTGTCGGAGGCATTGGCTCAACGAAGCGGTTCTGATGGATATAGTGTCACGACGGAGTTGGAGGCTCATGGCGTGGAAGACCGATGGGCGTCGTAGACGAAGGCCGGAGATGTTGCTTGGTGAAGATGAGGCATACGGTGGTAGTTGATGAAGATGATGGCGGTCGGTGGCGTAGTCGAAGTTGTTGGCGGTGGAGAAGCCTGGAAGAGCGGGGCTCCGGTGGTTGTTGATAAAGATACGTTGGTGAAGAAGCTTCTGGCGTTTGGCGGCGCGTTGCTCCGGTGTCGAGGCATTGGAGGAATGGACGCGGAGGAGGCCCGGCCTGGAAGGTGGTGCTCCAGTGTCGAGGTAGGCACAATGATCGGAGTAGAAGGTTGGCATTGACGACTTGCTGGAGGTTGAAGGTGGCGTTGTCGATGGAGGTGAACGAGGCGTTGGTAAGCTCAACGGCAAACGGCCGGAGCAAGGCGGGCTCTGCGGACGAGCTGCAACGGAGGGGATTCCCACCGGATCTCGTCGAGGAGGTGGTCGTCGGGCTGTCACCACCGACGCCCTCTTCTGTGCAATCGACGGATAATAAACTTCAAAGGAGGCGGAGCTTTTTATAGGGGCGGTTTCGGCCAAAGATGGAAGCTAATCGAGAGTGAGATGCGGCGACGTGAGATATACGGCGACCAGATTGGATTTGACGAGGGTGCGAAGATGGAAGGTGGCGATGGGCGAAATCGACAGGGGGGGGGGGTTGATCGCGGGGCGGCGCGAGATTTGGGGAGCGGCGGAGGATTCGCAGGAGGAAGACAAGCAGTGGCCGTCCGATCGGCCGAGATCGAATGGCTACGATGAGGCCATGTGGCGATGAGATGGCAAAGGGCTGGGCACGTGCGGAGCACGTGCGGGTGCTTTTAATTTTTTAAATTTTTTTATAATCCGCATGTACCTGGGAGGTACGTGCGGAGCACGTGCGGATGCTTTTATTTTTTTTAATTTTTTTATAACACGAATTAATAATAGAGCCAAAAATGGCTGACACGTGGCGGCACCAGGTGCTTCCACATGTCAGCACCAGAAAATTCGAAAAATTAATACTTTGTAAAATACGAAATAAATAGCAAATAACCTCATATAAAAAATATTTCTTCACAAAAATTACTCATCTTGATGAGATCTACAACTTTCATCATCAAAA
This sequence comes from Ottelia alismoides, assembly GCA_037367405.1. NCBI lineage: Eukaryota > Viridiplantae > Streptophyta > Magnoliopsida > Alismatales > Hydrocharitaceae > Ottelia > Ottelia alismoides. The sequence continues at coordinate 387,627 of JAZKJV010010144.1, forward strand.
TCAAAATCAATCAATTGCATAAAGTGATATTTTTGGGGTATCCCATGTACATAGAATACCTTGATTTTTGGGTTTTATTATTTTTTGTTATTTTTAAATCAGATAAAAATCCGAAAAATATGATAAGATTAAAGATAAATAATGTCGCATTAATCTATTTTTTTTGGATTTTTATTAATAGGTTAAATAGGTACATAAAATATTATGTCAAAAACCGCTAAAATACACGATGTACAAAGAGACCCAAAACCCAACTTTTACATATGAGCTCCGATTCTCTTAAACTTGATCTTGTTTTGAAGGTAATTGAATGTACATTAGTTCAAAAGTGAGTAGGATTAAAACATACACTGGATGAGGAAGATATGAGGTTTTTAGTCCGGAAATCCTGAAACTAGGGTTTGGGTTTTTGGTCCACTTATTTGGGTTAGTATTTTTTTGTATTTTTCTTTTATTTTTGTGAGTGATATGTACACAATGGAGGTAGTTTTGGGTCATTCGGAGTTAGCACGAATGAGTTAAAAATCCGGAAAATTAGGCTATTTACCGGTCAATTTTGGCTTTGATTTTTGGCTTCTTGGTTTGTGCAGAAATTAGTTCTAAAATGCAGCTATTATGAAAACATGCATGAATGCTAATTATGCAGAATAGATGCGGAAATGCTGTTGATTTTGAGGGATTAGAGCTTAATAAATGAGATTTAGAGTGATGAATCCGAGATTCATCATCCCCCTATACTTAAACCATGTTCGTCCCTGAGCATCAAAAAGAAATACCATGAGGTGAAATGATATTGGGTTCCATACCAAGACCATGAGATGAAGGTGAAAATGAATCTAGACTCGACCTTTGGATTATTAGTGTGAGACTTAGAATTTTAAAATCAACAACCCTCAAGTTCTACATATCATTGCTATAGTTTTGGCTCAGAACTCATCTTAGATCAATCCTCTTCCCAAAGCATACCCTATGAACATTGAACAACCGACTCATGTGTATGAAAGGTTTTAGCTCTTCCCACCCAGAATGCCAGACTACCGCGCAAACCTCCTCTCCAGTAACTCGTCCTCGGGGAGTCAGGTATTTCCTTCTAAGGTCTGTCGCACTGTGTTCACAATCGAATTGGGGGAGAAGATAGAAGAAGAGGAAAAGAACTGAAGGGTGGCCAGTGTAGTCACCTCTCCTTGTGAAGATGGCCAGTGTAGCCGAGTCTCCACCAAGATCTACAGGTTTCTTGAAGCTTGGACCTTTTTGGTCATATTTTATTTGGTAGAATGCTTCTTCGTATTTGGAATTTTTGGTGGTTCTGCTTGGATCTTGTTGTGCCCCTACAGATATAGAATCTTTTTATTTCCGTACATTTTTTGGGGTCTTGGAAAAAATTGTGCCCGACCGTTCCGAAGCTTTATTTCAACCCGTACTCCGGTCTTTAGATTTCCACGCTACCAGAAAAGAAACTCACACAATCTTCCAACATCCCGTCTGAGTTGAGCTAAGTGCATAGTGCGAGAGTACAAGTTAATTCCTTATTCCAGAGTTGTACCCAGAATGAAGAGACCAGGTTAGACACTAAGAGTCAAACTCTGCACATTGTCATGTGGAACTTAAAGAATTAAGTCAACGACCTGAAGTTTCTAAAATCCTATTTCTCGGTGAAGTTCCTCTGAAAATTAGGTGGATTAAGGTCAAGTCCAGATCACTCTCAGTTTCGGCTCATAACTCGGTTCAGAACCCGATGACTTTTCGCAGATGCAAATGACTGCGATGCTGGATGAAGTGCAGGTGTGTGGAATGCAGACACATTTCTTTTGATTTTTTTATGCAAGGGATTTTTGTTTTTTTGTTATTTAAAAAAAATAATAAGAAGACATTTTTATTCAAAAATTTTGGGCACAGTCAGTGTTAGTAGCAAAACTCTTTTTTTTTTCTTTTTTTTGATTAATTACCCACCTCGTAAATACATATAGACTTGCGCGAAAGTACGAGGTGTGGCTAAAATATATACACAGTATATATACAGACCCCCTATACTTAGCGAGTCTTGTGTCCTCAGAGCACAAGAAGCGTAAAGAAGACATAGCACGGGCTAAGCATAAGAGCATAAATTTTGATATATAATGGTCCACCCCCCTATACTTAGATTGTGAATAGTCTAAGTATAGAAGAAGAACGCAAAAAGAGGTCATCGGGATATGTTGATGAAGAGAATATATATAGGTGGGTGTCGGTTCCCCCTATACTTAGGCTCTGGTCAGCCTAAGTATAAGAGAGAGGTGGAAATGGAGCGATCGGGAGAAGGAGTGTGATGCGGGAAAATGGTATATACAGATGGCATTGGTCTCCCCCATACTTAGGCCTTGGCCTAAGTAGAGGAAGAAGCTGTACAAGGAGACTGATGTGGTCGGGAGGGAGGGTGAATAGCCGATGATTAAGGCGGTTGTCAGCTGATCTTCTTGTGAGCCTGTGATGGGAGATCGTAATGATGAGACAGAGATGAAGCATATGATTCCCCACTATTATCAGTGTCTTCTTCAGAAAAATCATGATGGATAGTAGATGAAACATTTGAGTCAGGTGAAAGGTAGCCATCATCAGAGTTATCCTCAGAGGAATAGTATTTGAAAGTGGACACAATCCAGATATTCATGTCTTTTTGTTTCTTCGATTGTTTCCTCAAAATTCGTTCCTTTTTAGGATCAATCGGTTTGTCCTCAGATGAATACTCAGAAGCACCGGTCTCAGTCAGCTCATAAGAAATAATTCCAGTGTACTTGTAGAAGGCAGGAGCATCAACTTTGGATGAGTAATAATTAGGAATGGGAGTTGTCCAAAGAGAATCGAATTTTGGATCCTTGCGAAGATATGGCTTTAGAGTTGCCGAACAAACTTCACTCATGTAGACTATTTTTTCCGGACCTGACGAGGGATCATCAGCCGATTCCTCTTCCGAAAGGTCAAAGGTGACTTTCTTTTTCTTGTTTCGTGAAGTTGTCGGTTCACTTGAGTATCCAGATGAATAGCCATTGGAATTCTTCTCCTTGGTTGATTTTCGGGCTGCGTGTTTGTTCTTAGTCTCCTGAATGTTGGTGCATTCTTGATTTGGGATGATTTGGTCAAGATAATCAGAGTAGGTTGCCCCTGGGTGCGACCATGCATATGTCTCAAGATCGTAGTAGAAGGATTTGTCTATTTTGAGATTCGCAGGAATTGAAATACTGGGGAGAGTCTCTAAACAATTAGTCTCATCAACAACCGCTATCTCAGATGTAGCTGTGGGTAGGGCTCTTCTACCATTTCATAGTTATGGTTGTCGGGAACTTTGTGGGTTGCTTTAGAAAATCGTGTTTCCTCTATGACTGTATCAGATCATAGTGATTACAATGCTGTAAAATTTATTTGCCGAGTCTCACAATCAAAAATTTCCTTAGCCAATGCTAAGAATGGCTTTCCGAGAATAATTGGAGACTGGGTGAATTCTCCTTGATGCTCAATATCAATGATCGTGAATTCTACTTTGAGAGGAGCACCTTGGAATGTCATGATGACATAAATGATTCCTCTCGGCTGCTTTATTGATCGATCAGCCAGTTGAGCAATCTCTCGTATATTCCTGATTGGTCCGAGTTTAAGTTTGTAAAACACAGAGGTCGGGAGGATATTGATCGGTGAATCATCATCAATCCGAGCATGGGTGAAAATTGTGTCTTTGATTTCACAGTCAAATCTAGGCAACCGCTTCACTATGCGGCTCTTGGTTTTTCTCCTCAACACCAAGGTGGAGGCCATTGACAAGATATGTCTTTTAGTTTTTGTTCTAATCCTTCCCGACTTTTTGATCATTAATTTGTCCATTAAAATTTTTTTAAGGTCGGGGAAGTGTTCAATGGCCTTTATAAAGGGAAGTTCAAAAATCAAGTGTTTTTCCAGTGCTTCCCGTACAGTAGGATCCAAATTCCTTAGATCTTCTTCAGTCTCAATTTTTATGAAATTTTCTGGACTTTCAAATTTTTTTGTAGTTTTCAAATATTTCAAATTTTTGGTATTTTCTGTGTGGTGTGGTGATGTGGTGTCTTCCATAGATGAGAAGAGGCCTTGATATTCAGAGTAAGGGTTAGAGGCATAATCATTTCTAGGGGAATAATAAGCAGAAGTGTTGATGTTAGAATCATCCCTAGGTCTTTGAATATCCTCAAAATTTTCACTCTTAGATCCAATCCTTTCCTCATTTATTTTTATATCGAAGCCACCATAGAATGAGATTACTCGGTCGGTAAATTTTTGAAATCTATCCTCCATCAATTCAAATCTTATTTTTATCCTTGAAATATTATCCTCAAAATTTTGTTCATGATCAATCATGGGAGCAGTCGGTATGTGTTCAATAATTTCATCTTCCATTTTCCTATATGTGATAGGAGGAGAGTTTCTTGGAAGATCCATTATATGATCATTATTTTCTGAAGATTTCTCCTCAAAAACTACGGAAGGAGGCTGCTCATATGGTCTAGGCATGTGTATTTTATCTGAGTAGAGTTCAATCCTTTGATCATGATTGGTCAGACCTTGATATTGTGGAGTCATCATACAGGGTTTATGTGTTTCTATGTGGTCAGTCCAATCCTCTATATGAGTATCTGGTCAGTCCAATCCTCTATATGAGTATCATGTCTGAAGGGGGTCTTTTGTGGTCAATCCAACGTTGATGGTCATTAAGTGTGTGTCTTTCCATCTGGGTTTGGTTTCTTAGCCAGTCATGAGACTCAAAGGTATTTTGATCTTGAAATCTTTCATTAGCGAGAAACTGAGAATAAGACGGTTCAGTCCAAAATGGTAGGTGGTCATGTGTGGTAGGATGATTCGAGTAAGAATTCAATGAGGGGGCCGAATTCATCCGTGGGTGAAAGTTTCCCGCAAATGTTGGAGGATTATTGAAAGAAGAGGATGTAGTTGATTTGTGACTAACCAAGACAGATTTATTTTTATAGTAGAGCTCTGATTGATTTTTAGATAAATGTTCGATCATATTTGAAAGAGTTGAAAGAGATGATGGGTTGGATCTGCAATTTGGAAAAAGTTCTATGTTGAGATTTGAATCAAGAGATGAGAGATGATTGCACGGGAGAAAAGAAATTCTATCAAATGTGCGGCTTTTGATATTCGAAATTGGTTCACACACACCAATTCAAACACAAATTGGTTCAACGCACCCCATGTTCACCAACTCACACAATGAAGCCGCAAGAGTTGGGCTATTATCTTTTCAATTTTAAGTTGGTGATAAATAAATCTTGGAAAAAATTAGCGAGCTGTTAGGTGTCGAAATTTTCTTAAAGACTGTCCTGAGTTCGTACGATTAGTTGCATCTACTTTCAGCCAGTATAGGTGTAAGTACGGACCATAAAATGACTACCCGTGTTACTTAAGGACGTAGCCTTATGCGGTGTCCTTTAAACCACCCACTATGCTAAGGAAGTCCGGACCGATTACCGGCTGCCCGTATTCCTCACTGAGAAGTAGCTAATCGTTTTTAAAATCAGTAGTCTAAATGAAAATATCGGAGCCTGGTTCTAAGCTTAAGTGTCGTCTCTCGCTCACTCAAAAAAATAAAAAAAATCCAAGGTCGGGGTTGCTCTCTCACAAAAATTCTTGATTTTATGGGTTATTTTAAAATCGACTATATTTAGCAGTACAAATTTTAATTAGGTGATCACTGAAGAAATTAAGTGAGCAGAAATATACGTCTACCGTACAGTCCCAGTGTCCTTTAAATTTATGAGATAAAACAGGAGGGAGAAATTCGGGAAAAGTTATGCACGTGAAAACAATGATGTATGCTCAGTTAGAAGACTTACAGTGAATCCTCACAATCTCCATGTGGGATGCTAGACAGAAATTGAAAGATTATTCTAAATGAATGCAAGCCGATGAAAGAACACACCTAAGAAGAAAGTTCTATTAGTGGGGATGAAATGAGTTAAATTTTGGCTAAATCGAACGATCTATGTGCATCTCAATTAATAGTGCAGTGTGGCTTAATCCTACGAGCGTAATCAAAAAAACTAAAATGCTCTGAGAGTCGTATGTATAAGTCTATTCTAATCACCACTCAAGTTGGGCCCCACCCTCACCGGAGAGTGAAACGGGCCACGACACACCACAGAATAAAGTTAGAGGTCTTGTTACACACGCGAGAGTCCAAACGGACACCGCTGTAAATAAGAAATTAATTACAAAAATTTAAAAATTGCAGGAATTTAAAAACCTAGACTCTATACGCTCTCACAACTCGACTCGATCTTAAATTAATTGCGGATTTTTTTAGGAGGTCGGTGAAGATGCTTCGGTTTCTTGAAAAACCGCTCCATGTTTGCCGTGTACCTTGCAAGAAAAATAAGAGAGATAATGTAAGAGAGTGACTCAAAAAAAATAAAATAGACAAGAAAGATAAATGCTGAAAATAAATGTAGGAAAATAAATGGAATTTACAATGAACAATTCGGGGTCAAACTACCCGAATGCGGAAAACCGAACGAAAATTTTCAAAATTAAAAACTAAGTCGTTTGCCTCCTCGGCAACGACGCCATCTGATGAGTCCGATAATGCATCATTAAGAAGACGTAATTATCGTCGTGTGTAAAATTTAATTTATTGTTCGTTGTAGATGACAATCGGAATCGGTCAAGAAAATAACTACATAAAATATTCGTCAATTTTAAACAATGCGGTTTTATATTTATTTTACTTGAGCAAGTCCCAAGATCGAACACAAGGAGGCAAAGGAACAACCTAGGATTATGTCTATCAAAGTTTTTTTACGGTTTTCAAGGCGGTCTTTTTTTGAATTTTTAAATGCAATAAAGGATGCAATATGCAATTTTGGCCTAGTTTAGGGACTAAAATGTAAAAGTCGATCAAACGATGTCCGAAAAATACGAAACGTGGCCACGATGCAAAATATGATGCAATGAATTCACTGTAATTCTTTTGGAATTTTTGGATGCAATATGAATTTTTTAATGAAATTTTATATGCAAATAGATTGAAATTTAATATTTAATTATAATAAATAGTAAATCTAATTACTTTCAAGAAATAAAATTATCAAAGATCTATCACTAGGTAACGGATCTTAGAAAAATCTTAAACCTCGAAAATATGAGATCCAATACCTATTAAAAATCAAATACTGAAATATGTGAAATGATTTTTACAGAGCAAACTATGCATGAAAATGCAATTCTTTTTGGGCATAATGTCAAGCACAATTAACTCTACAATATGCAATTTTTCGGGGATTTTTAGAGCGACGGTTAGTTAAATACAAATTTCAAAGCACAAAATGGGCAAAATACATAGTTTTCTACGAAACAATTAATTATTAATTAACCATTAATCATAAAAATATCCATAATAGGTCAAACTGTAGAGAATTAAATGAGGAACATCAAGCTATTTTTAGATAAAGAAAATAATGCAATATAAAGGTCTAAAATTTTTGGGGAACATAGGGGTACAGATGCAATATTTAAATATAAATAAAATAGAGAATTCTGGGGGGTGTTTTGTAATTTTACCAGAGAGGCACGTACGTAGCACGTGCCCTCTGGATCTGGACTTTGCTGCGAATCTTAGGAACGCCGGGGGCTTCTACGCAGTTTACCCACGCGGTCACGTGCGGAACACGTGACCCGTGGGGATGATATAGGCGCTGACGTCCCCTCGCCCTCACGTGTCGCGCACGTGGCGGGGGTCTCGGGGCGGTGCCCGACCGGCAGTGGTGAAGTGGCGGTGTGTGGACCGCTCCGACGGAGGAGGTGTCGGAGGCGTTGGCTCGACGAAGCGGTTCTGATGGAGATAGTATCGCGACGGAGTTGGAGGCTTATGGCGTGGAAGATCAGCGGGCGTCATAGACGAAGGCCGGAGATGTTGCTTGGTGAAGATGAGGCGTACGACGGTAGTCGATGAAGATGACGACGGTCGGTGGTGTAGTTGAAGTCGTTGGCGGTGGAGAAGCGTGGAAGAGCGGGTCTCCGGTAGTTATTGATGAAGATACGTTGGTGAAGAAGCTTCTGGTGGTTGGCGGGGCGTCGCTCCGGTGTCGAGGCATTGGCGGAATGGATGCGGATGATGCTCGGCCTGGAAGGTGGTGCTCCGGTGTCGAGGTAGGCACGGTGATCTGAGCAGAAGGTTGGCGTTGATGACTTGCTGGAGGTTGAAGGTGACGTTGTCGATGGAGGTGAATGAGGCGTTGGTAGGCTCAACAGCACACGGCTGGAGCAAGGCGAGCTCTGAGGATGAGATGCAATGGAGGGGATTCCCACCGGATCTCGTCGAGGAGGTGGTCGTCGGGCTGTCACAACCGATGCCCTCTTCTATGCAATCGATGGATAATCAACTTCGAAGGAGGCGAAGCTTTTTATAGGGGTGGTTCCGGCCGAAAATGGAAGCTGATCGGGAGTGAAATGCGGCGGCGCGAGATATGCGGCGACCGGATTGGATTTGATGAGGGTGCGAAGATGGAAGGTGGCGATGGGGGAAATTGATGGGGAAGGGGGGTTGATCGCGGGGCGGCGCGAGATTTGGGGTGCGGCAGAGGATTCGCAGGAGGAAGACGAGCAGTGGCCGCCCGATCGGCCGAGATAGGACGGCCACGATGAGGCCATGTGGCAATGAGATGACAAAGGGCTGGGCACGTGCCTGGGAGGCACGTGTCTCACACGTACATGCATTTTTAATTTTTTTAATTTTTTTTATAAAACGAATTAATAATAGAGCCAAAAATGGCTGACACGTGACGGCACCAGGTGCTGGTACGTGTCAGCACCAGAAAATTCGAAAAATTAATACTTTGTAGAATGCGAAATAAATAGCAAATGACCTCGTATCAAAAAAGTTTCTTCACGAAAATTACTCGATGAGATCTACAACTTTCATGAATACATCAAAACCAAAATCGATCAATTGCATAAAGTGATATTTTTGGGGTATCCCATGTACATAGAATACCTTGATTTTCGGGTTTTATTATTTTTTTGTCATTTTTAAATCAGATAAAAATCCAGAAAAATATGATAAGATCAAAGATAAATAATTTCACATTAATCTATTTTTTGGGATTTTTATTAATAAGTTAAATATGTACATAAAATATTAGGTCAAAAACCGCTAAAATACACAATGTACAAAAGGGGCCAGAAACCCAACTTTTACATATGAGCTCCGATTCTCTTGAACTTGGTCTTGTTTTAAAGGTAATTGAATGTACATTAGTTAAAAAGTGAGTAGGATTAAAATGGACACTGGATAAGGAAGATATGAGGTTTTTAGTCCGGAAATCCTAAAACTAGGGTTTGGGTTTTTGGTCCACTTATTTGGGTTAGTTATTTTTTTTGTAATTTTCTTTTATTTTTGTTGTGAGTGATATGTACACAATGGAGATAGTTTTGGGTCATTTGGAGTTAGCATGAATGAGTTAAAAATTCGAGAAGTTAGGCTATTTACCGGTCAATTTTGGCTTTGATTTTTGGCTTCTTGTTTTGTGCAGAAATTAGTGCTAAAATGCAATTATTATGAAAACATGCATGAATGCTAATTATGCAGAATAGATGTGGAAATGCTATTGATTTTGAGGGATTAGAGCTTAATAAATGAGATTTAGAGTGATGAATCCGAGATTCATCAGGTAGCCGGTAAATGGTCCACATCTTGTACTGGCTGGGAAAGATCTAGCTTTGGGATTGGACCAGTCTCTTGGGAGCATCGGGTACTTAACAACTCGCTTAATCGCCCTACTAGACTGAATTATCACCTAAATAAAATTGACAAGATAAATGACCAAACCCTTATGGTCATCAACTCTACATTGTGTAGGAGAATTGGGGGTTTGACTATCGATCTTGTTTGTTTCCAGATCTCATCCGCATTTCTTCTACATCACGATGATTGGCCAGAGGTCCCTTAGGCTGCGCTTGGTAGCATCGCTTCCGAGCACTCTGACTCACTCATCTAGGTAGGTTTTAGAGAGCTTGAACCGGCTCTCTAAACCCGAGTTCGATTCTGTCCTGTTCCCCCTCGACCACCCTTCTTTTAGTCTCGAGGTACCCGAGCATGACTAACACAAATATTTGTTCATTTGACGACACTTGAGTTCGGGTCTTTTGTCTTTATAGAGACTCAAGAGATGGCCAACAACGACAGATGCATCGATGGACAACCCTAGAGCACCATGTATGTTTTAGACCAGGACGTCATCAACAACACCTTGCTAGCCTTCCTAGAGATGATGTAGTGTCAGATCAGAGATCAGGGAGCTTTTATGGTTGAGGTCTGTCAGGAGTTAGAGCAGATGCGGGCCAATAGAGAGGAGCAATAGCGAGCAATCGGTGGAGACATCCTCGTAGGTGGAGGAGGAGCGGGAGACCAACCTGAAGAGAAGGAGGATCAGTCGGAGCCAGCCAGGAAACCACGACCGATGAGACAATTTCACAACCCTGGTGTAACTCTTACACACCGCTGGATCCAGTTGCCAGCAATTCTGAGCGATTTCAAGCTTCCCCCTCAGACCATTCAACTCTTGCCCAAGTTCCATGGGCTTGCCACCGAGGAGCCGCATCTACACATGTAGGAGTTCGATATGATCTGCAGCACTGTCCACGACAGATACATGGATGAGGTCACCATCAAAATGATGGGTTTTCCATTATCCCTGGTTGACAGAGCAGCCTATTGGCTGAAGCATTTAGGGTGATATGTCACTTCGTGGGAGCAGCTCTAGACTTAGTACTTGAACAAGTACTACCCACTCGGTCGGACGAATGCAGCACGAGCTCTGATCAACAATTTCTCTATGATCCCAATGAGCAGTTCCATGAGGTGTGGGATCGATTTCATGAGCTCATTGACCGATGTCCACATCATGACATTTCCATGCTCAACTTCGTAGAGTGCTTCTTCTGTGGGCTAACACCAGAGCTGCAGGAGCTAGTGAATGCTTCTTGTGGATGCTCCTATTTTGCCAGTTATGAAAACCAGGTCTGGACCATTTATGAGGAGATGGCCGAGAATTACACAGTGATGTCCCAAACCTGGCTCTACACTCAGGGGAAGCCCTCACCCCATGCCGTGTCCTATCAGAGGATAACACGAGTTGATGCACGTCCATCCACCTCTTCAGCAGCTGCAACACATGCCGATTCGTCGAATGCTGAAATGGGCATTATTAGCGAGAAGCTGGACCGCATCAAGATCATCGAGAAGAAGCAGTGCTAGGGCGTGACTTAGATAGATTAGTTGGCACAGACCCTGAGTGACCTGAAGACCCAGATCATGTATCTCCAGGAGGCACAAACGGCTTCTCAGCCCCTCTCAGGTCACGGGCTGATCCTAGCAGCAGCGGCTCGTCCCACCACTCGACCCAGTACAGACATGTTCACCACACCCATGCGGAGCCGATCCATCAGTTGCAACATCATTCTCAACCACCGCCATCTAAGGACACTAAGGTGGTGGTGTATCAGCAGGATCAGTCACTGGCAGTTCTTCCTCCATCCTCCTACAAGCAGGAGCCGTTGATGGAAGTCGATGAGATTTGGTATGACTGACATCAGCCCTGAATCTGTCGAGACCATCTCGGATTCAAGTGGTCGACTGGAGGTATCTCATCCCAGCAACTGCCTCCAGCTTAGGGTGGGCAATTCTTCCAGCACCAGCAACATCCCCGATTCTTCTACCATCCATAACATCCCGTCCAGGTCTCATGGGCATGCCTATGAGAATCCAACTCTTGACGATCTTTCTCGCCTACTCGCAGACCAGCAGGCATCCTTCAGGCTGGAGATGGACGAGTTTCACCAGGAGATGAGGGAGATCATCAAGGGAAAGGTCACTGTACCCGCTCAGATTGAGCCTAACCCTAATAACCTAAAAGAGTAAATCTAAGCACGTACAGTTCACAAAGACCACCACTCCTAGTGAGTTATTGGGTGACATTGCTTCATACACATTTGATGCTGATTTTGTGTCACTTAGGAGCGGTAGGATGCCATCTGGCGACGCCTCGTCTGAGCGACGACATCACAAGGATTCAAGAGTGCCAGACAAGGAGGATAGCGATGCTGATGCCGCTAAGGATGATGATGACGGTGGTGCTGACTCCACTAATGATGCTGATCCAGTCGATGGTACTGAGGCCATCGTTTCTCTAGATGCAGTGGGTGGTACTGAAGCAACCATGCCAGATGATGCTGAGACAAAGCGTGGTGCTAATGCTACGAAGACAGATGTCGTGGGTGGTACTGAGACCACCCCTTCCATTCCAGTTGTGTTTTCTCCAGTTTCTGTACCCCGGGACTATATGAAAAACACCAAAAAAATGATAAAGGAAAGGTTTCTTCATCTTCGAGTCCATATGTTATGATTGATGATACTTGTATGGATTCCATGCCTTCTCAGCAGCAGGAACCTCTTCCTAGCCCTCTATCTGAGGAGGTCCTAGCCATCCCCTTCCCTTAAGCACTCCGCTTGGCGAAGGGGAATAAAAAAGAAAATTGAAAAAAAGATCAGCAGTTAGAGCTCATCCGGCAGATGATTGATAGATTCCATATCCAGCAGACTCTACATGAGGACTTGAGCACATTCCTCTCTTTTGGAAGAACTTGAGAGAGAAGACCACGATCTGCAGGAAGAGGAGAAACCATCAAGCAGAGATCCATGTGCTAATCCATGCCACCTGCGTCGCTATCCAGAACCGTATACCAGCCAAGAGGCCAGATGCATAAGCTCCTTATGTCACATGCCACATTCATGAGCAAAGATTCGATCGTACTCTATTGGACAATGGGTCTTCTATCAACCTCCATCCGTCATCCTTACTTGACCGATTCGAGTTCGACCCTTTTTGACAAAGCAGGACAGTCCTTCAGTTTGTTGATAGATATGTCAAGAGGCTGAAGGGGTTGTTGAAAGGCGTAGTCGCTACATATCACGGTCTGAAAATCCCCGTGGACTTTGTTGTGTTGGACATGGAGATCCTTGAATCTGTGACCGATACCCCCATCATTCTAGGACATCCATTCTTGGTCACAGCCAAGGCGGTGTCCAACCATGATAGTGGGAAGGTATAATTTCACATCGAGAGCGAGAGTATACTAATAGAGACGACCGATGAGACCAGAGCGTGAGACTCTGCTTGCTCAGAGCAGTTCAGTGATGTAAAGCAGTCGATAGAGGTAGAGCGAGACGTCCACTAGGAGTACGACTTTGTGATCACTGATGATGAAGCTGCTTGGTCCGATCCCATTTCACCATCCCTTCTCTCACCTTTAGTATCATGTGATTCTGATTCATATCCCTTGGATTCAGACATAGACTGGGCAGAATTTGATGATTTTATTACCTTGTCTGATTTCCACAGAGCCATCACCTAGGGTGGAGACCGTGCCAGCACCGAGTACAGATACATCTGCAAGTTCATATTTTCTAGTTCTGCATGATCATCGAGAGTTATCTCATTTAGATCTGGTTGCCTTCACTCAGACCTTTCAGAGGCCAGATTTGCCAGCTCCCAATTGTCAGGAACTGAAGCCTTTGCCGCAGTCGCTAAAGTATAGATTCCTTGCAGGTGAGCATGAGATGTACCCAGTCATTATCTCAACAAATTTGACTGGAGAGCAAGAATCTCGTCTCATGGAGGTTCTTGAAAGAGACCGCAAGGCAATGGGATGGAGTGTAGCTGACCTCCAAGAGATAAGTCTAGCCCTGTGCTCCCATCATACCTATCTCGAAGAGGATGCTAAGCCATCACGTGAGTTCCATTGACGGTTGAACCCGAATCTTCGAGAGGTGGTCATGAAGGAAATATCGAAATGGTGGAGTGCCGATTTTATCTACCCTATCTCCAACTCCAAGTGGGTTAGTCCATTGCATGTGGTGCCCAAGAAGACGGGCATCACTATAGTTGTGAATGAGTTTGGAGAGGAGATAGCTACCTGAGTACCCACTTCATAGAGGGTCTGTGTGGACTACAAACGATTGAATCAGACCACCAAGAAGGATCATTTCCCGTTACTTTTTATTGATCAGATTATAAAGAGGCCACCAAGAAGAGTCACTACTATTTCCTTGACGGGTACTCTGGTTACAATCGGTGTCCATAGCACCCAAGGACCAGTATAAAATGACATTCACTTGTCCGTTTGGGACTTATGCTTTCAGACGGATGCCCTTTGGTCTATGTAACGCCCCAATGACATTCCAAAGGTACATGTTGTCCATCTTCTCAGACATGATGGGTGACTATTTAGAGGTCTTCATGGATGAATTTTCGGTCTACGACGATGGGTTTGATGCTTGTCTTGACTACCTAGACCACGTTCTTCAGCACTGCATAGAGGTCCATCTTGTTTTATCTTGGGAGAAGAGTCACTTCATGGTGACTCAGGGGGCGGTTCTTGGTCATATCATCTCCAACAGGGGCATGGAGGTTGATCCATCCAAGGTGTATATCTGATGAATTCCCATTCATCACTCTCTATTTCTTTATTTTAGCTAGAAACTTGAGCAAAACACCATTTAAATATGTGTAAATATCATAAATTGCCAAAACACATGCATCTTGTAAATATGCATAATTAACATGTTTTTGTGCCAAAATAAAGGAATAAAGAGACACAAGAAAAAGAAGGAAATATTTAGAATAAATATTGAGTGACCTAATCCCAAGGGAGGGCTCAGCATGGGCTTGACCGCAAAAGAACCCAAGTAGAGAGAGATAAGGTCATTCATACATGTACATACCTCCATGTAAATAAATAAAATTTATCTTCCTCAAAATAAAAATTAAAAAAAGTGTTTCTTAGCTTTTGTACATATTTATAAAAATAAAACTAAAATAAAAATGAGAAAAACAAAACAAAAATAAAAAAACAAATAGAACCTCTACCATTAGTGTATATATAAATCATGTATATAAAATAACATCCCTATTTATTTTGTCCTTGTAAATAATTAATAAAAATTCCATAAAATTATATCTATATCCCATATTTCATGGTGTAAATAAATAATATAAAAATCAAGAAAATAAAAATTAAAGAAAAAGAATAAAATCAATTTCCACCTTGTATATCTACCATGTACATATGTACATAACCCTATTTATTTACTCCATGTAAATACATCATAAAAATAAAATAAAAATACCTCATTATTCAAAATTTTATGTTGTAAATAAATAAAATATAAAATTGGAATAATTGTATAAAAATAAAAAATTAAAAAAAATCAAAATTCCTTTTATGTATATACCTACATATAATAATAATATAATGTAAATACCTTATTTATTTTTCAAAAAAAATAAAAATCACTAAAAATTAATTTGAAAATAAATAAACATTTTTCATGTTTAAAATTTTTCGAAATAAGGTCATTTATTAATTTTAATTGAATTTAAAAATATTTATTGAATGGCTGCTTCTGATTGGTCCACGGGGGATGTTGACCCCCGGTCAACTCCCACCCCCTGGACCATTCGACCCGGATCTTTGCTCCCCGACCCGATTTCTCATAATTTTCACGCCTTGATCCGACCATCATTGATCGAAACCCCGAGCTCCATTTACAGATCATTCATCTGAGACCCTCGCCCGGGGTTGAATCTAGGGATCCGAGCTTCACAGAGCCATGCCCGACCTCATCTTCTCGGACCCTCAGTTGTATAAAGTTCCACCTCTGCCGCACATTACCCGCCATCGTTGGCTACGCCCATTTGTCCCAGGACCTCCACTCTCATCCCTAGAGTGACAGCTACCGAAAGGAGTATTGAAGAGAGGAGAAAAAGCCGATGCGCGATCGAACACTATGATCACCGCCAAGAGGAGGAGGAGTATTGAAGAGAGGAGGAGGAGGCCAGCATCCGCTGCGGACAACCACCAGGACCATTTTGCCCATCACAGCAGCAACTGAGGAGGGCCCATGCGCCCGTAGTGAGCCGGCGAAGTTCGCCAGAGCTGAGTTCTTAGAGGACCCTCGCTCACCGTCCGATCACCCCCCTCTACGCCAGATTAGATCGTGACCCTTCCTTTGCGGAGCGCTACCAACCGTTGATCTATCCGAGGGGCTGATTTGGACCATTCACCCAGTTGAAGAGGCGTACGCGAACCACAACCATCCGATCTTCCACGTGGCACGGCCTCGACCATCGATCCCTAATAAAGGGGTAATTTACACTTAGGCCACTCCTTTTATTGCATTTATAGTTTAGTCTCGTAAATATTTTAGCACATTGTTTTTAATTAGGGTAAATTGCACTGTGGACCTCTATGTTTATTTTAATTGCATTTTAGTCCCTGTCTACGTGGAACACATGCATCGTCACGTGACTTTTTGGATAATTTGCATTGTATGGGCTTGTGGTTTCTGTGTGTTATGAAATGAAATTAAGTTTCTGATATTTGCGTTTATGCCCCTGTGAGTGGTTTTATTCAACATGTGCTGATTTATCTGGACATTTTGCACCTTTCCTCCTAAGCTTTTAGCACGTGTTGCTATTAAGTCCTTGGAACTATTTTTCTTGCATTTAGGTCCCTGTGTACTGTGTGCCTTATTTTGATTGAATAAAATAGCAAATTAAATCCAAATTAGGTGAAATTTGGAAACGTGGCTCCTGCCACAGTGTAAAAATTTCCCTAAATTTTTGGTACATTTTTAATCTTATTGATATTTTTAAAAATTCATAAACAGTGATTATTGGTACTGTCTGACTTAGAAAATCAAAGAAAAATATAAAAACTCTTTTAAAAATTATAAAAATTAGTGGAAGTTAGTTTTAGGGTATTTAAATTTATGTCCAATTTTTGTGCTTTTTGGATTTATAAAAACCTTAAAAGTTGAAAACCCTAGAAAACTCATAAAAATTCTAAAAAATTCTAGAAAAATACAAAAAAATACAAACTCTTTTTCTGAATCTTAGTTGTTGTTTATATTTTTCATAAAAATTGCCTCCAGACTTTTATAGGTCCATTTTATATTTTTAGTGGACCTTTCAAGTCTGACTGTACGATGATCTCCTATTTTCACATTTCTTGATTTTTAAAAAATTATATAAAAATAGAAAATTCTAAAAAATTCAACAAAAATAATAAAATACCTAAGAAATATAAAAACATTTTTGTTTGAATTTTTGGATCATTTTTGGTTGATTAAATAAATTGTTGTTTGTGCTTGTTTTTACATTTTCTTATTTTTCCTCACAATTACAAATCCAAAAAAAATTAAAAACAATAAAAAAATCCACCAAAATAATTTTTCTTTGTTTTATTTTCGATTTGACTACTTCGTAGGCCGCGAGGCCAACTCGTGCTCCCTGAGTCCGACCCTGGTCGCTATACCAGGTTAATAAAAATAGCGAGGACCGCTTTTAGATTTTATTGATTCGTACCTTGTTTGGTGGTTCTTCTTTTTCTTGATTGAGCTGAGTACTGAGATCCGGGTCGCAACGACCATTGTTTTTACCTTCACCTGGGTCTTGGTTGATTCGCAGCTCATCAGAATGGCGCCGTTGCCGGGGATCACGGCTTAGTAGTCGATTTCAATTTTTCCGCGGCTTTTCTTTTTCGTAGTATTTTGTAGATATTTTTGTAGATATATTTTCTCTGCTTTATTTACATATTTTTTAGGACTAACACTTTGGTTTCTCTTTCTTGCGAGGGCCCGAGGACCGAGGAGGCTTCTTCGGAAGCTGAAGCAACCATGGGAGTCGGAGGCGGCTTCTTTCTTTACGAAGCCATAGGAGAACGCGAGGAGTAGAGACGAAGCTCGGGAGCTGCAGGACAACCGTGAGAAATAACCGTAGATTAGCTGTAGATTAGATTTAGCTTAGTTTATTTTTCAGCATTATTTTATTGTAACAATATAGGGACCTGGACAGAGACTTAGACACTTGACAGTTTTCGGGGTCTGTTTCGCCGAGCACTGGTGTGCTCAGGGGACCTCACCGAGTTTTTCACGGTTTTCACGGCGTTGGACAGTTTATTTACTGCTTGTTTGATTTATGCGGTTTTCAGCCTTATCTTAGGATTTTTATTGATTGTGAGGTAATTAATTAGGATCCAAACACCTAATTATCTGCCTGTACCTATAGTTCGAATAATTGGACCTGATTAATTAATTCACAAGAAAAAGCCGGATTATTAGAGCTCTGGTCCATGTGCCTTGAGGAGTCACATAGAGCGTGTGCAGGATCTGTTGTGGCAGACACCGAGTGGCTCCCAAGATAGGACTCCGGACCTAGGCTCGAGTACCCGGCTACTGTTCTCTCGTGTAGAAATTGCTCGGCTAGGATCGGTTTTCCGCGTGCATCATATAGGTAGTTTATATTCAGTCTTTTATTTATGTGCGGATCACCCTGCATGTAGACTGCCGGAGTCAGGTATACATCTCTTATTCTGCATGCATCATTGATTCCCGCGCATCGACGTTTTCGTCTTCTCCCCCCCCCCCCCCCCCCCGAATTTTGGACTAAAAATAATCAGGAGAACCGAAAAATTCATTAGTCATTGTTTGCTTTGAAAAATATTTAAAAAGCAAAACTATAAAATTGGAACTGCTAAACAAACTTGACCCTAAAAGACACTTCACCTAAAAATCTATCTTGGGGAGAGCAACCCCCTCATTGTCGGGTTTGATTGCACGAGAGAGTGACCCGTACACTAGGCTAGAGCCATATCCGAACCCCAATTAGACTACCGGCCTTTTATATGGGACAATCTGGTTGGCGGATTGGATTCCTACCAGGTAACGTAACCGCTCTGATATCCTGACATGATCACCTAAATAAAATTGACATGATAATTGACCGAACTCTTACGATCTTCAGCTCAGCATGGAGTAGGTGAATTCGGGGTTTGTTTGCTCATCTTGTTTGTTTCCAGATCTCATCCACCAGACTCGCCAGATCGAGATGATGGGCAGGAGGTCACTTAGGCAGCCTCTGGCTGCACCGCTTGACCGCACTCCAGCCCGTTCATGTAGGTTGGTTCGCGAGAGCTCAGACCCGCTCTCCGAACCCGAGTTCGATTCCACCATGTTCCCCCTTGACCATCCTTCTTCATGTCCAGAGATGCCAATGCCAGATGCGAGTCGACAGACAGATAATATTTCGGCACCTGAGTTTGGATCTTTTGCCTTTGTAGAGACAATGGCCAGCAACGAGGATCACACCGAGGGTCAGAGGCCAGAGACGACTACCTACGTTCTGGACCAGGGTGCGATCAACACCACCATGCTAGCCTCCCTCGAGACGATGCAGCGACAGATACGAGACCAGGGAGTCTTTCATGGTGGAGATGAGGAGAGAGATGGAGCGACTCCGAGAGCAGAGAGAGCAGCCGCGAGTCGATGGACGCAGGGGTCCAGACCAACAGTTCAGCCAGACCAGCCGGCAGCAGATCCGAGACCGATGCGGGAGTTGCACAACCCCGGATCGATACTGACACACCGGTGGGTGGTTCTTCCAGCGATCGTGGGGGACTTCAAGTTCCCCCCGAACACGCTTCAGCTTCTACCCCGCTTTCACGGGCTCGCTACTGAGGAGCTCCATCTTCATCTCCAGGAGTTTGGGATGATCTGCAGCATCGTCCACGATCGTCAGGTGGACGAGGACACTATTCGGATGATTGCTTTTCCTTTCTCCCTGGCCGACAAAGCAGTCAACTGGATGAAGCATTTGGGGAGATCTGTTTATACCTGGGAGCAGCTCCGCACCGAGTACTTGAACAACTACTATCCACTCGGGCGGACGAATGCAGCGAGGACCCTGATTAGCAACTTCTCCATGCTCCCCAACGAGCAGTTTCACGAGGCATGGGAGAGGTTCAGAGAGCTGACTGATAGATGTCCACACCACGACATCACGAAGCCGAACCTAGTTCAGAGCTTCTTCTGCGGGTTGACACCAGAGCTGCAGGGCCTGGTGAACGCTTCTTGTGGCAGTTCCTACTTCGCCAAGGATGAGGATCAGGTCTGGGCCATCTACGAGGAGATGACCGAGAACTATACAGTGATGTCCCAGACCTGACTTTACACCCAGGGATGCCCTCAGCCACAGACCGTGCGGTTTCAAAGGATAGCACGGGTCGACGCCGGTCCTTCCACTTCGTAAGCGGCAGCCGCATAGGCTGAGTCCACAACTGCCAACATGGGCATTATCAGCGAGAAGCTGGACCGGATGGAGCTGATCGAGAAGAAGCGGTGCCAGAGCATATCACAGATGGAGCAGATGGCATAGTTTTTGAGTGATCTGAAGACACATGTCATGTGTCTCCAGGAGGCACAGATGGCTTCTCAGCCCTGTCTTCAGACACGAGGAGATCCGAGCAGCAGCGGCAGCTCATCCCAACACTCCACCCAGCCTAGACAAGTTCACCTTGTATAGGCGGAGCCGTACCAACAGTCGTAGCCATACTACCAGACACCACCATCCCCAGACACTCAGATGATGGTCTACCAGCCAGATCAGCCTCTGGCAGTACTCCCACCCCCTTACGAGCCAGAGCCATTGATGGATGTCAACGAGATTTGATATGACCGACCCCAACCCGGTATCCGATGAGACCATCCCGGATTCTGTTGGTCGGTCGGAGGTGCTAGTTTCCAGCAGCAGCCTCCGGTTCAGGGTGGCCAGTACGGCCATCAGCGTGAGCAGCACCAGCAGCCCCAACCCCCAGTACAACAGTAGCATCCATCCCAGTATGGTCCTCGTCCCTATCAGCAGGGACATTCTTAGAGGCGTGATCAGCCTCAGCAGCAGCAACATCATTCCCAGCGGTACCCCTCTCACCCGCACCAACCACAGCAGCAACCTCACTACCAGCGAGGCCACCCGTCAGGTTCTCATGGGACAGCCTATGAGAACCCCGCCTTGGACGACCTACCCCGCCTCATGATAGAGTAGCATGCTACATTCAGACGAGAGATGGATGATTTCCGTCAGGAGATGCGAGAGATAGTGAGAGGGAAGGCCGCCATTCTTGCACAGATAGAGCCGAACCCGAACAACCTGAAGAGGAAGTCTGAGCAGGTAGAGTTTACAGAGATTACTACTCTTAGTGATTCTTTTGGTGATTTGTCTGCATACATGTTTGATGCTGATTTTGTCACACTTAGGAGCGGTAGGATGCCACCAGGTGGTGCCTCATCTGAGCGACGATCCCACGCCACACCAGGAGCGCCAGACGAGGAGGAGCGCGGTACTGACGTCACGAGAGATGATGACGGTGGTACTGATGCCACCATGGACATTGATCCAGCCGATGGTACTGAGGCCATCGATTCTCCAGTTCGAGGAGGTGGTACTGACGCCACCATAGTTGCTAAGCCAGAGCACGGTACTGATGTCGCGAGACATGCCGAGGGTGGTACTGAGGCTACCATTACTTCTGCTAGTCCTGTTGTCTTTCCATTTGTACATGTATCTCAGAATGTTGCTGGAAATAAAGGAAAGGGTATGTTATTTTCGGATCCACATGTGTTGATTGATGATGTTTGTGAGGATTCTGCTGTTCATGAGCATGCCAGACCCTTTCCTAGTCCTTCATCTGAGAAGGACCCCGTGATCCCCTTTCCACGAGCACTTCACATGGCAAAGGGGAAGAAAACCGAAAATCCAAAAAAGAGTCATCAGATAGAGTTCAGCCGGCAGATGATAGATCGATTCCATATTCAGCTGACTCTTCAGGAGGCCTTGGAGCACATCCCTCTACTCCAGAGATCACTCAGAGACAGGACCACAGTTAGGAGGAAGAGGAGGAACCATCAGTCTGAGATCCATGTGCTTCCCAGAGGAACTTGTTTCGCGATACAGAACCGTCTGCCAGCCAAGAGGCCAGATGCAGGAGCCTCGTATGTCAGATGCCACATTCATGAGCAGAGGTTCGGCCACACTCTATTAGACAGCGGTTCTTCGATCAACCTACTTCCGGCAGCCCTTCTGGACTGCTTCGAGTTGGGCACTCTCCGACAGAGCAGGACGGTCCTTCAGTTTGCTGATCGATCAGTCAAGAGGCCGAAGGGGTTGCTAAAGGACGTTGTTGTCACAATTCAGGGCCTGAAATTCCCCGTGGACTTCGTAGTGTTGTACATGGAGATCCCTGAGTCAATGATCGATGCCCCCATCAATTTAGGACGCCCATTCTTGGCCACAACCAAGGCAGTGTCCGACCATGATAGCGGGAAGGTGTACTTTTGCGTCGAGGGAGAGAGTATACAAATAGAGACGGTCGATGAGACTAGAGATAGAGATTCAGATTGCTCAGAGCTGACCACAGATACAAAGCAGATGATAGATGTAGGGCGAGACATCCACTAGGACTGTGACTTCATGATTACAGATGATGAGGTAGTTTGGGCAGATCCAGGCGCACAAGCCATCCTCTCACCTTCATAGTTCACTGATGCAGAGACGCCAGCAGAGGAGAGCTTGGAGAGCGCATTCCTGGTCCAGGATACATTTCAGGCTGCTTCGCGATACAGATTTTTGTGAGTATGATCCCTCGGAGTCAGATACCGATTGGGCAGAGTTTGATGATTTGACACCTATCTGACTTCCACTGAGCCTACAACGAGAGAGGAGGATGATTCTGAGTAGGGCAGAGACAGACCAATTGAGCAGCCTTCTCCAGATCTAGTTTTTGAGTGAGAGTTCTCATTCTCCCGTGCAGATTTGGAAGCATACACTCGGATTCTTCAGAAGCCAGATTTTCCAGCACCGATTTGTCCAAAGCTGAAGCCGTTACCAGCGTCGCTGAAGTATAGATTCCTTACGGGTGAGCATGAGATGTACCCAGTTATTATCTTCGATGATTTGACTGGAGAACAAGAATCCCGTCTGATGGGGGTTCTTGAAAAGAACTGCAAGGTGATAGGATGGAGTATAGTCGATCTCCAAGGGATCGGTCTGGCTCTGTGCTCCCACCACATCTATCTCGAGGATGAGGCAAAGCCGTCGCGTTAGTTCCAGCGGCGGCTGAACCCGAATCTTAGAGAGGTTGTCATGAAGGAGATCTCGAAGTGGTGGAGCGCCGATTTTATCTACCCAGCTCTGACTCCAAGTGGGTCAGTCCGTTGCATGTGGTGCTCAAGAAGACGGGAACCACTACAGTTGTCACGGAGTCTGGAGAGGAGATCGCTACCCGGGTACCCACTTCTTGGCGGGTCTGTGTGGATTACAGACGACTGAATCAGGCCACCAAGAAGGATCATTTCCCCCTGCCCTTTATTGATCAGATTATTGAGAGGTTGGCAGGGAAGAGCCATTATTGATTCTTGAATGGGCACTCCGATTATAATCAGGTGGTCATCGCGCCTGAGGACCAGGACAAGACCACCTTCACCTGTTGATGAATCCACATTTCATCATCTTTATTCTATCATTTTGGTCTCAAAAACCCTAGCAAATGCCTTAAAATAGCATTCAATAGAGCAATTTAGCATTCATGCATATGTGTGTAAAAATTGTATAAAATACTATTTTTAATGCCAAAATTATAGAATAAAGAAAAGAAAAGAAAAAGAATAAAATATTGTAAATATTTTATGACCCGAAACCCCGAGACCTAGGCATCTTGATGAATAGGTCGACAAGGAATAAAGTAGGGGGAAATAAGGGCCAAAATACAGCAAAAATACCCTTGTATTTCATTCATTCTTTATTCATTTTGGGACCTATTTTTGGTTTCACTTTTTATACATCAAATAAAGAAACTTTGTACATGAAAGTTGTACATAATTAAATAAAGAAAAATACAAAATTGATTTCACAGAAAAATAATGTACATATAAAAAGTTGTGGTCTGAATAAAAATCCAGAATCCCAACTTCCCAGACCTGTATCTCACAACTGAAAACTCCAAATGCAGTAAACTCACCTTTAATTGTATATAGAATAAAACAATCATGGCGGTGGTTTCGCATTTGGAGGAGCTACGGTTTGAAAGTTGAGTTTTGGACCCCTATTGTATAATTGTACAGATTAAAATATTCGATTTATTATTTATTCATTATTTTTGAATTTTTATATTTTTATATTTTTATAATTTTATAAATAATACTTATAATATATATTTGTGTATTAAAATCAGAATAAAAATACAAAAGAAACACAAATAAAAATACTTGTATATATCACATACATAGGTACTATACCTATAAATATACCTACATAATACATACTTATATTTTATTAAATATACAAAACATATCAGAAAAATAAAACAAAAATATATTTATGTGTCTAAAAGTATTTTATGATTTTACAAAATACTAAATAAAAATAATAAAATTAAAATTTACAAAATAAAAATAAAAGAATAAAGTATATAGGTATTATACCTATAAAGGGCACAATAGGTAACTTGTAAAAATAAACCTCATAAAAATGATTAAAAATCAGAATAAAATACTACATTAAATAATAAATATTTTTTATTTTATACACAAAAATTATTAAAATCATTCTTTATTTTTAATCGAATTTCTAAATATTTTCTCCAACAATTTTTCTGGTTGGTCCACGTGGACCAACCGGCTTCTATCGTTGGTTGACCTTGGTCAACTCTCTGACCGAGGTCTGCCCAGGCGTCAGATGAGGTTTTTGTCCTCTTTCGCGGATTTTCCCATGTCGCCTCGTATCTCCTTTCATGAATTGGTCTTCGTGACTTTTGTGGCCCTTCAACCCATGATTCACGCCCTCAGCTCTCCTTGGGCTGTGGGTCGCTGCACCACGCTGCCACCATCGATCTTGGAGCCTCGGTTGTCAACCCTTCAAAAGCCACCCTTCGACTTGCCTTCGAATTTTGATCCTTCTTCTGCCAAATTCAACCGTAAACCCCTAGCCCATCGTGTTCCTGATGACAGCAGGAGACGATTCGAGCATGGGTTTGCATCATCTGGTGTCGAATCGAAGCAGATCCAGCCCTCGCCGGAGCTCCGCCGCGACCTCATCCCGTCGTCTCTGGTGAGCCTCACCCCCTTCTCTTTTCCTTTTCTTGTAGCCCTAGCTAAGCATAGATTAGCATAGTAGCAGTTTAGATTTTCCTCGCGTTAATCGCCGTGAATCCTCGATCAAAGACCACGGCGGAGCTTAGCTCCGCCTCCACTTTCCGGCCACCTCCACCCTCGATAGCCGCCAAGATCACCTCCATCTTCTTCCTCTTCACTCCATCACCACGCACCACCCTTCCATCCACCTCGATCTCTCCCAGATCGAGCGATCGAGCTTCCCTCTCCGCCGCTCGCCGGAGCTCCACGCCCGAGCCACGATTCACCCTCACCGCACATCGGAGAGCACTCCGAGCATCCCCTTTTTACCGTGCGTCTAACCCTGCAGGAACGAAGTCAAAAGGAGGCCCAATTGAGCCTCGAAGGTTCAGGGAAGCACCTCCAGGCGACCTCCCTCGTCCGAGCACCTCCGATCACCTCGGCTTCGGCTGAGGAGTTCTATCGATGCGGACGGGACCCAGGATCGTTTTGCCCTTGATCCTAGGGCCGAAGAGGCCATGTGTCGGCCGTATTCGCCAGCCAAAGCTCGCCGGGGGGAGTGTTCTTCGTGAACCTCTCCCCACCATTGGATCAGGAGTCCCCTCCAGGCATACAGGAGCCGTCAGATCTTCAAGTACCCCCCGCCATCTGATCAGTCGTTCATGATCTAATCCCAGCAGCCCAGGGCGAAGGGGTACGGGCCGACCGATGTACGCCACGTGTCAAGTGAAGCTCCCTCGGTCGCACGATCCGTATCTTGGGTATTTTGCAATTTTCACCCGAGCATTTTTTGTATTTAACGTTTAGTCCTAAAACTTTATTTTCCAGTTAAGAAGTTTTGTAATATTTGCACGTAGGCCCAGTAACTTTCTATATTTGCACTTCAGCCCTCGGCCACGTCACGTCACGTGACTGGGGCACGTGTCTTTTGGGTATTTTGCACTTTCGATCCTAAACTTTAATGTATTTGCAGTTATACCCCTAGGCGTAGTGATTTAAATATATTTTGGATTAATTGCATTTTTGCCCTGCCGTTTTTTAGTAATTGCAAATATGCCCCTGTGAACGATGGGTCACGTGCTCTGCGCGTGAATTTTGGTGAAATTTGCACCTAAGCCCTTGGATGTTTTTATAATTGCATATATACCCCTGCCAGGCTTAGGATTTTTGTGTGTTTGATCTGTTTATTTCATGCATCATTTAAGTGCCAAAAATTCCATAAAAATTAACTTAAGCTCCTGTTAACTTGCACTTGCACGCTATATTTTTAGTTTTTTTTCTTGCATTTTTATATTTATTAAAAATAAAAAACCATCCATTTCAGCACTGTCTTAGAAAATACCAAAAAATATTAAAATACCTTAAAAATTCCAAAAAATTACCTACTATCTATTTTATCAAATTTTAGCGTCAGTCCAAAAACCACTAAAAATCTCAAAAGAAAACCCTAAAAATTCAAAAATACCTAAAAACATCTAAAAAATCTAAAAAATTATAGAAAACTCAGAAAAATAGAAACTCAACTTATGTAGGTTCCATATTTTATTATGTTTATTTTAAAATTAGTTTGGAAAATTTTGGTGGCTATTTGATATTTTTAATTCCCATTTTACCCCGAGCCAGTAGCTAATTCCCTATTATCCTTTATTTTGATATTTAAAAAATACCAAAAACATTCTGAAAAATACCTAAAAATCACAAAAACAGTAAAAAATTATAAAAAGACCAAAAAGATTTTATTTCTGAATTTTTGACTATTTTTGTATATTTTTATAAATATTTTGTCACCTATTTTATCATATATTTTATATATTCTAATATTGAAAAAGAAAAAAAATATTTAAAATATAAAAATAAAATATAAAATCAGAAAATAAAAAATCAAAATACAAAATTAAAAATAATAATAATAAAGTAAAAAAATCAAAAACCCACAAAAATTATTCAGATTGGCTAAGTAGTTCATTAGACCTAGGAGTTGAATTTTTATCTCTACTCTACACCTTTGTTTTCTGTGTTCGACCCCTACTTGCTTGTCATTGTACATTTTTAGTAGGGAATAATAAATTTTAATCCTTGCTCTTGATTGCCTGATTGATTGTGTGGGTTAATTGTTGACGAACGGGAAGGCTTGAGTAGTCGCATCAGCGATAGTGAGTCTGATTTGTTAGACCACTATTTAGCGGCTCTCGCATTTTCGTTTTTCAAATGGCGCCATTGCCGGGGAGCATCGGCTTGTAGAGTACATTTGTGTCTTTTATCTGCTTAGCCATTTTTGATTATCTGTTTCTATTGCATAATTTGGTTTGAACTGTCTGACATCCCTTTCTTGTTTTCTTGCGAGGGACCACTGACCGAGGAGGATCGCCTAGGGGATCCTGCGCATCTTTGGGAGGAGGAGCCGGCTATTCTACCCTAGCCGACAGGAGAGAGCAGGAGAGTTTGAGAGAGAGAGATGGTCTTTTATTTTTGTGAGAGAGAGTCATTTAAATTGTAATAATACAGGACTTGGACACTCAGACACTCGGGCCCAATTTCCAAGTGTTTGTTAACTTGGGGGCTCACCGCGGTTTTTCTCGCGTTTCTCGACTGTCATTTGCCGGTTTTGTTTTCCTTTTTCCTTTCTTTTGTGGAATGAGCCCTTAGATTTTAGGAATTGCTTGATCGATTAGATTAGGTCCAAACACCCTAATAACCATTGCATGTACCTATAGTACGTATTTGGACTTAGTCTAATTAAACAGTTAAATCATCTTCTTAGATCCACCGCGCCGCGAGCTCACCCCATCAAGTGCTACTCCTGAACTCGATTTGTTGAGAAGAGGAGGGGTGGGTCTAGACCGGACTCTTTGGATCAAGGATTGGTGATTAACTTGTGGTTCTTCACGCTAGCAATTGCCTGCTTAGGACGATTTCCTTGTGCATATCGGCATGTAGTATAGGTTTATAAATTCCTGTTTTGCATCCCGCATGGAGAGAGTTGGGAGTCACTGTAAGTCTTCTATCTTTGCATTCATCATTTAGGCACTAAGGTGAGATTTCCATCTTAGTACCACTTGCATTGGCTTTTCCGACTCTTCCCTCCCTCTGTTTTTGGATCAAATAGGAATCAAGAAAAAAAAACGTTAGGCGCTTGTTTGAATTTACTCAAAAGAAGCAATAACACAAAAAAATTAAAAAAGGGACTGCTAAGAAAACTTTGACCTAAATAAAATTGGTAACTGGACTCATTGATTTGGGAGAGTCACACCCTCACTTGTATTCAGGTTGCATGGGAAGGTCTCCTTCCAAGTGAGCAGAGTGCTTCGTAAGGATTAGAGCCCAAAACCCAGTCTGTGGCTGCCTTGTTTATCGCCTAGATTTCCGAAGTATTGGCGCTTCTATCGTACGTGGACGAGTAGGACTTGGTCAACATTGGTGACTCTCTATTGTGCAGAGCATCGAACTTGTCCGAAGTATCGAGCCTAGGCCACGCCTTCACGGGGGTGTCTGTCTCATCGTCTTGCGTTCGAGTAGGTTCTTGCATGCTCATGGGTGATTCCGTTGCGAGCGAGTTCTGAAGTATTGGTTTCGCCTATTGGCTTCCTTTCTCTATTTCTTTGGCTGAGTAGGGATCCAGGAAGGGTTACAAGGACCTCAAAAAGTGCAGACTATAGGTTACACAGGAGGAGGACAAGTACGGGATACTCTTCCGGCAGTACTCTCTCTCCTATAGGCGTAGCGCTCTAAGGACTCGTTAAAAGATAAATACCTGAATTCATCTAAAAACTACAAAGATAATAGCCGAACCCTTACGGCTTCACGTGTTGAGTTGGTGAATCCCCTTGCTTTGTGTTTGATTGCTAGTTGGATTAAGGTCAAGATCAAAACACCGCGCCCTTGCGCCATTTTTGCTATCCTTCCATTTGACCCTTGCTCATTGTGAGCCTTCTACTGTTTTACAATCCTTTCATTTCTTGTTCACCCTCGTGCTCTTCATCCATCATCTTCTTCTTTGACCTTCTCAAGATGTCGTCACACTGATGGTTCAGTCGGGACCTCGCCGACGCCCACATCGATTCCGTATCGGCAACATATTCCATAAAGAGGGGTGATCTCCATGAAGTTTGATCTCGCGAATGTCTCCTTGGACTCTCCTATTCTCGCTTCCTTCAACACTTGCCTGTCAGCAATAAATCCGTTGTTCGGGATGGACTCGCAACCCGAATTAGCTCTTCCCCTTCAAATAAACCAGGATTACTCTTGTCCCCGAAATAACCCCTTGTGGATGGAGATCGATTTCAGTCAATATCCTATGCTCCGTTCACAACATTCTGGGATTGACCTTAATTCCAGATTCATCTCGACAGCGGGTGCTCAAGAAGATACTGATCCGGGACAGCGGGTGCTCAAGAACACAGGGTCTAAAAAAGCTCGACCAGATATCCCAACAGCTGGAGCAACTTGTTCGTGCATTGAATGCAAACATGTGCAACGCTGTGTTTACTTCTACCGAGCCGAATGCTGAGAAGAAGGAGCCTAAAATGCAGCAGAACCCTCAGCCGACTCCACCGCAGCCCCAGCCTATTCAACACGTGTATTACGTGCAGGTTCCGGAGCAGCTCCCGCCGCCCCAGACACAGATGGTTGTACATCAAGCTGTGCCCCAGCCAACTTACTCCGAGCAGTTCTCCCCACCCCCGCCACTGATTCAGGAGATCAATGGCATATGGGACAATTAAGCACAGCTGACCCGTCCTCAGGGACATTCTCAGGGTCAGAACATGGGCAACAGGCCCTATCACCAGCAGCAACAGGGTGGGAGACCCTTCCAGCACTCCTACCAATACCAGCCTCCATCTCACGTTAACACCTGGAGGCATAATTACCAGCACGAGCCTCAGCAGTCCGGATATCGCGGACAGGGATATCATCAGCAACCGGCTGCTCAATACAACCAGCTGAATTCACAGTATTCCTCCAACCCTCCTCCTCACCAATTTTCTCAAGGTTACCAGTCGCAATCTCAGCCACCATACCCGCACTCTAGGCCCCAGCAGGGGGACTCCTCTGAGATTGTACTGGTCAATCCGGCCCTGGCCTGCTTAGAGCAATTAATGAAGAACATGGATGAGATGACCCAGAAGATTGACGACCTGACGGCAGCCAAGACCGTCATACCATCCCATGTCGAAGCCAATCCGAACAATTTCTGACGCAAGGAGCAGGTAGCTGGCAGTGTCCAACCCGAATCAGATGAGCTTAATTGTTTTTTTATCTAGTGCTGTTACTCTCAGGAGTGGTAGGACACTCCAGCCATCGGCGATGGCGAAGGGAAAGCATCTTGCATCTGATGGGGAATCGTCAGTCCAGCCAACACCAGGGCCAAGCGACATTTTGGAAGCAGCACCAGCATTCAGAAAATCACAAAAAAATGAAGAAAATAGCAAAACACAAAAATATAGCAGCAACCTCGGTGGAGATCGACCAGCATTGGAGACGCCTGCACCTACCCCACAGCCAGTTCCTGACAGGAGGAACATTGCACCTGTAGCGAGCCCAACGCCAGCACCAGAAGACGAGCCTATCATTTTTGGTCCACAAATTGTAGATGAATCCATTCCTTTTTGCCATCTACATGAACATGATAATATGGACACTCTTTTGAATGAAATTGATGAAGATGTTGTAAATATTCATTTTCCTGAAGCAATGAAAAAACACAAAAAAATGAAAATTTTGAAAAATGCTTTGTCTGATCCTGCCGTCATAGAAATTATCCAGAATTTGGTGCTGAATATGCCATTAATGAAAGCTCTTGAGTACATGTCGGCTGTGAAGAAAGGATTGAAAGAGGCATGCACAACCAAGCGCAGGCCGCATCCCCACAACTCCAGAAGCAAGGGTGGCAAATCCGAAAAGCATATCCTTACAATGGCCAACGTTAATACCATCAGCAACCTCTCGGATAAAAAGCCAGATACGGGAGCACCTCTTGTGCGTTGTCAGATGTTCAATCAAGAGTTTGAACGAACACTTCTCGACAGCGGGTCTTCGGTCAACTTGATGC
Organism: Ottelia alismoides; assembly: GCA_037367405.1. Classification (NCBI taxonomy): domain Eukaryota; kingdom Viridiplantae; phylum Streptophyta; class Magnoliopsida; order Alismatales; family Hydrocharitaceae; genus Ottelia; species Ottelia alismoides. Next base: position 418,709 of record JAZKJV010010144.1, read on the forward strand.
CAGCTTCGCTACTTACGGAGTTCAGGCTAGGACCGCTCAAGCCTACAAAGATGATTCTGCAGTTCGCAACAAGTCAGTCAAGCGACCCAGGGGCCTGTTGGAGGACGTGATTGTCACGGTTCAAGGAAAGTCATTCCCGGCCGATTTTGTGGTCTTAGATATGGACGTCCCCTCTCCATTGCTCCTTACCCCAATCATACTTGGAAGACCATTTCTACGGACATCAAACGCAATAGTGAATTATGGGATAGGAGAAATTAGTTTTGGTGCTAGCAATGAAACAATCAGAGTAGAGACCCTGTCTGAGGGAACACCAGCCGAACAGACATCTACATCATGTGCAAGGGTGATTTAGTATGCTGACGACTGCGACTTTCTAACAGAAATTCAAGATACCAACTTGTTTTTGGATAATAATGAGATCCATGAACTCCTCTACCTCGAGGAGGAAGTGGAGACCGTAGTCGAATTTCTCCTTATCGATCATGATAAGGAACTTGCTGATGTGCTGCAAGAGACTGCCGTGGGGGTGATAAGACTTCAAAACCAAGAGCAGATGCTTGAAGTATCTTTTGATGAGGAGGAAATCATCGAGACATTCTGCCAAGATTTGAGAGAAGACACAGAACAGAGTATGGTGGACATCGAACAGTTGAAAGAATCACCACCTACACTAATTGCTGAGGTCACCTCTGAAGCAGTTCAGACTCTGCCAGAGCTAAAACCCTTGCCCTCCAACATGAAGTATGCCTTCTTTGCGGGAGACCCAAACATGTACCCGGTTATCATCAATGCACATTTGACCGAAGACCAAGAATCTCTTCTGATGGAGGTTCTTGAACGCAACCGCAAGGCGATAGGCTGGCGAACATCCGATCTCCATGGGATCAATCCGTCATTATGCTCGCACCGCATCTTTCTGGAAGAAGATTGCAGACCCTCTCGAGAACTTCAGAGAAGATTAAATACTAATCTGCGGGAGGTCGTTATGAAAGAGATCCAGAAGTGGTGTGATGCAGGATTTATCTATCCCATCTCCGACAGCAAATGGGTGAGCCCTCTGCAAGTGGTGCCCAAGAAATCAGGGATCACCATTGTGAAGAATGACAAAGGAGAAGAGATCGCAACCAGAGTACCCACTTCTTGGCGAGTATGTGTGGACTACAGAAGACTTAATCTCGCTACCAAGAAGGATCACTTTCCTCTACCCTTCATCGACCAGATCTTGGAGAGATTGGCCACGAAGGAATATTTCTGCTTTTTGGATGGCTACTCTGGGTATAATCAAGTTGCTATTGCTCCTGAAGATCAAGAGAAGACCACGTTCACCTGTCTTTTTGGCACATATGCCTTCAGACGGATGCCGTTCGGGCTTTGCAACGCCCCAGCCTCATTTCAGAGGTGTATGCTTGCAGTTTTTGCCGATATGGTGGGCAACTTTCTCGAGGTCTTTATGGACGATTTTTCGGTCTACGGGGATTCATTTGACCAATGCCTGGATTATTTAGACCGAGTCCTACAGAGGTGCTGCGAAGTCAATCTTGTGCTCTCGTGGGAGAAGAGCAACTTCATGGTGATCGAAGGAATTGTGCTGGGTCACGTTGTTTCTAAGCGTGGAATGGAGGTTGACCCAGCCAAGGTGGATGTGATTTCCAAACTTGAGCCACCTACAAACATCACGCAAGTCCGGTCATTCTTGGGCCATGTCGGTTTTTACCGACGGTTCATCAAAGATTTCAGTAAACTGGCCAGACCATTGATGGAGTTGCTTGGCAAGGATATTGAATTCATTGTAGATGATCGTGTGCTCCTTGCCTTTAATCAGTTGAAAGAACTCATCACGCAGGCCCCTGTCTTACAACCACCGATTTGGACTCAGCCTTTCGAGATCATGACCGACGCGTCAGATTATGCCATCGGAGCTGTACTGGGACAGAGGAAAGATAATGTACCATTTGCGATTCACTACGCTAGCCAAATGCTCGATGAAGCCCAAAGAAACTACACTGTCACTGAAAAGGAGCTGCTAGCGGTAGTCTTTGCCTTGGAAAAGTTCAGATCCTACCTCCTTGGGTCTAAAGTAGTCATTTACACTGATCATTCGGCCATTCGGTACTTACAGCAGAAGAAGGACGGCAAACCACGTCTCATTCGGTGGATCCTTCTCCTCCAGGAATTTGACATGGAAATCAAAGATAAACCTGGGGTAAAGAATGTGGTGGCCGATCATCTGTCAAGGCTTCCTAAGCCGGAATCTCCTGAGCTGAACCTGCAGCCGATCACAGAGACCTTTCCAGACGAGGCAATTCTGTCTGTCATCTCGCTTCCTTGGTATGCAGACATTGTGAATTATCTGGTGACCAAGAAAATCCCACAGGACTGGCCTAAGTTGAAAATAGACAGATTGTCTAAAATCCATTTCTACCAGTGGGAAGACCCGTATTTGTTTCGTGAGGGAGCAGATTGTATCTGGAGAAGGTGTATTCCTCAGGAGGAAGTTCCAAGTGTCCTCGCTTTATGTCATGGCCAGGATTCTGGAGGACATCATTCAGGCAAACGAACGGCAGCAAAAGTTCTTCAAAGTGGCCTCTGGTGGCATTCATTATTCAAATATGCAGATGAGTATGTCAAATGATGCATTGACTGCCGGAAGATGGGCAGAACCATAGGAATGAGAGACACGATGCCTCTGAAATACATTCAGATCTCAGACGTCTTTGACGCATGGGGCATCGACTTCATGGGCCCGTTTCCCAATAGTCAGGGTTATGAATATATTCTGCTTGCTGTCGATTATGTAAGTCGATGGGTGGAGGCTATCCCTGCCCGAACCGTCGATAGTAGGACTGTCTGTCGATTCTTGAGAGATCACATCATAGCACAGTTCGGGATTCCCAAGATTCTCATATCTGACGGGGGTAGTCATAAACAAAGAGATGAAGAAGTTGACTCAAGAATTCTGCATTGAACATCGTGTTGCTTCACCCTACCACCCGCAATCCAATGGCTTAGCTGAATGTTCAAACAGGGAGATCAAGACGATTTTACAGAAGCTTGTGCGTCTGGATCGCAAGAACTGGTCTCGGTTGCTTGATTCTATTCTTTGGGCTTAAAGAACAGCGTACAAGTCACCCTTGGGAATGTCTCCCTACCGCCTTGTGTATGGCAAGCCATGTCATCTGCCCGTTGAACTTATTCACAAATCTTTATGGCCCATTAACGTCTGTAATTTGGACTCCAAGCAAGCAAGAAAGAACAGAAAACTGGATCTGAACAGATTACTGGAATTCAGAGATTATGCATATGACAACAACCTGATGTACAAGGAGAAGGTCAAAACATGGCATGACAAGCATATCCGCCGCAAGTCCTTTGATCCAGGTCAGAAGGTGTGGTTGTTCGATGCGAAATTGAAGATCTTTCCAGGAAAATTGAAGAGTAAATGGACTGGGCCGTTCATGGTTAGGCAGGTGCGTGACAACGGAAGTGTATTGATATCCAATCTGTCAGCTGATGCACATCCATTTGTGGTCAATGGACAGCTTCTGAAGCCATACCTTGAACATGATACATTCATGGCTGTTGTTGACTTGATTCAAGTAATCTATGAGGATGAGCTGAATATCTCCAAAGAGGCAGAGGAAGGCCAAGCACAGCAAAACATTTTTGAATAATTTTTTTCTTCTTTTCTTCTTTTCAATTTCTTTTATCCTCTTCTACCGAATTGATGTCATCCCTTTCATCATTGCTACACTAAGGATGTACTCTATCCTAAGTATAGGGGGATGCGCATCCCGAGTTGTTCATACCCAATTTCAAATCTTTTCTTCTTTTCTTCTTTTCCTTTTCTATCTGCTGTATCTATCCAAAAAGTGTCGCCCCTTGTAGACAGTCTTCTATACTCAGGACATACTTTGTCCTAAGTATAGGGGGGGTGTGCACCCCGAGTTGTTTTATTCTTTGATCCTCTCCATTGTCTCCTCTTCTTGTCTATACTTAGGGATACCTTACCCTAAGTATAGGGGGAGACAATCTGAGTACGATCTGTTCATTCCCACCCTTGACCCTCCCTGCGTTATGTACAGTCTGCTATACTTAGGATTATTTGATCCTAAGTATGGGGGGACGGTCGACTTCTCATTCATTCTTTGGTTTATTTATTCTTTTAACTTGCCTATACTTAGTACGAGTTATGTCTTCTCTTTTCTCTCTGATCTATGAGGACATAGCTCAAGCTAAGTATAGGGGGGTCGTATATACTATGTATATACTTTAGCCATAACTCGTACTTTCATATTTTCCTAATAATATGGCTAATCATTCATTAAAATTCATTAAAATCCCTAATAAAAAGGTGTTTTGTTCCTCAAATTCTTTTTGTATCTACTGATTAATAAATCAGGTGAAAATGTTTTTGCAAAATGTTTGAAAAATAGTTTGAAAATCTTTGTGAAAATTTATTGAAAACTATTTTGAAAATATTTTGTTACAAGTTTCAACCTTATGTGTGGTTTGTAAAATTTCTTTTCTTTGTGTGAAATAAAATGTTTGAAAAATGATTGACAAATGGTTTGAAAAATGGTTGCAAAAATGTTTTGAAAAACCTATATATACTGTTTTGATAGCCTTTGCAAAATGATTTTCAAATGTGTGTACATGTTTGTAAAATGTTTGTAAAAACTATTTTGGACTATAGTTTTCAAAAATTGTGTGAAAAAGCTTTTGTCAAATAAGTTTGAGGAATACTTACATCTCACCAAAATCCACTATATACATCTATATGTATAAAAATTGATCACTTACCCTTGTAAATTCTTAAAATCCACCTCTTGTAAATATAAGAAGCACTCCCGTGTAAATATTTTAACCTAGATTTCAGCCAAAAACTTTTTGTTTTCAAAAATCCCAAAAACATTTGCAAAATTAAAATAAAAAAAAAACATTTGAAATTTTTTTGAAAAATACAAAAAATTGCATATGCATCATCATCATCTTTTCAAAAATCCATAAAAAGTTCAAAATTTTGAAAAATTGCATCACAAAAATATTTTCTGCATGGCATTGCATAGCATTCGCGTTTTTCGGATTGAGTTTGATAGTTGAACAAGTCTAAGTAAAATCCGGAGATTGGAGCTTGATTGGACCTTAAAATCTACCTAATAACAGGAACCTTATAGGAACTGGGTTTGTGGTAATTCAGGTCTAGTTGACTTAATTCTTTGAGGATCACGGGACTTGGTTCAATGGATTCTTGACTGCCTAAGTAGAGTATTTCGGAGCACACGCATGACTCTTGTTGATAATGACCTAACTTGGACATTTGCACCTTTCACATGGCTCAACTCAGTTGGAGTGGTGAGGGGATTGGATTTGCCGGTATGAGATGCACACAAGTGGAAACAGTTGTCCTCCTCTAGGGAGGGAAGTGCACCCCAACCCGTCCAGTGATGAGGAAGTCTAAAGACAGGAGGTTGTGGGTTGCGATAAAGCTTCAAAAGAGGGATAGTCTACTGGCTCAAGAGGAAAAACTCCGTATGTAAATGCTGCTGTGAATAGTATGTTGAAAAAAAAATGTTCAGGCATGTACAAAAATAAAAAGCCTGCAAAGTATGTACAAATGTGTTAAGTCAATAAGCAAGCTTGAGTTCCAAAGTCAAATATGTGAGCGTGCAGCTAGATGACTTGACTACACTGGTCTTGCATCCCAGGATAGGTAGCTACACTGGCTACCGTCCATTCTTCTCTTCACCCCCTCCTCTTGAGCTAGTTGCCACTTGAACTTAGAAGGGAATACCCCGTTCCTCGAGGATGGAGTTATTGGATTGGGGAATCATTGGGTTGTCGTACTGGAGAAGTCAGTTTCTTTGCCATTTCAGTTGGGGAGAGCCACCATCACTTACACTGTACGAGTCAGACTCAGTCGTAAGGGTTTGCGTATGAATTGAGATATTTCTGACCTGGCTATTGAGGAGACTTGAGCAGAGTTTTGGGATTCTCAGGAACTGTTGGATTTCAAATTCGGTTCTCATTAAGGTTCCGCCAGCACTAAAATTCCAAAGGTCGGACTTAAGCTCCAAACTTTGATTTTGTGAAGACAAGTTTAATAATTAAACTAAATCCAAGTTCTTCTTTTTCTTTTCTTTCTTTTCCTTCTTGCACTTATTGCATAAGTGTTTGCTAGGGAATAGAAAAGGTAAAGTATAGGGGGATGATGAATCCACATTTCATCATCTTTATTCTTTCATTTTGGCCTCAAAAACCCTAGCAAATGCCTGAAAATAGTATTAAATAGAGCAATTTAGCATTCATGCATATGTGTGTAAAAAGTGTATAAAATACTGTTTTTAATGCCAAAATTATAGAATAAAGAAAAGAGAAGAAAAAGAATAAAATATTGTAAATATTTTATGACCCGAAACCCCGAGACCTAGGCATCTTGATGAATAGGTCGACAAGGAATAAAGTAGGGGGAGATAAGGGCCAAAATACAGCAAAAATACTCTTGTATTTCATTCATTCTTTATTCATTTTGGGACCTATTTTTGGTTCCACTTTTTATACATCAAATAAAGAAACTTTGTACATGAAAGTTGTATATAATTAAATAAAGAAAAATTCAAAATTGATTTCACAGAAAAATAATGTACATATAAAAAGTTGTGGTCTGAATAAAAATCCAGAATCCCAACTTCCCAGACCTGTATCTCACAACTGAAAACTCCAAATGCAGCAAACTCACCTTTAATTGTATATAGAATAAAACAATCTATTTAATGGCGTGGTTTCACATTTGGCGGAGCTACGGTTTGAAAGTTGAGTTTTGGACCCCTATTGTATAATTGTAGAGATTAAAATATTCGATTTATTATTTATTCATTATTTTTGAATTTTTATATTTTTATAATTTTGTAAATAATACTTATAATATATATTTGTGTATTCAAGTCAGAATAAAAATACAAAAGAAACACAAATAAAAATACTTGTATATATCACATACATAGGTACTATACCTATAAATATACCTACATAATACATACTTATATTTTATTAAATATACAAAACATATCAGAAAAATAAAACAAAATATATTTATGTGTCTAAAAGTATTTTATGATTTTACAAAATACTAAATAAAATTAATAAAATTAAAATTTACAAAATAAAAATAAAAGAATAAAGTATATAGGTATTATACCTGTAAAGGGCACAATAGGTAACTTATAAAAATAAACCTCATAAAAATAATTAAAAATCAGAATAAAATACTACATTAAATAATAAATATTTTTTATTTTATACACAAAAATTAATAAAATCATTCTATATTTTTAATCGAATTTCTAAATATTTTCTCTAATAATTATTCTGGTTGGTCCACGTGGACCAATCAGCTTCTATCGTTGGTTGACCTCGGTCAACTCTCTGACCGAGGTATGCCCGGGCGTCAGATGAGGTTTTTGTCCTCTTTCGCAGATTTTCCCATGTCGCCTCGTATCTCCATTCATGAATTGGTCTCCGTGACTTTTATGGCCCTTCAACCCATGATTCACGCCCTCAACTCTCCTTGGGCTGTGGGTCGCTGCACTACGCTGCCACCATCGATCTTGGAGCCTCGGTTGTCAACCCTTCAAAAGCCACCCTTCGACTTGCTTTCGAATTTTGATCCTTCTTCCGCCAAATTCAACCGTAAACCCCTAGCCCATCGTGTACCTGGTGACAGCAGGAGACGATTCAAGCCTGGGATCGCGTCATCTGGTGTCGAATCGAAGCAGATCCAGCCCTCGTCGGAGCTCCGCGGCGACCTCATCCCGTCGTCTCTGGTGAGCCTCACCCCCTTCTCTTTTCCTTTTCTTGTAGCCCTAGCTTAGCATAGATTAGCATAGTAGCAGTTTAGATTTTTCTCGCCTTAATCGCCGTGAATCCTCGATCAAAGACCACGATAGAGCTTATCTCCGCCTCCACTTTCCGGCCACCTCCACCCTCGATAGCCGCCAAGATCACCTCCATCTTCTTCCTCGTCGCTCCGTCATCATGCACCACCCTTCCATCCACCTCGATCTCTCCCAGATCGAGCGATCGAGCTCCCCTCTCCGCCGCTCGCTGGAGCTCCATGCCCGAGCCACGATTCACCCTCACCGCACCATCGGAGAGCACTCCGAGCATCCCCTTTTTGCCGTGCGTCTAACCCTGTAGGAACGAAGTCAAAAGGAGGCCCAATCGAGCCTCGAAGGTTCAGGGAAGCACCTCCAGGCGACCTCCCTCGTCCGAGCACCTCCGGTCACCTCGGCTTCGGCTGAGGAGTTCTATCGACGCGGACGTGACCCATGATCATTTTGCCCTTGATCCTAGGGTCGGAGAGGCCATGTGTCGGCCGTATTCGCCAGCCAAAGCTCGCCGGGGGGAGTGTTCTTCGTGAACCTCTCCCCACCGTTGGATCAGGAGTCCCCTCCAGGCGTACAGGAGCCGTCAGATCTTCATGTGCCCCCCGCCGTCCGATCAGTCGTTCACGATCTAATCCCAGCAGCCCAGGGCGAAGGGGTACGGGCCGACCGATGTACGTCACGAGTCAAGTGAAGCTCCCTCGGTCGCACGATCCGTATCTTGGGTATTTTGCAATTTTCACCCGAGCATTTTTTGTATTTAACGTTTAGTCCTAAAACTTTATTTTCCAGTTAAGAAGTTTTGTAATATTTGCACGTAGGCCCAGTAACTTTCTATATTTGCACTTCAGCCCTCGGCCACGTCACCTCACGTGATTGGGGAACGTGTCTTTTGGTTATTTTGCACTTTCGATCCTAAACTTTAATGTATTTGTAGTTATACCCCTGTGCGTAGTGATTTAAATATATTTTAGATTAATTGCATTTTTGCCCTGCCAGTTTTTAGTAATTACAAATATGCCCCTGTGAACGATGGGTCATGTGCTCTGCGCGTGAATTTTGGTGAAATTTACACCTAAGCCCCTGGATGTTTTTATAATTGCATACATACCCCTGCCAGGCTTAGGATTTTTGTGTGTTTGATCTGTTTATTTCACGCATCATTTAAGTGTCAAAAATTCCATAAAAATTAACTTAAGCTCCTGTTAACTTGTACTTGCACGTATATTTTTAGTTTTTATTTTTGTTGCATTTTTATATTTATTAAAAATAAAAAACATGCCATTTCAGCACTGTCTAGCTTAGAAAATACCAAAAAATATTGAAAATACCTTAAAAAATTCCAAAAAATTACCTACTGTCTATTTTATCATATTTTAGTGTCAGTCCAAAAACCACTAAAAATCTCAAAAGAAACCCTAAAAATTCAAAAATACCTAAAAACATCTAAAAAATCTAAAAAATTATAGAAAACTCAGCAAAATAGAAACTCAAGTTATATAGGTTCCATATTTTATTATCTTTATTTTAAAATTAGTTTGGAAAATTTTGGTGGCTATTTGATATTTTTAATTCCCATTTTACCCTCAGCCAGTAGCTAATTCCCTGTTTTCCTTTATTTTGCTATTTAAAAAAATACCAAAAACATTCTGAAAAATACCCAAAAATCACAAAAACAGTAAAAAATTATAAAAAGACAAAAAAGATTTTATTTCTGAATTTTTGACTGTTTTTGTATATTTTTATAAATATTTTATCACCTTTTTTATCATATAGTTTATATATTCCAATATTGAAAAAGAAAAAGAATATTTAAAACATAAAAAGAAAATATAAAATCAGAAAATCAAAAATCAAAATACAAAATTAAAAAAAATAATAAAAAAAAAATAAAAAATCAAAAACCTAGAAAAAATATTCAGATTGGCTAAGTAGTTCATTAGACCTAGGAGTTGAATTTTTGTCTCTACTCTACACCTTTGTTTCCTGTGTTCGACCCCTACTTGCTTGCCATTGTACATTTTTAGTAGGGAATAATAAATTTTAATCCTTGCTCTTGATTGCCTGATTGATTGTGTGGGTTAATTGTTGACGAACGGGAAGGCTTGAGTAGTCGCATCAGCGACAATGAGTCTGATTTGTTAGACCACTATTTAGCGGCTCTCGCATTTTCGTTTTTCACCTGTCCCTTCGGGACATATGATTTTAGACGCATGCCATTTGGATTGTGCAACGCTCCAGCGACATTCCAGAGATGCATGTTGTCCATCTTTTCGGATATGGTGGGGGAGTGCTTGGAGGTCTTCATGGATGATTTCTCGGTCTACGATGATGGATTCGTCTCTTGTCTTGTCTGCCTAGACCGAGTCCTTCAGCGATGCATAGAGGTTCACCTAGTGTTGTCTTGGGAGAAAAGTCACTTCATGGTGACTCAAGGGACGATACCTGGCCACATCATCTCCAACATGGGCATGGAGATTGATCCGGCCAAGGTGGATGTCATTAGAAAACTCGACCCACCATCCAACTTGCGTCAGTTACGGTCTTTTCTGGGGTACGTCAGTTTCTACCGACGTTTCATTCATGATTTCAGCAGGATTGCCCGACCGTTGACTGATCTGTTGACGAAAGACACCGAGTTCCTTGTAGATGATAAGTGTCTATCATCATTTGAGACTCTCAAGAGCTGTGTTATAGAGGCTCCTGTTCTCCAGCCACCTGATTGGTCTCTCCCATTCGAGATCATGACGGATGCCTCCGATTTTGCCGTGGGGGCCGTGCTGGGACAGAGGAGGGATGGAGTCCCATTTTCCATTCACTACGCTAGCCGTAGATTGGATGCCGCGCAGCGGAGCTATACTGTCACTGAGAAGGAGATGCTAGCCATAGTTTTTGCCCTAGATAAGTTCAGATCTTACATCATTGGATCTAGAGTGACCATATACACTGATCATACCGCCATCAGGTACCTCATGGCAAAGAAGGATGCCAAAGCTCGATTGACCAGATGGATCCTTCTACTCCAGGAGTTTGATATAGAGATTAAGGATAAGCCTGGAGTCAAGAATGTGGTGGCAGATCATCTCTCCCGATTGGAGTATCTTGAGGATTCTGAGCAGATTGAGCCTATTTGTGAGACCTTCCCAGATGAGGCGATCCTTGCTATCGCCTCGCTCCCATGGTATGCCGATATTGTGAACTATCTTGTCGCTAAGAAAGTTCCACAAGATTGGCCCAGGCAGAAACTTGAGACCTTCCTCGCGAAGGCCAAGTTTTACCATTGGGAGGATCCCATCCTTTACCACGAGGGAGGGAATAGTATCTAGCGTAGGTGCATTCCTCAGGAGAAGCACCGCATCGTCCTTACTTACTGCCACAAGCTTGAGGCAGGAGGACATCACTCAGGGAGGAGAATGACACAGAAAGTGCTCCAATCCGGCCTATGATGGCCTACTCTCTTCAAGGACTCTGATGAGATCGTGAAGAGGTGTACAGACTATCAGAGGATGGGCACTTGTGGACAGCGTGATATGATGCCGATGCAGCCCATACACTTCTGTGAGGTTTTTGACGCATGGGGCATCGATTTCATGGGTCCATTCCCTAGGAGTCACTGATTTGAGTACATTCTGTTGGCCGTGGATTATGTGAGTCGTTGGGTTGAGGCCATCCCCGTCCAAACCGCAGATGCTAGGACTGTTTGCAGACTTTTTAGGAAGAATATCATTTCACGGTTCAGGGTACCTCGAGTGTTGATATCTGAAGGGGGGTCTCATTTCATCAACGATAAGGTAAAGGCCCTTGCTAGCGAGTTCAGCATAAACCATCGAGTTGCCACTCCATACCACCCTCAGACGAATGGTCTTGCTGAAGTGTCGAACAGGGAGATCAAGAATATATTGCAGAAAGTCATCCGCCCTGACAGAAAGGATTGGTCGCAGCTTTTGGACTCGATCTTGTGGGCATATCGGACGTCTTTCAAGACTCCATTGGGTACATCTCCCTTTCGCCTCGTTTATGGCAATCCATGCCATTTACCTGTTGAGCTGAGACATAGGTCACTTTGGGCAGTCACTGATATACTTTTGGATCCAGAGAGTGTACGAGATCAGAGAAGGGTAGAGTTAGCATCCTTGTAGGAGCTTCGTGATACCGCCTTTTCAAACAACCTACATTATAAGGAGAGAGTGAAGGAGTGGCATGATTCTCATATCAGCCACAAGCAGTTTGAGCCAGGACAGAGAGTATGGTTGTTTGATGCTAGGCTTCTTCTATTTCCAGGGAAGCTACAGAGCAAATGGAAGGGACCGTATTTGGTTAGAAAGGTGCATGACAATGGGAGTATTGATATATTTGAGTTGTCCTCTGATGCTACCTTTCGAGTGAACGGCCAGCGGCTCAAGCCATATCTAGATCATGAGCCGCGGGTCGTTGATGTTGCCCCTATTCACTTTGCGTGAGATGTGGTCTCTTGACTCACATCTATTGCATCTCACGCCTGTCCTGTTTTGCTGCCTATACTTAGGGATATTTCACCCTAAGTATGGGGGGGGGGGTAGACCCTGTACATCCTTCACTCGGATTTCCATTCATGCACAGCTTACTATACTTAGGATTACTTGATCCTAAGTATAGGGGGAAACACCGAGTTCTCTTCATTCTATTCTTTGATTCGTCTTTGTATATAGCCATTCCTTTTCACTTCCCTATACTAAGCACGAGTTATGTCTTCTTCATCGCTCTTGATCACTCTGAGGACATCGTTCGAGCTAAGTATAGGGGGGTGTGTATATATTTCATATATACTTTAGCCCTAACTCATACTTTGTGTAAGTGTGTTAATAAATAAAAAGGCTAAAAAGGCTAAAAATCCATAAAATTTAAAAAAATTCCCTTGTACATAAAATTCTTCTTACATATACCTATTTATTTATCAAATTATTTTTGTACAAATGATTGTAAAATCTTTTTGTATAAATATCTTGTACATATTTTCATATCAAAAATTATGTATATAGTACAAAATTTTTGTAAAATATTTTGAAAACAAAAAGTTTGCAAAAACCTTGTGTAAATTTTTGTAAATATTTTGCAAAACTTTGCATTCATGCATACATCCATATTTTCAAACATTTTTCAAAAATTTTGCACATCTGTAAATATTTGTGAATTGCATCTTTGTAAATACTTGCACAGTTTTTCCAAATCATAGTTGACATTTAAACTAGCCTAGAATTAAATTGACAAATGGAGCTTAGTTAAGACCTTAATCCACCTAATAATAAGAGGAACCTTATAGGGCATGGGATTGAGACTTTTCAGGTCCGTTGGGACTTAATTCTTTGAGTTCACTAGGCTATGAGCATATGTCATCTTGATGAGCCTAAGTAGAGCACATAACAACACACGCATGACTCCTAGAGACAATGGCTTTACTTGCACCAGCACTTTACACATAGCTCTCCACGGATGAGGTGGTGAGGAGGCACTTTCCTTTGCCTTGGGGTAGCATATGAGGGTAGTACTTCTAGGCGGAACCTCTCTTCTTCTTCTAGTGAAGGAAGTGCATCTCAACTTGGTCTGGTGGTTATGAAGTCTAAAGACAGAAGCTGTGGGTTGCAATAAAGCTTCAAAAGAGGGATAGTCTACTGGCTCAAGAGGAAAAACTCCTTGTATATATGTTGCACCATGTAGATATGTTGTACAGATGCACACAAAAAAATGTATACAAAAAGAAAAGAACTCCAAAAAAGTGGTGGGTTGGATTGAAAATTTAATAATCCCACCAGAGTGTACATAGTCAAATAAAGCAAAATCTTATGGTATCCATGTTCCAATCTCATGAAGCTTGCAGCGGGAGATTCAGCTACACTGGTTAGAGCTCCCAAGGATACACGGCTACACTGGCCATGGTCCATTCTCTTCTTCCCCCTCTTCTTGAGCCTGTTGTACTTGAACTTAGAATGGAATGCCCCACTTTTCGAGGAAAGAGTTGCTAGACTGAGGCATTAGAGTTACCGGGTTGAGGGAGGTTGTTTCTTCGTTATTACTGAGGTGGGGAGCTATATATCACTTACACCGTACAAGGAAAGATTCATGGTCATTAGAGTTTGTGTATGTAGACTTGTTCTGATTTGGTTTATTGAGGAGTCTTGACCATAGATTGGTGGAACTTAGAGGCTGTTAAGTTTTAAGCTTAAGTTCAAATAAGGTTCCGACAAATTAATAATCCAAAGGTCTGACCGAGCTCCATATTTCAATTTAATGAAGGAAAGTTTAACAACCAACTTTGATTTCTCCTCTTTTTCTTTTTCTTTCTCTTTTGCACTTCTTTTTCAAATAAGTGTTTGCTAAGGGACTAGCAAAAGTAAAGTATAGGGGGCAATGAATCCCCATTCATCACTCTTTATTCCTTTATTTTAGCTAGAAACTTGAGCAAAACACCATGTAAATATGTGTAAATATCATAAATTGCCAAAACACATGCATCTTGTAAATATGCATAGTTAGCATGTTTTTGTGCAAAATAAAGGAATAAAGAAACACAAGAAAAAGAGGGAAATATTTAGAATAAATATTGAGTGACCTAATCCCAAGGGATGGCTAAGCATGGGCCTGACTGCAAAAGAACCCAAGTAGAGAGAGATAAGGTCATTCATACATGTACATACCTCCATGTAAATAAATAAAATTTATTTTCCTCAAAATAAAAATTAAAAAAAAGTGTTTCTTAGATTTTGTACATATTTATAAAAATAAAACTAAAATAAAAATGAGAAAAACAAAACAAAAATAAAAAAACAAATAAAACCTCTACCATTAGTGTATATAGACCATGTATATAAAATAACATCCCTATTTATTTTGTCCTTGTAAATAATTAATAAAAATTTCATAAAATTATCTCTATATTCCAGATTTCATGATGTAAGTAAATATAATAAAAATCAGGAAAATAAAAATAAAATAAAAAGAAAAATAATAAAATCAATTTCCACCTTGTATATATACCATGTACATATGTATATAACCCTATTTATTTACTGCATGTAAATACATCATAAAAATAAAATAAAAATACCTCATTATTCCAAATTTTATGTTGTAAATAAATAAAATATAAATTTAGAATAATTGTATAAAAATAAATAATTAAAAATAAAGATCAAAATTCCTTTTATGTATATACCTACATATAATAATAATATAATGTAAATACCTTATTTATTTTTCAAAAAAGAAATAAAAATCACTAAAAATTAATTTGAAAATAAATAAACATTTTTCATGTTTAAACTTTTTCTAAATAAGGTCATTTATTAATTTTAATTGAATTTACAAATATTTATTGAATGGTCGCTTCTGATTGGTCCACGGGGGATGTTGACCCCCGGTCAACTCCCCCCGGACCATTCGACCCGGATCTTTGCACCCCGGCCCGATTTCTCATAACTTTCGCACCTTGATTCGACCATCATTGATCGAAACCCCGGGCTCCATTTACAGATAATTCATCCGAGACCCTCGCCTGGGGTTGAATCTAGGGATCTGAGCTTCACAGAGCCATGCCCGACCTCATTTTCTCGGACCCACATTTGTATAAAGCTCCACCTCTGTCGCACATTACCCACCATCTTTGGCTACGCCCCTTCGTCCCAGGATCTCCACTCTCATCCCTAGAGTGACAGCTACCGATAGGAGCGTTGAAGAGAGGAGGAGGAGCCTCCAGCCATCGATCCGCGACCTTCGTCGCCGTGCGCCACCGCAAGGTGCGTCAAGCCTCAGACCTCGATGTTTCCTTGAGGCCAAGACCCCCCGAGCTCCCTTATCTCATCCCCAGTCAACTTCCTTCATCAGGTAATCTTGATTCCCCCTAGTTTAGGCTAATTTTCCATTACGCCCAAATCGCACCGCCGGCCGATTCCAACCCATCCGATCATCCATTCGCTCATCCGACTCGACCACCACACTCACGAGACTCCTCTCCACTTTCTGCACCCACGCACTCAACTTGGTTCGCCCCGGAACCAAGAGTCGACCTCCCTCGTCGTCGCCTCGCCGGAGGTCTTCGCCGCGACTCACCTGCGCATCCACTTCACCCCTAACCGGGTCGAGGCACTTTGCCCTCGACCCAGCATGCTTTCTGTGTTGTTTTTCAGGTCAAAGGGACCTCATCTGGAGGTCCAAAGCTCGAGCACAGCAGCTCTGCCGCCACCTCACCGCTGGGAGGTTCTAGGACTTCTCAGCCTCATCGGAGACCAGCATCCGTTGCGGACAGCCACCAGGACCATTTTGCCCATCAGAGCAGCACCTGAGGAGGGCCCATGCGCTCGTAGTGAGCCGACGAAGTTCGCCGGAGTTGAGTTCTTAGAGGACCCTCGCTCACCGTCCGATCACCCCCCTCCGCACCAGATTAGATCGTGACCCTTCCTTTGCGGAGCGTTACCAACCGTTGATCTATCCGAGGGGCTGATCTGGATCATTCACCCAGCTGAAGAGGCGTGCGCGAACCACATCCATCCGATCTTCCACGTGGCACGGCCTCGACCATCGATCCCTAATAAAGGGGTAATTTGCACTTAGGCCCCTCTTTTTATTGCATTTACAATTTAGTCTTATAAATATTTTAGCACGTTGTTTTTAATTAGGGTAAATTGCACTGTGGACCTCTATGTTTATTTTAATTGCATTTTAGTCCCTGTCTACGTGGAACACGTGCATCGTCACGTGACTTTTTGGATAATTTGCATTGTATGGGCTTGGGGTTTCTGTGTGTTATGAAACGAAATTAAGTTTCTGATATTTGCATTTATGCCCCTGTGAGTGGTTTTATTCAACATGTGCTGATTTATCTGGACATTTTGTGCCTTTTCTCTAGAGCTTTTAGCACGTGTTGCTATTAAGCCCCTGGAAGTATTTTTCTTGCATTTAGGTCCCTGTGTACTGTACCATATTTTGATTGAATAAAATAGCAAAATAAATCCAAATTAGGTGAAATTTGGACACGTGGCTCCTGCCACAGTGTAAAAATTTCCCTAAATTTTTGGTACATTTTTTAGGCTTTTTGATATTTTTAAAAATTCATAAATAGTGATTTTGGTACTGTCTGACTTAGAAAATCAATAAAAAAAATATACAAACTCTTTTAAAAATTCTAAAAAAATTAGTGTAAGTTAGTTTTAGGGTATTTTAATTTCTTTCCATTTTTTGTGCTTTTTGGATTTATAAAAACCTTAAAAATTGCAAAACCCTAGAAAACCCATAAAAAATCTAAAAAATCAAAAAATACAAACTCTTTTTCTGAATCTTAGTTGTTGTTTATATTTTTCATAAAAATTGCCTTCAGACTTTTATAGGTCCATTTTATATTTTTAATGGACCTTTCAAGTCTGGATGTACAGTGATCTCCTGTTTTCAGCTTTCTTGATTTTTAAAAAATTATATAAAAATTAGAAAATTCTGAAAAATTCACCAAAAACATTAAAAAAACCTAAAAAAAATAAAAACATTTTTGTTTGAATTTTTGGACATTTTTGGTTGATTAAATAAATTGTTGTGTGTGCTTGTTTTTACCTTTTCTTATTTTTCCTCATAACTAAAAATCCAAAAAAATTTAAAAACAATTAAAAATCCACCAAAATATTTTCTCTTTGTTTTATTTTCGATTTGACTACTTCATTGGCCGCAAGGCCAACTCGTACTCTCTGAGTTCGACCCTGGTCGCTATACTAGGTTAATAAAAATAGCGAGGACCGCTTTTAGATTTTTATTGATTCGTACCTTGTTTGGTGGTTCTTCTTTTTCTTGATTGAGCTGAGTACTGAGATCCGGGTCGCAACGACCATTGTTTTTACCTTCACCCGGGTCTTGGTCGATTCGCGGCTCATCAATATCATCAGGAAACTCAATCCACCGTCCAACTTGCGGTAGTTACGGTCTTTTCTGGGGCATGCGGTTTATACCGACGTTTTATTCATGACTTCAGAAGAATTGCATGCTGTTGACTTATCTACTGAAGAATGACACCGAGTTCATTGTAGATGATAAGTGTCTTGCGTCGTTCAAGATTTAAAAGATCTTACTTGTTGAGGCTCATGTTCTTCTGCCGCCTGATTGGTCTCTCCCATTCGAGATCATGACGGATGCCTCTGATTTTACTGTAGGGGATGTGCTGGGACAGATGAGGGGTGGAGTACCATTTGCCATTCACTACGCTAGCCGTACATTGGATGCCTCTTAACAGAACTATACTATCACGGAGAAATAGATGCTAGCCATAGTTTTTGCCTTGGATAAATTCAGATCGTATATTCTTGGATCGAAAACGACTATCTTTACTGATTATACTACCATTAGGTACCTTATGACTAAGAAATATGCCAAAGTTCGATTGACCAGATGGATCTTTCTACTCCAGGAATTTGATATTGAGATTAAGGATAAATCTGTTGTTAAAAATGTCATGGCGAATCATCTCTCCCATTTGGAAAATCTTGAGGATTCTGAGCTGACTGATCCCATTACAGGATCCTTCCCAGATGAGGCGATCCTTGCTATTGTCTCTCTCCCATGGTATGCCGATATTGTGAACTATCTTGTTGCCAAGAAAGTTCCACAAGTTTGGCCCAGGCAGCGACTTGAGACTTTCCTAGCGAAGGCTAAGTCCTACCATTGGGAGGATCCCATCCTTTATCATGAAGGAAGGGATAACGTCTAGCATTGGTGCATTCCTCAAGATGAGCACCACAACGTCCTCACGTATTGCCATAGGATTGAGGCAGGAGAACATCATTCTGGGAGGAGAACAACACAAGTGCTCCAATCCGGCTTATGGTGGCCTACCCTCCAAGGATTCTGATGGATTCGTGAAGAGATGTATTGACTGTCAGAGGATGGACACATGTGGACAACGTGATATGATGCCGATGCATCCCATTCACTTCTGTGAGGTTTTTGATGCATAGGACATTGATTTCATGGGTCCATTCCCTAAGAGTAAGGATTCAAGTATATTCTGTTGGTTGTTGATTATGTGAGTTGTTGGGTTGAGGCCATACCCGAACGAACTGCAGATACTAAGACCTTAGAAGGGAATACCCTGCTCCTCAAGGAAAGAGTTGCTGGACTAGGGCATTAGAGTTGTCTTGTTAAGGGTGTGGTTTCTTTGTCATTTCTGAGATGGGGAGCTACATATCACTTACACAGTACAAGAAAAGATTCATGGTCATTAGAGTTTGTGTATGTAGTCTTGTTCTGATTTGGTTATTGAGGAGTATTGACCATAGATTGGTGGAACTTAGAGGATGTTGAGTCTTAAGCTTAAGTCCAATTAAGGTTCATACAAACTAATGATTCAATGGTCTGACTGAGCTTCATAGTTCAATTTAATGAAGACAAGTTTAACAATCAATCTTGATTCTCCTTCTTTTTCTTTTCTTCTCTTTTTCTCTTCTTTTTCAAATAATTGTTTGCTAAGGGACTAGCAAAGGTAAAGTATAGAGGTGATGAATCCCTGATTTTCACTTTTTATTCTTTTATTTTAGCTATTTTTCTTGCCAAATCATCATGTAAATAGGTGTAAATACAATAGGTTAGTATTCAATATGCATTTGTTAATATTACATAATTAGCATATATTGGTGCAAAAATAAAAGAATAAAGGAAAAGAAAAGGAAGAGGTATTTAGAATAAATACAGCGTGACTCGAGCACCAAGAGAAGGTCAAACATTTACCTGATCGCTAAAGAAAATAAGTAGAGAGAGAGATAGGGCTTACTCTATGTTGTACATTTTACCTATATATGTAGGTAATTATTTTTTACAAAATAAAAATAAAAATAAAATATGCTTTTTACCTCCTTGTATATAGTCCTAAAAATAAAATAAAAATTAGAAAAAAATAAAAATAAACTTCTCTCTCACTTGTACAAAATACATGTATACATGTCTCACTCCCCATTTATTCTATATCTGTAAATACAGCATAAAAATAAAATAAAAATTATTTTGTACTTTTAAAAATATTTGAAAATAAATAAATCATAAAATTGGGGTATTTGTGTAAAAATAATAAAATAAAAATTATCGTACATAATACATAGGTATAATAAACATGTATACCATATATTGTATATACACTAATTTATTTTTCATAAAAATAATAAAAAATCACAGAAAAATAGTTTGGAAATAATAAAAATTTTTATTTTATACACTTTTTATTTTGATTTCATTTACTATTTTTATTAATTTTATAATTTTTTGTAAAATAAAATTTCCTGATTGGTCCAGCTCGGGTGTTGACCTCTGGTCAACATCTCCCCCTTCCCGGGTCAGACCCGGATAGTGTTCGCCGGACCTTCTTCTCCCCTTTTTCCAGCCCGATTCCAACTCCCTCCTGCCCTGATTTAACGACCGCCGCTTATCCTAAGATCCGTGATCCTCACGGATCCCTAGGAACGCGCGAATCTTCCTAGGGTTGCACGCTACCAATTGATCTTTGGAGAAGCCTGGTGATGGCTATAAATCATCTCCTCTGCCTACCCAGCACCACAACTTGTGCCTCGCCATTTTTCTCATCCTTAGGAATCTTCAGTGGAGTGACAATAACTGGAGAAGCCCTTTGGATTGATCTCTGGTGGCTCGGAGCCGCAACTCAGCTTTGTGGCCAGCGAGCGCTGCCGCGTCTAGCCTCCCTACCTTCCGCGATGAGGTTGAGGCCATTACCTCGTCGATCATCTTCGCCCGGAGCTTAGGAGTCCATCTGGTATTTTGGTATCCATAATATCGTTTTCATTTCCCTGTTCGATTCAATCTTTTATCTTGCATCTGTCGCACACCCACATGCTCCGACCACCCTGGTTGGAGCCTAGTTCTTCGCACCCATCCGTTCTGATCGAACCTACATGTCACCCTTCATCTCATACTATAGCTTGGTCATCCTTAGGCTCGTCCACCAGGTCGAGATTAAGGCTCAGATCTCCTCCTACCATCTTCGTCGGAGATCGACCTCCATTCCCCCATGCTTCTCCCCTCTTTATCAATCAATAACCTGATCGGATCAAAGCCCCCGAGTTGTTTTCCCCTTTGCAGGTCTTTCCGTGCGCAAGGAACCACTTCTGAGCCCCGAGTAGCTCAGGCGGAGAACCCCCAGGTGACCAGCCATCGTCATCACCATCCGATCGCTCCCCACTCCTTCAGACCCCTCAGCCCAACACTCCACGACTCCACGAAGCTAGTGGACTTCCTCGCTCTTCAATCGGGCCAGTGGATCTCCTCCACTGCTCGATCGAAGTCTGACGGGGAGGTGTTTTTCCAGCACCCTTCTTAGCCGTCGAATTGTTCCCCTTGATCTAGATGTCATTAGAACCGCCCGATAGAAGGCTGCAGCAACCTTTAGATCGGACCTGACAAGTCAGATCTACTGCACGTCCCCGACATAACCTGAACTCTTAGATCTGACCGCCACTGATCAGAACTGTACATCATCGATGCTTCAGAGCCTACCACGTGCCCTTACGTGTTCCGTGCGTGCCTTGTGAAGGGTATTTTGCATTATCTATCCTGCATTTTTCATGCTTTGCTCGATAGTTTTGTAAATAAAGTTGTAGAGTAGAACATTTTTACATGGACCCTTGCTATTTTCCATATTTCCACTTTAGTCTTATTTGAATGAACTCACGTGCTGCCTCACGTGCATAGCTAGTGTATTTGCATGATGTACCCCCATGCTTTTTACTATTATCATTTGAATAGAGGTTACCGTATATTTGCATTTATACCCCTGTACGTGTGAGTATTTAACACGTGCACTTTTAAGTGGATAAATTGTAGGATCGGCCCTAAGATTTTCATATCTGTTATCTTTTGCCCCAAAAACTTTTAAGTAATTGCATCTAGGTCCCTACGTGCTGGGTGTGTTGTTGTTAATCAAATAATTATTAAATCAACTCCAAAAATTCCATAAAAAATACAGTTAGATCCTGCTAACATGTAATATTTATGATGTTTTTTGTGAATTAATTTAGTTTTATTTGATATTTTCTAAAAATAAAAAACTATAAAAAAGAGACATATTTATTTTATTAAATACATAAAAATTATAAAAATAGCTTTAAAATTACAAAAAGTGGTGGTTGCTTTTTTTGTATGCTTTAATTCTAGTATCTTTTTCTCCTTAAGAATCATTACGAAAACCCTAAAAATAATAAAAGACTAAAAAACTTATAATAATCAATAAAAATTCTAAAAAAATAAAAAAATAGGATTTCAGTTTCTGCAATTGCCATCCGGGATATTAGGATGCTTTAAGTATTTTTAATTTGTAAATTTGTCTTGACTATGCACTGTTTTTCCTGTTTGACCTTCTTTCATTTTTATAAAATCAAATAAAAATTGGAAAAATCCCATTAAAACACCAAAACATCTGAATATTTGAAAAACAAAAAATGATTTTATTTCCTGTTTTTGGGTATTTTTACTCTTAATAAACATTGTTGAAGCTTGCTTTTACTTTGTTCTTTAAATTTGTGTTATTTGTTTTCTAATTTTGAAAATTTATAAAAAATGCAAATTAAAAACCACAAAAAATATGTCTTCATTTATTTGAATTCCGACTACTTCGTGCATTTCCGTGCTCCTTGAGTTCGACCCTGATCGCTATACTAGGTTAAATAAATAGCTGAGACCATTGACATTTCCTTGATTTTATGCTTTCATTGATTGATTTGTGTGGTCTTGATTTTCTTGTTGAGTCTGGCTAGCTGATTGGGGTCACAACGACCTTTGATATTACTTAACCTAATCGGATGGCCGCTCACTAGAAAGCAATCTGAGTTTAGTGTAATATTGAGGTTTTTGTTTGAGATAGTTTCCACGTTAAATACTTGTGCCTTTTGTGGTTTTCTTGTTTATTTTTCTTATTATTGATAAGTGCTACGTATGAAGTCCCACACCTCAGCTTGAGCTATTATGGAGGATAATTGATCCTTACGACTTTTGGGATTAGCCCCAACTAGGCCCATTAACCACCACACAAAATACTTAGCCATTATCGAGGATAACTGGCCATCTCACCCTACTGATCCCAAACTTAACTAGCTCTGTAAGCACCACCTAAAGTGCTTGAGCCTACATTGTTTAATAGTAGTACCCACTTCGTATATACTCACTATCACACTTTGTGACTACTAATGTGGGACTATGTTCATGAGATACAATTTCACTTATTTTTATGTGCAACATCCTTATTTCTATTTGACCCAACACTTACTCTTAACATTAGTGGTAGATGCATGCATTGGGGGAACCCTTTCTTCTTATATCTTTTATTGAAGTGGATCCACCTCTTGGGTAGGCTTTTCTACTATAAAAGAGAACCCATTTTTTTAAAATTTTTAATATCACGTACCTCAGCCTGAGTTGTTATGGAATACAATTGAACCTCATGACTTGTTGAGCTTAGGCCCAACTGGCCTCATTGACTCATGAGTTTTGTCATCATAAGAATTGAAAATTCAACTAAATTACTTAAAAAATACATCTATTCATGCATTAACATAGAATTTTATGATTCAGAAATGGATTGCAAATAAAAATACTCAAAAAAGTATTTATTTCTTTTCCATTCACAAATAAAGCTTCCATGATACATTGTCCCACTATAACCATTTACATGTACAACTGGAAGGAATACATAAAAGATTACCAACCACCTTTTAGAGTAAAGCTATTGTGGCTGGTTGGATGACTAAATTCCTCGCGATGGTTCACCGACACCTGTTGGGATTTTCATAAATCATATGATAATCATTAGCGAATGCTAAGTACGAAGAAGAGAAAAATAAATAAATTGTGTAATTTTTCAAAAATTGTTATCACAAAAAGTTTCATTCCTTCTCGTTAGTTTAAGTCTTATTCCTTCTATTCCACATCATGGATTAGTACATGAGAATCCCACCATTCATGAACTCCGAAGCTGTAGATACTTCGGTATTGGAGATTGCGTTGATCTGGTGACGTTGCCTCAACTAATCCATTAATACTACCCTGACAATTTCTTTTTCTTTTATTAACCATGGTTTCAAACCCTCAGCTTGGCAAACAAAGAAGCACACTATCCTCGAGGATCCGATTGCTTAAAACCTCAAGCTAACCTTTAATAACATAACCTAGTAGCTTTAAATACATGTTATCTTGATCCGGCCGCTATTGAACCACCCGTGCCTCCACATGGCACGACCACATCTTCCGTCGTACAACCCGAATATATTGGCACCCGGTACCACGCGTTGCAAATCATTTATTTTGTGAAAACTTATCATAACAGTGCAACTGTGTACCACCTAGATAGGGCAACACCAATACGGATTCCTTCTGACAAACCTATAGGTTGCATGCCTGACCTGTAGTTCGACTCCAAGTCATTCTTAACGTAAGACAATATTCTTTTCAGGATCCAACTTAATACACATCAATTCCCATGATGAATTCCTTTGTTAAGCCTTCAATTTGTATATTCATTAATATTGAGTATAGACTTATGTAGGGTTGGGCATGGGCCGGGCTCGGGCCGGGTTCGCCTTGGCCCGGCCCAAGCCCATTTTAGAATATGGGCTAACGGGTCGGGCCTAGGCCCATTTTATTTTCAAAAATTAGGCCCAAGCCCAAACCCGGCCCAAATAAAATGGGTCGGGTTCGGGTCGGGCCGGCCCAATTTAACACCTATATATACGAATATCATGTCTTCCATTCTTCTTGCATTTGTGTGGTTGTTTCTTATGCATGTGTGCATGTTTAAAACTATAAAGTATGCTAACTAATTTGTGATTTTAACATTAGTTGTATGTTGGAAATACAAATGTGGTAAAAACATGGCGACTTAAACCACCATTCAATTCACCATTACATATTCTATTGTAGATGCGGGCACTATGACCCAATACAAATTGGTTACTTACAGTTGTACATGATGTAACACTTGAGGACACAGATTCCATTATTGCATATTAATGTAATAATCTTGTATATTAATGTAATAATATCCTCAATCCACTATTGGATATGATTATTAATGTATCTAAGCATTTATTCTACACTTGAATAAGGATAGTAAAGTTAGAACATGGTATTTGGAATGAACATGAATATAATTGATATAATTATATCGTACTGGATATAAATATACTTGCTTTAGAATGGATCGGGCTATCGGGCTAACGGGTTTGGGCCTTCTAAGGCCCAAACCCGGCCCGTTAATCAATATGGGCTCATTTTAGGGCCCACGGCCCGCCCATTAAATTTCGGGTTCGGGTTTGGGTCGGGTTATACGGGTCGGGTTTTGGGACGGGTCGGGCCGGCCCAGCCCAATGCCCAACCCTAGACTTATGCCTATATTAATTAATATAGCTATATACTCATATTTATGCTCATTTTAACTTCCAAACCCAAACTTTCCAAGCCACATCATCCATTCGATGCTTAGACCTTATTTTAGTTAAAATCATAAAGAAACTTTTCGTATTTTCTCAAAAAAAGCCAAATTAGAGTTCTTCGTAGCAAGAAGCATAAAATCAGAAATCTCAACGATCTCATATGAAAATCCAATAGCAAAAGGAAGGATTTACTTACCTAATCGAGATCTCTCTCGTGTATGTAGTACTTTATCGTGATTTATTTTCAGAACATGGTCAAATTTCATTTTTGTATCAAAAACGCTAAGAATGTACCAAGAATACGAAGAACGAACCAATAGTGAGCGAAACCAGGAGGATTTCTCTAGCAAGATCCACAACTCTTGACATTGTGCCACATAGCTTTTGAAGGACTTCTCGAGCTTCGACACAAGTCGTTGTGGCTAATCAATGATCTAGGAGATTATAAGCTCCATCACTGGCTGGTATTTCCTCACCATTCCTCGAATTCATCTTCAAGTTTTAATCACAGTTTCATGCACTTCCGATTTCTCAATTTATTTTCATAGGATTCAAACATCTCTCCATGAAATTATTCCACTCTAGACCTTCACCGTTAAACCCTAGTCTTCGTACATTCATCCACGCTTCTGATCCGCTTCTCCATCTTTGTATCCACGTCGATCATTTCTCAGTCTTGTAAAGACTGAGAACCCATTAGGGCTCTATTCTGCCATCTGGGAAAGATATACAGTTGTTGTTGGATTCCATTGATCGTATAGTCCAGGAGCAGCCACGTTGCTTTACCAAAATTATGGTTTCCAGCCTTAGTCATGGAGCACTCGAGCCGCAACTGAAGCACCACATCCCTTCACATGGCACAAGCTGAGTTAGGCACATCGAGCTTAGGTAGGGAGTGAATTTTCGTAGTTATACCGAGGAGAGTTTCTGATATTAAAGATAAGTCCCCACCAAGGGTTATTTACACATTAGCCCTAGTGGATTTGATATTTTCATTTGTGCCCCTATTTGGATCATTTTGTAAAGGTTTTATTATTGTTTTTAGTGTAATTATGCTCCCATGTTTGTTCATTGAATAGCTTGTGACTTATTTTTTCAAATTCAGTGATTTTGGTATCATTTGAAAGAAAATTTTATCCTCTTCAATTTTGCCATTCATTTCCTGATCTGATCTAAGTTTATGCATTAAATTACATAGAATAAAAATCATTCTTCTAGTCTATTGATTGTGCTTAGCATTGAATTGTCTCTTGATTGTTGCTCAATTAGGTATCTTGCTTTGCATTGAATCTTTTTAATATTATTCTCCTTATTAAATAAATTCTGTTTAGGCTTTGTTTTGATGTTGATTTCACTAGGAGATGAAAGGAGTGATGATTAAGACTTGATTGATCATTAAGACTTGGTGTGGGGACCCTTCATTGAATTTATTTTGTAATAATTATTCAAGTTAAATCATTATTTAATCAAGAGCATTATTATGTGATTGTGCATTGTTTCATTCTATGATTGCATCTTCATATTGTTCATTTAATCTATTTGCATAAAAGCCCTTTAAAAAATCTCATGCATTGCATTCTGTCTGCATAGCTTGATCGGGTTCACTGATTCATCACTTAACTTAATTATTTAAATTCTAGATTAAATTACCCAATTGCTTGTGTTCTTGTATTCAACCCTAAACTTGCACATGATATAAGTTAAACCTAGTACTCTTCGTAGAGATTATTTGATTTGGTTCTGATTGATTGTTCATTGGTCGTATTGCAACGAATACATATTATTATTATCAGTTAGCGTATCATCACTGGGCTAGGATTGAATTAGCACAATTGACTACCATTCAAAATAATTAAGACTAAGTTGTGTTGTAGTAGTCCCGCACTATTTATAATCTATTGTCACACTTCATACTAGATGCATGACTATGTTTGGAGTGTTACATGCACTAAGCAAATTTTTTATTTGAGATTGTGATTGGAGCGATCTATTTATACGATCCAACATGAGAAGGAAACCACATTTGATATTCGAGCCTCGTTTGCATGAAGGGCATAATAATCCAACACACATTGCAAATATTGGTGGATCATGCACGAGAGGGAACTCGGTGACTCATCCACCATTCTTCAACCAGATGAACTGCTCATGTTGGAACATAAGGGTAACGATATTCAATTATTTGACTTCTCAATTCGAAACACGTTATGTAAATAATTCAAGATTTTAGAAGAAATAGAAATAGGATACATCAACCCATAATGGCACATAAATCAAAGGCAATGAACGTTTTGTATAGTGCATTATCTGAAGTTTGAATTTTGATCTCTATTAAAAGAGCACCTACAAAATTTTGAAAGGTTTAAAGACCACACATGAAAGTACGTAAAAGATCAAAGAATATCGATTAGAATGTTAAGTGTGATTATGAAATGTTTAAGATGTAAAAAAAGGGGGAGCATTAAGGACATATATGTGTGTTTCACCTCAATGTAAACTAAGGAATTTGGGGAAGAGCTATCTGCTTGGAGAACTCGCAAGCAAGATCATCGTTTCAATCTTGTCAAAATTGGAATGCAAAGTAACGATGATAATGGAGTCAATGAACTTTAGCACATCTTTGGGTGATCTCATAGGTAAATACAGTCGAAAAATAGAAAGACAGAAGAACAAATCTTGAAGAAAAATTTAGCGTTCACTACAAACAAAATACAAGAGAAGATTCCGATCAAGATATCGATGAGGATGTTTCCCCTTATCATCCAAGAATTTGAGCATTTTCTTTAGAACTAGAAAAGGGAGAAATTGAATACTTTCAATGTGACAAAGTGACCCATGCTATTAAGATTTGCCTACAACTAAAGAAAAATTTCATGTTCGAAAAAAAGTACAAGAAGAAAGCAATGCAAGCAACTGGGGATGACCCAAATAACAATGAAGAAGAAGAAGAAGAAGAAGAAAGCATGTACCATGTGATTGGTTGCATTGTTAGAGTCCGACTCGTTTGATTTTTTAACTCATAATGAGGTAAGTCAACGATCTTATTATGAACTTTATAATATCTAAAAAGATTTATTCGAACAAGTTATGAAATTATGATAAGAAAGTAGGATCTCTTAAATAGATTAATAACATATTAGTAGATGATAAATCTCTCTTCTTGACTGAACTGGAATCTTTAAAAGAGAATGATTTGTTAAAAAAAAGATCTAAGTACTTTTATGGTTAATGTTGATAGCTTGAAAAATGAAATTGGTCACATAAAATCAAATATGATTACCTTTTTTTGCCTGAAAATGAAATAAAAAAAGAATAAGATTAAAAAAAGAAAAGTAGATGGAATTAGGTTACAAAAGGAACGACAAAGCTTAACTACGAAGGACTCGAAGATCAAAGGGTATCAAAAGAAAAATTGGCATCAAGAAGCATAGAATGACATTAACATCCGCATTCAATTGGACATTTCATAAAGTTTTTTTTATTAGAAGGGGACATCATGCCGTTGAGGATTTGTTCCGATGAACATGTACCGGCCGGCGATGACGACTTACCTCCAATGCCTTGGTGTAGCTTGTGTATGTATGTGTGTGTACACACACATGTGCACACGAACACACACACTCATACACGTACATACATGCTTGCATACATATACTTATAAAATAATAGGCTTTCGGAGATAATCGATCTATAACCGTAATCGTTGACCAAAATCCACGTGTTGATGATCCACCAGCAGTAATGGAGTGCAGACAAATCTCCTCCATTATGGGGAGCAAGATAGGCCTCTGCTCATCTGTCCAAAGGGGTTGAGGGACCCCATATGATTAATCATCTCCTTAATTCCGACATCATGAGCATGAACATATATGTTAATGTGCATATAAGGGCAATGGATCCAATCAATGTGCATATTAGGGCACACCCACAGCTTGTCCCCTAGCCCTTCAAGAGCACGTCCCGCGAAAGACGCCGGCCCTAGCTAGTGTGGGCCGGCCGGCTTTAAGAATAAAAGTCGGAATCGTCTCCGCCGACGGTGTTTGAACAGTTGTCCATCCATCCTTTCACATAAGCAACTTGACAAAAAGAACAAGCATCACAAAGTACGCGGATTGCGTCTCCTCGCCATATATAATTCGGATATACGGGAGTATATATACATGTCACCAATTGCCATGTAGTATTAATCAAAATACAGGATAAATTTGAGTGATCCATATGCTCTCTTTCACGACTATGTAAACAATTCTAGTTCCATTACCTTACATGTGATTTCTGATCTCGATGTCATTCCTTATGGATCATCTTCAAAGTTTAATAAATTAAAGACGATTGCTTTGATTTTATTTCATCATGTATATCTAAACAGGATCCTTCACATATGACAGTAACGCATTGCAATTTAATAAGCTTCAAAGTACGTGATTGCACGACTGTCTCTGGACGTATTCTTAAGGACAAATTGCACAAATCACCCAAAAAATTCCCAAAGCGGATCCTCTGCTGTCATAGTAGACATTAGGGATGAGCAGGGACGGAGTCAGAATATTTTTGAAGAGGGGGCACGAGTTTTTAAAAAAATATGTCTATCAATTACAGTACAATCCTATTCATTATATAACAATAATTGTTAGGGACAAATCATATCTATAGTTTTCACCTATATTTTTCATCAATTTTGAACTTTTTCATTAAATAACAATCGTCATTTTTGAACTTATTTTTTAATCAACTATATCTTTTTATTCAATTTTACATAAATTGGTATCATATATGTTCCACAATGTCGGGATTTTGTTGTGAATGATATTTATATCTTTTTTAAATGTAAGTTATATTCAAGTATTTGAATTATTTTAAATTTAGTATATGGATTTTGATTAATTACAATATAAACTACACTTGTTCCGAATCCGTATCAAATCAAAAATATAAAAATTTTAATTCTATACTTTTTTATCAATAACAAGAAATATTAATGTCTATGCATAAAAATACGTCAATCAAGAATATATGTGCATTTGACCACTTTACTTGATAATAATAGGATCAATGAATAATATATGGGACTTGACAATAAATGATTTTATCTAAATTTTAATTTTTTTAGATTGCGACAACTAAACCTCGTATCTGTATAAGTGATAATGAGATTGGATGAAAGATTGATTCATTCTATAGTTCGATTCTACAAAACGGAAAACCAATAAGATTAGGGTAGAGATCTATTATAAGTTGACCGATTGAAGAAATTATCCAATATAGGTTGATTTGAGATAAATTTTATTATTTTTGGTATAAATTTTATGTTAAAGAGGCATATTATCTATTGCTAAAATTATTGAACTTTTTCTAAAGAAATGAGGGGAGCATGTAAGAGTTTTACCATAAAAATTCCAAATGAGGCATTATAATTATGAAAAATTATGATTATTTTTACCTTAAAAACTATAGGAAAAAAATTTAAATATACATATATATTATGTAATCCCACAATTTAGGGGGGCACTTGCCCCTCCTTGACCCCCCTAAATCCGTCCTTGGGGATGAGCATCGTGTCAGGTTGGGTCGGGCCCAACCTTGTCCAGGCTAAACCCCGATTCCAATTTATGGGCTTGCGGGTTGGGCCTAAGCCCGTCGAATTACAGAAATTGTAGCTCAATCTCGAGCCCGGCCCACTAGTACATGGGTCAGGTCGGTTGGGCCGGCCCGGTATATTAAAAAAAATTATTTTAAACGTGAATACAATACACATTTAATATGCAAATGTACATATTGAATGCATATTTCTTGAAAACATGAACATAGTTGATGTCTATATAGCATAGAATAATGGTAATTTAAAAAGAAAGATGCACTGCATTATTAGAAATCAGAAATTACATATGGAAAAAAATCACGAACATATATACGGTCCTACACTCGGGCCTATACTCGGGCTGGCCTGCAGGCTTTAAGCTCGGGCCCAAGCTTTCCTAAACCCGGCCTGAAAACTGGATCGGGCCAAAAATCAAGCCCAAGCCCACTCATTTAACGTTGGGGCTCGGACCAAGCTCGGGATTTGTCGGGTTGGACATCGGGCTGGGTTGGGTTGGTCCTACCCAATGCTCATCCCTAATAGAGATTGATGTAAGTACGCAGCATTTTGTATCATATGATCTAACATCTAATCATCCGAGGATCAAAGAGTGCTACGACTGTCAACTGTTGGATCGTGATCTAATGGATAAGAATAACAAAGGAAATAGGTGCTAGTTTATAACAAATTATAAGGATTTTCTTACGCAAATACAATGCTTGTATTTACGAAAATATCCTTATAAATCTCAATTTATAAGATAAATATTTTGGTTGGTCTTCCATCAAGTAATTTAGTAAACTAAAAGGATTTATGCGGTATTTTATATAAGTAAGAAGATTGCAAGAGCATTCATGTAGTAGTGCAAGTTTACAAGGGTATTAATGTAAAAACCATATTTTTTATGTTAAAAAAATAAATCAACAAGAAAAGGAAAATATGTATATATTCATCTTTTCTAGACATCCATCCCCTAGTTTTAATTTTATGTTGGAAGTCAAACTAAATGTTCTCGACTATCTTTACAGCAAATTATTATAGAACTTCTACGTTATTTTGTAAACAAATGCATAATTATTAACCACCAGAAAAGTGTTTCACATAGTTGTGCTTGTATATGTAACCTTAAAGATATAATAGCGTTCATAAAATTTTAAATATAGCTTTGAGGGAATCTTGGATATGTCCTACAGTCATCAACATGTTGTTGGATTTTATAACCCTATGTCCCACTGAGATTTTGCAAATATGCTCCTACTTTTTTCAATAATACGTGTGTTCGTGTATTCTTACAAATTTCACCGTACCGCCCCTATAATACTACTAAAAAATGTGGGCATAATTGTAATTACATAATCTTAAAAGAACACCAGTGTAGAAACTCCAATATTGTAAATCCCTCAGCTTTTCTATTCACTTTTCATATTTTATGAAGATTTATACATCAAAATATTTACAAAATTTACAAAATAGAACATTCCGATTTTTTTCAAAAATAAGAAGTTTGTAGGGATAGTCTCCACACCTTTTAAAAGTATTTATAATATTTAAAAATTAATAAAGTGGACACATAAAAAACCCGGTCCAAGTCCATGAACCATCACTAATCCAAACCTATAATCTCCTAATCCCACTTAATCCACTGCTTAGATTGCACTTAAACAAACAATGATTCTCAAATATAACCCTCCGACCGTAGGTTGTCGTCGCCAGTTCCGTCAGCATGCGGAGGCGTGCAAGAGTCGTTCGAGAGATCGAACACGTGTTTACGAAGGATTAGGCGAGCAGTAGTCAGTAGGCTGATTAGGACTAATCTTGGCAAAGTGAATTAATGATGACGACGACGACAATGACAATGACAAATCACAGTCCAAATTAAGTTCTCATTCCCATTGAGCTAATCAAAGTTGTTAAGGAACATCCATTTTATATTTTGATATAGAAACTATTGGAAATTTCGAAGTAAGATTTGTTTTTTAAAATTTGTTAAATATAGGTCTATATTTTTCTGTTTTTATAAACTATAATATCAAATTAGATATAATCACTTGGATTAACTAAGACACCCAAAGAAATGTTTATTTTAATCGATTATTCAACTAATTCAATTTTAATATTTATCGAAAATATTAATTTAGTTTATTAAATTTCAAATATAATTTTCAATAATTTTTTATATATGGTCCCGAGGGTAAGCGAAGGATCTCTTTCTATCAGTCGCTTGCCACCGAGTCATACCTCATATCTAGTCACCTTCGTCGTCATAAGCGGATGCATACGAACAAACCAACTCACGCGAATCAATGGATTTACTCATAATTTTTTCCCATATAGGAGACTTCATCACAAGGACAACAACCTTATACCCACATCAAATCCTTATCACCAAGCAAAGTTAATTGCATATTTCTTTAATCTCTATGGGTCACGCGACCTATATATTACATTTGTCTACCAAACAAATCCTTATCACCAAGAAAAATGTGTTATCATATCTTTAAAAACGAATATGAATATAAAACAAATATTAATTGGATATGAATAATAATAAAATGACTATTTAATAGATTAACTAAAATATACGAGTTTAGGATGACCCACACATAAAATAGATTTACCAGATTTATTAATTTCATAACAATTATATCGATAATAGTGAATGCAATCATAAAATATTGTTATGTACAATTATAATAAATATATTACTATATACGAATATGGATGTGTATATGAACGAATTTCAAAGTGATTTCCACATCTGCCTTCATTTTAAAACGAATACAAATACGAATGTCAATATATATAAAACGAATACGATAGCGGATTAGATACGCATATCTTAGCCTCTAATGCATATGATCAGATCATCAGTAAATTGTAGACCAATTTTGCTAAAATAGCAGGACATATTTTCAAAGTCTAAATCGGTTGGTCCTTCTTTGTCCTGTACGTTCGAATCTTCCCATCAATATCTCATAGCTCATGAGTTCATATGTCCAATTTCAATGCTATTCGATTCGTTCAACGGTAGACGTCGTCCTATCCAAACCACCATTAGAATATCATATGTATATTTGGATTTATATCCATATATATAATATATATATATATATATATATATTTGACAAATACATGGATGTTGCTTGTAGAATTGTTTATACTATTATATTATTGTGTTGGTGATAGATGTCCAACATACATATGTATGGTTAGGTTTACGTTATGTCATGGTTATTTAAAATGAGATTATCGTGTTCACCCTATCTAAAAAAAGTCACATACTATGGCTACTTTGTTTTGTTGTTGTTTAGGAAAATGAACAAAATGGAATTAATAAAGGATAAGCATGATAAAGAGGATCGTCTGCTGCAATGTTTGTTGCAACAGACTCTGCAGTAGACGTATGGGCCGTTCGATCTTGATTGAAACGGTTTACACGATTTAGCACTTTCTGTGGGATCCAATCGTGCAAAATCATGTGAATCGCTCGATCAAGATCGAGCGACCCACACGTCTACTGCAGAGTCTGCCGCAACAACCTCTACAGCAGACAATCCTCTCCCTAAGCATGAATTATCCATCCCTAATTTTTGTACAGTTGATTTGCGAATCCGAAACAACATCTGAGTTCATCTTTTCTTAGACAAACGATTGCATTCTATATATTCATCAAAATAAAGGATTGTGACAAGTCATTTGAGTCCCTCTTGCTATATGAGATGTGTAGTGATATAGCTTTACCTCTAAAGTAGGAGGTTTTAATTAAATCTCTAGATATATACTCCTCTCCGTCTACAATCGATATCATATATTTTTGTATAACATTGAAAAAAATTTGGGACTCTTATACCCTTCATATAGAGATGTCAATTTCAACAATTCTGAGACTGAAATTCTCAATCGTAATGATGGGTATATGATTTTTGATTTTAAAGGAAACTTGAACTACAAAATATTATTATTATCGATACAATATCCCATTGTATATGGGAAAAAAGTATAAAAATGCGGAAGAAGCCACATTGGTTGATAGCAGCCTCATTTTTCTCATGTGTGTGTACATATCCTCTGTTGTCACATTGGAGACTCTTGTAGGTGTAGGAGAGTTAGATTGTTATTAATTTTTTTTCTACTAAAATAGTTATATAAACTTGCAATATTACATGAAATGGCTTGGTAATATTGTATTTGTAAAAATTGCTCCTTCTGACCTCGACTTCACAAAAATGCCCTTTGTCTGTGCACTAGAAGAGGTATTTTGTAAAATTCAGAAGTTCGCATGAATACCGTTGTAAATAGATGGAAACTTTAAAAAAATTGGGACATTTATAGGGTTATTTTTTAGAGTATGAAGTTTGTAAGAGTATCCATGTAATATTGCATATTAATAAAGGTATTTATGCAAAAGTCTTCGAATTTTATTTCAAACATATAAATCAACTAATAAAAAGGAAAATCAGTATGTATATTGATCTTTTGCTGATATCCATTTTATATTTTCCAATGTTATTATGGAAGTCAAACTAAATGATGACAACATTCTTTATCACATATTATATTATTATGTTTTTTTTATATTATTTCGAAAACAAATGCATATTTATTAACAGCTAGAAATTCGACTTCATACACTATTTGACAAAATAAAAATAAAAATAGGGCATCTCAAGATAAAATTCAAGAGTTAATTAAATTTAGATACTAATAAAATGGGCCACATAAAAAAAAAGCCCGGTCCAAGTCTATGAACCATCACGATCAATGGGCCTCTAATACAAACCTATAATCTCATTATTGTCTCACCTAATATAATCTAACATGTAATATATAGGTCATGTAATTTATCCTTGTGTCTATAAACAAATATCTAATTATATTGCAGGGATACATGTAATATAATATGTTTTAAATTCATTTTAAATGCAGGAAGAAAACTAAAAGAATAAATTATAAAAATGCCACATTTATACTTCGATTCTCAATTTGGACCTTATTTTGAAAACTTAATAATAAGAGGTTCAATCCTATTTTTTTGTCTTAAATACATGCTTCCATAATCTTCCGCAATCCTTCTATGTCGATGTTAAAGTATAAGTTGAATTTATTAGTTTTTTATATCATTTGAAAAATGTGCCTTTAATTGGGAAATGGGACCTAGCTGGGCCATTTTTCTTGGTAGTTTATCTGAGTACACATCTTGTTGTATAACTATTTATTATAAAAGTTTATTTTAGCATATAATTACATTTAATTTTCTATTTTATTTTATTTTTAATTTGTGTGTTTTAACATTGAATTTAAGTCTTAGGAAAACTTTGTTATCAATAAGAAAATACGTATCCTTTTGTAAAATATTCGTCCGTTATGATTATCCATTTCTATATTTGTGTCCATATTAAATACGATTTACGATTGTTAATATCAACACGATATCTGTGTATCCATATTCAGATTTTAAAAATGATAAAAATATGACAACATATATATGTAACCGTCTATTATGATAAAAATATGACAACATATATATGTAACCGTCTATTTTGCATATTGATGACAGTGACAACAGACAAAGAGAAGGTTACAAGAACATGAAGTCACAATCGAAATCACATTTTTCCTCCCATTAAGCTAATCAAAGGTGTTAAGGAAAATCCTTTGATGGAAAAAATATCTTTGTTTTTATTATTAAAAAATTGGGCATTTTACACCACGACCCCTAATATCGTGTCCAATTACATCAAAATTTCTATAATCTTTGTAATAACAACTCGACCCTTATACTTTACATCAGAACTCAGTAAATTGTGTGATTATAAAAATAGGGTTGTGGTGTGATTGAAGGAGGCTCTAGGGGTCATTGTTTGTAAAAATGCCTGTAAATTTTGATTGGAAAATTATTTAATTGAAATTTCGGTTGAGTTTTCAATTTTTGCCTTTGAGTCAGACATAGTTTTTTTCCCTCGAACATAGGTATTTATTTCCTAATTTATAAACTATTATGTCAAAGTAATGTTTAATTTAAGTAATTTATTTTCTACTTTTATAAACTATCACATGAAATAAATGCTTATTTTAGTTAGATTCCTTTAATATTTCTTAATAATTATGAAACCGATAAAAAAGGAGGAATAATATATTTAAATAATAGCAAACTTTGTTCGCATCTCTACGTGCGTCGATGCACCCTCGTTTATGATTCGTTAAAAAGATGAATGAAGCACCCTTTTTCGAGTTGATTTCTAGGTCAGAGAGGAAACCATCCATATTTGAAAGGAAAGATGTTCTCTTCCAATTGGTATATAGCTTGGGAAGGGACTTCGACGTCCTCGAGTTGAGAAATTCTAGCATGTATACGAAAACGTATTCTACCAGCTAAGTTGGTTCATCAATCATCCCTCATCTTTCTGATTGACCTCACACTTGCTTGGTTTTTTTTGTGATTGCGATAAGAAATCGAGGGATCTTTTTCTATAGGTCGCCTTCTTTGAATGTACTCGAACTTTTTTTTTCTATATAGGAGAAATCATCAGAAGGACATCAACCTTGTGCCCACATCAAATCCTTGTCACCAACCAAAGTGAAATATATATTTCTATCAACCTCTCCACAAATTTGAAAAGTTGATGGGAACATCTCAATTTCCCTCTCGTTGTTTAATCTCTGGAGAAGAAGACGTAGACATTATATACATGCACATATTGCTAATCTTTCTCGAGAACCACATGCTTCCAAAAAAATGTGATGTATTTGGTTGGCAAAATGTAGACTTCCAAAGTCGTCCCATAGATTGATGCATTTAGGTGATGTGGCTCTTCTTAATCTGGATTAGTTCGGTTAAAATGTGCTTTGAAGCTATGTGATCTTTATCAAAGTGATGGAAGATTAGGGTGCAATTTGGAATTTTTTATAAGAATTTGACATGCTTACATATATGTCCATGCAAACCAAGGTTTATTGTTCTATATCCCCCTAGGATTTTTATTTGCACATCCACCCTCCAAATCTTGCAAACTATGGACATAGATACAAGTGTTGTTATATTCTTATACATTTTAGATTATGAATATGCATGTGTGTGCAGATTCTCGGATATAAAAATTTATTATATCGTATCCTTAAAAATGAATACAGATATAAGATGAATATGCGTCACATATGTATCATTGTAGATATACTTTATAGATTAACTTAACATTTACGTCAAATATAGTAAACTAACACATAAATTATTATTATTATTATTTCATTTCTTATAACTAAATCTACAACTATATTTATACAAGAAATTGTATATACAAGTACGATATTGAATTTGGCAGGTCTCTAATTTAATTGGAGAAATCAGATCCAATTATGGATGCTTTGGAAGTCAATGTTGTTGCAGTTCTAACAAAGTTGTTTGAAAAATTTAGTCTCACATCATGGAGATGATAAAAGTATGACGACCTTATGTTATATGATGTAGC
This sequence comes from Ottelia alismoides, assembly GCA_037367405.1. Classification (NCBI taxonomy): domain Eukaryota; kingdom Viridiplantae; phylum Streptophyta; class Magnoliopsida; order Alismatales; family Hydrocharitaceae; genus Ottelia; species Ottelia alismoides. The sequence continues at coordinate 457,068 of JAZKJV010010144.1, forward strand.
TTAGTTAGCTGGGAGGGGAATGATACAAACACACATGCATGCACACACATGCATCAAGATGACTTCGGACATGGGCTTTGTAAAGCCTTGAACTAGGCTATTCTCGGATTCTATATCTACTACAAAAAAATGAGCTATAGTGACGGTTTTGAAAAAATCCGTCACAAAATTAGCCGTTGTTAAATATATAATGACGATATTATTCGTTGCGAAATGAGTTTTTGCAGTACTTAGACCATATCTCAATCTCTCATCAACAATTAGCCCACAATGATGCTCTAGCAATGAATAATATTGAGTTAAAATTGATTATACCCTACAAAAAGATATTTATAGTATGCAAGTGTCGGGGTCAAACCACTAAGGAGCAACGAGGGTAGTCATTGACAAAAATAAATCAAAAAAATGCTTTTGTCTTTTTATAGGATTTTGGATTTCTTATGAGTTTAAAATTATATTTTATTTTTTTCAAATTTTAATTTATCTTTTTTTTGCTTTTTATTTTATAATTTTTGTTTTCTTTTTGTATTTAATATACAAGTAATATATAAGGATATATAAGTACCATATATACTATAATAGGTATATATGGTATAAATATAAATAAGATATATAAAAATCAGGGAAAATACACTAAGTATAGTTTTTTTAATTTTTAGTGGTTTTTAAATAGTTAGGGTATTTTTATAATAATAGTAATAATAATGATATTAATAGTAATATAAGTATGTATAAATAAATAAATAAATATAATACATGCTTTTTTAGTATAGATATAGCTATAAATACTCAAAATAAGTAGAATAAAATATTTTTTTGTGTTTTTAGTATTTTTCTATTTTTAAATTTTCTTATATTTTTTGCTAATTTTTTATATTTTTAAATGAATAACAAAATTCAAAATAATGAGTAGTAATAATAGACATAATTATTTTGGAATTTAAAAATAGATAAATATCTCAAAATTTTCCAAAACAAGTTTTAATATATAATATAAACAAAATACAAAAATTGAAATAACTATTTTTTATTTTTTAATATATTTTTTAATAATTTTTATTAGGTTCCTATGGTTTTAAAATTTTCTAGTGTTTTCTTTTTATATTTTTTTAATTTTGGTCTGGAGCTTCAAAAATACAATAATAAATATATTGCATTTTTTAGATATTTTCAAAACATTTCTATATTTTTTTGTAATTTTAAATATAAACATGAAGAAAATGCATTTTTTTATTTTTTAAAAAATTAATTTTAATTGCGTCATGAGAAATATACGTGATTTGATAAATGTCCAAGCACTTAAAATAATTTTCTTATAATTTTTGGATGCAAAATAATATTTTTAATATAATAAATGCAAGAAATTAAATTTAAGGTTCTGATAGGGTCCTAAATGTAATTTAAAAAAATACTATAAATTCCTTGTAGAACACAATTCAAAAATACAAGGGCTTGAGTGTAAAATTTCCAGAATATTTCGATTAAGTACGCCCAACAGTGGTATAAATGCAATATCCAAAATGTATAGGGCCTATTTGCAATTTAACCATAAAATATTACACTAAAATAAAAAATTTAAGAACTGGATAATAACAAAAAACCCACGAGGGGTCCCTATAAAATGTCCACTCCCCTCACGCGCACACGCACGTGAGGTGATGTGGAATGGACCTAAATGCAAATAAAATAAAGGTGAGGTTGTTTTTACAAATAGTATAGAATATTTTGAACTATATACGAATGTTTAAGGACTAAAAAGTAAATGCAAAAGGTGAGGAGGCACGATCGGACGGGTGTAGGCGATTAACTTATCCACATGGGCGCTTCTCGTTACACGATGATGCTTCGTGGATGAGCTGTGCTAATCAGATTAAGCGAGCCATCCGATGGTCAAAGGCGCTAGAAATTGGACAGTAGCTAGGAAGTCTGGAGCGGGCGCCTGATTGAACGGTTAGGAAGCACAAGGAAGAACATGGACGAACACCTGCTCGGATGAACCTTGAACTGCCTTCTAGATTGATTCCGACCATCGGAGGGGCTCACTGGAGACGCAATAGATGACCAGAGGTTTTCCATGATAGTTGGAGGGCTCAAAAAGGGTACAGAGCTTAACTATGGAGGCCTAGAGGTAGAGGAAGCTTGATCTACTAGAGGTGCTTCGTCTGTGCAAAAATCAACCCATATGGGGTATTATGCAGGGTTAGACGCGCTAAGGAAAATAGAGGGTTCTTAGCTCGATCTGGTGGTGAAATGAACGTAGATGGAATGTGGCAGAGGGTACTCTGACGAGAAATAGAGGAGCACCGACTACTCGATTTGGAGGAGATCGAGATGAATGGAAGTGCCTAGGGCATAGAAGATGCCAAGAGAAAGGATATGACATGTTTAGATGGGGCAGAGCACAACAAAGGCACATGGGAACAGTGGTCGGAGCTCAAGCTCCAGTGAACTTGATTTGAGAAATTAGAAATACAAAGTAAAATCAAAAGAAACTAACATCTACCTATGCTAATATTAATCCTAGGGGTGAAAATAGACTTGAAAATATGGCTCTACCTTAGGGGAGAAGGAGACAAGAAGGAGCACAGACGAAGATGGCCGGTGAGCTCGGATCACCAAATTCAAGGCCTCTTCCTCCACACCAAACACTCCAGCGAGAATGCTCCTGTCACAGGAAAGTTCACATGTGAAGAAATATGGGTATTTCGAGGGTGAAAATGGGAAAATTTGAACGAGGGCTAGCTGAGGAGTTTTACACATGGAGGATTTGACCGATGCCACGACTCGATGCATAGATCCATTGGTAAGAGGAAACATGTTGGCATGAAAGATCTGAGATTGAGGAACAAAAATGAAGAAGGGATCACCCTTAGAATATGCAAGGAGCATCAGGGAAAATCGAGGAAGAACATGAGTCAACAGCTCTGACAAGCCTTGGGCCCAGAGGGCCCAGATGACCGATGGGTCAACCAAGGTCACACCCTTATTGGGCCACATAAGCCACTATGCGACAAAAGCAGAAATTAAATGCACAAATAAATCAAAAGGAATAGTAACTGATTTTATTATTATTTTCCTAAAATATGAAAATATTTATTATTTTATGTAGTATTTTATGGTGATTTGTATTTATTTTTTCGAGTTGATTTATGATGTGTTACTTTTGTATGTACAAATATATGTATATTTACTTACATTATGAGTATTTCTTTTTATTTTGTATTTTAGATTAATATTTTAAACACTTATTTTATATATTTATAATGTATTTATATATATATATTACATTTTTATGAAGTTATTTGTTAGCTTAAATAAATATGTATATTTATTATATATATATATATAAACATGTATGATTCATCTATGTATTATAGTTTACTTATTTATTTTAATGTATTTCTAATTATTTTATTTTATTTTAATTATGTACATGTATTTTAAATAATATTTACAAAATTTTAAAAAATATAAAAGAGAGATAAATTGATTATTTTATACAGGTTAGTGTAAAATGAGGGCCCAAAACCTAATTGCATTTAACTCCAAACTCAATGAAATTACATTTATTAAATAGATAATTTAATTTTAAAAACAAAGGTGAGCTTTGCGAATTTTGATTCCATATGGATTACAAGCTTGGAAAGTTTTCATTGCGGCTTTTTATTCTGAGTGTCTAGAGCAATTTGTCATTATTTTTAAATGAAATGAATTTTGTATTTTTCTTTATATTTTTATCTACAAGTTTCATGTTCAAAGTTTATTGATTTGAAGTATAAATAATAAAGAATAAAATGGTTCCCAAAAAGCATTTATTGGGCTATTAAAAATTAGGGTTTTGTGTATTCTTTGGCCCTTATCTCCCCTTACTTTATTCCTTATCAACCCAGTCATCATGATGCTTGGATCTCAGAGTTTAGGATCGTTTAATACCTATGATATTTCAAATTTTCTTTTCTTTTCATTATTCTTTTATTTTAGCTTCAAGTATACCATTTTATATGATATTTATAGTATAAAGAATGAAGATTATTTGTACAAATTCATATTATTTTCATGCATTTATCTAGGATATAAAGTCCAAAATAAAGGAATAAAATTGATTAAATGGAGATTCATCATCCACTTACCGTGATGGTTGACATCCAATTAAATTGGTATCCCCTACCATCTGTCATCCATTTGGACGGAGGATTTATGAACTACCAAGGATTTTAATAGTATTCATCTGCAATAAGAAACCATCAATAAGCAACAAGGAATATTCATCTTAAAATTATGTACAAGTAGTTGATTGATGACTTCCCTCCAAATTCGAGTTTGTTAAAATAGTAAATGTATGGCAAACCCCTTTCAAAGTCCCAATCGTTTGCTTGTTCTTTGTCCTGTACAATCGAATCCTCCCATCAATATCTCTTAGCTTAGAAATTGATACCTTATTGGATTTGTTCAACGGTAGACGTCGTCCAAATCACAGTTAGAATATCATACGCGTATGTGGATTATATTGGCGTGTGTGTAGGGTTGACAAGTGCATGCATTTGGCTTGTACTTTGTTTTTCTTCGTGTTTGGTCGGTGATAATGTCCGACATACATGTTTAGGTTCACGTTATGTCATATGGTCGTCTAAAATGAGACCACATAGTTATTTTGTGATTTGTGTGTGCCCGTGCGCGTGCATGTGAGTGCGCGTGCGTGCATATGTAATTTCTTGTTTCCTTCCTTTAAGACTTTTCGATTAATTAGGTAGTAATATTATTTCAAATGGAAGTACTTGTACCCATATATTAAGTTAATTCTCTCTCTCTCTCTCTCTCTCTCTCTATATATATATATATATATATATATATATATACACACACACATACATATATGAGGATGGGGAGCTTGCACCAAGGTGCATGTAATTTTTCATGCTCCGGGGCTTATATCTTCCACATTTTTTATTTTTTTGAAAAATACCACCATGTATATTCATCTATATATCCCTCCAATATGTCATTCGAATTTCGTCAGAAACAGAGACTCCCATGACCTCCATCTAGAACAGGTCGATTACATCAATTCTAAGACCGTTAAAATTACCTGTTCCAGATGGAGGTCATAGGAGTCTCCGTTTCTGACAAATTTCGAATGGCATATTGGAGGGATATATAGATAAATAGACATGGTGGTATTTTTCAAAAAAGTAAAAAATGTGAAAGATATAAGCCCCGGTGCATGAAAAATTACATGCACCTTGGTGCAAGCTCCCCATCCTCTACATATATATATAGGGGGGGTTAAAATATATCGGAGGCCGAATTTCAGCTTTTCTATATTTATTCTATTATGTATCAACTTTTTTACTAATTTATTTTTTTTTGAGTTTATAAGAATGGATTCTTATTATTTTTTACTATAATTGGAGTTTTAAACTTATATAAGATACAAGATAAAAATAAGGGAGAAATTATTAAGAATTTAAAAATATCATAGCATTTTCTTTATTTCTTTATTTTCTATTTATTATTTATTTCTTTATATATATAATATGTATATTATGTATATATTATATATATATAATATTTTAGAATATTTTAATATAATTTCCCATTTTTCACTCAACGATGAAACTTTATTTAAATCTTTTTTTGAGGATCGACGAATCAAATGATATTTCCGTTCTAATTTTTGTAAAAATATGTGAATTCCTCATAATATATCTGAAGTTAGTTGGTTAAAAATCCCAATCAAAGTCTAGTCTAGAAGAGTGGAAGGGTTGGAGTTGATGGAATGTATCTCGGATACAGTAGAAATGAAATTCTATCCCCTTTGTTTGCGGAATATCCTAGTGAATTTTATGTGCCTACCAGACCAGAGGCTTCTCAAGCTTAAGCATTTACGTTTCTAGTTAGAGATCAATGTGTTGGGGCAAACATACTGGTTTAGGTAAATACCTAATGCATTCTCCTACTGGGGAGGTCATTTTTGGCAGGGAAACTATGCATTTTTAGGATCGCAAATCCAAAGATGGATATTTGGTTATTCTTTATTTAGTTTAGTTCGGCTCAATCTTTTACTAAAGAAAGATTGAGCCGAGTTTATTTAATTATACTTAGGTGAACCAACAAGTCATAAAAATAAATATTTTTTCAGGATTCCAAACATTCCATGGTTCCTTTTTTATACTAATTGACAACTTTGGGTTATTGAGATTAAGGGAGGATTCAGATTAATATTTAGGAATAGATCTTACCTCTTTTTTATCTCCTCAACGAAATCGAAATGATTGAAGTTTTTCTATTTGAAATCGTGTTAGGTCTAATTCCTATTACTTTGACAGGATTACGGTTGCTCCCTAGTTAGATCCTTGCCTCATTTTCCTCAATTTTTTTATTTTTTAAATGCTTCGTGGATTTTCGTAAATATATCCTTATATTATGTCAATAAAATTTCATGCAAAACAGAGACTCCTATATCCTCTATCCAGACATAGTTCAACTATTCTGCGATCGTTAAAAAATGATGGTCTGGATGGAGGTCGTAGGAGTCTTGCATGAAACTTGAATGAACAATATAGAGATATACTGATGAGTTTCCATGGAAGCAGTTAAAAAATAAAAAAATTGAGAATAGCTCCCCTATCGGGCATCCCCATTCAACCGAGATTGTAAAAACGATTTATGATTTGTAAAAAAAGACCTGGTATTGAAAAAAAAGAACGAAGATTGTTAAAGCGACAATATATTGCAAAAAAAACTGAGCGCGTACTCCTTCACCTTCATTCCTCCTCCACCCGCACCCTCATCCACCCTTCTCCTCCATGGCCCAGCTCCTCCACCTGCAACATCCTCCACCAACACTGCTCCTCCACCGGCACCCCCTTCCACCCTTCTCCACGATACACGTCCTCCATGTGCAGCCACTGCCTCCACGTGATGCCGCCTCCATTGCTTGCGAGAGAAAAACCTTCGAGAACACGTCTTCTTTCCCCATGATCTGAAGGTTAAAGAAATATCACACCATCGTGGGAAGAATCGTTTACATCCACAAAACAGGGCACGTCGTTGCCGACCACCATCTAACGTTCTCCCTCCGTCGTTGTCGAACGCCATCACTGACGTGCATCCACCTCCTCTAACTACGTCGGCATCATCGAGAGAGAGAGAGAGAGAGGAGATATTTGTTGCGTTCTAAATATTGAAATATTCCAAAATGACTAAATAGGTTTTTTAACCTTAAAAAAATAAATAACGGATCATTAATGACAACCATCAGATTGATTACGAATGGTTAAGATGTTTGGCTTTCCATGCATCTAGTAAAGGATCGTCTTATTTGAAGTTTTCCCTATATATATAATTATATGAGGCTGCCCCCACTCCAGTTTTTATCAATTTTTTTATTTTTTTGAAAAATAAAGCCATGTATATTCATCATATATCCTTCCTATATGTCATTCAAATTTCGTCTGAAACAGAGACTCCTATGCCACCCATCTAGAACAGGAACGATTACAACAATTCTAAGACCGTTAAAATTACCTATTCTAGATGGATAGCATAAGAATATCTGTTTCTGACAAAATTCGAATGACATATAGGATGGATATAGAGATGAATATACATGACTTTATTTTTCAAAAAATAAAAAAAATTGACAAAAAATAAGGCGGGGGCGGCCATTTTTTCCATATATATATAAGTGATCCTATGAAAGCAAAAAGTTGTGAGAGCATGAGATGCGTAATTCTGGACCACATGATTCACCCAGGAGAGAGAAGACTAGGAGAGAGAAAATAGAATCACGTGGTTCAGAATCATTTCTTTCATGTTCTCACAACTTTTTGCTCTCATATATAATAATAATAATAATAAGTGGACGAAATGGGCGGTCGTAGCTAAGTTGGCTCCCCCATATATATATCCAATTATTTCGAAAAAAGAGATTTTTTTATCACTCATTTGTCTAGCATCTGTCAACAAGCTGGACATTATCTTGCTATAGCTTGTTTATTTTGTAGTGACTAGACATCACTTTATGTGTAAGGAAGCGATACATTTGTATTTGATTCCTTTTGAAATATGCTTTATACATGTTTCAACACTTGTATCTATATCCGTTATAAATGGGAATGGATAAAGATATCACTATAATATCCCAAAAATGTGTCCATGTAGGTATATTCTTTATAATATATAATCCTAGTTTTATTTGTAACACTACTTAATAAAATTTTAAACCATTTTGACTATATACGGCATACTTTTTTTTAAGTAAATGCATCTAGTATATTTGTATTATGATAAGTCATTTAAAGTATAGTTGTTTAGCCTGATCTAGAAAATTATTTATGCTATTATTGATATTCGATCAATATCTGTTTTATTATTTATAAGTAAGGATATGGTAACATATATTTTATCTATTTATATTTGATTTTGCATATGTATTCATGTGCTAAAATTAATAAAGGTATGGTAATATTTATATTCATAACATTAATCAGGTTGTTGACATCTAGGGATTAAAACAAATATGAATATATTTGTATTTGATCCGTGATCATATTCAGTTTAAACATATTTTGACATTTGCATACAATTTCGTATTAAAGTTAATGGAGATATGATACCAATTTGACACTTGTGAATCTTCAAATTGTAATGGATATTATGTGTATATATATATATATATGTATATATATATATGTATATATATATATGTATATATATATGTGTCTATATATATATATATATATATATATATATATATGAGGTAAATGGGGCTGCCCCCAGGGAGTAGCCAAATTGGCTACTCCCACCCCTATTTTTCCCTCATTTTTTTATTTTTTTGGAAAATAAAAATTTGTATATTCATCATTATATCCCTCTCACATTCTATTAAAATTTCGTTAGAAACAGAGACTCCTACGGCCTCCATCCAAACATGGTCGATTTAAAAAATCCTGCGACCGTTAAAAAAATGACGTCTGGATGGAGGGCTTAGGAGTCTCTGTTTCTGACGAAATTTTAATAGAATGTGAGAGGGATATAATGATGAATATACAAATTTTTATTTTCCAAAAAAATAAAAAAATGAGGGAAAAATAGGGGTGGGAGTAGCCAAGTTGGCTACTCCCTGGGGGCAGCCCCATTTTACCCTATATATATATATAGACAAACATATGTGGATATCAAAATGATATGCACATATGTATCCATTTTAAAATGTATACAGGTTTACATATCAATATATGTATGAAACATATGTAATAACTGATCAAATATAAATATATATATATGCATGTTTGATTTCATCCGTAGTTGAAACACGACATTCCGTGGAGGTAGGAAATGCAGAAAAACATAAAGTTGTTAAGCGGATCATGCACAATATGTCAAACACGACAACTACAATCACAACCAAATCTAGCCACATAAAAATCAATCACAGTTCTGTAGAAATTTTTAATGTGGGATATCTCCAATATGAGTGTAAAAAATCATGGGTTGATTGCAATCCAAAATGAAGTACTAAAATCAAATAAATCTCATGTGAGAAAATTAATAAATCTCATGTAAGAAACTTACACAAAAGTGACCCTCTAAGTGCTACGAATCTTCAAACAATGGACAAGAGTAGTAAAAGACATGTCACCAAGTCAGTTCTTTTTCAAAATTGTATGGAAAAGATACTAGATAGTAACAATTTCAAAGACCACTCTTTTAAAACTTTGTTGTCGATTGAGAACATAACACACATTCAAAGACGGGATACATAATACCCGCTACAAGATGAGCTTGTACACTTGGATGATAAATACTCAATCAAAAGTTTTGAACACCAATCAATCGTCGATGTTGTCAATGTAGGGTTCGACCAACACGTGCGAGTTTCCCTGCATGTGGCTCGCCCATGATAACTTCTGCGGATTTGCGTGAGAAATTTAGATAATTGTCTCCTGTCGAGCGGAGAGTTTAGAGAGTTGACAGTAGTGATTGACAGCTTCTTGAGCGACTAAGGAGAGGAGGCTTGATGATGACTATATAGTTGGCGGATCAGCCTATCAGACGGAGGGCTATGCCTTCGAGAAAGAGAGCTAGGAATCGTGGAAAGACAACAGAGGCGATAGATGGTGCCTCAGCTTCCGACAGCCTCGGAGCCTTCATTCGTCCCAGTCTTTAAAGGCAGGAGTGTTCTGTTTTCCAAATTCTTGTTGAGAGCTGACCAGTCATATAGGCCCATTCCTTCGAATCAAGAGCCGGAACCTCAGAACCTATCGAAGCCGATATCAAAGGTAGGATCCTCGTCTCTGTCAAGTACTTTCGACAAGGCCATTCATATGCTTTGCATTCTTGAGAGCATCTTCTCTGATAGTTCAAACTGATCAGATCTATTATAGCATCAAAATGGCATCAACATTCATATCGACCTAAGAAATATTGGCCAACTTAGTTTACTGGTTAAACAGATCTAAATGATTTTTCTAACTGAAAATACCATATACATACATGTACATACTGTTATGTATGTGTCAATTTAGACTAGCTCTTTGAATCTTGTGAATATATATAGTATTAAATTTTATACAACAGCGACATTATAATGTTTCTGCAGTAGTAGTGCAAGCTCCTTTACCAACAAGATTTATACACATAAAACCTAGATCAAAATCCATGTTATAAAGAGGGAAAGTTTTTTTCACTCATAAGCTTCATAAGATGGTTGCAAGTTGCAACAACCACATGAATGAATCGATCATAAGACATACACATGACCAAAGATCTTAGCCGATATAATGTACTCATATACATGGCTTGTAATAAAGAAATAGGTCCTTTAGGTTGGTCTTGTTTTCTGAAAGGATTATGAAGAAATTATTACGCGTGTGCGTGTATGTGATTGTGTGCACGAAATGTGTGTGCATGTGTGCGTGTGTGTATTTGATATACTTGTTAAGAAAATAGTATATTTACTCTATATGTTTTATGTGTAGCCATTCATACATATATATTTAAGCCAACCTAGGATTATGAAGAAATTATTACGCTTGTGCGTGTATGTGATTGTGTACACGAAATGTGTGTGCATGTGTGCGTGTGTATTTGATATACTTGTTATGGAAATAGTATATTTACTCTATATGTTTTATGTGTAAACCATTCATACATGTATATTTAAGCCAATCTATAATGCATTTTTAATATGATCCATCCCCTTTCTATTTTATATTTGTATCGATTTTAAAAAATATGTAAGGTATTTTTCATATTTGCATGAATGGTTTCCACATAAAAGATATAGAGTAAATATATACTTTTCTTAACAAGTATATCAAATACAACAAGGGAAGTCATAAAATTTTATTTGCATAGTTATGAATAAATTTACAACTATATTTATGTACTAAAATAAAGGTTTTTATGTGTGTCCTAATGTTCCCAGTGATACTCATGCCCAAACTTTTTTAAAAACCACACATGTAGAGGTGCTAATCGAATCGAATGCCTTCAAATTTGTGAGTTATTACATAAATGGATAAATTGTTAGTAATGAGCATGCATATTTTGATGATAACAAAACTTGTAGTGTTAGTCATGTAGTTAGCTTGTAGCTAGGTCAATAGCAAAAAAGCTATTGAACCATGAAGAAGCTCCAGCTGAGGAGCTCGAGCTTAAGTGAAGAAGATACTAAGAAACTTAAAGGAGTTCAAAGCTAAGGAACTTCATCTCAAGCTCAAGGAAGAATCTCAAGCTCAAGAAGAAGACAATCTTTTTCTTTTATTGAGTCATCTATTTTCATAGTTATCTTAGAATGTAAAAGGCCTCAAATCAAGCATATTGTATTTCGGACCTTTGACTTTGACTTTCATGTCAAAGAGTCAAGTTGATCAATCAACTACTCTAAACTGGTCGATCAACCTTATTTCCTGATCGATCATTACTTGAATTACAACAGGCAACGACTATATCTCTAATCGATCAATTTTGATTCTTGATCAATCATCTTTTGATATCAATCAATCACATAAATATGCATGATTAATCATTTGATCGATCACATTTGTATCCCCATCGATCATATTCCATTTCAAGAAGATTTTTGGAGCTGATTTCATTCATTATTTGTTCGAATGGGTTTACTTTTTCAAAAAACAATGTCTATGGAGATTATAGCCCAATAAATAGGAGCCCATACTTCATTCTACAACACACAATAAAGAGCAACAATCTCTCATCTCTCTACTTTATACTCTATATTATGAGAGAGAACATTTTCAGTTGCGTTCTTCATTCCAATAGCTCTGATTCTCTATGTTTAATTCTTACGATTTGCATATTATTTAACATGGTGGTTGTTAGGATTGTTTATTTGTATATAGTTGAATCGATTGTGTAATCAACTTTGGTTGTAGTTGAAAGATATGGGGAGATCCTCAAGCGCATCATGGAAGCGTAATGATTATGCGATCGGGAGTGACTAATCGTACTAGTTGCTCGATGCAGCGAAATTTAAAAATTTTTCATGTGATGAAACAACATGATCCAAGAACCTTTCTCGGATAGTTTCATCTAAACCACAGTAGGTATTAAGATTACCTCTTGAAGAGTGGTTGCGATCAAGTCTCTAAACTAAGAGACCTCCTGTCTCAAGTTCGATCCGACGGAGGAGACGCTTGCAAGCGCATTGATGAGACGTGTCCTTCTCGCAATCCATGTTGATGATTGATAACCCTAAAAATCTCGAAGACCCGGGTGAAGGTAATAAGACAAGGGTCGTTGCGACCCGGATCTCAGAGGATAGGTATATCAAGAAAAATCAGACCACTCGAAACACGTAAAATCAATCAAGCACAAAAGAGAGCGGTCTAGCTATGAGATTAACCTGGTATAGCACCCAGGGTCGAACACAAGGAGCACGGGTTGGCCAAAGGCCTACGAAGTAGTCAAGAATGAATAAAACAAAAGACAAAATATTTTTGGTGGTTTTTAATGAGTTTTATATATTTTTTGGATTTTTAAATGTGAAGAAAATAAGGAAACACAAAAACAAGCACACTTTCACAATTTATTTAATGCATAAAAAATCAAGCAAAAATTCAAACAAAAATGTTTTTATGTTTTTTAGTGTTTTTGGTGAATTTTTGGGATTTTTATGATATTTATTTTAATTTCTAAAAATCAAACAGTGCTAAAAAGACAAGGTACTGTCCAGCCAGGCCCAAAATCCAAAAATAAAATATTTAAGGATCTCAGGGGACCTGGAGGTAATTTTCCTGTATACTGGAGAAAACAAGGAAAATTTGAGCACCAAAATTATTGTTTTTGGGTTTTTAAATTATTTATTATATTTTTATGAGTTTTTAGGTGTTTTTAGATTTTTAGGGTTTTTACTCAATGAAAAATAGCCAAAATTGGCTGGAAAATCAAACAACACACAAGAAACAGTACCTAATTTTTATAGAATTTTTGGGGGTGTTTTCATATTTTTTAATTCTAAACAGTGCCAGAAATTGATGTTTTTGAATTTTCAAAAATAACAAATAAAATAAAAAATGTCCTCAAAAATTCTCAAAAATTCTACAACATGGCAGGAGCCATGTGTCAAATTTTCATCGAATTTGGAGGTGATTTGATATTTTATTCAAAATCCAAAAGGGGGCACTGTGCACAGGGACTTAAGTGCAAATACCCGAAGATCTGGGGGTCCAAGTGCAATTTTCCCAGCAAGTCACGCGCGTGGCGCGTGCCTGGGGCACTCAGGGACCTTTTGGTAATAAAAACAAGTCCTAGGACCTTTTGGTAACTCGTACCAAAAAGTCCAGGGGCTGTTTTGCAAATAACCCACTAAAAGGCGCACATGCGGAAATAAAACGTTCACAGGGGCATATATGCAATTACCAAAAAGTTTCTATTCAATCATAAAGCAACCAGAACTACAGGATAATAGTTGCAATTAAACCAAAACTACACGTGACGAAGCACGTGGCTCACACATACAGGGGCATAAGTGCAAATATTAACGAGCACGAGGTCCAATGTGCAATTAACCCTACGTAAATAAAACTCCTAAAATATTTACAGGACTGACACGTAAAACAGAAACTAAGAGGGGGCCTAAGGTAATTTACCCCTTATTACGTCGACGGCTGGATGAGCGCCACGTAGCTGATCTAACGGTCTCGGATGGCTGGCGCTTCTCTTCGTCCGCACGTGAGCCTGATCGACGGCGCAGAGGAGGACACGTGGGCGATCGAACGGCCTCGGATTCTGGTGGTTCCCTCTCTCTGCTCTAACGGTCCAGATCGACCCTTGAGATGATCAAGCGGTGGCTGCTCCTCGATAGATGGACGGTCACGATGAAAACTGGAGCGGAGGGCGATCGGACGGTGGTGGAGGACCCTCGAAGAACAGGTGGCCGGCGAGGTTCGCCGGCCTCGTGCGCGAGCGGTGGGCCTCCTCAGCTGCCTCTGAAGATCGGAGAAGATCGGCGATGTCGTCCCGCAGCTGGTGGTGGCCTCCGATGGCCCAGCCGAGCCCTGGAGGGGCTCCGGCGAGGTCGACGGAGGGAAGCTCCTGGACGGATGTTGGGAGGCCTCAGATGGCCCCCTCTTGACCTGTAAAGTAAACCAGAAGCTTCGCGGGTCGAGGGCAAAGTGCCTCGACCCGGTTAGGTAGGGTAAAGGTGAGCTGTGGGTCGGGGTGAGCGAGCTCCGGCGAGCTGAGGACGGTGGAGCTCGAACCCCAGCTCCTGTGCGAGCTGGGTTGAACGAAGGGGCGGAGAAGGTGCGTGGAGGGATGGCGATGGTGAGCGTAGGTTCCGATGATCGAGAAGATACGCAATATGGTCGGAATCAAAGGAACTCGACGGAACTAAAATTTGGGGGAAACAAGAAATTAAGCTAAATAGGCGAGCTAGAATGCTACCTGGGTGGAGTGGAAGGTTGTGCTGAAGCTTAGGCAGCTCCTGGTCGTTGCCTCGAAGGTCGCCAAGGCCTGAGGCTCGAGCTCCTGCACGGGGCGGAGCACGGCGGCGCAACGTCGCCGGATCAGTGGTCCGGCCACCCCCTCCTCACTGCTACAAGGGCAATCGCGAGCTGTCACCTCAGGGATTGCAATGGAGGTCACGGGAATGAGAGTGGAGAGCCAAAGATGGAAATGGAGTGCGGCGGAGCTCAGGTTATATATCACTAGGGGTCTGGCTAGAAGGGAGTCGGGCGTGAAGCTCGGAGCGCGGATCCCCATGCAAACCTCCGGGCGATGATCTCGGATGCACGCAGAAGGATTAGGACCCGGGGTTTGCGCGAATGGCAGGCGGATCAGGCTGGGAAAAATAAGAGAACTCGGGTCGACAGCCCGATCCGCGAAAGAGGAAGGTCCGCGGGGGGAGTTGACCGGGGGTCAACATCCCCCGTGGACCAATCAGGAGAAGCCACGTATTTTTATTTTTGTTTCTTTATTTTAGGCTAGAAAATGATGGAATTAGCAAAAACGTAAAACATAAAATATTTTTATTTTATTTTTCTCTATTTTTTTGGTGATTTTTAATTAATTTTTGGAAATATAAATAAGGTATTTATACTATATAGCTATATATGGGTATATATACTATATGGGTTTTTGATTTTGATTTTTAATTAGTTATTTTTGTACAATTTTATTCCTATTTTATATTTTATTTATTTATAGAATAGAATGAGGAATAAAAGGATATTTTTATTTTATTTTTATTATTTATACACATAGGTGAAATAAATAGATATATACAACTATGTACATGGCATATGTACAATATGTTTTTGTAATTTTAATTTTTGTTATTTTTATTTGATTTTTGTTGTGTTTCTTTTTATTTATTTTATTTACAAAATATACCATAGAATATTCATAAAAAGTTTTGAAAATAAATACATTTATTTATAGGGTTAAATAAATAAAGGATGATGGTCTATGCACATGGTGGAGGGATATTTTTGCATTTTTGATTTTTAAATTTTTATTTTGTTTTTAAGAGTTTCTAAATACATACAAAATATGTACAAGCATATTTTTGGGTGAGGAAAACACAGTTTTATTTATTTACATAAATATTTACACTAGAGCCCCTATCTCCCTTTACTTTGGTTTTTATGCGGTCAGGCCCATGCTGAGCCCTCCCTTAGGTTAGGTTGCTCAATATTTATTCTAAATATTTCCCTCTTTTTTCTTTTTCATCTTTATTCTTTTATTTTTGCACAAAAACATGCTAATTATATATTTTTACAAGATGCATGCTTTTGCTAATTATTCCTATTTACACATATCTACATGCATTTGCATAGGTTTTTTGTAGCTAAAATATAAGAATAAAGAGTGATGAATGGGTATTCATCACCCCCCTATACTATATTTTGCTAGTCCCTTAGCAAACACTTATTTGAAAAAGAAGTGAAAAAGAAAGAAAAAGAAAAAGAAAAAGAGGATGTACATGGATCAAGGTTGAATTATTAAACTTTCCTTCATCAAATTGAAATATGGAGCTCGATCGGATCTTTGGATTATTAATGTGTCGGAACCTTATTTGGACTTAAGCTTAAAACTCAACAGCCTCTAAGTTCCACCAATCTATGGGCAAGACTCCTCAATAAGCCAGATCAGAACAAGTCTACATACACAAACTCTAATGACCATGAGTCTTTCCATGCAGTGTAAGTGATATTTGGCTCCCCACCTCAGAAGTAACAAAGAAACAACCTCCCTCAATCTGGTAACTCTAATGCCTCGGTCTAGCAACTCTTTCCTCGAGAAGCGGGGTATTCCCTTCTAAGTTCAAGTGCAACCGGCTCAAGAAGAGGGGGAAGAAGTATAGAGTTTTGGAAGCTTAGCCAGTGTAGCTAAGTCTCCCGCTGCAAGCTTCATGAGATGTAACATGGATACCATAAGCTTTGCCTTATTTGACTATTTACACTCCGGTGGGGTTATTAAATTTTCAATCCGACCCACCACTTTTTTGGAGTTCTTTTTGCATTTTTGCATTTTTTTTCAAGGACTTCTGTACAACATATCTACATGGTGCAGCATATATACAAGAAATTTCCTCTTGAGCCAGTAGACTATCCCTCTTTTGAAGCTTTATTGCAACCCACAGCTTCTGTCTTTAGCCTTCATCACCACTAGACCAAGTTGAGGCGCACTTCCTTCACTAGAAGAAGAAGAGAGGTTCCGCCTAGAAGTACTACCCTCATATGCTACCCCAAGCCAAAGGAAACTGCCTCCTCACCACCTCATCCGTGGAGAGCCATGTGTAAAGTGCAGGTGCAAGTCAAGCCATTGTCTCTAAGAGTCATGCGTGTGTTGTTAAGTGTTCTACTTAAGCTCATCAAGATGACATATGCTCATAGCCTAGTGGACTCAAAGAATTAAGTCCTTATGGACCTGAAAAGCCTTAACCCTAAGTCCTATAAGGTTCCTCTTAAAGTTAAGTGGATTAAGATCTTTTTCAAGCTCCATTTCTCAATTTAATTCCAGGCTTAGTTTAAATGTCAACTCTCATCCAGGAAAAACTATATACATATATGTACACAAGATGCTATTTTCAAATATTTTACAATCATGCAAAATTTTTGAAAAATGTTTTGAAATCATGAATGAATGATGCATGAGGTGCAAGTTTTGCAAAAAGATATTTACACACATTTACACAAGATTTTTTTGCAAACTTTTGATTTTCAAAACATTTTGGAAAAATTTTGTACTATATACATAATTTTGATACAAAAATATTTACACAAACTTTACACCAAAGATTTTTGAAATCATTTTACAAAAATATTTTGTACACTAGCTATGTATGTGCATATAAAAGAAGTTTATGTACATGAAAATTTTTAAATTTTTGTGATTTTTAGCCATTTTATTTATTAACACACTAACACAAAGTACGAGTTATGGCTAAAGTATATATAAAATATATACACACCCCCCCTATACTTAGCTCGAACGATGTCCTCAGAGTGATCAAGAGCGATGAAGAAGACATAACTCGTTCTTAGTAAAAGGGAAGTGAAAAGGAATGGCTAAGTATAGGAACGAATAAATGAATAGAATGAGAGGAGCTCGGTGGTTTCCCCCTATACTTAGGATTAACTAATCCTAAGTATAGCAAGCTGTACATGAAGGGAAATCCGAGTGAAGAAGATACAGAGTCTGCCCCCCCTATACTTAGGGTAAAATATCCCTAAGTATAGGCAGCAAAACAGGGGCAGAACGAATGAAAAGAATACTCGCAGGTCCGACATCCCCCCTATACTTAGGGTAAAGTACACCCTAAGTATAGCATAATCATAAGATGAGAAAAGGGATGTGGGACTAAAGAATAGAATGATATGGACATCTGGATCTATACAGGCGGAAGAGCAGTGAAAATCAGGCGTGAGATGCAACAGATGTGAGTCAAAAGACCACATCTCACGCAAAATGAATAGGGGCAACAATAACGTCCCGCGGCTCATGATCTAGAAATGGCTTGAGCCGCTGGCCGTTCACTCGAAAGGTGCTCTCAGAAGACAACTCGGATATATCAATACTACCATTGTCGTGCACCTTTCTGACGAGAAAAGGTCCCTTCCATTTGCTCTGTAGCTTCCCTGGAAATAATCGTAGCCTCGCATCAAACAGCCATACTCTCTGTCCAATCTCAAAATGCTTGTGGCTGATATGAGAATCATGCCACTCCTTGACTTTCTCCTTATAATGTAGGCTGCTTGAGAAAGCTGCATCTCTAAGCTCCTCCAGGGCAGCTAACTCTGCCCTTCTCTGATCTCCCATACCATCTGGATCCATCAAAATGTCTGTAACTGCCCAGAGTGACTTGTGCCTCAGCTCAACAGGTAAATGGCACGGCTTGCCATAAACGAGGAGAAAGGGAGATGTACCCAATGGAGTCTTGAAAGACGTCCTATATGACCACAAGACCGAGTCCAAAAGCTGTGACCAATTCTTTCGGTCAGGGCGGACGACTTTCTGCAAAATATTCTTGATCTCCCTATTCGACACCTCAGCTAGACCATTCGTCTGTGGATGGTAAGGTGTGGCAACACGATGGTCTATACTGAACTCGCTAGCAAGGGCCTTCACCTGGTCGTTGATGAAATGAGACCCCCCATCAGAAATCAGAACTCGTGGAACCCCGAACCGCGTGATGATATGCTTCCTCAAAAATCTGCAAACTGTCCTCGCATCAGCGGCTCGGGCGGGGATAGCCTCCACCCAACGACTCACATAATCAACGGCCAACAGAATGTACTCAAATCCCTGACTCTTAGGGAATGGACCCATGAAATCGATGCCCCATGCGTCAAAGACCTCACAGAAGTGAATGGGCTGCATCGGCATCATATCACGCTGTCCACAAGTGCCCATCCTCTGACAGTCAGTACACCTCTTCACGAACTCATCAGAGTCCTTGAAGAGGGTAGGCCACCACAAGCCGGATTGGAGCACTTTCTGTGCCGTTCTCCTCCCAGAATGATGTCCTCCTGCCTCAAACTTGTGGCAGTAAGTGAGGACGCTATGGTGTTCCTCCTGAGGAATACACCGACGCCAGACGCTATCCCCTCCTTCGTGGTAAAGGATGGGATCCTCCCAGTGGTAGGACTTGGCCCTCGCAAGGAAGGTCTCAAGTCTCTGCCTGGGCCAATCTTGTGGGACTTTCCCTGCAACGAGAAAGTTCACAATATCGGCATACCACGGGAGTGAGGCGATAGCAAGGATCGCCTCATCTGGGAAGGTATCGCGAATAGGATCAATCTGCTCAGAATCCTCAGGCTGCTCTAATCGGGAAAGATGATCCGCCACCACATTCTTGACTCCAGGCTTATCCTTAATCTCAATGTCGAACTCCTAGAGTAGAAGGATCCATCTAGTCAGTCTGGCCTTGGCATCCTTCTTTGCCATGAGGTACCTGATGGCGGTGTAATCTGTAAACAAAGTCACTCTAGATCCAATGATATACGATCTGAACTTATCTAGGGCAAACACCACTGCTAGCATCTCCTTCTCTGTGACCGTATAATTCCGCTGGGCGGAATCCAATGTGCGGCTAGCATAGTGTATGGCAAATGGAACTCCATCCCTCCTCTGTCCCAGCACTGCCCCCACGGCAAAATCGGAGGCATCCGTCATGATCTCGAATGGGAGAGACCAATCAGGCGGCTGGAGAACAGGAGCCTCGATAACATGCTGCTGGAGAGTCGCAAAGGACGAGAGACACCTGTCATCGACAAGGAACTCAGTGTCTTTCATCAAGAAGTCAGTCAACGGTCGGGCAATCTTGCTGAAATCCTGAATAAATCTCCTATAAAATCCAACGTGCCCCAGGAATGACCGTAGCTGCCTCAAATTGGACGGCGGTGTGAGTTTTCTAATGACATCAACCTTGGCCGGATCAACCTCCATGCCCCTGTTGGAGATGATGTGGCCAAGCACCGTCCCTTGAGTCACCATGAAGTGACTCTTCTCCCATGATAGAACCAAATGAAACTCGATACATCGCTGGAGTACCCGGTCTAGGCAGTCAAGACAAGAATCGAATCCGTCGCCGTAGACCGAGAAATCGTCCATGAAGACCTCCAAACATTCCCCTACCATGTCCGAAAAGATCGACAGCATGCACCTCTGAAAAGTCGCAGGGGCATTGCATAGCCCAAATGGCATGCGTCGAAAAGCATATGTGCCGAAGGGACAGGTAAAGGTGGTCTTCTCCTGATCCTCAGGAGCGATGGCCACTTGGTTGTAGCCCGAGTACCCATCCAGGAAGCAATAATGGCTCTTCCCTGCCAGTCTCTCAATGATCTGGTCAATAAAAGGCAGGGGGAAATGGTCCTTCTTGGTGGCTTGGTTGAGTCTCCTGTAGTCAACACAAACCCTCCAAGAGGTGGGTACTCGTGTAGCGATCTCCTCTCCCGACTCACTGATCACAGTCGTGATGCCCGTCTTCTTGGGCACCACATGCAAGGGGCTGACCCACTTGGAGTCGGAAATGGGATAAATAAAATCTGCACTCCACCATTTTGATATTTCTTTCATCACGACCTCTCTCAGGTTGGGGTTCAGTCGCCGCTGGAACTCACGCGACGGCTTCGCCCCCTCCTCAAGGTAGATATGGTGGGAGCACACTGCTGGACTAATCCCATGGAGATCCGCTACGCTCCATCCGATCGCCTTGCGGTTCTTTTCAAGAACCCCCATCAGACGGGATTCTTGCTCTCCAGTCAACTCGGCGGAGATGATGACTGGGTACATCTCTGGATCGCCCGCAAGGAATAGATACTTCAGCGAAGTAGGGAGCGGCTTTTGCTCTGGAATGCTGGGTGCTGGCAAATCTGGCTGCGGAAGAAACTGAGTGAAGGCTGCTAAGTCTGCCAAATCTGCCTGGGAAAGTGAAAGCGTACTCTCACAAACTGGATCGGGAGAAGGCTGCTCAACTGCACTGTCTCTGCTCGGCTCTGCATCTACCTCCTCCTCATCAATAGGCTCAGATGAACTCAGGTCTGACATCTGATCATATCAATCGGCCCAATCAGACTCTGAATCCGAGGGATCTGTATCAGAAGCGGTGGCATCAGTACCACCGGGAAACAAGGTGGCCTCAGCACCACCATTACTAATCATCGTGCTACGATCGAGGACCGGCTCTGCTTCCTCAATAGTATCCTGAACCAGGTCTGTGCTCTCCAGACTCTCCTCTGCTATCATCTCTACATCAGCTGTATCTGAAAGTGAGAGGGTGGTCTGTGTCTCAAGATCTGCCCAAGCTGCCTCATCATCTGTGATCACAAAATCACAGTCCTGGTGGATGTCTGGCTCTGCGTCTGTCAGCTGCTCTGAATCGGTACTCGCATCGGAGCGGGCTCTGAGTCTGGCTCTGTAGTCCTCGACCGTCTCTATTTGTATACTCTCGCCCTCGACGCGAAAGTACACCTTCCCACTATCATGATCAGTCACCGCCTTGGCTGTGGCCAAGAACGGACGACCAAGGATGATGGGGGTATCGGTCACTGACTCAGGGATCTCCATGTCCAACACTACGAAGTCCACGGGGAATTTCAGGCCCTGAATCGTGACGATAACGTCTCGTAATAACCCCTTCGGCCTCTTGACAGATCGATCAGCGAACTGAAGGACTGTCCTGCTCTGTCGAAGAGTGCCCAACTCGAAGCGGTCGAGAAGGGCTGCCGGAAGAAGGTTGATCGACGATCCGCTATCTAAAAGAGTACGGTCGAACCTCTGCTCACTGATCTGGCATCTGACATACGGGGCCCCTGAATCTGGCCTCTTGGCTGGCAGTCGGTTCTGGATCGCAAAACACGTGGCTTTCGTCAGCACATGTATCTCTGAAGTGTGGTTTCTCCTCCTCCTCCTGACTGTAGTCCTGTCTCTCAAAGAACGCTGGAGAAGGGGGATGTGCTGCAAAGCCTCCTGGAGGGTCAGCTGGATGTGGAATCGGTCAATCATGCTCTGGCTGAACTCCTCAAGCTCTCTTTTTTTTGGATTTTCTTTTTTCTTCCCCTTCCCCATCTGAAGGGCTCTAGGGAAGGGGATCACTGGGTCCTTCTCAGATGAAGGACTAGGAAAAGGTCTAAGCGGTTCAAGGACCGGATCCACACATACATCATGCACCACAGTGGGACCAGAAGAAAGTAAACCTTTTCCTTTATTCATAGCAGAGTTTCGAGATACATGAGTGCGAGGAAAAACAACATCTCTCTCTGTACACACACCGGTGGCATCAGTACCACCACGGGCTGGCTCTGCTGCTGCTGTTGCTGGTAGACGTCGTGCGGCATCAGTACCGCTGGTTGGCTCGGCTGAATGGGTGGCATCAGTACCACCTCCTCGAACTAGTGAAGCGGCGGCCTTAGTACCGCCGGTGGGATCAGCATCCTTGGTGGCTTCAGTGCCACCGTCATCATCTGGAGCGGCCTCAGTACCGCTCTCCTCCTCTTCCTGTGGCGCCTCTGGAGTGTCCTCGTAGTGAAGCTCAGATGAGGCGCCGCCGCCTGCTGGGGTCCTTCCGCTCCTAAGTGTGACAAAATCAGCATCAAATAGATCCGAAGATGTATCATCAAATGGGTCACTAGGAGTGGCTAACTCAGGATGTACTACCTGCTCAGATTTCCTCTTAAGGTTGTTCGGATTCGGCTCGATCTGGGCTGGTATGGCGGCCTTCCCTCTCACCAGGTCCCGCATCTCCTGGCGGAACTCGTCCATCTCCCGTCTGAATGTAGCCTGCTGGTCCGTGAGGAGGCGGGCGATGTCATCCAAGGCGGGGCTCTCGTGGGAGCCCGACGGGTGGCCTCTCTGTGGGTGAGGCTGCTGGAACTGCTGTGGTGGGTAAGAGGGGTAAGATGGAGGGTGCTGCTGGTACCCCTGGTGAGCCTGCTGCTCACGTCTCCAAGACTGTCCCTGCTGCTGATAGGGACGAGGACCGTAGGATGACTGCTGCTGATACGCTGGGGGCTGCTGCTGCGGCTGGTGCTGGTCTCTCTGCTGGGAGTACTGCCCTCCCTGACCTGACGGCTGCTGCTGGGGCTGGGCACCACCACTCCCCCACCTGAATCCGGGATGGTCTCGTCGGATCCCAGGCTGGGGGCGGTCATACCAAATCCCGTTGACATCCATCAACGGCTCTGCATCGAAGGGGGCTGGCGGCAGTACTGCTAGAGGCTGATCCGGCTGGTAGAGCACCATCTGCATCTCTGGAGATGGTGGAGACTGGTAGGTGGGCTGCGGCTGCTGATACGGCTCCGCCTGTACAAGGTGAACCTGTCTAGGCTGCTGTGAGGGGCTGGAGCGCTGGGACGAGCTGCTGCTGCTGCCGGTATCGCCTCGCGACAGAAGACGGGGCTGTGAAGCCGTCTGTGTCTCCTGGAGACACATGAGCTGGGTCTTCATGTCGCTCAGGACCTGTGCCATCTGCTCCATCTGCGTGATACTCTGGCACTGCTTCTTCTCGATCAGCTCCATGCGGTCCAACTTCTCGCTGATGATACCCATGTCCGCAGTGGATGACTCTGCCTGTGCTGCTGCGACTGCGGACGAACTGGATGGACCTGCATCTACCCGTGCTATCCTCTGGTACTGCACGGGTCCTGGCTGTTGTGGCTGGGGTCTCTGAGTATACAATCTGGTCTGGGACATCACCATGTAGTTCTCGGACATCTCCTCGTAGATGGCCCAGACCTGATCGTGGTCCTTGGCAAAGTAGGACCCGCCGCAAGAAGCGTTCACCAGACCCTGAAGCTCTGGCGTCAACCCGCTGAAAAAGCTCTGAACTAGGTTCGGCTTGGAAATGTCGTGGTGCGGGCATCTGTCTAGGAGCTCTCGAAACCTCTCCCAAGCCTCGTGAAACTGCTCATTGGGGAACATGGAGAAGTTGCTGATCAGGGCCCTCGCTGCATTCGTCCGCCCGAGTGGATAGTACTTTTTCAAGTACTCGGTGCGGAGCTGCTCCCAGGTGTAGACAAACTTCCCTAGATGCTTCAGCCAGGTGGCTGCTCTATCTGCCAGTGAAAAAGGGAAGGATATCATCCGGATCGTGTCCTGGTCCACGTGGCGATCGTGGACAGTGCTGCAGATCATCAAGAACTCCTGGAGGTGGAGGTGGGGCTCCTCAGTAGCTAGTCCGTGGAAACGGGGCAGTAACTGCAAGGTGTTCGGGGGGAACTTGAAGTCCCCCACGATCGCTGGCACTACCACCCAGTGATGCATCAGAGTAGATCCAGGGTTGTGTAACGCCCGCATCGGCTGTGGTGCTCCTCCTACCGCGGCGGCTGCCGCTGCGACGGCTGCGGCTGCTGCGGCTGCGGCCTCTGCATCAGGCATCTCCTCAGGCTCGCTCAGTATCTCCTCAGGCTCGCTCTGCTGGCCTCGCTCTGCTCTGAGCCTCTCCAACTCTCGCCTCATCTCTATCATGAATGCCCCCTGATCGCGTAACTGCTGCTGAACTGTCTCGAGCGATGCGATCAAGGTGGAGTTGATCGCCCCCTGGTCTAGAACAAAATGCTGGTCTCCTCGTGGACCTCCAGGGTGATCCTCTGAACTGCCGGCCATAGCGACGTCTGCAAAATCAAATGAGCCCAACTCAGGTGCTGTCAAATCTGATAATCTCTCCTCGTGCTCATGTCTCTCAGTGCCGAAAGAAAGGGGGTCGAGGGGGAACAGGGCGGAATCGTACTCGGGCTCGGAGAGCTGGTCTCGGCTCTCGCAGGCCAACCTAGATGATCGGGTAGACGTGCCCGAAAGCGGTGCAGCCAGAGGCTGCCTAAGAGACCGTCTACCCATCATCTTGATCTGGCGAGTAAGGCGGATGAGATCTGGAATCAACTATGATCAAAAACAAACCCCCGGTTCACCAACGCGACGCGAGCTGAAGACCGTGAAAGTTCGGTCAATTTATCTTGTCTATTTTATTTTGGTGAACACACAAAATATCAGAGCGCTTACGTGACCTGTTAGGATATCCAATGCTATCCCCAACCGACTGGCCCGCACGGAAGAGTCGGTAATCAGTCTGGTCTAGCACCGGGAGGCTCTACCTAGGGTGCGGGTCACTCTCTCGCGCATCCAAACCATACAATGAGGGGGTTGCTCTCCCCAAGACAAAGTTTTTAGGGTGAGCGGTTTTTAAGATTAAGTATGATTAGCAGTCCCGATTTTATTGTTTTTCTTTTTAATATTTTTCAAATCAAACAAAAGGCCTAACGAATTTTTCGGTTCTCCTGATTATTTAGTCCGAAAACAGGGGGGAGAAGACGAAAAAGCCGATGCGCGAGAAATCAATGATGCATGCTGAGATAGAAATGCGTACCTTGTCTCCAGCACTCTACATGCAAGTGATCCGCACAGAATTTAAAGGCAGGAAATAAACTACCTAAATGATGCAAGCGGGAAAAACCGAGTCCTAGATGAGCAATTTCTATCGCAGAACCGTCTAACTCAGTCACTCGCCCTCGATCCAAAGAGTCCGGTCTAGACCCACCCCTCCTCTTCTCGACAGGTCGAGTTCAGGAGTAGCGCTTGACGGGGCAGGCTCGCGGTGCGTAGGCTCTCAGGAAAGTGACTAAGTTATTTTTATTATTTATTATTATTAGTAGGTCAAATTACGTTCTATGGGAACAGATAAGCAATTAGGTGTGTGGATCCTACAAATTACGTCACAAGCACCAGAAATTCCTAAATCTAGGGGCTCGAGCAAAAACCGCGTAAACACCGGAAAGGCAGTAAGAAAGAAAAAGAAAGCCGCGAGAAAACCGTGAAAAACCGCTAAGGTCCTAAAGGGTCCCCCGAGCACACCGGTGCTCGGCGAAACAGACCCGCTACGGTAGAAGTGTCCAAGCCGTCCAAGAGTTCAAGTCCCTGTATTATTACAATAATAATAAATGAAATAAAGTCCTAAGCTATCCTCACCCACTCAACTCTCTCTCTCGCTCTCTCCTGCGGCTCGATGAAGAAACGAGCCGCCTCCGCTTCGCTCGGGTGCACCAGCGCTCCTAGGAATGCCGCCCTCGCTCCTCGGGCCCTCGCAAGAAACAGAGAGAAAAGTGGTCAGTCCAAAAATTATTGTCAGCAATATGAGAAAAATATATATACAAAAATTCTATACAAAAAGCCGCGAAGATCAAAAAGCCGCGGAAAAATCTAAAAGTGACTACTAAGCCGTGCTCCCCGGCAACGACGCCATTCTGATAACCCTAAAAATCTCGAAGACCCGGGTGAAGGTAATAAGACAAGGGTCGTTGCGACCCGGATCTCAGAGGATAGGTATATCAAGAAAAATCAGACCACTCGAAACACGTAAAATCAATCAAGCACAAAAGAGAGCGGTCTAGCTATGAGATTAACCTGGTATAGCACCCAGGGTCGAACACAAGGAGCACGGGTTGGCCAAAGGCCTACGAAGTAGTCAAGAATGAATAAAACAAAAGACAAAATATTTTTGGTGGTTTTTAACGAGTTTTATATATTTTTTGGATTTTTAAATGTGAAGAAAATAAGGAAACACAAAAACAAGCACACTTTCACAATTTATTTAATGCATCAAAAATCAAGCAAAAATTCAAACAAAAATGTTTTTATGTTTTTTTATGTTTTTTAGTGTTTTTGGTGAATTTTTGGGATTTTTATGATATTTATTTTAATTTCTAAAAATCAAACAGTGCTAAAAAGACAAGGTACTGTCCAGCCAGGCCCAAAATCCAAAAATAAAATATTTAAGGATCTCAGGGGGACCTGGAGGTAATTTTCCTGTATACTGGAGAAAACAAGGAAAATTTGAGCACCAAAATTATTGTTTTTGGGTTTTTAAATTATTTATTATAATTTTTATGAGTTTTTAGGTGTTTTTAGATTTTTAGGGTTTTTACTCAATGAAAAATAGCCAAAATTGGCTGGAAAATCAAACAACACACAAGAAACAGTACCTAATTTTTATAGAATTTTTGGGGGTGTTTTCATATTTTTTTTAATTCTAAACAGTGCCAGAAATTGATGTTTTTGAATTTTCAAAAATAACAAATAAAATAAAAAATGTCCTCAAAAATTCTCAAAAATTCTACAACATGGCAGGAGCCATGTGTCAAATTTTCATCGAATTTGGAGGTGATTTGATATTTTATTCAAAATCCAAAAGGGGGCACTGTGCACAGGGACTTAAGTGCAAATACCCGAAGATCTGGGGGTCCAGGTGCAATTTTCCCAGCAAGTCACGCGCGTGGCGCGTGCCTGGGGCACTCAGGGACCTTTTGGTAATAAAAACAAGTCCTAGGACCTTTTGGTAACTCGTAACAAAAAGTCCAGGGGCTGTTTTGCAAATAACCCACTAAAAGGCGCACATGCGGAAATAAAACGTTCACAGGGGCATATATGCAATTACCAAAAAGTTTCTATTCAATCATAAAGCAACCAGAACTAAAGGATAATAGTTGCAATTAAACCAAAACTACACGTGACGAAGCACGTGGCTCACACATACAGGGGCATAGGTGCAAATATTAACGAGCACGAGGTCCAATGTGCAATTAACCCTACGTAAATAAAACTCCTAAAATATTTACAGGACTGACACGTAAAACAGAAATTAAGAGGGGGCCTAAGGTAATTTACCCCTTATTACGTCGACGGCTGGATGAGCGCCACGTAGCTGATCTAACGGTCTCGGATGGCTGGCTCTTCTCTTCGTCCGCACGTGAGCCTGATCGACGGCGCAGAGGAGGACACGTGGGCGATCGAACGGCCTCGGATTCTGGTGGTTCCCTCTCTCTGCTCTAACGGTCCAGATCGACCCTTGAGATGATCAAGCGGTGGCTGCTCCTCGATAGATGGACGGTCACAATGAAAACTGGAGCGGAGGGCGATCGGACGATGGTGGAGGACCCTCGAAGAACAGGTGGCCGGCGAGGTTCGCCGGCCTCGTGCGCGAGCGGTGGGCCTCCTCAGCTGCCTCTGAAGATCGGAGAAGATCGGCGATGTCGTCCCGCAGCTGGTGGTGGCCTCCGATGGCCCAGCCGAGCCCTGGAGGGGCTCCGGCGAGGTCGACGGAGGGAAGCTCCTGGACGGATGTTGGGAGGCCTCAGATGGCCCCCTCTTGACCTGCAAAGTAAACCAGAAGCTTCGCGGGTCGAGAGCAAAGTGCCTCGACCCGGTTAGGTGGGGTGAAGGTGAGCTGTGGGTCGGGGTGAGCGAGCTCCGGCGAGCTGCGGACGGTGGAGCTCGAACCCCAGCTCCTGTGCGAGCTGGGTTGAACGAAGGGGCGGAGAAGGTGCGTGGAGGGATGGCGATGGTGAGCGTAGGTTCCGATGATCGAGAAGATACGCGATATGGTCGGAATCAAAGGAACTCGACGGAACTAAAATTTGGGGGAAACAAGAAATTAAGCTAAATAGGCGAGCTAGAATGCTACCTGGGTGGAGTGGAAGGCTGTGTTGAAGCTTAGGCAGCTCCTGGTCGTTGCCTCGAAGGTCGCCAAGGCCTGAGGCTCGAGCTCCTGCACGGGGCGGAGCACGGCGGCGCAACGTCGCCGGATCAGTGGTCCGGCCACCCCCTCCTCACTGCTACAAGGGCAATCGCGAGCTGTCACCTCAGGGATTGCAATGGAGGCCACGGGAATGAGAGTGGAGAGCCAAAGATGGAAATGGAGTGCGGCGGAGCTCAGGTTATATATCACTAGGGGTCTGGCTAGAAGGGAGTCGGGCGTGAAGCTCGGAGCGCGGATCCCCATGCAAACCTCCGGGCGATGATCACGGATGCACGCAGAAGGATTAGGACCCGGGGTTTGCGCGAATGGCAGGCGGATCAGGCTGGGAAAAATAAGAGAACTCGGGTCGACAGCCCGATCCGCGAAAGAGGAAGGTCCGCGGGGGGAGTTGACCGGGGGTCAACATCCCCCGTGGACCAATCAGGAGAAGCCACGTATTTTTATTTTTGTTTCTTTATTTTAGGCTAGAAAATGATGGAATTAGCAAAAACGTAAAACATAAAATATTTTTTTTATTTTTCTCTATTTTTTGGTGATTTTTAATTAATTTTTGGAAATATAAATAAGGTATTTATACTATATAGCTATATATGGGTATATATACTATATGGGTTTTTGATTTTGATTTTTAATTAGTTATTTTTGTACAATTTTATTCCTATTTTATATTTTATTTATTTATAGAATAAAATGAGGAATAAAAGGATATTTTTATTTTATTTTTATTATTTATACACATAGGTGAAATAAATAGATATATACAACTATGTACATGGCATATGTACAATATGTTTTTGTAATTTTAATTTTTGTTATTTTTATTTGATTTTTGTTGTATTTCTTTTTATTTATTTTATTTACAAAATATACCATAGAATATTCACAAAAAGTTTTGAAAATAAATACATTTATTTATAGGGTTAAATAAATAAAGGATGATGGTCTATGCACATGGTGGAGGGATATTTTTGCATTTTTGATTTTTAAATTTTTATTTTGTTTTTAAGAGTTTCTAAATACATACAAAATATGTACAAGCATATTTTTGGGTGAGGAAAATACAGTTTTATTTATTTACATAAATATTTACACTAGAGCCCCTATCTCCCTTTACTTTGGTTTTTATGCGGTCAGGCCCATGCTGAGCCCTCCCTTGGGTTAGGTTGCTCAATATTTATTCTAAATATTTCCCTCTTTTTTCTTTTTCATCTTTATTCTTTTATTTTTGCACAAAAACATGCTAATTATATGTTTTTACAAGATGCATGCTTTTGCTAATTATTCCTATTTACACATATCTACATGCATTTGCATAGGTTTTTGTAGCTAAAATATAAGAATAAAGAGTGATGAATGGGTATTCATCAATGATCCAAGCGGCGAATCTCCTGATCTTGTCACACGAGATATGATGTCTTCTTCACGAGCGAGGCACACCGAAGGAGATGGAGATCCACGAGCAAATACTTCAGCAGCATAACGACGATGTTGCGGCGATGACGACTCTCTCAAGGGCTCCATGGTGGACGACCATGAGAGAGAGAGGAAGAGATTCTTGGTGTTTAGAGAGAGAAGGAGAGATCATTAATTTACATTGTAAAACGTATGTCACGAAGAGCAAGCAATGACTCTTCTTATATATGATTTTGGGAGCAAGGATCTCAATCAATAGACAACACACAATCAATGGTTCAGATTGATTTGTGTTTATTTCAATGGCCATGATGTTATTGTAAAAACACAACAACAATTGATTTAATTTTAATTAATATATATTGATAGATCAATATAAATCAATTCAAAATTAAATCATTTTGACGAATCTTGGAGATAATGAAGAGATTGACCATATCCCCTAAAGAAGGGGGCGACTACTAATTTGAGATGGAATGGGTCTATCTCCTCAAAATCTCTTGAGATCTCATTATCTTGTGATATCTCCAAGATTTACAACAACATCTGTTTTAAATTATTTCACAAAAATAATTCATAATTATCTTGTGACGATTATACCATTGGAAAAATATGAATTGCATTCACATTCCAAAACAAAATGTATATTATATTTTCAATTAATCATCTAATGTGAATCCAATTCACATCAATAATTATTAAACAAATATAAATTACAATATGCTCTCTTTAATATATTATAAATCACATTTATTATATACCTGAATAATATGGATAGTGCTATCCACATTATTCATATCCATGATAATTAAATTGCATTTAATCATCTTGGATCTCTATTCTCATGTGCCCAAATAATATGAATCACATTCACATTATTCACATATTTGATAATTAAATCACATTTAATTATCTTAGATAACTCTCCAAATAATATCAATCAAATTCATATTATTCATGATAATCAAATCACATTTGATTATCAATATCTCAATGCTCGGATAAATATATCAACAATGAAATTATCTATGAACTCTTTCAAGGATAATACGCTTTCTCCGCGGATACTTGAAGATAAGAACAGGGCGATGGTATTGTTCCATGTATAGTGACTTGGATTGAGATCACATCTCAAATCCAGATCTTACGGACCTCCCATATATGCTTGATTAAATCAAGACCGTAAATATAATCTTCTCGTTACATCTGAATAACATTCAGATCAATGTCCATCAATTGGACTAAGATCAGATTACTTATCTATGAGAGGAATCACTAAAATTCATACCTGTTTCATCACTCCCTCGGAGAGGAAGCATCAGGGTTATACAATCATTTATGATCACATCACCCTCAAGCATTCCTAACATCCTGCATACTGGAAGATCCATAACAAACCCGAAGTTTTAGATCTCTTTTAGACTGTCTCCTTCAGGATTTTATCATTAAGGTCTTCATTTGATCATTGGGAGTTGGTATCGATCATATACTTTCCAAAAGTACATATCATACCTAAGTTTTGATCATATACTTTCCAAAAGCATATATCAAACCTTACAAATTTAGTCAAGCTTCCAAAGCGAGACGACTACACGTGGAATTTCATTCTTCCAAATATCTCATGAGTGAGCTCATGTCTTCTGGTTCATTAAAGAACATGTATGATCCTTTTGATAGATCATATTACTCATATACACTTGCATGCACACTAGCGCGTCGGTGTATAGACCTTGGTTACGTCATCAACCTATTGGTCTGCTAAATGTACATACTCAAACATATAGCAACACATCTGTCTCCGGTAAGAGGATACGTGCCTATATCATAACAGCATACGACCTAGGTCTTTGGTTATCTCGATCACGTTAAGTCAACTCTTTAACATAACTAATCTAACACCTCCGAATCCCTATTCCCATGCAGAGGACCTGCATCAAGAGATTGGCCAGATATCAGCCAAGTGAGAAAGGATTGTCATCTCCTACTCAAGCTGGAGATCATCTCTTAACAATCATTTGACGGTGCTTGATGAGTTCTCAATCTAACTCTTTAGATATTCATCCAAACACCAACCTCTATGATTCAATAATTGAATCAACAACTGTATGATCATTAAGATGGCCATGGTACATAACCCTAATTGTACTAAGGGACCTATTATGTAAATTAGTTATTCTTCATTTTAGATCAGGGAATGATATTTGCAATAACATTTATTGCATAATGGCTCGTCGTGGGCTCGCATGTCCAACAATCTCCGACTAGCCCAAAGAGTCATTAATGGGCTAATCATTTAAACCCACACTCATGTGACAATCATAGGCTATTTAGAAAAAATCTAGGTAAGCTGATCGGTCACTCTGTTCCCGAGAGACTATGCCAAAACCTTTTACGACACTTGCATATCCCTAGTAACAATACTCACATCTAATGCGAATGTTGCATCTTATGCAACCAATACTCTATTTTGTTAGTTATAGTGCCCTCAACACTACAGTTCGATAATTATTATAACAAGTATGTAATTTCTATTATCCTTATCCTAATACCCTTATTCCCGGAGGTCTCTATCTCCTAAGGTATCCATAGTTAAGATCTATATCTATAAAGTGTTAATTTCTTAAAGATAAGACTTTGAGATCACTATCTCTAAGTTTGTCATCTTTGAAGATATTGTTATTACTGCAATCAAGTGTTTATCTCCTTAGTAGGATTAGCAACAGTTTACTATTTCCACTGCATGGCAGACATTTGGCTTTTGTACATATATATAGAATACACCCGTCTTCTCGTGACTGATGCACAAGGGTAATCGGTTTTAGCATTCGCTTCCTCAACTCTTTGAGGTGCTATCCCTTTAGATAGGTCAGTACCATATCTTAAGGGAAGTAAGTCTTTCTTGGAATTTTCCAGAAAATGGAATATGTCCAAGGTGTATAACTAATGCGATGGTTCCAATGCCCTCTTCTCTTTGCTTTTGAACACTTTCATAACTAATATCTTAAGAGGTATCCTTGAAATCATATCTCAAGTATGGAATAACCAGTCTATAAAACACTTATTATTATCCTTAGTCATTCCAAATGATTAGGATATTGTCTACATTTAGCACGATGAATACAATGGCACTCCCACTAAGTTTCATATGGCTTATCAAGATTCTATCTGAAATCATAACATTTATGATTTCATCAAATCTGATGCTCCAACTACAAGAAGCTTATTCGAGTCCACGGATGGAGTTATTCAGCTTGCACAACTTGCTTTCCTCAACTATGACGCCCTGGGGCTACTTCATATGAATATCCTCGGAGAGGTATTTATAGAGGAATGCAATCTTGACTCACATCTTAAAGATGTCATAGTCAACTTGTGTAGCTATAGTTAGCAATATTCTGATGGATTTAAGCATGGTCACTGAAGAGAAAGTCTCATATCAAACAATGTCTTCTTTTCGGTGTGTAGCTCATGGCTATGAGCCATGCTTTGAAGGTCCCTACCTTCTCATTTGGTTACCTCTCTCTCTTGAAGATCCATTTACACCTTAACGGGTCTAACCCATATAGATGGATCCTTGAGGGTCCATATACAACACTTGTATACGAGGTCTACTTTAGACTTAATTGCTAGCATCTATCTTTCCATGACATGATCTTTAGAAGCTTCATCACATGAAGTTCGATCATTATCATATTTCTCTAACACATGGAATCCATTCTCAAACTCTTTTGAAGAGGTATTAGTGTTTCATCTTTAATTGTCCTTTTAGTTTTCGATTTCAGGAGCCTCATTATGAGTTCATTCACTTCATTTTCATCTTGATTCTCATGAGAGTTATCCTCTAATAATTGCATTCTTAGAGATGAGATCTTTTCATAATCTCAAGGTCATAAAGTAGGTATCCTATACCATCCTTTATTTTCCTAATGAAGTAACACTCTCTGGTGTTAGATTTCAGCCTACTAGCATGGAACCTTATTAAGGATATATATTGTAATCTCTACTATGTATATACCTTGGAAACTAAGAGGTAATTATGCTAATATTAATCATTGATCAAATCATGTCACACATGATCCAATTGTATCTCTCAACAACTCTATCGAGTTTAGGTGTTTTAAGAGTGAGATAGGAATGTTATTCATATCTCTATAAGGTATTCCTTAAATTCATCTGAAGGTTATATCAAATTCATTTCATCTTCCTTCAAACTTTGGTTCCAAATCAAATTGTGAAATCTTTGAACATTTCAAAGCTTTCTAAGGTGAAGGGAAGAAATCTCATATCACTAATAATCATCGAATGATATCACATATCATCAATGTTTATTATGATATAGATGATCCACATACATTAATATGTATGAGATGTTTAATACCTTGGCATTTAACACCATTCCCAGAGAAGGGTATATTAGATATTTTACTTTGAATCTCTATTCACAAGTATGCAAGCTTTGAACCTTTTAGACAATATGAAGTCCAATATCTCACTAGTCTATTCATTTCATCAATAGACATGTCCAAGATTTGATGTCAGATCATTGTCAAATTATCTTTGTCCTCCTATTGATCTTGTTAAAGTTTAATTTCAGTATTAGAAATGTTAATAAACCATTCATTAATTTTCTAATTTAGTAGAGTCCTCTAAATGTCATATTACTATCTGAAATATATCCTTCTTAACTCTTTATGATAGGTCTATTCCAGAATTCATGTTTATTTCCAACATTTAGAAATAAACAATGAGTGTATTCTAATATTCAGGTCACAGATATATTCTTTAAGACTAAAGGCTCTCCCACTGAAAACATGAAGTCTATTTATCCAATAGAAGTTGTTGCAACCATTACATCAATATCCATGGATGACTATTAAACTTTAAGATTAAATTTTCTAGTCTTCTAAAATATATGCAACCAATTGCAAGTATTAATAGAAGATTGAGATACAATTATCCGACTTTGATCTTATCCAATAAGAAAGTTAATATTGATGATTAAATGTAGATATAGATTATTCTGATGCACTATCTGGATCCTTCTCTAAGGATACAAGATAGACTTGATAGTCACACTATCAATACATCGGCTTATTGCAGTATTGGCATTCATCCAACTCTTTGGATATCACATGTATGGGAACCATAGAAGCACAATCAACTCTTTGATTTCTTTCTAACTTGGGTTTGACCCATGCTTCCACTACGCTCCTTTCATCTATAAACAACCATTGCTTAAGACAAAGGATCTCTTATGTTGAATTCAAAAAGATTTCAATATAAGAGTATTTCAACAATTATATGCTTCACTCAATTCATACAATATGAATATTATGAAGATTCATGAATGACCAAAGAATAGATAGTAGAATGATGACACTCATCATATCTACATACATCCGAACTCTTAAAGATTTAGGTTCAGGTGCGTACTCAAACATTTTTGAATACATCATCTCTTATAAAGCCACCTTTCTGCAAGATGCAGTGAACCATGTCATTCATGATTAAATGTTGAAAGCACATATCTATGCCAGAATATCTTCTTAGATTTTATAAGGATTATTTGACAATTATGATCATCATCGACATGTCACTTCCAAAGTACATACGATAAGAGATCAAGACTATAGAGACATACAAACCTAGGGTTGTAGACCTTTCGTCTATTTAATTGTCATTCCTCATTATTATGAGGAAACTTGCACATTGCAACCACATACATTATGTGTCCAACTGCAGATACAATATCTTGATCATGGATCTAATCCATGATATTTTACTGGTTATTATTGAGTATAGTACTGAGTGGGTTTAATGAAGGATTATCTGAAATAAAAATTTGCATATATATATAAATATATAAATATATATACATATTTTACTTTGATTTAGGAATTTTATATCAAAGTTGTCTTGCCTTGTCAACACTGAAAGTTTATTCCCTAAATCACTTTCAATGTAAGAGATATACTTATCATTATATCTCTAGCAAGATCTGAGATCTCCTTTCTTATCTTTGTCACATCCCAATAATATGAGAAACTGTAACTCGGATAAAAAGAAGCGGGAACATGTTCCACTTTGTAAGTCCAACTTGCATTTCCAATTAAGTCTTTATCACTCGGGCCCACCACTCCTAACATGATGTTGACCCATCGTTAATTGAACCAACCATCGTTAATTGAATCAACCGTCAACAGAATCAGAACTCGCTACGCACAATCCAATATCACCCCAATAATATGAGGAACTGATATTGAGGTTATTACGCATACGACTTTACTCTTTCGAGAAGAAAAGAGGCCGATCTAGATGCGCTTGTATGCTAGATCTGTCACTTCGGATAGGTGTCTCCTACATACAATCTCTGGCGACGGAACCCTTCGCCTTGACAGGAGACATGGATGTCACTTATGTGATCCTCCACCTCATATTCAAGTTCTAATTAATCATTATGAATCATATTCTTTATGTTAATTCTTCCAAGAGAAATAACAACTCTATTCATAATAGAGTACTTTAATTTTAATTGGATTCTAATTAATCTAATCATATTAAATTAATGATCCAATTAATATCCAACAAACATTTTTAGTTGTTACTTGAAAATATGGTATTATCTCAAATATGTATTATTTCAAATTTAATAATTAGAAAAATAAATCATGATCTCTCAAGCATTATTCGTTCCTACCTGTTGTCATGGCCAGTACTGACGGGAGTGAGACAGACCGCACACGATGCAACTTGCTACCCCAACGCTCCCCAACTAGACACCATATCCGCCTCGGGAAAAGATAATGCCTAATCGAGCTCTTTGTACTTGAGATGATAATCGGTTTTTCAATCGAAGTTATATCATATAATGATAATAATCAAAATTATTTTGATTAACATTATAAGGAGATTTTCTAAGCAAATCCCCAAATCTATTCAAGCAAATTGTTTGTTGAAAAGTGTATGATGTAACCAATTTGTGATCTAAATCATATCTAATCAATTATTGGATAAGGCAATGTCATTTAACGAAATAATTATCATCTTTAAATATTTCACAAATATTTATAAATAATTGTCTTAAGAAATTAACCATTAATTTCTACAAAATTAAATAACAATCACAAGATTCTCGATTAAGTATGCTATTTCCAACAGTGGCTCTCACTTACTAAAATTAGCATATCTCATTCATTGTAAATCCAAAACCTGTAAAATCGATTTCTAAAGTTTTCTAATTTGATTTAAAACATAATTCAAGTGATTATTACACATTTTTAGGCATGTCAAAATAGTAACCAACACTTTAGTTACGTCATGATTCACCATCTCTGAAACACTGAATAACGGTTCATTAGAAAGATCATATCTTGAGTTATCTAGATTCCAAATCACACAAATACAAATCTCAAGATTTCCTTAATTAATGGAGAACATTATCCAATTAAAAATTTTGGGTTTAAACATTTAAACATGGCTGAAATTTATCACAAAACAGGGCTGCGAAAACTGAAATGCGATAAAACTTCACAATCCCTAACGATCCCAAATCTTCTTCGATTTATGGATCGAATCCAAAACCTCCAACCTAGCTCTGATACCACTTGAAGAATATGGGGAGATTCTCAAGCGAATCGCAGAAGTATGATGTTTGCATCGTATGCGATCGGGAGCGACTAGTCGCACTAGTTGCTCGAGTCAACGAAATTTAAAACTTTTTTATGTGATGAAACCACATGATCCAAGAACCTTTCGCGGATCATTTCGTCTAAATCACAATAGGTATTATGGTTACCTCTTGAAGCATGGTTGCGATCGAGTCTCTAAACTAAGAGACCTC
Source organism: Ottelia alismoides (assembly GCA_037367405.1). Taxonomy (NCBI): domain Eukaryota; kingdom Viridiplantae; phylum Streptophyta; class Magnoliopsida; order Alismatales; family Hydrocharitaceae; genus Ottelia; species Ottelia alismoides. The sequence goes on from JAZKJV010010144.1 coordinate 495,320, forward strand.
TTGTCTCAAGTCCGATCCGACAGAGGAGACGCTTACGAGCGCTTTGTTGATATGAGTCTTTCTCGCAATCCATATTGATGATCCAAGCGACGAATCTCATGATCTCGTCGCATGAGATCCGACATCTTCTTCTCAAGTGAGGCACACCGAAGGAGATGGAGATCCACGAGCAAATACTCCGGTATCATAACGACGATGTTGCGATGATGACGACTCTATCAAGGGCTCCATGGTGGACGACCATGAGAGAGAGAGAGGAAGAGAGTCTTTGCATGTAGAGAGGGAGGGAGAGAGAATTAGTTTACATTGTAAAACATGTGTCACAAAGAGAAAGAGGTGCCTCTTCTTATATAGGATTTTGGGAGTCCATGGATATCAATCCATGGACAAAACAATCAATAGTTGAGATTGATTTGTGTTTCTTTCAATGTCCATGATGTTGTTGTAAAAACACAACAACAATTAATTTAATTTAATTTAATATATATTGATAAAAATACAATTCAATTCAAAATTAAATCATTTTGACTAGTCTTGGAGATAATGAGGAGATTGGCCATATCCCCTAAAGAAGGGGGACGACTACTCATTTGATATGGAATGGGTCTATCTCCTCAAAATCTCATGAGATCTCAGTATCTCATGATATCTCTATGATTTACAATAATATCTGTTTTAAATTATTTTACAAAAATAATTCATAATTATCTTGTGACAATCATGCCATTGGAAAAATATGAATCATATTCACGTCCCAAAACAAAATGTAAATTATATTTTCAATTAATCATCCAATGCGAATCCAAGTCACATCAATTATTAATTAACAAATATAAATCACAATATGCTCTCTTTAATATATTATTAATCACATTTATAATATACATGAATAATATGGATAGTGATATCTACATTATTCATATCTATGATAATTAAATCACATTTAGTCATCTTGGATCTCTATTCTCATGGGCCCAAATAACAAGAATCATATTCACATTATTCACATCTTTGATAATTAAATCACCTTTAATTATCTCTGATAACTCTCTTAATAATATGAATCAAATTCATATTATTGATAATCAAATCAAATTTAATTATCAACATCTAAATGCTTGGATAAATATGTCAACAATGAAATTATCCATAAACGTTTTCAAGGATAATGCGCTTTCTTCGCGAATACTTAGAGATAAGGATAGGACGATTGTATTGTTCCATGTATAGTGACTTGGATATTGAGATCACATCTCAAATCCAGATCTAGCAAACCTTCCATAAATGCATGATTAAATCAAGACAACAAATCTAATCTTCTCATTACATCTGAATCACATTCAGATCAATGTCCATCAGTTGGACTAAGATCAGATTACTTCTCTATGAGAGGAGTCACTAGAATCCAGACATGTTTCATCCCTCCCTCGGAATGGAAGCGTTTTAGTTATACAATCATTTATGATCACATCACTCTAAAGCATTCCTAATACATGTACATCCTGCATACTGGAAGACCTATAACAAACCCGAAGTTTTAGATCTCTTTTAGATTGTCTCCTTCAGGGTTTTATCATTAAGGGTCTCATTTGATCATTGGGCGTTAGTATCGATCATATACTTTCCAAAAGAATATATCATACCTAGGTGTTGATCATATAGTTTCCAAAAGCATATATCAAACCTTACATTTTCAGTCAAGCTTCCAAAGTGAGACGACCACACATGGAATTTGATTCTTCCCAATATCTCATGAGTGAGATCATGTCTTACGGTTCATCAACGAACATGTATGAACCTTTTGAGAGATCGTATTAATCATAGCCCTTGCATGCACACCAACGTACCGGTGTATAGACCTTGGTTAGGTCATCAACCTATTGGTCCACCAAATGTACATACTCAAACATATAGTAACACATATGTCTTTGGTCAGAGGATGTGTGCCTATATCGTGACAGCATACGACATAGGTCTTTGGTTATCTCGATCTCATTAAGTCAACTCTTTGACCTAACTAATCTGACGTCTTCGAATCTCTATTCCCATGCAGAGGACCTACATCAAGGGGTCGATCAGCTATCAACCAAGTGAGAAAGGATTACCATCTCCTTCTCAGGTCGGAGATCATCTCTTAATAATCATTTGACGGTGCTTGATGAGTCCTCAATCTAACTCTTTAGATATTCATCCAAACACTAGCCACTAAGATTCAATAATTGAATCGAGAACTGTATGATCATTAAGATGGCCATGGTACATAACCCTAATTATACTAAGGGACCTATTATGCATATTAGTTATTCTTCATTTCAAATTAGGGAATATTATTTGCAATAACATTTATTGCATAATGGCTCATCGTGGGCTCGCATGTCCAACAATACGATGGTTGGGTTGCTTGCGTAAGCAACTCAGGTCAGTGGAAGATCCATGTAGGTCAGGTTGAAAGACCAAGTCTGGGGACTCAGATCATGGTTTTATCCAGGAGAGTATCCACGTTAAACGCATGTCTACTTGTGGATTGATTGTTTATATGTGATTGAATTGTTAGGTAGCACTGTGATTGTTTTAGAATATTGTACACCCTTTAATCGGTGTATGTGGAGTGTAGAAGCCAACATTTGGTATCATAACTGAAACCTCGAAAACCAAGAATTTTTTATTCAATATATTCAGATAATTTTCACTCAACGACAAATCAAGATATATTAAAATAAGCATATGGTAAGCAGGAGATCGATCTACAGCGACTCAAACTGTTTACACGAATTTTTATTCTATTTACAAAGGTATTTTTAACTTTATTGTTTCAAATTAAACTAAAATTTTCTTTTTATTTTTGGTATACTAGAATGTATAAAAATATGTAATTAGATTCTGAATATCATAAGGATCACTCACGAATTTTCTGAGATATTTTCATATTTTCTGTTATTTGTTATGAATTTTTGAATTATTAAGGGGGTATGAGTGTAATTTTTTAAAAAGATAAGGGAATTGATGTAAATAAAAACAAAATCTAGTGGCATAATTGCAATCATAAAAATAACTAGATATAAGTGAAATTTACCAAATTTAAAAACTCTTAATAGGTAAATTGTTGAGAAAAGAAAGAAACTTTAATAAATTACATAAAAGCCATTCAGGGGTTGAAAGGTAAATAACAATAAATTAGATAAAATAAATGCAAATATCATGGAATATAAAATTTGAAAATTGGTAAAAATGTATAGGATGATCAATTGTTTCCTAGAATTACATTTACGCCCAAATACAAAATAATAAATACAAAATGTTCCTTGGCTCGGTAGTCTAGGACAATGGCTAGAAGAGGGAGGTTGTGTTTGTCCTTCATGGTGGGGCACTGATGAACGTCAAATTCGCCTCTATAATATTGTGGAGTTATACTGTAGTACAGGAGGTGAATTCGGTTCGGCAAAAACCACGATCGTTGAATGTTGTGGAATATTTTACTTGGCAAGTTTACCAAGGTCGAACACAGGGAACAGAGATTTTTAGTTGCGTGGTTTTTAAATCAAATTAAATAATTAATTAATGTTGATTAATTTATGCATTAAGAAAATATACAATGCAATGAAGATGCGATGCAATGCGAAGAAAAATAAATAGGGCAGATGACAAGCGCAGGATCTGTGCTTTTGTACAATTTTAATCCAAACAATGATGATCGATTTCCTCTATAATAAATCACAGATCAGAAGATATCAAATCCAGAAATATGTGTCAAATTAATTCATGATGCGAATAAGAGTGAATAGATCTCGGAGAATTCCTGCAATCAATTTTATCTCCAAAATTCTTCAAATTATATTCTTAAGAGATGTTTGCAGTCCATAAGTCAATATGTCTACTCAATCTCCTTCATTTAACCCCTGCATAAAATAAGAACTCAAATAATATCTTAACTCCAACGAATCCCTGCAAAATAAGTCATCAAATATTTCAAGGGAAATGTGGCACAAATATGTCAAAATAAGCCTGCAAAAGCCAATAGATATCCTCAATAATGATTCTCAATAAATGACCTCAGATCTGTTCACAAGCTATGCTAAGTTGTAGAGCATGAAAATAGCTTCAAAATGACATATTGTATGCTAAAATCGGAGTCCGTATGACAAAGATATGCTAAAATGAAATTCCAGGGACTAAAATGTAAATAAAATAAAGTTTTCTTTGCAAAAAGGTTCCTGGGAGGACTTATCTGTAAGTAATGAAAACTTGAGGGGCCTTTCTGAAATTTACCCACTGGCGGGGGTATTTCTGCAATTTTTGGAACTTTGAAGTGCACGGTTGCAATTTTCCCATGACGCACGTGCGCAGCACGTGCGCCAGGAGGCCTAGAGACGAGGCTAAGGCGCGGGATCCCCGAGCCTGAGGTTCGGGCGATGAAGCTGTGGCTCGGGTCGATCCAGGAGGTTCGGAGTCCCGAGCCTGTGGTTCGGGTGACCGAGGCTAAGGCTCGATCAGCCCGAGCTTCAAGGCCTGGGGGCGGGCACGTGGCCGACGCACGGCCGTTGGATCAAGGGCAGTAGTGCTCGATCCAACGACGCCTGTGCGTCGTGGAGTAGGCACAGGCGGAGAGCGGTGACCCAGCGGGGGCAGAGGGCGGTGCACTCGCCGTGGTCGTGCGGTGTTCGAGGCATGACGGTGAAGCACGGGGGTGAGTGGGCCGCCCCTCGGCCGACACACGACGCGAGGGCGGCGAAGGCGCGAGGCGGAGCTGCGACGGTGGAGGGCGCCTGGGCGAGGAAGCCGATGGCGATGATTGTTGGCGCACGGCGAGGTCGAGCAGCGCAGGCGATGCTCGCACGGGGCGGAGGTCATTGCGGAGGCACTCGAGGGTGGTCCGTGATGGCCGAGCATGGAAGGGGAGAAGGCGGGGGAGCGTGAGCTCCGTCGAGAGGTGGCCGGCGTCTGGAGTATACGGTGGAGACGGTGCTGAGAGGTTGCGAAGGCGGAGCACGGAGGAGCGTAGTCGTTTTCCTGGTAGCTGAAGGCGGATGATGGTGGATCGCCTGGAAGTTGGAAGAGGACGGAGCCTTCCTGGTTGTCGCTTCAGATGGACGGCGAGGAGGCCTCGAAGCTTGCGCAACTGCAGCAAGCAGCTGCTACGAGGTGGGTGGCGCTTGGGCGAGGAAGCCGATGGCGATGATGGTTGGCGCACGGCGAGGTTGAGCGGCGCAGGCGATGCTCGCGCGGGGCGGTGGTCGTTGCGGAGGAGCTCGGGGGTGGTCCGTGATGGCCGAGCCTGGAAGGCGGAGAAGGCGGGGGAGCGTGAGCTCCGTCGAGAGGTGGCCGGCGTGGGAGTATACGGTGGAGACGGTGCTGAGAGGTTGCGGAGGCGGAGCACGGAGGAGCGTGGTCGTTTTCCTGGTAGCTGAAGGCGGATGATGGTGGATCGCCTGGAAGTTGGAGGAGGACGGAGCCTTCCTGGTTGTCGCTTCAGAAGGCCGGCGAGGAGGCCTCGAAGCTTGCGCAACTGCAGCAAGCGGCTGCTACGAGGTGGGTGGTCACCTCGGATCGCGCCGACGAGGGTTTGCCGCTGTCACCGGCACCTTGGTTAAATGGCGGATGCCTCGCCAAGGTGGAGGTCGACAAGGTTTATAGGGGCTGGCGGGGGGGGGGGGGGGTGGTAACGGACGATAGTGATGGAGGAGGTGCGTAACGGCCGGAGGCGAGGAGGAGGAACGGCGGCGGTTATGGGGGGGGGGGGGTTTGGGTAACGGCTGGAGGTGGAAGGAGAGGGGGCCCGCACGTGCTGCGCACGTGCGCGCGGAAGGGGCAGGTGGCACGTGCGTGGCACGTGCGCGAGGAGAGAGGGAGATGGGGTGCCACGTGGCACGCCCAGGGGCTGCCACGTGGCAACCCAAAAAAAATTCAAAAATTAGAGATGAATTAAATTAGAAAAGAAATAGCATGAGATCTCGGATCGAAAAATTTCCTTCACGAAAGTTGCTCGTCTCGATGAGATCTACAACTTTCATGAAAGACCCGAGAGCAAAAGAGTCACCTGTGGGAAGTGGTATTTTTGGTGGCTTTCTATGTATATAGAAAACCATATTTTTGAGATTTTGTATTTTTTTGGAGGTTTTTAGAGAGGATAAAAAATCTAGAAAAAATACGATAAAATATAAGAAAATTATTTACATGTTAATCTAATTTTTTTTGGATTTTTAATAAATAAGAAAATAGGAAAATAAAATAGAAGTAAGAAACACACAAATTTTGTACAGACAGACAACGGACACTTGGACTCGGTTAGTTTCTTTGAATTCAGTTTTGATCTGGATTTGGATTTTTGCGTCGATTAATAAAACTTTCATCAAAGAACATAAATGAAGAGGAAATGAAATTAAAAGAGTTAATTATGTACATAAAAACTCAGGTCAAAATTAGCAAAAAGTTAAAAAGCGCAAAAGAGGCCCAAAATCCAACTTTCACATATGAGCTCCGAATTTTATGAAATTGGTCTTGTTTTGAAGGTATTTGAAAATGGAGTACTTTAAAAGTGAGTAGACCAAAATCGGACACTGTATGTGAGAGATATGCTCATTTTAGTCTGTCAGATGTGAAATTTGACTTTGGGATTATTTGACACTTATTGGGGTTAGTAATTTTTTTGTATTTTTTATTTAATAAGATTAGTAATATCTACACAATGGAGGTGGTTTTGGGTTAATCGGAGTTAGGATGAATTAATTAAAAATGTGAGAAGTTAGCGGCTTTTTGGGCTAATTTACACATGGGATTTTTAATGCAAAATACAGATATTATTCACACATGCATGATGGCTAATAATGCTCTATTAATGATTAATTATAGGTGAATGATGGGGAACAGAGCCTAAATGACCAATTTTAGCATGATGAATACGAGATTCATCATACCCCTATACTTAGACCATGCTCGTCCCCGAGCATGAATGAATGACTTGGTTGATTACATCCCTGACTGTGTAAGTGATTTTTCAAGGCTTAATTCAGAGAAGACCCTTAATTTGAGTGATCCTAAAATTCTGAGCTCACCCAAGCTTTAATCAAAAGGAATCCAACTTCTCTAATTTTCAGACTCTCTGTTTGTACATATAATATAAGGATATGATTTTAAGTGTACTGCATTTCATGAGAGTCGAGTCGGGGCATCACTCAAAGTTCCAGTCCCAAAAGATCCTTGATTTAACCGAAATTAGGTGGTCTTAAGCTCAACACAAAGCGTGAACTCAGTCGAAGTGTCAACCACACAAATCTCGATTAAAGTCAACAATTAACCCACACTAAAGATCAATAAATTAGAAATAATGTGGAGTTAAAATTTATTTTTAACTCTGCACAAATGATGTAAAGGGCAAGTATGCAGAGAGTTCGATCACAGGGAGCAAACAGGGCAGTTCAAACAAGTGTGCACAAGTGAGTGTGTGTGCAATGTGTCTACACTAAGCAAGCAAGGAAATTTTTGTGGGTTTTTAATTTTTTAATTTTTTTAATTTAATTTTTAATTTTGTATTTTGATTTTTAATTTTGTGATTTTTATATTTTATATTTTATACTTTTTTTTAATATTGGAAATTCAAAGCAATGTAATAAAAGACAAGATGAAATATTTATAAAAAGGTACTAAAATAACCAAAAATTCAAAAATAAAATGTTTTTGATATTTTTAGGATTTTCTACTGTTTTTGTGATTTTTGGGGGTTTTTCAAGGTGTTTTTGGTATTTTTTAATTACTGAAATAACTCAAAACAGTGGAACAAGGGCTGGCTGTGAGTAAAATGGGATTTTAAAATAGCAACCAGTAATCAAAATTTTTCACACTATTTTTCAAATAAAAGGAACAGGAACACACAGAACCTGAGTTTGTATTTTTTAGAGTTTTCCTTGATTTTATATATTTTTTTGAAGTTTTTGAGTGTTTCTAAATTTTTAGTGTTTTTCTTTTGAGATTTTTAGTGATTTTTGGACTGACACTAAAATAGGATAAAATAGACACTAGGGAATTTTTTTTTGGAATTTTTAAAGATGATTTAATATTTTTTGGCATTTTCTAAGCTAGACAGTAGAGACAAAGCTTGTTTTTGATTTTTAATAAATATGAAAATAAAATAAAATCAAAAACTAAAACAATAGCGTGAAAGTACACATGTCCAGGAACTAAACCCTATTTTTGTGGAATTTTTGGACTTAAGATGATAGGGTAAATAAATACAACAAGCATCCAATCAAAACAAGGCCTGGCAGGGGTACTTATGCAATTTCTCAAACATCCAAGGGCATTCATGCAATTTTCCACGAAAATATATACTGAATATTCAATTCATAGCTCCAAAAACTAAATACAAAAACCGCCTGGGTCTCTTGGAAATTTTCCCACCAGGGTGCGTGACTTGCACGCGCCTGGCGAGGACTGAAATATAATATCTCAAAACCCTGGGGGCCTACATGCAAAATATCCAAAAAGTTTACACGTGACACTAAGGTTTTAGTACTAAAACAAAATACACAAATGACCGAGGGGATCCTTGCAAAATGCCCACACCTCACGTGTACAGGTCACGTGAGGTGACGTGGCGAAGGTCCTGGATGCAAATATACAAAGCTTGGGGGTCTTTGTGCAAATATTCCAAAAATATTACGCTACAGACAAAAGTTTAAATACTAAATAATAAATACAAAAGTGCGAGGGTGGGGATGCAAAATACCCTCGCTAGGACGATCCGCAGATGACGCGTGGCGCGAATCCAACAGCTGGCAGCTGAGCGCGATCCAGCGGCAGGGAACGTACCACTTATCCACGTGGCAGCACGGGGACGGCCGATGACGGTTCGCTTCAACGTCTGGGATTAGATCTCAGAAAGGGATCCAACGGTGGCTGGTCGCGGAAGATCCGACGGTCGATGCGCGATCTGGAACTCCACCTCGATCCAACGGTGGCGAAGGCCGGAGCAAGAACAACGACGAACTCCGGCGAGCTGAGGTTCTCCGAGGTCAAGCTCCGTCTCCGGCGGGCTTCTTGGCTTCAAAATCGGGCTGGAGTTTCCTGGGGGCCTTCTCTTTCTCCTGGGGGCACCAAAAGTGCACGGCGATGGCCGTGACGCTCACAGGTGGTCGGCGGAGCTGGAGAGCTCGGCTGAGCTCCGGCGAGCATCAAAAACGCGCCCAGGCGTGAGTCAATGTTCTTCGACCCTGCAAAACTAGTCAAGAGGTCCAGGGCAAATTGCCTGGACCCTTAGTGGACCTAATCGACGCGAAAGGCGGAGTGGCGCTCGGTGGCCGGAGGTGCGCTCCGGCGAAGGGATGTGATTTGGCGAAGGAGTGAACGGAACTCGGAATTTCTTTAGGGCTAATGATCCTAAGCCTGAGACTAAGCGGATGAACGGAAAATAAAAGGGGGGAAAGGGCTTCCTCGACGGTGTATACCGGAGGGAAGGTTACCTCAACCGCCGGAGTTGCGGGAGGTGGTGGAGACGCCTCCGACCTCGGCTGCCTTGGCTGAAGAGGCCACGTCGGAGCTGTCACCTCCAGGTAGCTCTGGAGCACGAAAGAGGCGCGAGGGGTGGACCGAAGGTGTTCAAAATCGAGAGGAAAGAAGGGGGGCTCGTTATATTTGGTTTGACCCTGAGCTGCAGGGGTCCGAAGATCAATGAGTATCTTGCAAATCTTGGGTCCAAAGACCAAGATTATTCATGGACGAGCTAGAGGGAAGATCGAGGAATAATGTTGCAGAAGGGTGCAACACAAAAAGGTGAAAGTTGACGCCTCGAAAAATCCGTAAATGCGGGTCAAAAACGAGGCTGCCAGGAGCTACAGGGGACTAGGACACCTAGTTGACCGAGGTCAACTAGGGTTTGCACCTGGTTGGTCCACGTGGACCAACCAGGAAAAAGAACTGGTAAATGATTTATAAAATCAATAAAAAATAGAAAAAGGCCGAATTAATTAAAAGTTATAAAATAAAAAATGCTTAAAATTTTATGTAGTATTTTATTCTGATTTTTATTTATTTTTATGATGTATATTTTTACAAGTTTGCATTTATACCCCTATAGGTATCTATATCTATGTATTGTAGTCTTTTATTTTTAGTTGTATATATTTGATTTATTTATTTTTGATTATTATTTTATAAAATTATAAAATACTTTTATATACACAAATATATTTTTATTTTATTTTTATGAAATATTTTGTATATTTAATGAAATACAAATATGTTTTGTATAGGTATATGTACAGGTAATGTATCTATGTATTTTGTTTTTAAGTATTTTATTTTTGTTTTTATTTAGGTTTTGATTCTTATTTTTAATGTACATAATTATTATAAGTATTATTTACAACATTATAAAAATATAAAAATGGATGAATAATAAATAATTAATAAATTGAATATTTTATTCTGTGCAAGTATACAATGAGGGTCCAAAAGTCAACTTTCAAACCGTAGCCCCGCCAAATGCGAAACCACCGCCAATAAATAGCTTATTTTCTTCTATATACAATTAAAGGTGAGTACGCTGCATTTGGAGTTTCCGTTTGTGAGATACGGGTCTGGGAAGTTGGCATTCTGGAATTTTATTCAGACCATAACTTTTTGTCTGTACATTATTTTTCTGTGAAATCAATTTTGTATTTTTCTATATTAAATTATCTACAACTTTCATGTACAAAGTGTCTTTATTTGATGTGTAAAAAGTGGAACCAAAAATAGCTCCTAAAATGAATAAAGAATGAATAGAATGTATAGGTATATTATCTGTATTTTTGACCTTATCTCCCCCTACTTTATTCCTTGTCGACCTATTCATCAAGATGCCTAGGTCTCGGGGTTTCGGGTCATAAAATATTTACAATATTTTATTCTTTTTCTTTTCTTTATTTATTCTATAATTTTGGCCTTAATTATAGTATTTTAGACACTATCTGAATGCACATGCATGGATGCTAATATGCTCTATTTAAGGGTATTTACAGGCATTTGCTAGGGTTTTTAGTGCCAAAATGATAGAATAAAGATGATGAAATGTGGATTCATCATCCCCCTATACTTTACCTTTGCTAGTCCCTAGCAAACACTTATGCAATAAGTGCAGAAAGAAAAAGAAAGGAAAGAAAAAGAAGAAAGTTGGATTAAGTTTGATTATTAAACTTGTCTTCATAAAATCAAAGTTTGGAGCTTAAGTCGGACCTTAGGACTTTTAGTACGGTCGGAATCTTAATGAGAACCAAATTTGAAATCCAACAGTCCTTGAGAATCCTAAAACTCTGTCCAAGTCTCCTCAATAGCCAGGTTAGAAATACTTCAACTCATACGCAAACTCTTATGACTATGAGTCTGACTCGTACAGTGTAAGTGATATGTAGCTCCCCACCTCAGAAGTGACAAAGAGACAACCTCCCCCAACCTGGTAACTCTAATGCCTCGGTCTAGCAACTCTTTCCTCGAGAAGCGGGGTATTCCCTTCTAAGTTCAAGTGCAACCGGCTCAAGAAGAGGGGGAAGAAGTATAGACTTTTGGAAGCTCAGCCAGTGTAGCCAAGTCTCCCGCTGCAAGCTTCATGAGATGTAACATGGATACCATAAGCTTTTGCTTTATTGGACTATATACACTCCGGTGGGGTTATTAAATTTTCAATCCGACCCACCACTTTTTTGGAGTTCTTTTTTTTTCCAATTGCATCTGTACAACATATCTACATGGTGCAGCATATATACAAGAAATTTTCCTCTTGAGCCAGTAGACTATCCCTCTTTTGAAGCTTTATTGCAACCCACGGCTTCTGTCTTTAGCCTTCATCACCACTAGACCAAGTTGAGGTGCACTTCCTTCACTATAAGAAGAAGAGAGGTTCCGCCTAGAAGTACTACCCTCATATGCTACCCCAAGCCAAAGGAAACCGCCTCCTCACCACCTCATCCGTGGAGAGCTATGTGAAAGGTGCAGGTGTCCAAGTTAGGTCATTATCAACAAGAGTCATGCGTGTGCTCCGAAATATTCTACTTAGGCAGTCAAGAATCCATTGAACCAAGTCCCGTGATCCTCAAAGAATTAAGTCAACTAGACCTGAAGTACCTCAAACTCAGTTCCTATAAGGTTCCTGTTATTAGGTAGATTTTAAGGTCCAATCAAGCTCCAATCTCCGGATTTTACTTAGACTTTTTCAACTATCAAACTCACTCCGAAAAAATGCTCATGCTATGCAAATGCGATGCAGAATGCAGAAGACATTTTTGTGATGCAATTTTCAAAGATTTTAAACTTTTTATAGATTTTTGAAAAGATAATGATGATGCATATGCAGATGCATTTTTTTGTATTTTTCAGAAAGATCTTTCAAATGTTTTTGGATTTTTGAAAACAAAAAGTTTTGGCTGAAAACTTGGTGAAAACTATGTACACGGGAGTGCTTCTTATATATACAAGAAGTGGATTTTAAGAATTTACAAGGGTAAGTGGTCAGTTTTATACATATATATAGTAGATTTTGGTGCGATGTAAATATTCCTCAAACTTATTTTTCACAAGGTTTTTCAAACAAATTTTGAAAACTATAGTCCAAAATATTTTTTACAAACATTTTACAAACACTTACACACATTTGAAAATCATTTTGCAAAAGGCTTTCAAACAGTATATAGGTTTTTCAAATCATTTTTGCAACCATTTTTCAAACCATTTGCAAATCATTTTTCAAACATTTTATTTCACACAAAGAAAATAATTTTTACAAACCACACAATTTCACACAGGTTGAAAACATGTAACAAAATATTTTCAAAATAGTTTTCAATAGATGTTCACAAAGATTTTCAAACTATTTTTCAAACATTCTGCAAAAAAAAAACATTTTCACCTGATTTATTAATCAGTAAATACAAAAAGAATTTGAGGAATGATAACACCTTTTTATTAATGATTTTTAATGAATTTTTTAAAAAAATAATTAGCCATATTTAAGAAAATACGAAAGTACGAGTTATGGCTAAAGTATATATGTAGTATATACGACCCCCCTATACTTAGCTTGAGCTATGTCCTCATAGATCGGAGAGAAAAGAGAAGACATAACTCGTACTAAGTATAGGCAAGTCTAAAGAATGAAGGAATTAATGAATGAGAAGTTGACCGTCCCCCCTATACTTAGGATCAAATAATCCTAAGTATAGCAGACTGTACACAACGCAGGGAGGGTCAAGGGTGGGAATGAACAGATCGTACTCAGATTGTCTCCCCCCTATACTTAGGGTAAGATATCCCTAAGTATAGACAAGAAGAGGAGACAATGGAGAGGATCAAAGAATGGAAATATTCGGGGTGCACACCCCCCTATACTTAGGACAAAGTACGTCCTAAGTATGGAAAACTGTCTACAAGGGCGGCACCTTTTTGATAGATAAAGAAGATAGAGATGGGAAAGAAGAAAAGAAGAAAAAGCATTAACAGATGAAATCGTGATATGAACAGATGGATCTGTACAGCGAAAGATGGAACTGATCACCGTGTACGAGATGCAGATGATGTGAGTCAAAGAGTACATCTCATACCAGAAGAATGGGGGCAACGTCAATGGTCGGCGGATCATGATCAAGATATAGTTTCAGGCGTTGACCATTGACGCGGAAGGTAGAGGAAGATGACGGTTCGGATATGTCGATGCTGCCATTGTCATATACCTTCCTGACCACATACGGACCTTTCCACTTGCTCTGCAACTTCCCTGGGAATAGTTTCAGCCTGGAATCAAACAACCATACTCTCTGATCTGGCTCAAACTGTTTATGGCTGATATGCGAATCATGCCATGTCTTCACTTTCTCTTTGTATTGTAGGCTGTTCGAAAAGGCTGTGTCTCTTAGTTCTTCCAGGGCTGCCAATTCTGCTCTTCTCTGGTCTCCTATACTCTCCGGATCTAAAAGTAACTCAGTGACTGCCCAAAAGGATTTGTGCTTGATCTCCACTGGCAAATGGCACGGCTTGCCATAGACGAGACGAAAGGGAGATGTCCCCAATGGATTCTTGAACGAAGTCCGATAGGCCCACAAGACCGAGTCCAGAAGCTGTGACCAATCCTTTCGGTCTGGGCGGACAACTTTCTGCAAGATAGTCTTTATCTCCCGATTCGATACTTCGGCAAGACCATTAGTCTGAGGGTGATAAGGAGTGGCAACCCGATGGTCAATGCCGAACTCGTCTGCAAGGGCCCTGACTTTGTCATTGATGAAGTGAGACCCCCCGTCTGAAATCAAGACTCTAGGTACCCCGAACCGTGAAATGATATTTTTCCTCAAGAATTTGCACACGGTTTTCGCATCTGCGGCTCGGGCGGGGATGGCCTCAACACATCTGCTGACATAATCCACAGCGAGCAAAATATGCTCGAATCCCTGACTCTTAGGAAATGGGCCCATGAAATCAATCCCCCATGCATCAAAAACCTCACAAGAGTGAATGGGTTGCATGGGCATCATGTCTCTCTGTCCGCAGGTTCCCATTTTCTGACAGTCAGTACATCTCTTCACGAACTCATCAGAATCCTTGAAGAGAGTAGGCCACCATAGGCCGGATTGAAGCACCTTCTGTGCTGTCCTTTTTCCAGAATGATGTCGTCCTGCCTCAAGCTTGTGGCAATATGTGAGGACGCTTTGCTGCTCTTCTTGAGGAATGCACCTCCTCCAGATACTATCCCCTCCTTCATGATAAAGGACGGGATCCTCCCAATGATAAAACTTGGCCTTAGCTAGGAAGGTCTCAAGTTTCTGTCTGGGCCAACCCTGAGGGACTGTCTTGGCAACAAGATAGTTTACAAAGTCAGCATACCATGGGAGTGAGGTGACAGCCAAGATCGCCTCATCTGGAAATGTTTCTGTGATAGGTGCGCTGGGCTCAGATTCCTCAAGATTCTCCAACCTGGAGAGATGATCCGCCACCACATTCTTGACTCCAGGCTTATCCTTAATCTCAATATCAAATTCCTGGAGTAGAAGGATCCATCTGGTGAGACGTGCTTTGGCATCCTTCTTAGACATTAGGTACCGGATGGCGGTGTGATCAGTGTAGATGGTTACTCTAGATCCGAGAATGTAAGATCGATACTTATCAAGAGCGAAGACTACGGCCAGCATCTCTTTCTCAGTCACAGTGTAATTCCGCTGAGCGGCATCCAAGGTCCGGCTAGCGTAGTGAATGGCAAAAGGTAAACCATCCCTCCTCTGTCCAAGCACATCCCCAACGGCAAAATCTGAAGCATCCGTCATGATCTCGAATGGGAGAGACCAATCGGGTGGCTGAAGGACAGGAGCTGAAACAACCATTTCTTTGAGAGTCTCAAATGACGCTAGACACTTATCATTGACAATAAACTCGGTGTCTTTCGTCAGCAAGTCAGTGAGTGGTCGGGCAATTCGACTGAAGTCCTGAATGAACCGTCGGTAGAAACCGACATGCCCCAGAAAAGACCGTAACTGACGCAAATTGGACGGCGGATTGAGTTTTCTGATGATATCCACCTTGGCGGGATCTACCTCCATGCCCCTGTTGGAGACGATGTGACCAAGGACCGTCCCTTGAGTCATCATGAAATGACTCTTCTCCCAAGATAATACAAGATTGACCTCGATGCAGCGCTTCAGCACACGGTCTAGGCAGTCAAGACAAGCATCGAACCCGTCACCATAGACCGAGAAGTCATCCATGAAGACCTCTAAACAGTCACCCACCATGTCCGAGAAGATGGATAACATGCACCTTTGGAATGTCGCAGGAGCGTTACATAGACCAAAGGGCATCCGTCTGAAAGCATACGTCCCAAACGGACAGGTGAATGTCGTTTTCTCCTGGTCTTCGGGCGCAATGGCCACTTGATTATATCCAGAGTACCCGTCAAGGAAACAGTAATGACTCTTCCCAGCTAGCCGCTCGATAATCTGATCAATGAAGGGTAGCGGGAAGTGATCCTTCTTGGTGGCCTCATTCAATCGTCTGTAGTCCACACAGACCCTCCAAGAAGTGGGCACTCTGGTAGCGATCTCCTCTCCAGACTCATTGACAACTGTAGTGATACCCGTTTTCTTGGGTACCACATGTAGCGGACTTACCCATTTGGAGTCGGAGATGTGATAGATAAAATCGGCGCTCCACCACTTGGAAATTTCTTTCATGACTACGTCTCGAAGATTCGGGTTCAGCCGTCGCTGGAACTCACGCGACGGCTTAGCGTTATCCTCGAGATAAATGTGGTGGGAGCAAAGATTTGGGCTCAGCCCTTGGACATCGGCTATATTCCAACCGATTGCTTTGCGGTTCCTTTCAAGAACCTCCATCAGACGAGATTCTTGTTCTCCAGTCAAATCTGCTGAGATGATGACTGGGTGCATTTCCGGCTCACCCGCAAGGAATCTATACTTTATTGACTGCGGAAGAGGTTTCAGTTCAGGACAACTGGGAGGGGGCAGAGCTAGCTTCTGGTATGTCTGCGTGAAGGCGACCAGGTCTGCATGGGAGAACTCTCGCTCTGCATGAATCTCTGACGAAAGGCGGCCTGCTAAATCATTTATAAACTGCACTGGCTCGCACTCTGTCATGGCGGTTGGTTCAGAAGGAATCAGACAAGGCAAATAATCATCAAAGTCATCCCAGTCAATGTCTGAATCCGAGGGATCTGAAGAAGATGAACATGATTGAAATTCCTCAGCACCACTCATCACAACACTGTCAGCCTCAGATATATCCTCATCCAGGGATGTGCTCTCCCGGCTCTCGATTGCCATGAGCTTGAGATATAGTGAATCTGTAGGCAAGGCGAGGGTCGGTGCTACGGGATCTTTCCAGTTGGATTCATCATCAGTCATCTCGAAATCACAAACCTGGTGGATGTCTAGCTCATCTTCTGTCATCTGCTCGGCTTCGCTGGATTGCTCTGAGCATGCCAACTCTCTGGCTCTGGTCTGGTCGATCGTATCTATTTGTATGCTTTCGCCCTCTACGCGAAAACATACCTTCCCACTGTCATGGTCGGATACCGCCTTGGCAGTGGCCAAGAATGGGCGTCCAAGTATGATGGGGGCATCGGTTACCGACTCAGGGATCTCCATGTCCAATACAACAAAGTCCACGGGGAATTTCAGGCCCTGAATGGTAACGACCACGTCCTTCAACAACCCCTTCGGCCTCTTAATCGACCTGTCAGCAAACTGAAGGACTGTTCTGCTTCGAAGAAAAGGGCCAAACTCGAATCGCTTGAGTAAGGCTGTCGGAAGGAGGTTGATCGAAGACCCACTGTCTAATAGAGTACGATCGAACCGCTGCTCCTGGATCTCGCATCTGACATAGGAAGCTCCTGTATCGGGTCGCTTGGCTGGCAATGTGTTCTGAATGGCGCAGCAAGTGTCATGAGTGAGCATATGGATTTGATCTCTGTGCCTCTTCTTCCTTCGGACAGTAGTTGTTTCTTTCAAGTTCTTTTTGAAGAAGGGGATATGCTCAAATGCTTCTCGTAGAGTCAGCTGAATGTGAAATCTATCAATCATTTGGTTGCCGAACTCTACCTGCTGATTTTTTTAGGATTTTCTTTTTTATTCCCCTTCGCTCGGCGGAGAGCCTCAGGGAAGGGGATGGTAGTGGCCTCCTCAGATGGAGGACTAGGAATCGGTTCCTGTGCCTGTGAAGAAGGAGAATCCATACAATAATCATCATTCACCACATATGGATCCGCAATTTGAACAGAAACCTTTCCTTTATTCATCTTTTTGTTTTTCTTTTTATTCCCACAGTCCTTGGGTACAGAATGTGGCAACATCACAGATGGTGGCTCAACAAAATTGGATGTGGTGGCCTCAGCACCACCACTAGCACCGGTCTTCGCGGCATCAGCACCGCGCTCTGGTTCATCATCCAAAATGGTGGCATCAGCACCACCGTCTTCGACTGGTATCACGACGGCATCAGCACCGTCGTCCTGGACTTCCTCATGGGTGGCATCAGCACCACCGTCAACATCATCATGAGCGGCATCAGTACCGCTCCTCTGCTCCCCTGGCGCTCCTGATCCTGCCTCTGGTTGTCGCTCAGAAGAGGCGCCGCCGGCTGGCATCCTACCGCTCCTAGTAGTAACAAAATCAGCATCATGATAGGAATAAGATATGTCACTCAAATAATCACTAGGAGAGGTATCCTCTGTAAACTCTACCTGCTCAGACTTCCTTTTCAGATTGTTCGGGTTAGGTTCAATCTGAGCTGGTATGGCGGCCTTGCCTTTCATGATGTCCCTCATCTCCTGCCGGAATTCCTCCATTTCTTGCCTGAAAGAGGCTCGCTGTTCAGATAGCAAGCGGGCAAGATCATCGAGAGCTGGGTTCTCAAAAGCGGGAACCTGAGAACCGGATGGTTGTCCCTGCTGGAAATGGGGCTGCTGCTGCTGTTGTTGCTGATACTGAGGGGGAGGATGGTGGTAAGAGTGCTGAGGCTGTTGTCGCTGCCTCCACTGCTGTCCCTGATAGGTGGGACGAGGACCACTCTGAAACTGTTGCTGATGGGCATACTGGGGCTGCTGTTGTGGTTGCTGCTGGCTACTCTGCTGTCCTTGGGCAGGGTTCTGCTGCTGGGATGAAGATCCACCATTGCCCCAACGGAATCCGGGGTGATCACGACGAATCCCGGGCTGAGGGTACCGGTCGTACCAAATCCCATTGACTTCCATCAATGGTTCCTGCTCAAAGGAAGGTGGAGGAAGAACGGCCAGTGGCTGCTCCGGCTGATAGACCACCATCTGAGTCTCCGTAGATGGCGGTTGAGAAGGATAGTACTGCAGCAAGGGAACCGGCTCTGCCTGAATGTGATTCACCTGGCGGTATGAGGTAGATGCCTGGTTGGAATTGCTGCTACTCGGATCAGCACGTGATCTGGGAGGCTGTTGTGACTGAGTTTGCGCCTCCTGAATGCACAAGATCTGTGTCTTCAGATCACTCATAGTCTTGGCAATCTGGTCCATCTGGGCCATGCCTTGCATCTGTTTCTTCTCGAGGATCTCGAGGCGGTCCAGCTTCTCACTAATGATGCCCATATCGGCTGTGGCTGATTCAGCTTGGGCTGCGGCAACTGACACTGTGTTGGGACCGGCATCGATGCGGGCGATCCTCTGAAATGATCCCGCTCCCTGCGGGGGTTTCTGCTGAGTGTAGACTCGGGCTTGGGCCATCACAGTAGAGTTTTCTGCCATTCCTTCGTAGATGGCCCAGACGTCGTCTTCTCCCTTGGAGAAATAGGACCCACCGCAAGAGGCGTTCACTAGCCCCTGCAGCTCCGGTGTCAGCCCACAGAAGAAACTCTGCACGAGGTTGGGCTTGGAGATGTCATGATGTGGACACCGGTCGATGAGCTCTCTGAATCGATCCCAGGCCTCATGGAACTGTTCATTTGGGATCATGACGAAGTTACTGATCATGGCTCGAGCTGCGTGGGTCCGGCCGAGAGGGTAATACTTCTTCAAGTATGCGGTCCGGAGATCTGCCCATGTGTCGACGAATCGACCAAGGTGTTTGAGCCAATATGCGGCTCTATCAACTAAAGAGAATGGAAAGGCAATCATCTTGATGGTGTCCTCGGTCATCAACCGATCATGGATAGTGCTGCAAATCATCTCGAATTCCTGGAGATGGAGGTGCTGCTCTTCGGTCGGCAACCCATGGAACTTGGGCAGAAGCTGGATAGTGTGGGGCCGAAGCTCGAAATCTCCGTGAATTGGCGGGAGTCTGATCCAACGGTGAGTGAGGGATGCAGCTGGGTTGTGCAACTCCCTCATAATGGTCTGTGGCGGTCTCTCGGCGTCTGGATCGGCTCCTCCTGCATCAGGTCCTCCTCCTCCACCACCTTCTCCGCCAGCTCGGTTCTCTCTCATCTAAGCTATCTCCCTCATGAGATCACCCATGAATGTACCCTGGTCACGGATCTGCCTCTGCATAGTTTACAGGGATGCTAACAAGGAGTTATTGATGGCTGCCTGATCAAATAGGAATGGAGGGTGCTCATGATCATCTGCATGCTCGCCTCTGTCTGCCATGTCTGGATTTTCTGAAAAAGCAAAAGAGGCCATCTCAGGTGCTGTCGAATGAGCTGAACACTGTGATGCACTGAATTCTGACACTCTTGGACTGATGGAAGGAGAATGAGAAGGGTGGTCGAGGGGGAATAGGGTGGATGTAAACTCGGGCTCGGATAGTGGACTCTCCGAGGTATTCCTAGATGAGTGAGGAGGAGTGCTGGATAGCGGTGCCGACAAAGTCGGCCTAAGAGATCTCCGTCCCATCATCTTGATTATTTGGGAAGAGCAGAGGGAATTTAGAAGAAGGAGAGTGAAATGAGATGCAACAAAATTGCGCACGATTGTGCGGTGTTTTTGATCTTGACCTAAACAAATCTAGCAATCAAACACAAAGCAGGGGTGAGTTCACCAACTCAACACGTGAAGCCGTGAAGGTTCGGCTTTTATCTTGTCAAATTTTAGCTTGATTCAGGAATTTATCTTTTCACGAGTCCTTAGAACGCTACGCCTAAAGGAGAGAGAGTACTGTCGGAAGAGTATCCCGTACTTGTCCTTCTCCTGTGTAACCTGTAGCTTGCACTTTTTGAGGTCCTTGTAACCCTTCCTGGATCCCTACTCAGCCAAAAAATAAGAGAGGAAGCCAATAGGCGAAACCGATACTTCGGAACTCGCTCGCAACGGAATCACCCGTGAGCGTGCAAGAACCTACTCGGACGCGAGACAATGAGACAGACACCCCCGTGAAGGCGTGGCCTAGGCTCGATACTTCGGACAAGGTCGATGCTCTACACAATAGAGAGTCACCAATGTTGACCAAGCCCTACTCGTCCACGTACGATAGAAGCGCCAATACTTTGGAAATCCAGGCGATACACAAGGCAGCCACAAGCTGGGTTTTTGGCTCTAATCCTTACGAAGCACTCACCTCACTTGGAAGGAGACCTTCCCATGCAACCTGAATACAAGTGAGGGTGTTACTCTCCCCAAGCAATGAATCCAATTACCGATTTTATTTTTGGTCAAGTTTTCTTAGCAGTCCCTTTTTTAATTTTTTTGGTGTTATCGCTTCTTTTGAGTAGATTCAAACAAGCGCCTAACGATTTTTGTGTTTTCTTGATCCTACTTTGTCCAAAAACAGAGGGAGAGTAGAGTCGGAAAAGCCGTGCAAGTTGACACAAAGATGGAAATCTCACCTTTGTGCCTAAATGATGGATGCCAAGTTAGAAGACTTACAGCGAATCCCAGCTCTCTCCATGCGGGATGCAAAGCAGAATTTTTAAACCTAATCTATATGCCGATATGCACAACGGAAATCGTCCTAGAACAGGCAACTGCTAGCGTGAAGAACCACAAGTCAACCTCCGATCGTCGATCCTAAGAGTCCGGTCTAGACCCTCCCCTCCTCTTCTCGACACATCGAGTTCAGGAGTAGCGCTTGATGGAGAGGGCTCACGACGCGGCGGATCTAAGAAAGTGGGCTAACTGTTTAACTTTTAACTAAGTCCAAATACGAGCTATAGGTACATGCAAAGGTTATTAGTGTGTTTGGACCTAAGTTAATCGATCAAGCAGGCCTAAGTCTAAGAGCTCAATCCACAAAAGAAAGTGAAAATGAAATCAAAACCGGCAAATGACAGCGGCAAAACACGATAAAAACTGCGGTGAGCCCCCGGGTGAACAAACACCCGGAAATTAGGCCCGGTAGTGTCCAAGAGTCCAAGTGTACCTGTATTATTACAAATTAATAGTCTCTCTCACAAAAGTAAAATGCAAGCTAAACTAATCACTCTCTCTCACTCCTCCTGCTCTCTCCTGCCGGCTTGGCTAAAGAAAAGCCAGCTCCGCCTCCCAAGGATGCTTCGGGTCACCTAGGCGATCCGCCTTGCTCCGCGGTCCCTCGCAAGAAGATAAAAGAATAATGGTCAGATAGCTCAATCAGATATATCACAAATGTAAGAGATGTAAACTAATGCTATGGTAAACAATCACACAATCAAACAAAATGTGAACTACTCGTTGTTGCTCCCCGGCAACGGCACCATTTGATTTAACCGAAATTAGGTGGTCTTAAGCTCAACACAAAGCGTGAACTCAGTCGAAGTGTCAACCACACAAATCTCGATTAAAGTCAACAATTAACCCACACAAAAGATCAATAAATTAGAAATAATGTGGAGTTAAAATTTATTTTTAACTCTGCACAAATGATGTAAAGGGCAAGTATGCAGAGAGTTCGATCACAGGGAGCAAACAGGGCAGTTCAAACAAGTGTGCACAAGTGAGTGTGTGTGCAATGTGTCTACACTAAGCAAGCAAGGAAATTTTTGTGGGTTTTTAATTTTTAAATTTTTTTTATTTAATTTTTAATTTTGTATTTTGATTTTTAATTTTGTGATTTTTATATTTTATATTTTATACTTTTTTTTCAATATTGGAAATTCAAAGAAATGTAATAAAAGACAAGATGAAATATTTATAAAAAGGTACTAAAATAACCAAAAATTCAAAAATAAAATGTTTTTGATATTTTTAGGATTTTCTACTGTTTTTGTGATTTTTGGGGGTTTTTCAAGGTGTTTTTGGTATTTTTTAATTACTGAAATAACTCAAAACAGTGGAACAAGGGCTGGCTGTGAGTAAAATGGGATTTTAAAACAGCAACCAGTAACCAAAATTTTTCACACTATTTTTCAAATAAAAGGAACAAAATAAGGAACACACAGACCTGAGTTTGTATTTTTTAGAGTTTTCCTTGATTTTATATATTTTTTTAAGTTTTTGAGTGTTTTTAAATTTTTAGTGTTTTTCTTTTGAGAGTTTTAGTGATTTTTGGACTGACACTAAAATAGGATAAAATAGACACTAGGGAATTTTTTTTGGAATTTTTAAAGATGATTTAATATTTTTTTTGGCATTTTCTAAGCTAGACAGTAGAGACAAAGCTTGTTTTTTATTTTTAATAAATATGAAAATAAAATAAAATCAAAAACTAAAATGATAGCGTGAAAGTACACATGTCCAGGAACTAAACCCTATTTTTGTGGAATTTTTGGACTTAAGATGATAGGGTAAATAAATACAACAAGCATCCAATCAAAACAAGGCCTGGCAGGGGTACGTATGCAATTTCTCAAACATCCAAGGGCATTCATGCAATTTTCCACGAAAATATATACTGAATATTCAATTCATAGCTCCAAAAACTAAATACAAAAACCGCCTGGGTCTCTTGGAAATTTTCCCACCAGGGTGCGTGACTTGCACGCGCCTGGCGAGGACTGAAATATAATATCTCAAAACCCTGGGGGCCTACATGCAAAATATCCAAAAAGTTTACACGTGACACTAAGGTTTTAGTACTAAAACAAAATACACAAATGACCGAGGGGATCCTTGCAAAATGCCCACACCTCACGTGTACAGGTCACGTGAGGTGACGTGGCGAAGGTCCTGGATGCAAATATACAAAGCTTGGGGGTCTTTGTGCAAATATTCCAAAAATATTATGCTACAGACAAAAGTTTAAATACTAAATAATAAATACAAAAGTGCGAGGGTGGGGATGCAAAATACCCTCGCTAGGACGATCCGCAGATGACGCGTGGCGCGAATCCAACGGCTGGCAGCTGAGCGCGATCCAGCGGCAGGGAACGTACCACTTATCCACGTGGCAGCACGGGGACGGCCGATGACGGTTCGCTTCGACGTCTGGGATTAGATCTCAGAAAGAGATCCAACGGTGGCTGGTCGCGGAAGATCCGACGGTCGATGCGCGATCTGGAATTCCACCTCGATCCAACGGTGGCGAAGGCCGGAGCAAGAACAACGACGAACTCCGGCGAGCCGAGGTTCTCCGAGGTCAAGCTCCGTCTCCGGCGGGCTTCTTGGCTTCAAAATCGGGCTGGAGTTTCCTGGGGGCCTTCTCTTTCTCCTGGGGGCACCAAAAGTGCACGGCGATGGCCGTGACGCTCACAGGTGGTCGGCGGAGCTGGAGAGCTCGGCTGAGCTCCGGCGAGCATCAAAAACGCGCCCAGGCGTGAGTCAACGTTCTTCGACCCTGCAAAACTAGTCAAGAGGTCCAGGGCAAATTGCCTGGACCCTTAGTGGACCTAATCGACGCGAAAGGCGGAGTGGCGCTCGGTGGCCGGAGGTGCGCTCCGGCGAAGGGATGTGATTTGGTGAAGGAGTGAACGGAACTCGGAATTTCTTTAGGGCTAATGATCCTAAGCCTGAGACTAAGCGGATGAACGGAAAATAAAAGGGGGGAAAGGGCTTCCTCGACGGTGTATACCGGAGGGAAGGTTACCTCAACCGCCGGAGTTGCGGGAGGTGGTGGAGACGCCTCCGACCTCGGCTGCCTTGGCTGAAGAGGCCACGTCGGAGCTGTCACCTCCAGGTAGCTCTGGAGCACGAAAGAGGCGCGAGGGGTGGACCGAAGGTGTTCAAAATCGAGAGGAAAGAAGGGGGGCTCGTTATATTTGGTTTGACCCTGAGCTGCAGGGGTCCGAAGATCAATGAGTATCTTGCAAATCTTGGGTCCAAAGACCAAGATTATTCATGGACGAGCTAGAGGGAAGATCGAGGAATAATGTTGCAGAAGGGTGCAACACAAAAAGGTGAAAGTTGACGCCTCGAAAAATCCGCAAATGCGGGTCAAAAACGAGGCTGCCAGGAGCTACAGGGGCCTAGGACACCTAGTTGACCGAGGTCAACTAGGGTTTGCACCTGGTTGGTCCACGTGGACCAACCAGGAAAAAGAACTGGTAAATGATTTATAAAATCAATAAAAAATGGAAAAAGGCCGAATTAATTAAAAGTTATAAAATAAAAAATGCTTAAAATTTTATGTAGTATTTTATTCTGATTTTTATTTATTTTTACGACGTATATTTTTACATGTTTGCATTTATACCCCTATAGGTATCTATATCTATGTATTGTAGTCTTTTATTTTTAATTGTATATATTTGATTTATTTATTTTTGATTATTATTTTATAAAATTATAAATTATTTTTATATACACAAATATATTTTTATTTTATTTTTATGAAATATTTTATATATTTAATAAAATACAAATATGTTTTGTATAGGTATATGTACAGGTAATGTATCTATGTATTTTGTTTTTAAGTATTTTATTTTTGTTTTTATTTAGGTTTTGATTCTTATTTTAATGTACATAATTATTATAAGTATTATTTACAACATTATAAAAATATAAAAATGGATGAATAATAAATAATTAATAAATTGAATATTTTATTCTGTGCAAGTATACAATGAGGGTCCAAAAGTCAACTTTCAAACCGTAGCTCCGCCAAATGCGAAACCACCGCCAATAAATAGCTTATTTTCTTCTATATACAATTAAAGGTGAGTACGCTGCATTTGGAGTTTCCGTTTGTGAGATATGGGTCTGGGAAGTTGGCATTCTGGAATTTTATTCAGACCATAACTTTTTGTCTGTACATTATTTTTCTGTGAAATCAATTTTGTATTTTTCTATATTAAATTATCTACAACTTTCATGTACAAAGTTTCTTTATTTGATGTGTAAAAAGTGGAACCAAAAATAGCTTCCAAAATAAATAAAGAATGAATAGAATGTATAGGTATATTATCTGTATTTTTGACCTTATCTCCCCCTACTTTATTCCTTGTCGACCTATTCATCAAGATGCCTAGGTCTCGGGGTTTCGGGTCATAAAATATTTACAATATTTTATTCTTTTTCGTTTCTTTATTTATTCTATAATTTTGGCCTTAATTATAGTATTTTAGACACTATCTGAATGCACATGCATGGATGCTAATATGCTCTATTTAAGGGTATTTACAGGCATTTGCTAGGGTTTTTAGTGCCAAAATGATAGAATAAAGATGATGAAATGTGGATTCATCAATCCTCCTCTGGACCTAATCCTCAACACTAGAGAATAAGTCTATTCTTGCTTTAGTCAACCGTCTCATTAGTTTGTCAGACTTGAAAGTGTAGATGGACGACCAGATGATGGAGGGCATAGGATTGTGTCTAATTTTCTCTCCCTCACATTGGAACAAGGTGCCTCTCGAGTGCCTTATTACTCAACACACTATATTTTATTTTGTTGATCAATGTGTCCGTCAAGAGAATTTGGAGTCGTCTGCACTTGTTTTTCTGGGAGTACACCGGGGTGTGTCTCTTTTGAGTATCTAAGATACCTTCGACACCCAGACTTGTATCGCTTACGATGCAGAGCCCTTTTATGGTGTCAGTCCGACTCCTTGGTCCTAATTAGCTCTTGTTCCAAGTGGACACTTTGAAAATGTTTGGGAGCGCTCGCCATTGGTGGAAGCTCTTTTAGATTTTGACTTTGGATGATAGAGCTTTTCTTTGACATTTCTCTTTTTTTTGTTGGCTAGCTCCACTGCTTTTACCAAGAGTTGGCGCACACTGATCAACAATTTTTCATTAAGTTTCAACACACCCTGGCACTTAGGTCAATATCAAAAAGATAGCATATGAATCTTGTTCACATACTTGCTAGGGTTTTGCTGACACTCAGGTTTTCTGAAGCCTTCATTAACTTTATCCCATCCTCGAATATCATCAGATCAGGTCTAAACTCAAATCTCTAGTCCTAGTTCCTCAAGTGATATCTCAACTCATCTCATCAATCATGCAGTTGTGGGAGTGGTTGTGCTGATCATATTCTTTTTGAAGTTAGAGATGAGGAGTGCAATATAGCGCTCAAATCTTTCAAACTAGGGAAGTGTGGATTATTAAGTTCTAAAAACCCTAATGACTAAGGCAGGATAACTCAGAATCTCAAGATTTTAGAAATCAAGTGTCCTCAAAAATCCTCAAGCCTTGAGTGAATGTGTCAGGAATATATCGACCAAGAAATGCATGAAATGCTTGATGAAATGCAAGACCATGAGTGATGTTTTTTTAATGCATTTTTTTTCAAAAAGTTTTGTTTTTGGTGTGTTTTGTTTTTTTTTTGTTTTTGTTTATTTAGAAAGGTATTATACACACTACTTGTACCCATCCCCGATGTTAGATAAAAACGATTAAAGTACGGGCTATGGATAAAGTAGATAAAATATATACAAATACACCCCCCTATACTTAGCTTGTGCTATGTCCCCATGGCACAAAGTGAAATGTTGACATAGCTCGTACTAAATACAGAAGGATTAAAAACAAAAGAAGAGAAGTGAAGTATAAACAATGGTAGCGGTCCCCCTATACTTAGGCTCAGGTCAGCCTAAGTATAATCGGATAAATACAGATGGGGAATCGGGTAGATTTGCGGATGTACAAGATCAAGGAGGTTTGCGACGAACCTTCTTGCGGGAGTGTGGAGGGAGATAGTATGGAGATGTGGAGTGTGATGAAGATGGGGCCGATGAAGAAGACCAGCCATCGTCAGAGTCGTCCTCAGGAGAATAGTAGTCGTCTGCAGAGGATCTCCAACTTTTGTCGATTAGAGGTAAGTGCCCATGGATCAGAGCTGTACCTATTGCACTTATCTGATGAACCTCATCAGGACCGGACGAGGACTCGTCAGAAATCACCTGATGTCTAAGGTCAAAGGTGACTTTCTTGGTCGGTTTGTTTCCTTGGAAAGTATTGGGAGGAAGTTGGACAATCTTCATCTCCCTATCTTGAGTAACCGGTGTGGCATTTGTGAGTTCCTCATACGATGAATCTCCATAAAAATCGACCAATTCTTGAAGGGTCATGCACCGCTTCGGTCGAGGGAGAGTGTTCCTGCGGATCTTGTGGTTTATGGCTGGGGGTGTTGATGTCACTTCGGAATGATCATGAGTTTTGGTGACATCAGATGTTTCTGGAGTCGGTTCCTTATAAGGTTCAAGTATGTCATGAATTACTGCCGACTCAAAGATTGGACCACTCAAATAATCGTGTTGATCTTCAATAATATGGTCCAATTCCTCATAAGCTCCAAAATCATGATTTTTCCTAGGAGCAGTGATAGGGCGGTGAGAATCCGAAGTTTGTCCAACAATCAGTCCCTTAGGTGACTCTCCTAGGGTTTGTATCAGTGTGTCATGTGGAGATGTCTGATAATGTGAAATATTTATCTCCTGATCATAATTGTTGATTTCAAGTTGGTTTTCCTCAGAGCAGGATGTGTCATTGGGGTCATGTTTATTGTGGTCCGAGTTGGGGAACTTGATTTCCTGAGTCTCGCAATCGACAATCGCCTTAGCGGAGGCTAAGAACGGCTTTCCTAAAATAATAGGAGACTCAGACATCCTTCCGGGGTGCTCAATGTCAAGGACAATAAAGTCCACCTTATGTTCTTTACCTCGGAAATTTATGACGACAGAAACGATCCCCCGCGGTCTTTTGATAGATCGATCAGGTATTTGAACGATCACCCTAGTCTTTTTGAGTTGTCTGAGTTTGAGTTGGTCAAAGACGGACTTGGGGAGGATGTTTAATGTGGAGTCATCGTCTAACCGAACATGAGTAAATGTTGAGTCCTCAATTTCACATGTGATCCGAGTCAACCGCTTGACTTTGCGGCTTTTGATTTTATGATTCATCACCAAAGAGCTAGCCATAGATATGACATGATATTCAGTCCTGGATCGTTTCTTGCCCGTCTTCTCGGGGTTCAGTCGACTCTTCACAAATCTCTTAAGATCGGGCACATATTCTATGGCTTTGATCAATGGAAGCTCTAAGATCAGACTCTTGCAAAATGCTTCCATTTCATAATTGTCCAATTTTTTTGAATTTTCAAATTTTTCAATTTTTTTGGTATTTTCTGTAATATGGTCAGTCGGGGGTCAGAGGTCAGTTGTTGTGTCTGATTGTGATGATCCAGTGGTTCGCATGGTGGTGGCCTCATTTCTTCTGAATTTTGCATTGACTGGATGAGATCATATATTCTCATAGTTAAAGTGTCTGCTCTATTATTAATCCGAGCAATCTCATCCTCAAACATCTCATGACTAGTGATTGAATAATCAGTCTCCATGTGTCATGATTCTGGCATGTAACCTCGAGTAGAGTGTTGATTGTTCATAAACATTATGGTCTGGTCATGAGTTGTATTTCCTTGACTTTGGTTTTCTCGTGGGTTGTCAAAGGAAAATTGATACTTATCTTGAGTAGGGGATAATTGTGAGATCCTAGTGACCGGAAATCGTGTTCTATTGTCAATATCGGTCACTCTATTGTTTATCCTTGATTCTGATCTCTCTCTTATGTCCATAAGATTGTCCGAATGTGAGAGATGGCTATTCCAAGAAGAAGTGTGGTCATAGGGTTGGATGTATGGGTGGGCAGAGAATGATGGCTGAGGAGAACTTGACTTGAATGGTAGGTTCCCCTGAGGAGTGTGAGAAGAAGAATATCGGGACATGGTCGTGGAGATCGGGAAAGAAGACCACTGTGCCGACATCTTGTCAAGAGGGATGAAATGATCAGTGAACCACGATTTGCTTGCAATTGCAAAGTATTTGACGCACACAAATCAAACACAAAACAAACACGTTGATTCACTCACTCAACACTGGTGAAGGCACGTTAGGGTTCGGCCGCTTATCTTTTCAATTTTAATTTAATGACAAAACAATCTTGCAGATTAAGCGGAGCTGTTAGGTACTGAAATATTTCTCAAAGACTGTCCCGAGTTCGTACAACTAGTTACATCTACTCTCAGCCAGTATAGGTGGAAGTACGGACCGTTTAAACGGCTACCCGTGTTGCTTGAGGACAGTGCCTTCCGCGGTGTCCTCTAAACCACCCACTCTGCTAAGGGAAGTCGGACCGTAAAACGGCTACCCGAGACCCTCACTGAAAAGTAGCTAATTTTTTTAAAAACAGTAGTCTTTGTGAAATTTCTCAATTTTTGGCTCTATCCTAAGTGTGCGTTCTGATCCTTACAGACAATGAGTGGGTTTCTCTCCACCAAACACAAAATAATTTTATGTCAATTTTATTTACAGTCGCCTTGATTAGCAGTCCCGATTTTATATTGAGGTTGTCACTGAAGTTTATATGAGCACAAAAATTCACGCCTAACGAACAGTCCCAATTCCTTTGAATCCTAAGTTGTAAAACTTTGAGAAAGGAGGATCAGAAAAGCTGATGCAAACGCAAATCAATGATGCATGCTTAAGAGAATGACTTACAGTGAATCCTCGCGTTCTTCATGCGGGATGCAAGACAAGGAATTTAAATTACACTAAATGATATGCACAGATGAAAAACGCCCTAAATAGATAGTTCTATTAGCGGGAAGAACTGATTGAAATTTTTGGCTAATGTTGAACGATCTATAGTGCATTTAATTAGTGCTAGTGTGGCCTAAGAATTACGAGCACAATCAATGATAGAAAGGTAAGCGTATATGTGCCTAAGTCCTACGCCACTCAAGTCGGGTCCCAACCACACAGAAGGGGTTGAAATAGACCCGACACACCATAGGAGTGTTCAGTCTTAATTATTACAAGGGTTCAAAGAGAGGGACCCTGAGAATATTGCAAAAATTAAACCTATGCTAAGCTCTCTCTCACAAAATTAAAATTTGATCTTCATAGCAGCTCCTTGAATTAATATCGAAATCCAGCTCCCAGAAGTCTGCGAAGAGAGAATTTGCGATTAGTAGCAGAAGTAAGAGAGAAATGCAAAATAAAATGCAGAAAAGAAAATGGCACAAAAATTAATTTTCACAAAAATCAATTACCAAAATGATTTAAAACCCTAAAATGCGTCGTTCCCCGGCAACGGCGCCATTTGATGAACGTCAAATTCGCCTCTATAATATTGTGGAGTTATGCTGTAGTACAGGAGGCGAATTCGGTTCAGCAAAAACCACGATCTTTGAATGTTGCGGAATATTTTACTTGGCAAGTTTACCAAGGTCGAACACAGGGAACAGAGATTTTTGTTGCGTGGTTTTTAATCAAATTAAATAATTAATTAATGTTGATTAATTTATGCATTAAGAAAATATACAATGCAATGAAGATGCGATGCAATGCGAAGAAAAATAAATAGGGCAGATGACAAGCGCAGGATCTGTGCTTTTGTACAATTTTAATCCAAACAATGATGATCAATTTCCTCTATAATAAATCACAGATCAGAAGATATCAAATCCATAAATATGTGTCAAATTAATTCATGATGCGAATAAGAGTGAATAGATCTCGGAGAATTCCTGCAATCAATTTTATCTCCAAAATTCTTCAAATTATATTCTTAAGAGATGTTTGCAGTCCATAAGTCAATATGTCTACTCAATCTCCTTCATTTAACCCCTGCATAAAATAAGTCCTCAAATAATATCTTAACTCAAACGAATCCCTGCAAAATAAGTCATCAAATATTTCAAGGGAAATGTGGCACAAATATGTCAAAATAAGCCTGCAAAAGCCAATAGATATCCTCAATAATGATTCTCAATAAATGACCTCAGATCTGTTAACAAGCTATGCTAAGTTGTAGAGCATGAAAATAGCTTCAAAATGACATATTGTATGCTAAAATCGGAGTCCGTATGACAAAGATATGCTAAAATGAAATTCCAGGGACTAAAATGTAAATAAAATAAAGTTTTCTTTGCAAAAAGGTTCCTAGGAGGACTTATCTGTAATTAATGAAAACTTGAGGGGCCTTTCTGAAATTTACCCACTGGCGGGGGTATTTCTGTAATTTTTGGAACTTTGAAGGGCACGGTTGCAATTTTCCCCTGACGCACGTGCGCAGCACGTGCGCCAGGAGGCCTAGAGACGAGGCTAAGGCGCGGGATCCCCGAGCCTGAGGTTCGGGCGATGAAGCTGTGGCTCAGGTCGATCCAGGAGGTTCGGAGTCCCGAGCCTGTGGTTCGGGTGACCGAGGCTAAGGCTCGATCAGCCCGAGCCTCAAGGCCTGGGGGCGGGCACGTGGTCGACGCACGGCCGTTGGATCAAGGGTAGTAGTGCCCGATCCAACGACGCCTGTGCGTCGTGGAGCAGGCACAGGCGGAGAGCGGTGACCCAGCAGGGGCGGAGGGCGGTGGACTTGCCGTGATCGTGCGGTGTTCGAGGCGTGACGGTAAAGCACGGGGGCGAGTGGGCCGCCCCTCGACCGACACACGGCGCGAGGGCGGCGAAGGCGCGAGGGCGGCGAAGGCGCGAGGCGGAGCTGCGACGGTGGAGGGCGCCTGGGCGAGGAAGCCGATGGCGATGATGGTTGGCGCACGACGAGGTCGAGCGGCGCAGGCGATGCTCGCGCGGGGCGGAGGTCGTTGCGGAGGCGCTCGGGGGTGGTCCGTGGTGGCCGAGCCTGGAAGGCGGAGAAGGCGGGGGAGCGTGAGCTCCGTCGAGAGGTGGCCGACGTCTGGAGTATACGGTGGAGACGGTGCTGAGAGGTTGCGAAGGCAGAGCACGGAGGAGCGTGGTCGTTTTCCTGGTAGCTGAAGGCGGATGATGGTGGATCGCCTGGAAGTTGGAGGAGAACGGAGCCTTCCTAGTTGTCGCTTCAGATGGCCGGCGAGGAGGCCTCGAAGCTTGCGAAACTGCAGCAAGCGGCTGCTATGAGGTGGGTGGCGCCTGGGCGAGGAAGTTGATGGCGATGATGGTTGGCGTACGGCGAGGTCGAGCGGCGCAGGCGATGCTCGCGTGGGGCAGAGGTCGTTGCGGAGGCGCTCGGGGGTGGTCCGTGATGGTCGAGCCTGGAAAGCGGAGAAGGCGGGGGAGCGTGAGCTCCGTCGAGAGGTGGCCGGTGTCTGGAGTATACGGTGGAGACGGTGCTGAGAGGTTGCGAAGGTGGAGCACGGAGGAGCGTGGTCATTTTCCTGGTAGCTGAAGGCGGATGATGGTGGATCGCCTGGAAGTTGGAGGAGGACGGAGCCTTCCTGGTTGTCGCTTCGGATGGCCGACGAGGAGGCCTCGAAGCTTGCGCAACTGCAGCAAGCGGCTGCTACGAGGTGGGTGGTCACCTCGGATCGCGCCGACGAGGGTTTGTCGCTGTCACCGGCACCTTGGTTAAATGGCGGATGCCTCGCCAAGGTGGAGGTCGGCGAGGTTTATAGGGGCTGGAGGGGGGGGGGTGGTAACGACCGACAGTGATGGAGGAGGCGCGTAACGGCCAGAGGCGAGGAGGAGGAACGACGGCAGTTATGGAGGAGGGGGGGGTTTGGGTAACGGCTGGAGGTGGAAGGAGAGGGGGTCCGCACGTGCTGCGCACGTGCGTGTGGAAGGGGCAGGAGGCACGTACGTGGCACGTGCACGAGGAGAGAGGGAGATGGTGTGCCACGTGGCACGCCCAGGGGATGCCACGTGGCACCCCCAAAAAATTCAAAAATTAGAGATGAATTAATATAGAAAAGAAATAACATGAGACCTCGGATCGAAAAATTTCCTTCACGAAAGTTTCTCGTCTCGACGAGATCTACAACTTTCATGAAAGACCTGGGAGCAAAAGAGGTCACTTGTGAGAAGTGATATTTTTGGTGGCTTTCTATGTATATAGAAAATCGTATTTTTGAGATTTTGTATTTTTTGGAGGTTTTAGAGAGGATAAAAAATCTAGAAAAAATACAATAAAATATAAGAAAATTATTTACATGTTAATCTATTTTTTTGGATTTTTAATAAATAAGAAAATAGGAAAATAAAATAGAAGTAAGAAACACACAAATTTTGTACAGACAGACAACGGACACTTGGACTCGGTTAGTTTCTTTGAATTCAGTTTTGATCTGGATTTGGATTTTTGTGTCGCTTAATAAAACTTTCATCAAAGAACATAAATGAAGAGGAAATGAAATTAAAAGAGTTAATTATGTACATAAAAACTCAGGTCAAAATTAGCAAAAAGTTAAACAGCGCAAAAGAGGCGCAAAACCCAACTTTCACATATGAGCTCCGAATTTTATGAAATTGGTCTTGTTTTGAAGGTATTTGAAAATGGAGTACTTTATGTGGGAGATGTGCTCATTTTAGTCTGTCAGATGTGAAATTTGACTTTGGGATTATTTGACACTTATTGGGGTTAGTAATTTTTTGTATTTTTTATTTAATAAGATTAGTAATATCTACACAATGGAGGTGATTTTGGGTTAATTGGAGTTAGGATGAATTAATTAAAAATGTGAGAAGTTAGCGGCTTTTTGGGCTAATTTACACATGGGATTTTTAATGCAATTTATACAGATGAAATGCAGATATTATTCACACATGCATGATGGCTAATAATGCTCTATTAATGATTAATTATAGGTGAATGATGGGGAACAGAGCCTAAATGATCTCATCCCTATTCTCTTCTAAAAAAAGTAAAAAAAGCTCGCTATACGACAAAATAGTCGACAACATTTTGATGTCAAAAATTCAAAAAAAAGAAAAATAATAAAGGTGTTTACGTCAGCACCCAGAGGCTAATGTTAGCCCCTCATATTGCCCAAACGAAGGGTAGGTGCCACCTCACCTCCCTACCGCAGCAGCGGAGGCACTTGCCGCGTCATCTTCTCTTGTCGACCTGCTGACGGTGTGCCCCCTCCCCTTCTTCATCGACCACCAACTGATTCCCCCCTCCCTCGAATCTGACTACAAATAGGGGAGGGGATGTCAAGGAAGAGGAGAGCCCATTTTTGGGAGCTTCGGCTCTAACCACAAAAAGAATCCATTTTTAGGCTTCAAGCTCTACATCTGGCCACAACTAGATTCCACTGGAGAGCGGTGGTCATATCACCACCCTTGTTGCTTCCCACCTCCATCTTTAGAAGTAGAGTTTCCTTCAGCCACGCCCTTCCGCTGATGCGGGTGACAACTATGTCAACGCACATCGCTGCAACCTCCGACCTCCACACCTCACCACGAGCTGACGTGAGTGACAATCACGTCACCACATTGCATCATTATTCCAGCCCTTCGTGCCTGATGAATCTCGTATTCATCATGCTAAAATTGGTTCACAATTGCATAATGGCTCGCCGTGGGCTCGCATATCCAACATTTTATTCTTTTTCTTTTCTATTCTTTATTCTATAATTTTGGCATTAAAAACTGTATTTTATAGTGTATTTACACAATAATGCATGAATGCTAAATTATGCAAATTATGGCTATTTACATGCATTTACTAGGGTTTTTATGACCAAAATAATAGAATAAAGATGATTAAATCTATATTCATCAGGTTCTTGACGACAGACTTCTCTAGACTTGGTAGCTTCTCCTTGGTGTTGGCGTCCAACCATGGTTTTGAAAGTTGGTTGACCTTGGTGGGGTTCACCTTTGTTGACGTGACCTCCTTCCTTTTCTTTAACCTTTAGTATATGAATTGTTTTGATTTGGTACCATCTCCTTTTTGGGTTCTTAGGATTAGATTGCACAGTTCTCTTCTTTCTTCAAACCCATTTTCTTTTCTGTAAAGAATTAGAGTTAGAAACATGATTTTCTAATTTTTCTTTTTATTTTACAGAATAAGGTGTAAAAGTAATTTCCTTTCAAGTTCAACATTTTCTTTCCCTAATACATAAATTTTACTTTAAAACTTCTTAGATACTATTTTAATAAGGTCATTTTATTATTTAAAACATTTAAGTCATTAAGAAAAATAGATTTATCTTCTGCTAGTTTTTTGTTAACCTTTTACTGAGAGGTATTATAAAGCTTCAAATAAAAACGTTCATTTACCTTACTTTCAGAGTTTGACGAGTCAGATGAGTTAGACTCCACTATCCCCATGAATCCCAAGAAATGGCTTTCTCTTTCTTCCTCATTGCTGCTTGAGTCACCGTTCTATGATACTTGCATAGCTTTCTTGCCAGATTTCTTCTTGAACTTCTTTTCATGTATGAAGTTCTTCTGTAGCTGAAAGCAATCATTATTCATGTGCCCATATGGCTTCTCTTTCTCTCTTTCTTTTCTTCTCAAGAAAGGTCTTGAACTATCCGGTCGTGAGTGCCATATCATCATCGTTATCAGAACATTCAGTTTGTTCCTTCTTTGCAGCTCGGGCAAGCTTCTGTGGCTTTTTGTCTCCCTTCATAGTTTACTCCTTTTTTATTCATAGGCAAGAAGGTTACCTATGAGATCTTATAACGAGGTCGTGTTGAAGTTTGTGGACTCTTCAATGATAGTGACCTTATGTTTGCAGGCATATGATAGAAAGATGATAATCTTGTTGGCAAGTTTTGTATGTAGAAAGGTTTTTCGAGGATTCAATAGTTGATTTACTATAGTAGTGAATATGACCTTCATGTCCTCGATAGTTACCCCTTTTTGCATCTTGAATGTTTAATACTATAGGGTAAGCATTCTAAAGTGGAATTTTTTTACTTTGGATGTACCTTCATGGGTTGTCTCCAATCATTTCCAAATATAATTGGGTGTCTTCGTAGATCAAACTTAGCCTTGGACATAATGTCATATATAGAATTTATTACTTTTGAATTCATAGTCATCTGAGATAATTCAACAGTGATGTAACATGTCTCCCTCTCCTTGATAAATTTATACTACTTTATCATCATATTCTAGGTAGTGAAATACGATGATTATAATAAAGTCCTCATTTTTATCTTCCATCTAGAGTATTTTGTCCCATTGAAGAGGGGTGGACGAACTATGGAGCTTCCCTCCAATATTGATCTTAAAATGTTGGCCATGTGTGCTTCAGAGCATTATTTCTTTGGCATGATCGAGGCTATTGATGAATCGGTGATTATCATGTCTTTTATACCTTTTGAGTGAACTTTCATACTTAATCCATGCATTTTTCTCAATTTCACACATATTTTTTATTTTTTTACTCATTGCATTCAAAATCATATAAAAATTAAATTAAATTCCTTACAAAAAAACATATAAAAATTAAACTCATGCTTTTATTTTTTGTCAATAAATATGAGCTCAATCCCATATTAAAGTTTCTAATATTGTTTCTTTCCTGTTTTTTTCATGCCTGCTTGAGGAAGACCAAGAGAGCTCTCTCTCATAGAGAAGTAATCTAATCTTAGTCCAAATGTTGGACCTTGATTTAAATGTCATTCGGATACAATGAGAAGATTAGATCTACAGCTTTGATTTAATCAAACATCTATGGGAGGTCCGCAAGATATGGATTTGAGATGTGATATCAATATCCAAGTTACTATACGTGGAATAATATAATCGCCATGTCCTTATCTCCAAGTATCCGCGGAGAAAGTGCATTATCCTTGAAAGAGTTCATGGATCTTTTCATTTTTGATATCTGTATCCAAGCACTGAGAAAAGGGATAATTAATTGTGATTTAATTATCATGGATAATATGAATTTGATTCATATTATAAGGAGAGTTATCTAAGATAATTAAATGTGATTTAATTATCAAAGATATGAATAATGTGAATGTCATTCATGTTATTTTGGTACATGAGAAAATAGGTCCAAGATGATTAAATGTGATTTAATTATCATGGATATGAATAATGTGGATAGCACTATCCATATTAATCAGATATATTATAAATGTGATTTATAATATATCAGAGAGAGCATATTGTGATTTATATTGGTTAATTAATTATTGATGTGAATTGGATTCACATTAGATGATTAATTAAAAATATAATTTACATTTTGTTTTGGGATGTGAATGTGATTCACATTTTTCGAATGCATAATTGCAAATTTCACAAGATAATTACGAAATATTTTTGTGAAATAATTTACAATAATTGTTGTTGTAAATCTTGGAGATATCATGAGATAATGAGATCACATGAGATATCGAAGAGATAGACTTAGTCCCCCCCCCTTTTAAGGGGATGAGTTTTATCTCCTCATTATCTTCAAGGATAATTAATTGATTTGATTTGAAATTAAATATATTGATTTATCGATATATATTAATTTAAATTAAATTAATTGTTATTGTATTTTCACAACAAGATCATGTCCATTGAAAGAAATACAAATCAATCTCATCTATTCCAAAGCCCTATATAAGAAGAGGCACTCCTTGCTCTTCGAGACGCACGATAACAACAAATGCTCTTTCTCCCTCTCTCTTTCTCCACATGCCAAGCTTCTCTCTCTCATAGTGGTCGTCCACCATGGAGCCCTTGTAAGAGTTATCATCACCACATCATCGTCATTATGCTACGGATCTTCTACTCATGGATATCCATCTCCTTTGACATGCTTCCCTCGTGAAGAATATGTTGGATCTCGTATGACGAGATCTGGAGTTCCGCTACTTGGATCATCAACATGGATTGCGAGGAGCACGCGTCTCATCAACGCGCTCGCAAGCGTCTCCTCAGTTGGATCAGACTTGAGACAGGAGGTCTCTTGGTAGACAGACTCGATTGCGACCACGCTTTAAGAGGTAACCCAAGTACCTATTTGTGGTTTAGATAAAATGATCCGAGAAAGATTCTTGGATCATGTGGTTACGTCACATTTTGGAAATTTTAAATTCCGCTGCATTGAGAAACTAATGCGACTAGTCGCTCCCGATCGCATACGATGCGATCCTCATGCTTTCGTGATGCACTTAAGGATTTTTATATACCCTTCAAGTGGTATCAGAGCCTTAGGTCGGAGGTTTTGGATACGATCCATAAACCTAAGAAGACTTGGGTTCATAAGGGATTGTGAAATGTTTTTCGCATTTTATTTTTCGCAGCCCTATTTTGTGATAACTTTTAGTCCTGTTTAAAACGTTTAAATATGAAATTTTCAATTAGATAATGTTTCTAATTAATTAAGAAAATTGTGGGATTTGAGTTTGCGTGATTTGGAATCCGATAACTCAAGATATGATCATTTTAATGACCATATATCCACTGTTTCGGGGGTAGCGAATCATGACGTAATTAAGAGGTTAATTACTATTCTGATATGTCTGAAAATACATTTTAATCACATGATTTCTGTTTTAAATGAAATTATAAAACTTTAGAAACTGATTTTGCATGATTTGAATTCAAAATGAATGAGATATGGCAATTTTAGTTAGTGAGGGTCACTGCTGGAAATTGCATGTTTTATCAAAAACGTTGTGACTGTCATTTAAGAAACTTGTGAAATTAATGATTAATTTCCTAGAATAATTATAGATAACATTTAGGAAATATTTGATGATAATTTTTCCCTTAAATGACATTGCCTCAACCAATAATTGATTAGATGTGATCTAGATCACAAATTGGTTACACCATACACTTCCAACAAACATGTTGCTTGAATAGGTTTGGAGATTTGTTTAGCAAATATCCTTATAATGTTAATCAAAATAGTTTTGATTATTTCTATATGGTATAACTTTGGTTGAAAAACCGATTATCATCTCAAGTACAAAGTGATTGACTTGGCCTTATTTTTTTCCCGAGGCTGATATGGTGTCTAGTCGGGGAGCGCTAGGTAGCAGGTTGCATCGTGTGCGGACTGTCCCACTCCCATCGGTAATGGCCATGACAACGGGTAGGTAACGGATAATGCTTGAGAGATAATGATTTTTTTCTAATTATTAAAATACGAAACAATACGTATTTGAGATAATAGCATATTTTCAAGTAACAATTAAAATATTTGTTGGATATTAATTAGATCATTAATTTAATATGATTAGATTAATTGGAATCCAATTAAAATTAAAACACTCTATTATGAATAGAGTTTTATTTCCCTTGGAAGAAATTAATCATAATGAATATGATTCATAATGATTAATTAGAATTTGAATATGATGTGGAGGATCACATAAGTGACATCTATGGTCTCCCGTCAAGGCGAAGGGTTCCGTCGCCAGGGATTGTATGCAGGAGATGCATGCCCGAAGTGACAGCTCATGTATGCAAGCGCATATGGATTGGGCTCTTTGCTTCTCTAATGAGTAAGGTCGTATGCGTAGTGACCCCAATAGCGGGTCCTCATATTATTGGGGCGATATTGGATTACGCATAGCGAGTTCTAATCATGTTAACGGTCGGTTCAATTAACAACGGGTCAACATCGCCTTATGGGTGGTGGGCTTGGGTGTTAAAGACCGAATTGGGAAAAGCAAGATGGACTTGCAAGGCAGAATGTGTTCCCGCTTCTTTTTATCGGAGTTACATGTTCTCATTTTATTGGGATGTGACAAAGATAAGAAAGGAGATTTCAGATCTTGCTGAGATGTAATGGTAAGTATACCTCTTACATTGAAAGTGATTAAGGGAATGAACTTTTAGTGTTGACAAGGCAAGACAACTTTGATATAAAAATCCTAAATTAAAGTAAAATATATATTTTACATATATTTATGCAAATTTCTTATTTCAGATAATCCTTCATTAAACCCACTCAATAGAGTACTCAATAATAACCAATAAATTATCATGGATTGGATCCATAATCAAGATATTGTACTTGCAGTTAAACACATAATGTATGTGGTTGTAATGTATAAGTTTCCTCGTAATAATGAGGAATGACAATTAAATTGACAATAGAACTGCAACTCTAGGGTTTGTATGTATCGATAGTCTTGATCTCATCGAATGTACTTTGGAAGTGACATATCTATGATGATCGTAATTGTTAGATAATCCTTATAAAATCGAAGAAGATGTTCTGGCATACATATGTGCTCTCGACATTTAATCATGAATGACATGGTTCACTGCATTATGCAGAATGGTGGCTCTATAGGAGAAGATGTACTCAAAATGTTTGAGTACCTACCTAAACCAATAGTTTTAAGAGTTAAGATGTATGTAGATATGATCTATCTATACTCTAGTCATTCATGAAGCTTCATAATATTCATATTATATGACTTGAATGAAGCATGTATAAATGTAGAAATAGTCTTATATTGAAATCTTTTGAATTCAACATAAGAGATCCTTTGTCTCAAGCAATTGTTGTTTATAGATGAAAAGAGCGCAGTGGAATCATGGGTTGGACCCAAGTTAGAAGGAAAGTCATAGAGTTGATTGTACTGCTATGGTTTCCATACATATGACATCCAAAGAGTTGAATGAATGCCAATACTGCAATAAGCTAATGTATTGATAGTATGACTACCTAGTCTATCTAGGATCCTTAGAGAAGGTCCCGGATAGTACATCGAAATAATCTACATCTACATATAATCATTGAAATTGACTTTCTTATTTGATAAGATTAAAAGTCAAATAATTATATCTCAGTCTTCTAATAACACTTGCAAATTGGTTTCATATGTATTAGAAGACTATAATTTTGATCTTAAGGTTTAATAGTCATCCACATGGATATTGATGCAATGGTTGCAACAATCTCTATTGGATTGATAGACTTCTTAATTTCAGTGGGAGAGTCCTTAGTCTCAGAGATTGTCTCTATGCCTTGGATATTAGAATACACTCTAGTTTATGTCTAAAGTGTTGGAAATAAACATGAATTCTGGAATAAACCTATCATAGGAAGTTGTGATGGATATATTTCAGATAGTAATCTAACATCTAGTGGACTCTACTAAATTAGAAAAATAGTGAATGGTTCATTAAGATTTCTAATACTGAAAGTTAAACCTTATAAGATCAATAGGAGGATGAAGATCATTTGACAATGATCTAGCATCAAGCCTTGGACATTTATCTGTTGATTTAATCAATAAGCTAGTAAGAGATGAATATTAGAATGTCTAAAATTTCAAAACTTGCATACTTATGAATATTGTATTCAAAGTAATGTCCAATACACCCTTCTCTAGGAATGGTGTTAGATGATGAGGTATCCAAGATCTCATACATATTGATGTCTATATCATAATAAGCATTGATGATATGCAATATCATTCGATGATTTTGTGATATGAGATTTCTTCCCTTCACCTTAGAAAACTTTAAAATGTTCAAAGATTTCACAATTTTGGTTTAGAACCAAAGTTTGAAGGAAGATGAAAATGAATTTGATATAATCTAGGTAGTCAATACCGATTAGATGAATTCATGGAATACCTTATGGAGAAAGAAATATCATTCCTATCTCACTCTTCCTAATACACCTAAACTCAATGGAGTTGTAGGGAGATACAATTGGATCATGTATGACATGATTTTATCAATGATGAATCTTAGCATAATTACCTCTTAGTTTTCAAGTATATATGTATTAGAGACTACAATATATGCCCTTAATAAGGTTCCATGCAAGTAAGCTGGAATTGAGCACTAGAGAGTGCTACTCATTAGGAAATTAAAGGATGGTATTGGATACCTACTTTATGACCTTGAGATTCTTAAAAGATCTCATCCCTAAGGATATGATTCTTAGAGGATGACTCCCTTGAGAATCAAGATGAAAATGAAGTGAAGGAACTCATTTAATCTTGAGATGATAATGAGGCTCCTGAAATCGGAAACTAAAAGGATAATTAAAGATGAAACACTCATACCTCTTCAAATGAGTTTGAGGATGTATTCCATGTGTCAGTTAAGTCTGACAATAAATTTTACTTCATGTGATGAAGCCTATGAAGATCATGACATGAAAAGATGGATGTTAGCAATAAAGTCTAATGTAGGCTTCATATACAAATGTTGTATATGGACCCTCGAGTATCCACCTATATGGGTAAGACCCGTTAAAGTGTAAATGGATCTTCAAGAGAAAGAGGGAACCTGATGAGAAGGTAGAGACCTTCAAAGCACGGCTCATATCCTCAAGATACACACCGAAGATAGACATCGCTTGCGATGAGACTTGCTCTTCAGTGACCTTGCTTAACCCCATCAGAATATTGCTAACTATAGCTACACAACTTGACTTTGACATCTTCAAGATGGAAGTCAAGATTGCATTCCTCTATTAATTCCTCTTCTAGGATATTCATATGAAGTAGTCCCAGAGCTTCATGGTTAAGGAAAGCAAGGTGTGCAAGTTGAATAACTCCATCTATGGACTCAAATAATCTTCTTAGCAAGAACATAAGATTTGATGAAATATAAGTGTTATGATTTTGGATAGAGTCTTGATGAACCATGTGATGCTTAGTGCGAGTGCCATTGTGTTCATCATGCTAAATGTAGATAATATCCTAATCATTTGGAATGATATAAGGATAATAGTAAGTGTTTTATAATCTGGTTATTCAATACCTTGAGATTTGATCTCATGGATACCTCTTGTATCTTAGTTCTGAAGGTGTTCAGAAGCATAGAGAAGAGGGTATTAGGACCGTCACTTTTGTAGTACACCTTGGACATATTCCATTTTCTGGAAAAATTCCAAGAAAGAATTCTTTCCCTTATGATATGGTTCTGACCTATCTAAAGGTATAACACCTCAAGGAGTTGAGGAAGTACATGCTAGAACTGCTTGCCCTTGTGCATCAGTTATGAGAAGCCGAGTGTATGATAGATGTGTACAAATGTCAGTTGTCTACCATGCAGTGGGAGTAGTAAATTGTTGTTAATCCTACCATGGAAATAAAATACTTGATTGCAGTAATAACAAAATCTTCATAAGTCTTTAGAGATAGTTATCTCTAAGTCTTATCCTCAAGAACTTAGGACTTTATAGATATAGATCTAAAAGATCCTAATTGCGGATACCTTAGGAGATAGAGATCTCCAGGAATAAGGGTATTCTTATAAGGATTATCGAAATATTGGTTATAATAGTTATTGAGCGATAGTGTCAAGGATACTATACATGACAAAAATTGAGTATTGGTTGCATAAGATGCAACATTCGCATTGGATGCGATCACTGTTATTGGGGGATACACAAGTGCCCTAATAGGACTTGGTATAGTCTCTTCGAGAATAGAGTGACTAATCAGCTTACCTAGTTATTTTTCTAAATAGTTATGATTGT
Organism: Ottelia alismoides; assembly: GCA_037367405.1. Classification (NCBI taxonomy): domain Eukaryota; kingdom Viridiplantae; phylum Streptophyta; class Magnoliopsida; order Alismatales; family Hydrocharitaceae; genus Ottelia; species Ottelia alismoides. Next base: position 539,169 of record JAZKJV010010144.1, read on the forward strand.
CACATGAGTGCGGGTTTAAATGATTAGCCCATTAATGGCTCTTTGGGCTAGTGGGAGATTGTTGGACATGCCAGCCCATGGCGAGCCATTATGCAATTGCGAATATCATTCCCTGATCTGAAATGAAGAATAACTAATTTTCATAAAAGGTCCATTAGTACAATTTGGGTTATGTACCATGGCCATCTTAATGATCATACAGTTGTTGATTCAATTATTGAATCATAGAGGCTGGTGCTTGGATGAATATCTAAAGAGTTAGATTGAGGAGTCATCAAGCATCGTCAAATGATTGTTAAGAGAGGATCTCCAGCCTAAGAAGGATATGGCAATCTTTCTCTAAAGGTTGATATCTGACTGACCTCTTGATGCATGCCCTCTGCATAGGAATAGAGATTCGAAGGTGTCAGATTAGTTAGGTCAAAGAGTTAAATTAATGACATCGAGATAACTAAAGTCCTATGTCGTATGTTGTCACGATATAGGCACACATTCTCTGACCAAAGACAGATGTGTTACTATATGCATGAGTATGTACATTTGGCAAACCAATAGGTTGATGACCTAACCAAGGTCTATACACCGGCATGCTGGTGTGCATGCAAGGGCATATGAGTAATACGATCTCTCAAAGGGATCATACATGTTCGTTATTGAACCAGAAGACATGAGCTCACTCATCTGATATTGGGAAGAATCAAATTATGTGCACGGTCGTATCGCTTTGGAAGCTTGACTGAAATTGTAGGTTTGATATATACTTTTGTAAAGTATATGATCAACACCTGGATATGATATATGATTTTGTAAAGTATATGATCGATACCAGCTCCCAATGATCGAATGAGAAACTTAATGATAATACCCTGAAGGAGACAGTCCAAAAGAGATATAAAACTTTGGGTTTAATATGGGTTTTCCAGTATGCAGGATGTACATGTATTAGGAAAGCCTGAGGGTGATGTTATCATAAACGATTGTATAACATTGACGCTTCCATTCCGAGGGAGTGATGCAACAAGTCTGGATTTTAGTGACTCCTCTCATAGAGAAGTGATCTAATCTTAGTCCAAATGTTGGGCCTAGATCTAAATGTGATTCGGATATAATAAGAAGATTATCTCTACAACTTTGATTTAATCAAACATCTATGGGAGGTCCACAAGATCCAGATTTGAGATGTGATCTCAATATCCAAGTCACTATACGTGGAACAATACAATCGCCAGGTCCTTATCTCCAAGTATTCGCGGAGAAAGCGCATTATCCTTGAAAGAGTTCGTGGATAATTTCATTGTTGATATGTGTATCCAAGCACTGAGAAAATGGATAAATAAATGTGATTTAAGTATAATGGATAATATGAGTTTGATTCATGTTATGAGGAGAGTATTCTAAGATAATTAAATGTGATTTAATTATCAAAGATATGAATAATGTGAATGTGATTCATGTAATTTTGGTAGACGAGGAAGAGATCCAAGATGATTAAATGTGATTTAATTATCATGGATATGAATAATGTGGATAACACTATCCGTATTAATCAGATATACTATAAATGTGATTTATAATATATCAGAGAGAGCATATTGTGATTTATATTTTTTAGTTAATTATTGATGTGAATTGGATTCACATTGGATGATTAATTGGAAATATAATTTACATTTTGTTTTGGGATGTGAATGTGATTCACATTTTCCAATGGCATGATTGAAAATTTCACAAGATAATTATGAATTATTTTTATGAAATATCTTACAACAATTGTTGTTGTATATCTTGGAGATATCATGAGATAATGAGATCTCATGAGATATCAAAGAGATAGACTTAGTCTCCCCCCTTTTTAAGGGGATGAGTTTTATCTCCTCATTATCTCCAAGGATAATTAATTGATTTGATTTGAAATTAAATATATGTATTTATAGATATATATTGAATTAATTAAATTAATTGTTGTTGTGTTTTCACAACAAGATCATGTTCATTGAAGAAACACAAATCAATCTCATCCATTGATTGTGTGTTGTCCATGGATTGAGATCCATGGACTCCCAAAGCCGTATATAAGAAGAGGCACTCCTTGCTCTTTGATACGCATACTAATGCTCTTTCTTCCTCTCTTTCTATATACGCCAAGCTTCTTTCTCTCTCATAGTGGTCGTCCACCATGGAGCCCTTATGAGAGTTATCATCACCGCAGCATCGTTGTTACGCTATCAGATCTTCTACTCGTGGATCTCCATCTCCTTCGGTGCGCTTCCCTCGTGAAGAAGATGTTGGATCTCGTGTGACAAGATCAGGAGTTTCACCGTATGGATCATCGACATGGATTACGAGGAGTACGTGCCTCATCAACGTGCTCGCAAGCGTCTCCTCCGTTGGATTGGACTTGAGACAGGAGGTCTCTTGCTTTAGAGACTCGATCGCAACCACACTTCAAGAGGTAACCCAAGTACCTATTTTTGGTTTAGATGAAACAATCCGAGAAAGGTTCTTGGATCATTTGGTTTCATCACATTTTAAAAATTTTAAATTCCGTTGCATCGAGCCACTAGTGCAACTGGTCGCTCTCGATCGCATACGATGTGATCCTCACGTTTTTGTGATGCGCTTAAGAATTTCCCCATATCCTTCATAAAATATCGAAGAAATTTTATGACACTAAACCAAAACCTAGGCATCTTGATGAATAGATTGACAAGGAATAAAGTGGGGGGAGATACGGGCAAAAATATAATAAAATTCTTCTTCATAAATTCATTCTTTAATCATTTTTGGGACCTATTTTATTTTTCACTTTTTTATACTTCAAATAAAGAAACCTTGTATGTGAAATTTGCAGATAATAAAATATAAAAAAAATACAAAGTTGAGTTTACACGAAAATAATATATAGAATAAAAGTTATACTTTAAATATGTTTTTAAAATCCCAACTTTCCAGACCCATATCTCTCAAATAAAAACTGAAAATACCTCAAAATCATCTTTAATTGTATATAAATTTTAATAAGATATTTAATGAAGGTGGTTTCATATTTTTATTTACAGATAAGGTGTGAACGTTAGGTTTTAGACCCCTATTCTACATTATACCGATTAAAATATTCATTTTATTCATTCTTTAGTATTTTTATATTTTTAGACTTTTATAATTTTGTAAATATTATTTATAACATATTTACCTATTAAAATAACAATAAAATAATAAAGAAAATACTAAAATAAAATATGTACATAAAATACATAGATGAATTACCAATAACTATGCCTATAGAATTAATATACCTATTTATTTAAGTGTATGTAAGATATCAGAAAAATATAACAAAAATATGATTAAGTATCTAAAAATAATTTATAATTATATAAAACAATAAAATTAATTAATAAAATAAATTTTATAAAATAAAAATAAAATATTTTAAAATGTATATGAATATACATATATCTTGACCTTAAAAAGTAACTTATAATTAATAACAACTAAAAATCAATAAAAAATCATAATAAAATAATTTTAAAAATAGTAAACATTTTTTATTTTATAACATAAAATTAATAAATTCATTTGTTGTTTTTATCAAAATTAAAAAAAATAGCAAGTTTTTTCTAGGTGGTCCACATGGACCAACCAGCTTTCTCTGCCCATTGACCTCAATCAACTCTCTGACCAAGGTTCCAGGCTGTCAGAGCTAGTTTTTTGCCTCGTTTCTTGGATTTGTGTGGCTCGCTCCTTTCTCCTCGATAGACCTTCTTACACGCCCAAATGTCTTCTCAAGGATTGAACCGCAACTCCACCTGTTGCCCCTCATTCTTTGACGCTACCCAGTCACCTTGTACATAACTCTCCTCGATTCCTCCTCCGCATTTTGAACCCCTTTTGACCACGTTTAGCCTCTCCCTCCCGGTGCCCTGGATAGAGGAAGGTGATATCTTCCTCTCCGACCCTTCTGCGATGGAGTTGGGCCTGGTTGAGGGAGGTCTCCACCACCTCCGACGAGCTCGTCGTCGAGGTCAAGCTTCGTGGTTTCCCAGCCACTGAGGTACCCACTTTTATTGCATTCTTCACTTAGTATTAATTATTAGATTTGCTTCTTGTATTTGTTTGAGCTTTAATTATGTTATTTAGCTTTAAAATCATCTCCCATGTAGTTCGCCGGAACCCCGCTCCAGTGAACCCATTTTGTTGTGCTCCACCATTCTCCGATGCACCAACCACCTCATTCTCCTACCCCTTCGCTTCCACGCTTTGTTACATCACCCAATCATCCAGATCCATCCTCGATCTGGTCTCCCAAGTGCTCCACTCCACCTCTCACCGGAGGTACCGGTGCCTGACACACCATTTGATCCATACACTATACAGTACTCCCAGGACCCCACTATCGTGCGTGTTGACGTCCCTTGTAGGCCATGGACTCTATAGAACCTGCGTTGGGTCAATTTTTGGGCTATTGTAGGTACCTGGAGGGTTGGTTCTTCCCCGAGCCTATTTTGCATCATCAGAGCACCAAGACCTCGATTGAAGGAGCCATTCGACACGGGGAGGCTTGGTCAACATTTTGCACCTCCCGCGACCTGCTCAGGAGGTCGGGCCCACGTCCCATTGCCGATCGAACCTCTGAGAAGGGGAAGTTCTTCCCTGTTCTTCGAGGCCTCACACCAGTCGTCCAATCCCCTCGCCAACTCCAGCACAACAACATCTGTTGGATAGACCGCCTGTCAACCATCAGATCTTCGAGCACATTCTAATATGGACCTTCCATCAACAAAGATATATCATCGTAGAACAATGTGTCATGTGTCAAATGAACGGCCTCCTGTCGTTCGATCTACGCCATTTGCTGTGTACTTTGCGAAATTTGCCCCAGACTTTTTTTTATTCCTTTGTTGCCTTATATGTTTTGTAATATTTGCAACATGGCCCCCCAAACTTGTCGTATTTGCTACTTAGTCCACACCATGTCACCTCACGTGATGCCCCCATGTGAGGGGACATTTTGTAGGCTTGCCCTTGTGGGTTTGGAATTTTGTAATAGGTTACAAAACTTTTTAATTACGTTGTATCTTTTTGTGGAAAATTACAGAGAAGCCCTCGAGTTTTATTTTTATTCACAAAAATGCCCCTACTGGTAATGTAGTTTTTCTTTGTTTCTTGTGTTTATTTTAAATAGCTACACTACTTGAAAAAATCCACAAAAATAGGTGTTCACTCTTGATTGCATACACTATCATGTCAATATTTTATTTTGCATATTAGGATATTTTAATATTTATTAAAATAAAAATAGCCTATTTTCTCCTTATATACAATATAAATTCCGTAAAAAATATAAAGTTTTTGAAAATTACAAAAAATGCCTTCATTTAATTATTTTATAACTCCTAACCAAAATCTACGAAAATTATAAAAGAAAATAACTAAAAAATAAAAATACTTAAAAATACTTATAAAAAGATATAAAATTCTCAAAAATTCCAAGAATATGTTTTATGTTCCATATTTTTATTTTTATTTTTATCAATATATTAAAATAAAATTGGAGAAATTTTGATACCATTTGGTATTTTTCACTTCCATTTTAATTTTGGTATTTAATAAAACCCTGGTTTAAGGTATTTTTTACTTTAAAAAGATATGAAAATTAGAAAAAATCCCAAAAAATCATATAAACAGAAAATAATTACTTAAAACCCAAAAGAATTTTATTTTTTTATTTTTATTAATATTTATACCTACCCTAACTTATATTATATATATTCTCTATATAACTATATAATATATTTTAAAAGACAAAGAAATATAAAAACATAAAAATATAAAAAGAAAATACAAAATAGAAAACTAAAAATTAAAATACAAAAATATAAAATCAAAAATAAATAAAAAAAGTATATAAAATAAAAAGCCCACAAAAAACATATAGATAAATATTTCACAACCATTCTTTGCATTAATTTACCCGATCCATCCTTTTTGCTCATTGTATTCGACAATCTACACATACTTGCACACTATACACATCTTTGTTTTAGAGTTAAATAAAATAAATTTTAACTCCGCACTTTTACTTCATTGCTTGATTATTTGTTGTGGATTAATTGTTGTTTTAATCCGGATTTCTTGTCGATCACCTCGATGACTGTGTTCCCACTTTGTGTGGATCATACGACCGCTCGATCTCTAGGTTAAACAAATGGCGTCGTTGCCAGGGAGCAACTGCGCATAGATTGACTTCGATTGGTTGTGTCATTATTTTTCTATATTTTTCTTTTATTTATTTTCTCTTTTATTTGATATTATATTTAATTGTCTAATCACCTCTCCTTGTTGACTTTTCTGCAAGGTACTGTGGATCGAGGGAGGCTCTTTACTCAAAGCTCCTACGCATTCACGTGAAGTCACACCGGCTTTTTGGACCTAGCTATCAGAAGGGAGCACAAAAGCTGACATGGAGGGAATTTTGAAGACAATTTTCTTGTATTTATTTTAGCATTTATTTTTGTAATTCAAGTGAGAGAGACCATAACTTGTAATAATTCAGGACACTCTCCAAGACACTTCACATTTTACGAGGTCCTGTGCCTGAGGGATTGTTCCCTTGGGGGCCTTGTCAGTTTTCATGGTTTTTATCTTTTTTTCCTTTGTCTCACTATTTTGTTTTATTTATTTTGTGTGATTGAGCCTTAGTTGTAGGACGTTCTTATCGATAGTATTAGGTCCAAACACATAACAACCATTGCATGCTCCTATAGTTTACGTTTGGACTTAGTCAAATATTAAACTACTTCTCACTTAGTCTTGGAACCATACGCCACGAGAGTCCTCCATACAGCTTTTGCAGGACCCACGGTTTTGGGCACCGAGGAGACTCTAAGACCAGTCCCTTAGGTTCCATTCTAAGTCATTAGCATTGGTTCTTCATGTTAATAACAATTTCAGTATATTGGGTGATTTCATCGATTGCATTTTCATATAATGTAGGTTTTAATTCTGTTGAGCATCTTTGCATGTAGAGTACTGGAGGCAAGGTGAGCGTTTACGCTTTAGCATTCATCATCGATTATTCGCTTGCATAACTTTTCTGACTCTCCCTCTAATTTTGACCACCTAGGTGCTAAGTAAAATTCACTCCTCGATAGGCTTGTACATTCTTATAAAATCTAAAAAATGATAATAAATAAAATTGGGACTGCTAAAACTACTTGACCCTAAAAAGGACCAAAAAGAAAATATTTGTCTTGGGGCGAGTAATCCCCTCATTGTTTTTATTTTGCATTGCTGATGTACACACTAAGGTTAGTGTCCAAATCTTATCAAACCAAACCTAAGTGATTGTACAATTTTATTATTCCCACATAACTCTAACACAAACAAGATAAAAAAGCCGAGCTTTCACGGTCTTTACTGAGTTGAGTAGGTGAATTGAGGGGTTTGTTTTATGTGTGTTTGTTTGTGTCTGCTTTTGTGCATACTAGATCGAATCTGCACATTTGTGCCTTTTTCTCATTCCTCTTGACTTGACCATTGTGCTCTCCTGATCATTTCCTTTTATTTCGAGATGCCCAACTGGAGTGTTTTCTATCTGGAATTTGCGAACTCCTCGTACATTCCAATCAGTCCACCTCCCTTTTTCCAGGAGGACTTTGCTCCTGATTTTGTACATATCTGCCTCAGCCACAGTTTCAGACATCGGACTTTTACCCACATCCACCCTTTGATTTTCCACCTTCACATCCACTCGAGACTGACCTATTGGAGTCACCTCTCATGATGTCCAAACTTGAGACTTTATCCTAGTTCATGGAGCATATGAATTCAAGTATTGACGACCTCGCCTACCTGAATAAGATCCATATTGATGCTTCACGATCTGATGATTTGTACTTGATTGAGGATTTTTGTGAGAGCTTTCAATCTCTCAAAATACAAAAAAAGGAGAAAATTTTAAAAATACAAAAAGATTTCAAGATACATATTGTTGATTCAAATAGTGAGGAGAGGATCTGCATGCCAGATCTTTCACCTATACATCCATTCACACTTTGTCCCATCTTTGACCCAAGGATGCCACTGTATAGACTGCTCTTGGCTATCCTTATGTAGATGTTGATTCTAATCCCCTCCCTTGTATGGAGGAGATCCAAAAATTCAAAAAAAATCTGAATGAACCCGAAGTGGTGACACCATTAATGAGATCATTCAAGCCCCACTTGACCAGGTCATGACCCAATTATCTACTCCTCAACTGAAGAGCCGAAAATCCCGCAAAATCCGGGTAAGGATAAAATTACTCAAGGGTCGTTGCAACCCGGATCTCGCAGATCGGACTCAACAAGAAAAATAGACCATCAAATAAAACTAATCAAAAAAGAAATCCGAATAGCGGTCTCTCTATTTATTTAACCTGGTATAGCGATCATGGTCGAACTCAAGGAGCACGGATTGGCTCAAAAGAGCCTACGAAGTAGTCAAAAATAATAAAAAGATAAAATACTTTTTTGGTGGATTTTATGTATTTTTAATTTTTTTGGGATTTTTAATTATAAAGGAAGTATAATAAGAGGGTAAAAAGCACACAATCAATCAATTTATTTAACACTCAAAGTAACTCAGAAAATTCAAATAAAATTATTTTTGTTTTTTTATAATCTTAAGTGTTTTGGTGATTTTTTTCAGAATTTTATACTTTTTGGTTGATTTTATAAAAATAGAAAAAGGCAAAAATAGTGAAGCAATGTGCAGTCAGATTTGAAAGGCTAATTAAAAATAGATAATTAGCTATAAAAATCTAAAAGCAATTTTTTTGAAAAGGAGGAATAAAAAACAAACTACAGAAATCAAAATTGCATTTTTTTTACATAATTTTAAAAATTTTTATAAGATTTTTAGGGTTTTGAGATTTTTAGGTGTTTTATAAAGCCAAATTCAACCAAAATTGTTCTGAAGCAAGAAAACACTAAAACAAACTATACTTAATTTTTTAGAATTTTTAGATGATTTTTTATATTTTTAGTTGATTTTATAAACAAAACAGAAGCAAAAATGCGTGTTTTTGAATTTTTAAAAATATCAAAACAACTCAAAAATGTTCCAAAAAATAAGCTAAATTTTTACACAATGGCAAGAGCTACGTGTCCAAATTTCACTTGATTTGGAATTAATTTGATATTCTATTTAACCAATAGAAGAGCCACAACACACATGGACCTATATGCAAAGAAACAAAGTTCTAGGGCTGAATAGATAACACGTGTGAAAACTGAAAGGGCATCGATGCAAAACTCACATCAATTTCCACCTATGTTCGAATACTGTACGCACAGGGGTATAAATGTAAATATTGAAAACAAAACTTCAAATCATAACATTTAATATCCCAAGCCCATTCATGCAATTATCCCAGAGAAATCAAGTGTCGAAGCACGTGCACCACAATCAGAGGGACTAGAATGCAATATCTTAAAACTCTACGGTCCAAGGTGCAAATTATCCAAATTAAAACAACTACATAAAATATTTACAGGACTAGAATATAAATGCAAAAGCAAAAGGGCCTAATTGAAATATACCCTTTTATTAAGATCTGATGGCAACAAGGAGTCCTCATCAGATCCAACGGCTGAGACACGTGGTACTCCTTCAGCGATGGACGCTCCAGATGAGGTCCTCAGACGATCAGACGGCTGCTAGCCCCTCGCGAACGGATGGACGAGATCTGATCTGAAGCAAGGGGCTCGATCGAACGACTCCGGAGGGTCCTCGAAGAACTGCTTGCCGGCGAGGTTCACCGGGCTAGCGTGTGCGCTATGGAGGTCCTCTGGGCTGCTGGAATGTGCAAATGGAAGCCGGAGGTGATCCACAACTAATGGCTGCTCGGATGGGGCCAGTAGCGTCGGAGGAGCTCCGGCGTCGGAGATGAACTGGAGCAGCTATTCCTGGATAGTTGAGCCTCCAGATGAGGCTCTTAAGCCTTGGTACCTGATGAGCCGAAATATCCCTTCCTAAATCCGGGTAAGGTAGAAATCGATCTAGGGTCGTTGCGACCCGGATCTCGGAGAAGCGAACTCAACAAGAAAAATAAGGAACCACCAAATCGAAAGATAAAACAATGAATCAAACAGCGGTCCTCGCTAGTTTATTAACCTGGTATAGCTATCAGGGTCGGACTCAAGGAGCACGGGTTGGCCTGACGACCTACAAAGTAGTCAAAAAGATAAGAAAAATGAGAGAAAATATTTTTGGTGGATTTTAAATGTTTTTAAATTTTTTTGTATTTTTAATAATAGGGAAAATGTAAAGACAAGTGGAAAAGCAAACAAACCACTATATATTTCAACACTAAAAAATGCTCCAAAAATTGAAATAAAATTATTTTTGTATTTTATATGTTTTTAGGTGTTTTTGGCAATTTTATGGGAATTTTATAATTTTTACTTGATTTTCTAAAAATGGAGAAAGGGGAAAACTGTGGATCAATATGCAGCCAGACTTGAAAGGCCAATTAAAAATATATAAGTGGCCTATAAAAATATGGAGACAATTTTTATTAAAAAAATTATAAAAAAAACTAAGCTACAGAAAAAGTGTTTGCATTTTTTGAATTTTATAGAATTCTAAGTGATTTTTATAAGATTTTTAGGGTTTTTCAATTTTTAAGGGTTTTATAAGTCCAAATAGCACAAAAATTGAATAGAAATTTAAACACAACAAAATAAACAATCCCTAATTTTTTTTAGAATTTTTGGAAAAGTTTTTATATTTTTAGTTGATTTTCTTTTTCAAACAGTAGAAAAAATACGTATTTTTGAATTTTTAAAACAAATAAAAAGGAAGGAAAATGTCCCAAAAAATTGGAGAAATTTTCACACAGTGGCAGGAGCCACGTTCTAAATTTCACTTGATTTTGAATTTATTAGCTATTTTATTCAACCAATAAAAGTGCTACAGCACACAGGGACATATTTGCAAGAAAACAATGTTCAAAGGACTAAATGATAACACATACGAAAACCTTAGGGTGAAAAGTATAAAATTCACAAACAATCAGCACATGTCCAAATTACTTCACGCACAGGGGTATAAATGCAAATATTAAAACTATTCTTTCATTTCATAACATAAACAAGCCCTAAACATGCAAAATGTCCAAAATATCGCGTGTCGAAACACGTGTCTCACACATGCAGGGACTAAAATACAAATAAAATAAACAATGAGGTTCAAGGTGCAAATATTCCAAAATAAAAACAATTACGAGAAATATTTACAGGGCTAAACTATAAATGCCAAACGAGGAGGGGCCTAAGTGAAATTACCCCTCTTATTAATGATCGACGGCAGAAGGGGTGCCACGTGGAGATCCAACGGATGTGATGCGCGGGTACCCCTTCGTTGATGAACGCTCTAGATGCGACCCCCAAATGAATCAAATGGCTGGAAGCGCTCCGCGGATGGACGGCTACGATCTGAACTGGCAGAGGAGGTCGATCGGACGGTATCTGGAGGTCCTCCAAGAACTCTTCGCTGGCCCGATACGCGCGGTGGAGGGCTCCTCCGGAGTTGTTGAGATGGGGAAAAGATCGCCTACGATGGTCCGCAGCTCCTAGTATGCTCCGATGAAGCCAAGGAGCCCCGGAGAGCTCTGACGACGACGGAGGCACGAAGCTCCTGTGCCTCAGCTGCTGGACCCTCAGGTGGGGTCGCCTAGACCTGCAAGCTGCATAGAACGCTTCCTGGGCCGAGGGCAAAGTGCCTCAACTGGGTGAGAGGTGGAATCGGTGATCGGATGAAGCGGGGCGGTGCTCTCCTGCGAAGTGACGACGAAGGAAAGCGAGGGTCCTGCTCTGGGGCGAGTTAGGGTGATCGGAGGTGTGAAGAAGGTGGAGCGAAGTCTCGTGAATGTGAATCAAGGGTCGGATGGTCAAATGGGTGATCGGAGCTGAGTGAATCGGCCGACGAAGGCCGACAGCGCAAATTGGGGAAATCGAAAATCCGGCTAACCTAAGAGGAATCAGGGGTACCTGATGGACGTAATCGACTGTGCTGGAGGTCAGGGAGCTCCTGGGGTCGTCTCCTCGATGGCTCGTCGGGGCCAGAGGCTCAGGCTCGCTCGGTGGTGGAGCACATCGACAAAGCTCGCCGGATCAGTGGTTGCAGCCCTCTGCTCCTCGCAGCGACACCCTCCTTCGATAGCTGTCACTCTGGGAAGAAGGATGGAGGTCCTGGGACTGGAAGACGATGGCCAAAGATGCCAGAAAAGTACAGCGAAGCTGAGACTTTATAATGCCAGGGGTCCGGGAAGATAGGAGTCGGGCGCGCTCGTCGATGCATGGATCCCTAGGTAGATCCCCGAGCGAGGGTCTCGGATCAATCGATGGTAATCGAGGCCCGGGGTTTGAATGAATGGAGGTCGGATTAGATTGGTAAAATTTGGAGAAATCGGGTTAGAAACCCGATTCGCGAGAAAGATGTCCACGGGGGAGAGTTGACCGGGGGTCAACAATCCCCCGTGGACTAATAGGAAAATTCCATTTTTTTTATTATTTGAAGATTCATTTAAAATTAGTAAACGAATTTATTTCAAAAAGGTTTGAACATGAAAAATATTTATTATTTTTCAAATTATTTTTTAGTGATTTTTATTTATTTTATTGAAATATAAATGATGTATTTACATTATATTATTATTATATATAGGTATATGTACATATGTATTTTTGAATTTTTATTTTGATTGTTTTATTTTTGTATAATTATTCCAATTTTATATTTTATTTATTTATAACATAAATTTTGGAATAAAAAGGTATTTTTATTTTATTTTTATGATTTATTTACATTAGTTAAATAAATAGATCTATATACACATGTACATGGTATATATACAAGGTGGGAAATGATTTTTATTATTTTTATTTTTATTTTTCTGATTTTTATTTTATTTTTATAAATATGCACAAAATATGAGAAACATCTTTTTATTTTGAGGAAAATAGAATTATTTATATACATAAGTGTATGTGCAAGCGTGATTGACCTTATCTCCCTCTACTTGGTTTCATTTGCGGTCAGGCCCATGTTGAGCCCTCCCTTGGGATTAGATCACTCAATATTTATTCTAAATATTTCCCTCCTTTTCTTTTATTTCTTTATTCCTTTATTTTTACACAAAAACATGCTAATTATGTATAAATCCATGATGCATGCATTTTGACAATTTATTGTATTTACAGGTATTTACATGGTATTTTGCCAAGGTTTCTAGCTAAAATAAAGGAATAAAGAGTGATGAATGGGGATTCATCACCCCCCTATACTTTACTTTTGCTAGTCCCTTAGCAAACACTTATTTGAAAAAGAAGTGCAAAAGAGAAAGAAAAAGAAAAAGAGGAGAAATCAAGGTTGATTATTAAACTTTCCTTCATTAAATTGAAATATGGAGCTCAGTCAGACCTTTGGATTATTAATTTGTCGGAACCTTATTTGGACTTAAGCTTAAAACTCAACAGCCTCTAAGTTCCACCAATCTATGGTCAAGACTCCTCAATAAACCAGATCAGAACAAGTCTACATACACAAACTCTAATGACCTTGAATCTTTCCTTGTACTGTGTAAGTGATATGTAGCTCCCCACCTCAGAAGTAATGAAGAAACAACCTCCCTCAACCTGGTAACTCTAATGCCTCGGTCTAGCAACTCTTTCCTCGAGAAGCGGGGTATTTCCTTCTAAGTTCAAGTGCAACCAGCTCAAGAAGAGGGGGAAGAAGAGAATGGACCATGACCAATGTATCCATGTATCCTTGGGAGCTCTAACCAGTGTAGCTGAGTCTCTCGCTACAAGCTTCATGAGATGGTTATGAGTAACATAAGCTTTGCTTTATTTGACTAGATACACTCCGGTGGGATTATTAAATTTTCAATCCGACCCACCACTTTTTTGGAGTTCTTTTATTTTAGCACATTTTTTTCATGTGCATCTGTACAACATATCTACATGGTGCAGCATATATACATAAGGAGTTTTCCCTCTTGAGCCAGTAGACTATCCCTCTTTTGAAGCTTTATTGCAACTTACAGCTTCTGTCTTTAGATTTCGTAACCACCAGACCAAGTTGAGATGCACTTCCTTCACTATAAGAAGAAGAGAGGTTCCGCCTAGAAGTACTACCCTCATATGCTACCCCAAGCCAAAGGAAACTGCCTCCTCACCACCTCATCCATGGAGAGATATGTGTAAAGTGCTGGTGCAAGTAAAGCCATTGTCTCTGAGAGTCACGTGTGTGTTGTTAAGTGCTCTACTTAGGCTCATCAAGATGACATATGCTCATAGCCTAGTAGACTCAAAGAATTAAGTCCCAATGGACCTGAAATGTCTTAATCTTAAGCCCTATAAGGTTACTCTTAGAATTAGGTGGATTAAGGTCTTAACCAAGCTCCATTTGTCAATTTAATTCCTGGCCAGTTTAAATATCAACTATGATTTGGAAAAACTATGCAAGTATTTACAAAGATGCAATTTTACAAATATTTACACATGTGAAAAATTTTTGAAAAAAGTTTGAAAACATGGATGTATGCATGGATGCGACATTTCGCAAAATATTTACAAAAATTTACACAAGGTTTTTGCTAACTTTTTATTTTCCAAACATTTTACAAAATTTTTGTACTATATACATAAATTTTGATCGGAAAATATTTACACACTATTTACACAAAAATATTTTACAATCATTTGTACAAAAATAATTTTTATAAGTAGGTATGTACGTGAAGAATTTTATGTACAAGAGAAATTTTTTCAATTTTTATGGATTTTTAGCCATTTTATTTATTAACACACACACAAAGTACGAGTTATGGCTAAAGTATATATGGAATATATACGACACTCCCCTATACTTAGCTCGAACGATGTCCTCAGAGTGATCAAGAGCGATGAAGAAGACATAACTCGTGCTTAGTATAGGGAAGTGAAAAGGAATGGTATATACAAAGACGAATCAAAAAATAGAATAAAGAGGACTCAGTGTTTCCCCCTATACTTAGGATCAAGTAATCCTAAGTATAGCAAGCTGTACATGAAGGGAAATCTGAGTGGAAGGATGTACAGGGTCTACCCCCTCTATACTTAAGCTGAAATACCCCTAAGTATAGGCAGCGAAACAGAGGTAGAAAGAATCAATAGAATACCCGAGAGTCCTATGATGAATACCCATTCATCACTCTTTATTCTTATATTTTAGCTACAAAAACCTTTGCAAATGCATGTATATAGGTGTAAATGGAAATAATTACCAAAAGCATGCATTGTGTAAAAACTTATAATTAGCATGTTTTTGTGCAAAAATAAAAGAATAAAGATTAAAAAGAAAACGAGGGAAATATTTAGAATAAATATTGAGCAACCTAACCCAAGGGAGGGCTCGGCATGGGCCTGGCCGCATAAAAGCCAAAGTAGAGGGAGATAGGGGCTCATGTGTGTAAATATTTATGTAAATAAATAGAAGTATTTTCCTCACAAAAATAGCTTAAAATATGCTTGTAAATATTTGTATATACTCATAAGTATAAAAACAAAAGAAAAAGATAAAAATCAAAAAGAAGAGAAAAACATCGCTCATCATGTACATAGACCACCCACCTGTATATTTATTTAGCTTCATAAATAAATTTAGTTTCCAAAATCTTTGTAAATATTCTATATTATATAATGCAAATAAATAAAATAAAAACAATTAAAAACAAAAACAAAATAAAAATAGAAAAATTAAAAAAAACACAAAAATATATTGTAAATATACCATGTATATAGATGTACATATGTATTTATTTCACCTATATAGATAAATAATAAAAATAAAATAAAAATGTCTTTGTATTCCTTATTTTATAATATAAATAAATAAAATATAAAATGGGAATAAAATTGTATAAAAATAATAATTAAAAATCAAAAATTAAAATCCCATATAGTGTATATATATATAACCTACTATGTATATACCTTATTTTTATTTTGAAAAATTAACTACAAATCACTAAAAATAGAAAAATAAAATAAAAATATTTCATGTTTTAACTTTTTACAAATCCGGCCGTTTGCCACCTGTTATTTCACTTCCAAATATTATCCACGTGGCCGATCCCTATTGGCCCTGGGGATGTTGACCGCCCGGTCAACTACCCCCCCCCCCCCAGGACCACTTCTCATGGGCTTAGGCGCCCGACCCGATTTCCCCATTTTTTAGCGCCTAAACCCGATTGATTCCCACCTAAACCCCGGGTCAGATCCGTCCACGACATATCCAAGACCCTCGCCGGAGCTCCTGCATCGAGATCCGCGCGCTTCCACGCCCTACCCGCGCCTGTCTTCCCGGACCCTTCCAGTGTATAAAGCCGAGCTCCGCCACCCCCATTTGCCATCTTTGGCCACTCGATTCCACCTCCCGTGAGCTCCATTGCGTAGGCGAGAGTGACAGCTTGGCCCCCGTAGTGTCGAAGCGAGGAGAGGGCGCGAGACCACTGATCCGGCGAAGCTTCGCCGCCTTGCTCCGCCACCAGCAGGAGCCCGAGCCTCGGAGGGAGACGCTCCTCGAGGCGACGACCCAGAGCATCCTTAGCTCGTCCCCAGTCTCATCAGACACCCAGGTAGTCCCTTAGCCCTTCCTTTTCCTTTAATTTCAAGTTACCCCCAAATCGCTGCTCCGCCGTCATCAGCCGATTCCGATCGATTCCGACCACCATCCGACCATCGGGCTTCACCATAGCCATCGCCTTCTTCCCGCGTACCTTCTCCATAGCTCCATCCAACCCAGCTCGTACAGGAGCTGGGATTCGAGCTCCACCGCTCCCCCGGAGCTCGTCCATCTTGACCCTCCGTTCACCGTCACCCCGCCTAACCGGGTCGAGGCAGTTTGCCCTCGACCCGCGAGTCTTCTGGTCGTCTTTGCAGGTACTACCCAGCCCATCTGAGGGCTTGGGTCATTCGGGCCAGGAGCCTTGCCTCCGCCGACCTCGCTGGAGCTCACCAGAGCTCGGCTGGGCCATCGGAGGCCACCAGCAGCTGCGGAGCACCACGTCGGAGCTTCTCCGATCTTCAGGCGCAGCAGGGGAGGTAGGGAGCGCACGTATTGGGCCGGCGAACTTCGCCGGCCATCTGTTCTTCCTCGACCTTCAGCCACCGTCCGATTAGACCTCCAGCTCCAGTTTGCATCTGGGCCGTCCGTTCAGGAGCAGCAGCCACCGTTTGATCTGAGGAGGATAGATCTGGACCGTCCGATGTCGAGGGTTAGGCACAGAGAGCCACCACCGTTCGATCCTCCACGTGGAACAACCCCCGCCGTTGGATTCGCCCGAGGAGCCCCGCTGTGGAACGCCCGTTGTTCGCCACCGTCAGATGCTCCACGTGGCCTCCGTCCAGCCGCTCCATTAATAAATGGTAAACTACCCTTAGGCCCTCCTGTTTATTTCATTTCGCATTTAGTCCTGTAAATACGTGATATAGTTGTTTAGTTTTTGGGATATTTGCATAGAGGACCCCGTGCTTAGTTTTATTTGCAGTTATGCCCCTGTGTATGGTCTGACACGTGCATCGACACGTGAGTTTTTGGCTTATTTGCATATCGTACCCCTGTAGTTCTGACTGTTAATGAATGAATGAAAGTTTGTGTTTATTTGCATTTATACCCCTGTGCATATTTTATTTGAGCATGTGCGGATTTTGTTGGGTTATTTGCAGATAAGCCCCTGGGTTTTTGGTACCTGTTACCAAATAGCCCTCGGGACTTATTTTCATTACATTTGGGTCCCTGAGTGCCCCAGACACGCGCATCGCACGTGTTTTGCTGGGTTAATTGCACCAGACCCCCCAGACTTCCGAGTATTTGCACTTTGGTCCCTGTGCACTGTGCCCCCTTTTCATTTTTGAATAAAATAGCAAACTACCTCCAAATCCAACGAAAATTGGATACATGGCTCCTGCCATAGTGTAAAATTTTCGAGGATTTTTGGAGACATTTCTAAGTTGATTTGATATTTTTAAAAATTCAAAAACCTCTATTTTTGCTAATGTCTAACTTTTAAAACCCCAAAAAAATATTAAATAGTGTCCAAAAATTACAAAAAAAAATGTATACTGTCTATCTTGTTGTGTTTGAGTTTCTAGCCAATTTTGGCTATTTTTCATTACTGAAAACCACTAAACATTGAAAAACACTTGAAAACTTATAAAAATTCTAATAATTAAACCAAAAATCCAAAAATAATAACTTAGGTGCCTAAATTTTCCTTGTTTTATTCTCTTTACAGGAAAATTACCTCCCAGCTAATTTGGGGCCTTTAGATATTTTATCTATCCTTTTGTAGCTCGGCTGGACAGTACCTCTCATTTGAGTCACTGTTTCATTGTTAGAAAATTAAATAAATATCAGAAAATTCCCAAAAATTCACCAAAAACACTAAAAATTATAAAACACATAAAAACATTTTGGTCAGAATTTTTGGTTGATTTTTAGTGTATTTAATAAATTGTTGAATGTGTAGTTTCTTTGCTTGTATTATTTTCTTAACATATTAAAAATCCAAAAAATATAAAAACCCTTAAAAACCACCAAAAATATCTTCTCTTCTCTGATTGACTACTTCGTAGGCCGTGAGGCCAATCTGTGCTCCTTGTGTTCGACCCTGGTCACTATACCAAGTTAAATAAATATCAAGACCGCTATTTCGCATTTTGATTGATTTTTATCTCTCTTGGTGGTCTATTTTTCTTGATTGTTCGCACTTGATTGCTTGGGTCGCAACGACCGATTAGCACCTTATATCCGAGTGGTCATTTTTCGCGACATCAGAATGGCGCCGTTGCCGGGGAGCATGGCTTAGTAGTCGATCTATTTCTTTCCGCAGTTTTCTTTTCGCGGCTTTTTGTATAGATTTTTGTAGCTATATTTCTTCTGACATTCTTTAAATAATCTGGTTCGACACTCTTGTGTTTGTTTTCTTGCGAGGGCCCGAGGATCGAGGCGGCTTCTTCGGAAGCCGACGCAACCGCGAGAGTCGGAGGCGGCTCTTTTCTTTACAGAGCCGCAGGAGAGCGCAGGAGATCGAGCAGGAGTGCGGGAGACGCGGAACAACCGCAGATTAGCATAGTTTAGATTAGGATTTATTTCCCGTACATTTGAACTGATTGTAATAATACAGGGACAGACAGAGACTTGAACTTTCGGGGTCTGTTTCGCCGAGCACCGGTGTGCTCGGGGGACCCCTTAGTTAGTTCGGTTTTTCGCGATTTTTACGCGGTTTTTCTCTTACTGCCTTTTTCGGTTTCACGCAGATTTTCGAGCCCCTAGCCGTAGGATTTTCTGCTTGATTGTGATGTAATTCATAGGATCCAAACACCCTAATATAATTGCCTGTTCCTATAGTGCGGTAATTGGACCTATATAAAAATAATAATAAAATAGCCGTTCCATCACCTCCGAGCCTACGCGCCGCGAGCCCGCCCCGTCAAGCGCTACTCCTGAACTCGACCTGTCGAGAAGAGGAGGGGTGGGTCTAGACCAGACTCTTTGGATTGGAGGCTGGTGGTCGGCTAGCCGTTCTTTCGAGTAGCACTGTTGTATAGGGACTCGGCTTTCCGCCTGCACCATTTAGGTAGTTTATTTCCTGTCTTTCGATTCTGCGCGGATCATCTTGCATGTAGAGTGCTGGAGCCAGGTACGCATTTCTATCTCTGCATGCATCATTGATTTATCGCGCATCGGCTTTTTCGTCTTCTCCCCCCTGTTTTGGACTAAATAACCAGGAGAACCGAAAAATTCGTTAGGCCTTTGTTTTTATTGAAAAATATTAAAAAGAAAAACCATAAAATTGGGACTGGCTAAGACTATTGACCCTAAAAGACACTCACCTTAAAAATTTGTCTTGGGGAGAGCAACCCCCTCATTGTTTGGTTTGCTTGCGCGAGAGAGTGACTCGCACCCTAGGAAGAGCCCTCCGGTGCTATTTCTAGCTGACTACCGACTCTTCCGTGCGAGCCAGTCGGTTGGAGTAGCATCGGGTATCCCAACAGGTCACGTAAGTGCTCTGATAGATTGTTTGTTCACCTAATAAAAACTGACAAGATAATCTGACCGAGCCTTCACGGTCTTCAGCTCGTGTTGCGTTGGTCAACAGAGGGGTTTGCATTTTGATCATAGTTTCTCTAGATCCCATCCGCACTACTCGACCAGATCACGATGATGGGTAGACGCTCTCTTAGGCAGCCTCTGGCTGCACCTCTTTCGGGCACGTCTACCCAGTCATCTAGGTTGGCCCGCGAGAGCCGAGACCAGTTCTCCGAGCCCGAGTATGATTCCGCCCTGTTCCCCCTCGACCCCCTTTCTTTAGGTTCTGAGAGATATGAGCCAGAGGAGAGACTCACAGATTTGACAGCACCTGAGTTTGGCTCGTTTGATTTTACAGACGCCATGGCCGGTAGTTCTGAGGATCACCCCGGAGGTCCACGAGGAGAGCAACATTTTGTCCTGGACCAGGGTTCGATCAACTCCACCCTGATCGCCTCCCTCGAGTCAGTGCAGCAGCAGCTGAGGGATCAGGGAGCTTTCATGATGGACATGAGGCGAGAGTTTGAGCAGTTGAGAGCCAACCGCGGAGGAGGAGCAGGAGGAGGCCCCGACGATCCGGCAGCAGGAGGAGGACCTGATGATCCTACAGCCGGAGGTGGCGGAGCAGGCGGAGCAGGAGGAGCACCACCACCACCACTTAGATCGGTGCGGGAGAACCACAATCCCGGGTCGACCTTGACACACCGCTGGGTGGTACTTCCAGCGATCGTGGGGGACTTCAAGTTCCCCCCGAACACCTTGCAGCTTCTTCCCCGATTCCACGGTTTGGCGACTGAGGAGCCTCATCTCCACCTGCAGGAGTTTGAGATGATTTGCAGCACTGTTCACGATCGTCAGGTGGACCAGGATACGATCAGGATGATTGCCTTCCCCTTTTCCTTAGTTGACAGAGCAGCCACCTGGCTGAAGCACTTGGGGAAGTTCGTTTACACCTGGGAGCATCTCCGCACCGAGTACTTGAACAAGTACTATCCACTCGGGCAGACCAATGCGGCAAGAGCCCTCATCAGCAACTTCTCCATGCTCCCCAACGAGCAATTCCATGAGGCATGGGAGAGGTTCCGTGAGCTTACTGACCGATGCCCGTACCATGATATCTCGAAGCCGAACCTTGTGCAGAGCTTCTTCAACGGGATGACACCAGATCTCTAGGGCTTGGTGAATGCTTCTTGTGGCGGGTCCTATTTCGCCAAGGATCACGACCAGGTCTGGTCCATCTACGAGGAGATGGCTGAGAACTATATGGTGATGTCCCAGACCCGGTTGTATACTCAGGTCAGACCCCAGCAGCAGCCAGGACCCATGTAGTACCAGCGGATAGCACGGGTCGACGCCGGTCCATCCAGTTCATCTGCAGTTGCAGCAGCACAGGCAGAGTCGTCCGCTGCGGATATGGGTATTATCAGCGAGAAGTTGGACCGGATGGAGCTGATCGAGAAGAAGCAGTGCCAGGGCATCACGCAGATGGAACAGATGGCACAGACTCTGAGCGACATGAAGACCCAGCTCATGTGTCTCCAGGAGGCACAGACGGCTTCACAGCCCCGTCTTCAGTCGCGAGGCGATACCGGCGGCAGCAGCAGCTCGTCCCAGCGCTCCAGCTCCTTTCAGCAGCCTAGAGAGGTTCACCTTGTACAGGCGGAGCCGTACCAGCCGCAGCAGCCCTCCTACCAATCACCACCATCTCCAGACATGCAGATGGTGGTATACCAGCCGAATCAGCCTCTGGCAGTACTCCCACCAGCCCAGTACGACGCCGAGCCGTTGATGGATGTCAACGGGATTTGGTATGACCGTCCCCAGCCTGGGATCCGACGAGTCCATCCCAGATTCAGGTGGGGGAGTGGAGGTACCCAGCCCCAGCAGCAGTCATCCGGTCAGGGTGGGCAGTATAGCCAGCAGAGAGATCACCAGCAGCAGCAGCCCCCAGCCTACCAGCCACACCAGCAGTCGTCCTTCGTTCCTCGTCCCTATCAGCAGCAGGGACAGTCTTGGAGACATGAGCAGTAGGCTCACCAGCCACACCAGCAGCAGCATCCTTCCTCCTACCCCTCTCAACAGCAGCAGCACCACCAGTTCCAGCAGCCTCATTACCAGAGAGGCTACCCGTCGAGCCCCCATGAGAGCTCCGCCTTGGACGACGTAGCCTGCCTCCTCACGGACCAGCAGGCTACATTTAGACGGGAGATGGACGAGTTCCGCCAGGAGATGCGGGACCTAATGAGAGGGAAGGCCGCCATCCCTGCACAGATAGAGCCAAATCCGAATAGCCTGAAGAGGAAGTCTGAGCAGGTAGTTAACACTGAGCATGCCACTCCTAGTGAACCATTTGATGATATGTCTTCAGATCTGTTTGATGTTGATTTTGTTACACTTAGGAGCGGTAGAGCACCAGCAGGCGGCGCCTCATCTGAGCGACTACTCGAGGATCCACCCAGGACGCCAGATGAGGAGGAGGAGAGCGGTACTGAGGCCGCACCCGAGGATGACGGTGGTACTGATGCCACCAAGGATGCTGATTCCACCGGCGGTACTGAGGCCGCCGCCTTACCAGTTCGAGGAGGTGGTACTGACGCCACCAGAGTAGCCGAGCCAGCACGCGGTACTGAGGCTGCGAGACGTCTAGCAGAGCCAGCCCGTGGTGGTACTGAGGCCACCGGTGTTCATTTTGAGAGAGATGTTGTTTTTCCTTCTGTTGATGTATCTCAGAACACTGTTTTGAATAAAGGAAAAGGTTTAGTTTCTTCTGATCCCACTGTGGTGATTGATGTATGTGCGGATCCGGCCGTCGAGCCGTCTAGACCTCTTCCTAGTCCTTCATCTGAGAAGGACCCTGTATCCCCTTCCCTAGAGCCCTTCTGGTGGGGAAGGGGAAGAAAAGAGAAAAAGATCCAAAAAAGAGAGAGCAGGAGGAGTTCAGCCAGAGCATGATCGACAGATTCCATATACAGCTGACCCTTCAGGAGGCTTTGCAGCACATCCCCCTTCTTCAGCGATCATTGAGAGATAGGACCACAGTCAGGAGGAGGAGGAGGAACCACCATTCAAAGATTCATGTGCTGACGAAAGCCACGTGCTTCACGATCCAGAACCGTCTGCTGGCCAAGAGGCCAGATTCAGGAGCCCCATATGTCAGATGTCACATTAGAGAGCAGAGGTTCGACCGTACTCTATTGGATAGCGGATCGTCTATCAACCTCCTTCCGGCAGCCCTTCTCGACCGCTTCGAGTTGGGCACTCTTCGACAGAGCAGGACAGTCCTTCAGTTTGCTGATAGATCTGTCAAGAGGCCGAAGGGTTTTTGCGAGACGTTGTCGTCACTATTCAGGGTCCGCAATTCCCCGTGGACTTCGTAGTGTTGGACATGGAGATCCCTGATTCAGTGACCGATACCCTTATCATTCTAGGTCGCCCGTTCTTGGCCACAGCCAAGGCAGTGACTGATCATGATAGCGGGAAGGTATACTTTCGCATCGAGGGCGAGAGTGTACAAATAGAGACGGTCGAGGACTACAGAGCCAGAGAGAGAGCATGCTTAGAGACCAGCACAGATACATAGCAGCTGACAGACGCCGGGCTAGACATCCACCAGGACTGTGATTTTGTGATTACAGATGATGAGGCAGTTTGGGCAGACCCAGCAGCACATGCCATCCTCTCATTTTCAGACACCGCTGATGCAGAGATGACAGCAGAGGAGAACTTGGAGAGCACATTCCTGGTTCAGGATACCACAGAGGCAGCAGAGCCGGTTCCCGACCGCGACACAGATTTTGGTGATGATGGTGATACTGAAGCCACCTTGTTTGATGCAAATCCCTCGGAGTCAGAGTCTGAGTGGGCAGATTGTGATGATTACATGCCAGACCTGATTTCCACTGAGCCTACAGTTGAGGAGGAGGTAGATGCCGAGCATATCAGAGACAGTTCAGTTGAGCAGCCTTCTCCCGATCAAGTTTGCGAGAGTACACTTTCAGTCTCCCGGACAGATTTGGCAGCATACACGCGTCTTCTTTCGAAGCCAGATTTACCAGCACTCAGTTGTCCAGAGCTGAAGCCGCTTCCTTCGTCGCTGAAGTATAGATTCCTTGCGGGTGAGCATGAGATGTACCCAGTCATTATCTCAGCCGATTTGACTGGAGAGCAGGAATCCCGTTTGATGGGGGTTCTTGAAAAGAACCGCAAGGCAATAGGATGGAGCGTAGCAGATCTCCATGGGATTAGTCCGGCCCTGTGCTCCCACCATATCTATCTCGAGGATTAGGCGAAGCCGTCGCGTGAGTTCCAGCGGCGGCTGAACCCAAATCTGAGAGAGGTTGTTATGAAGGAAATTTCGAAATGGTGGAGCACCGATTTTATCTATCCCATCTCCGACTCCAAGTGGGTCAGCCCTTTGCATGTGGTGCCCAAGAAGACGGGCATCACTACAGTGATTAGCGAGTCTGGAGAGGAGATTGCTACACGAGTACCCACTTCTTGGCGGGTTTGTGTTGACTACAGGAGACTCAACCAGGCCACCAAGAAGGATCATTTCCCCCTGCCCTTTATTGATCAGATTATTGAGAGGCTGGCAGGGAAGAGCCATTATTGTTTTCTCGATGGGTACTCGGGCTACAACCAGGTGGCCATCGCTCCAGAAGATCAGGAGCAGACCACCTTTACATGTCCCTTCGGCACATACGCCTTCCGACGCATGCCATTTGGGCTATGCAACGCCCATGTGACTTTTCAGAGATGCATGCTGTCGATCTTTTCGGACATGGTAGGGGAGTGCTTAGAGGTCTTCATGGATGATTTCTCGGTTTACGGCGACGGATTCGACTCCTGTCTTGACTGCCTAGACCGAGTACTCCAGCGATGTATTGAGGTCTGCTTGGTTCTTTCTTGGGAGAAGAGTCACTTTATGGTGACTCAAGGGACGATGCTTGGCCACATCATCTCCAACAGGGGCATGGAGGTTGATCCGGCCAAGGTTGATGTCATTAGAAAACTCACACCACCGTCCAATATGCGGCGGTTACGGTCTTTCCTGGGGCACGTCGATTTCTATCGGCGGTTCATCCGTGATTTCAGTAGAGTTGCCCGACCGCTGACTGACCTGCTGACGAAAGACACCGAGTTCCTTGTCGATGACAAGTGTCTTTCATCCTTTGATACTCTCAAGCAGTGCATTGTTGAGGCTCCTGTCCTCCAGACACCAGATTGGTCTCTCCCATTCGAGATCATGACGGACGCCTCCGATTTTGCCGTGGGGGTTGTGCTGGGACAGAGGAGGGATGGAGTTCCATTTGCTATCCACTATGCTAGCCGCACCTTGGATTCTGCCTAGCGGAATTATACAGTCACAGAGAAGGAGATGCTAGCAGTAGTGTTCGCCCTAGATAAGTTCAGATCGTACATCATTGGATCTAGAGTGACTTTGTATACTGATCATACCGCCATCAGGTAGCTCATGGCAAAGAAGGATGCCAAGGCCAGACTGACTAGATGGATCCTTCTACTCCAGGAGTTCGACATTGAGATCAAGGATAAACCTGGAATCAAAAATGTGGTGGCGGATCATCTCTCCCGTTTAGAGCAGCCTGAGGAGTCTGAGCAGACTGATCCCATTTGTGAGACCTTCCCAGATGAGGCGATCCTTGCTATCGCCTCACTCCCGTGGTATGCCGACATTGTGAACTTTCTTGTTGCTAAGAAAGTCCCACAAGGTTGGCCCAGACAAAGGCTTGAGACCTTCCTCGCGAAGGCCAAGTCTTACCACTGGGAGGATCCCATCCTTTACCACGAAGGAGGGGATAGTGTCTGGCGTAGGTGCATCCCTCAGGATGAGCACCATAGCGTCCTCACTTATTGCCACAAGCTTGAGGCAGGAGGACATCACTCTGGGAGGAGAACGGCACAGAAAGTGCTCCAATCCGGCTTGTGGTGGCCTACCCTCTTCAAGGACTCTGATGAGTTCGTGAAGAGGTGTACTGACTGTCAGAGGATGGGCACTTGTGCACAGCGTGATATGATGCCGATGCAGCCCATTCACTTTTGTGAGGTTTTTGACGCATGGGGCATCGATTTCATGGGTCCATTCCCTAAGAGTCAGGGATTTGAGTACATTCTGTTGGCCGTTGACTATGTTAGTCGTTGGGTTGAGGCTATCCCCGCCCGAGCCGCTGATGCCAGGACAGTTTGTAGATTTTTGAGGAAGCATATCATCACGCGGTTCGGGGTACCTCGAGTATTGATTTCATATGGGGGGTCTCATTTCATCAACAACCAGGTAAAGGCACTTGCCAGTGAGTTCGGCATAGACCATCGAGTTGCCACTCCATACCATCCACAGACGAATGGTCTAGCCGAGGTCTCGAACAGGGAGATCAAGACTATTTTGCAGGAAGTCGTCCGCCCTGACCGAAAGGATTGGTCACAGCTTTTGGACTCGGTCTTGTGGGCATATAGGACTTCTTTCAAGACACCATTGGGCACATCTCCTTTTCGCCTAGTTTATGGCAAGCCATGCCATTTACCTGTTGAGCTGAGGCACAAGTCACTTTGGGCAGTCACAGATATTCTTTTAGATCCGGAGAGTGTAGGAGACCAGAGAAGGGCAGAGTTAGTAGCCTTGGAGGAGCTTAGAGATACAACCTTCTCAAACAGCCTACAGTATAAGGAGAGAGTGAAAGAGTGGCATGATTCTCATATCAGCCACAAGCATTTTGAGCCTGGACAGAGAGTATGGTTGTTTGATGCGAGGCTTCGTTTATTTCCAGGGAAGCTACAGAGCAAGTGGAAGGTACCTTATCTTGTGAGAAAGGTACACGACAACGGTAGCATTGATATATCCGAGTTGTCTTCTGAGAGTACCTTTCGAGTGAACGGCCAGCGGCTCAAGCCATTTCTAGATCATGAGCCGCGGGTCGTTGATGTTGCCCCTATTCATTTTGCGTGAGATGTGGTCTTTTGACTCACATCTATTGCATCTCACGCCTGATTATCACTGTTCTTCCGACTTGTATAGATCCAGTTGTCTATATCACTATTCTTTAGTCCCACATCCCTTTTCTCATCTTATGATTATGTTATACTTAGGGTGTACTTTACCCTAAGTATAGGGGGGATGTAGGACCTGCGGGTATTATTTTCATTCTTTCTGCTCCTATTTTGCTGCCTATACTTAGGGATATATTACCCTAAGTATAGGGGGGCAGACTCTGTACATTCTTTACTCGGATTTCCCTTCATGTACAGCTTGCTATACTTAGGATTAGTTAATCCTAAGTATAGGGGGAAACCACCGAGTTCCTCTCATTCTATTCATTTATTCATTTCTGTACTTAGCCATTCCTTTTCACTTCCCTTTTACTAAGCACGAGTTATGTCTTCTTCATCGCTCTTGATCACTCTGAGGACATCGTTCGAGCTAAGTATAGGGGGGGTGTGTATATATTTCATATATACTTTAGCCATAACTCGTACTTTGTGTGAGTGTGTTAATAAATGAAATGGCTAAAAACCTTAAAAATCACAAAAATTAAAAAATTTTTCCTGTACATAATCATTCTTTTATTGCACATACATAGCTAGTGTACAAAATTATTCTTGTAAAAATGTTTTCAAAAATCTTTTGTGTAAAGTTTGTGTAAATATTTTCTTATCAAAACTATGTATATAGTACAAAATTTTTCCAAAATGTTTTGAAAATCAAAAGTTTGCAAAAATCTTGTGTAAATATTTGTAAATACTTTTGCAAAACTTGCACTTCATGCATCCATCCATTCATGATTTCAAAACATTTTTCAAAAATTTTGCACGATTGTGAATATTTGTAAATAGCATCTTTGTATATATTTGTATATAGCTTTTCCTGGATGAGAGTTGACATTTAAACTAAGCCTAGAATTAAATTGAGAAATGGAGCTTGAGTAAGATCTTAATCCACCTAATTCTAAGAGGAACCTTATAAGGCTTAGGGTTAAGGCTTTTCAGGTCCATAAGGACTTAATTCTTTGAGTCCACTAGGCTATGAGCATATGTCATCTTGATGAGCCTAAGTAGAACACTTAACAGCACACGCATGACTCTTAGGGACAATGGCTTGACTTGCACCAGCACTTTACACATAGCTCTCCACGGATGAGGTGGTGAGGAGGCAGTTTCCTTTGGCTTGGGGTAGCATATGAGGGTAGTACTTCTAGGCGGAACCTCTCTTCTTCTTCTAGTGAAGGAAGTGCGTCTTAACTTGGTCTAGTGGTGATGAAGGCTAAAGACAGAAGCCGTGGGTTGCAATAAAGCTTCAAAAGAAGGATAGTCTACTGGCTCAAGAGGAAATTTCTCGTATATATGTTGCACCATATAGATATGTTGTACAGAGGCACTTGAAAAAAAAATGCAAAATGCAAAAAGAACTCCAAAAAAGTGGTGGGTCGGATTGAAAATTTAATAACCCCACCGGAGTGTATATAGTCAAATAAAGCAAAAGCTTATGGTATCCATGTTACATCTCATGAAGCTTGCAGCGGGAGACTTGGCTACACTGGCTGAGCTTCCAAAAGTCTATACTTCTTCCCCCTCTTCTTGAGCCGGTTGCACTTGAACTTAGAAGAGAATACCCCGCTTCTCGAGGAAAGAGTTGCTAGACCGAGGCATTAGAGTTACCAGGTTGAGGGAGGTTGTTTCTTTGTTACTTCTGAGGTGGGGAGCTACATATCACTTACACTGCATGGAAAGATTCATGGTCATTAGAGTTTGTGTATGTAGACTTGTTCTGATCTGGTTTATTGAGGAGTCTTGTCCATAGATTGGTGGAACTCATAGGCTGTTGAGTTTTAAGCTTAAGTCTAAATAAGGTTCCGACACATTAATAATCCAAAGATCTGATCGAGCTCCATATTTCAATTTAATGAAGGAAAGTTTAATATTCAACCTTGATCCATGTACATTCCCCTCTTTTTCTTTTTCTTTCTTTCTTTTTCACTTATTTTTCAAATAAGTGTTTGCTAAGGGACTAGCAAAAGTTAAGTATAGGGGGATGATGAATACCCATTCATCACTCTTTATTCTTATATTTTAGCTACAAAAACCTTTGCAAATGCATGTATATAGTTGTAAATGGAAATAATTACCAAAAGCATGCATTGTGTAAAAACTTATAATTAGCATGTTTTTGTGCAAAAATAAAAGAATAAAGATTAAAAAGAAAAAGAGGGAAATATTTAGAATAAATATTGAGCAACCTAACCCAAGGGAGGGCTCAGCATGGGCCTTACCGCATAAAAGCCAAAGTAGAGGGAGATAGGGGCTCATGTGTGTAAATATTTATGTAAATAAATAAAAGTATTTTCCTCACAAAAATAGCTTAAAATATGCTTGTAAATATTTGTATATACTCATAAGTATAAAAACAAAAGAAAAAGATAAAAATCAAAAAGAAGAGAAAAACATCACTCATCATGTACATAGACCACCCACCTGTATATTTATTTAGCTTCATAAATAAATTTAATTTCCAATATCTTTGTAAATATTCTATATTATATAATGCAAATAAATAAAAATAAAAACAATTAAAAACAAAAACAAAATAAAAATAGCAAACTTAAAAAAACACAAAAATATATTGTAAATATACCGTGTATATAGATGTACATATGTATTTATTTCACCTATATAGATTAATAATAAAAATAAAATAAAAATGTCTTTGTATTCCTTATTTTATAATATAAATAAATAAAATATAAAATGAGAATAAAATTGTATAAAAATAACAATTAAAAATCAAAAATTAAAATCCCATATAGTGTATATATTTATATATATAACCTACTATGTATATACCTTATTTTTATTTTGAAAAATTAACTAAAAATCACTAAAAAATAGAAAAAAAATAAAATAAAAATATTTGATGTTTTAACTTTTTACAAATTCGGCCGTTTGCCATCTGTTATTTCACTTCCAAATATTATCCACGTGGCTGATCCCTATTGGCCCTGGGGATGTTGACCGCCCGGTCAACTACCCCCCCCCCCAGGACCACTTCTCACGGGCTTAGGCGCCCGACCCGATTTCCCCATTTTTTAGCGCCTAAACCCGATTGATTCCCACCTAAACCCCGGGTCAGATCCGTCCATGACATATCCGAGACCCTCGCCGGAGCTCCTGCATCGGGATCCGCGCGCTTCCACGCCCTACCCGTGCCTGTCTTCCCGGACCCTTCCAGCATATAAAGCCGAGCTCCGCCACCCCCATTTGCCATCTTTGGCCACTCGATTCCACCTCCCGTGAGCTCCATTGCGTAGGCGAGAGTGACAGCTTGGCCCCCGTAGTGTCGAAGCGAGGAGAGGGCGCGAGACCACTGATCCGGCGAAGCTTCACCGCCTTGCTCCGCCACCAGCAGGAGCCCGAGCCTCGGAGAGAGACGCTCCTCGAGGCGAGACCCAAAGCATCCTTAGCTCGTCCCCAGTCTCATCAGACACCCAGGTAGTCCCTTAGCCCTTCTTTTTCCTTTAATTTCAAGTTACCCCCAAATCGCTGCTCCGCCGTCATCAGCCGATTCCGATCGATTCCGACCACCATCCGACCATCGGGCTTCACCATAGCCATCGCCTTCTTCCCGCGCACCTTCTCCATAGCTCCATCCAACCCAGCTCGTACAGGAGCTGGGATTCGAGCTCCACTGCTCCCCCCTTGCCCGGAGCTCGTCCATCTCGACCCTCCGTTCACCGTCACCCCGCCTAACCGGGTCGAGGCAGTTTGCCCTCGACTCGCGAGTCTTCTGGTCGTCTTTGCAGGTACTACCCAGCCCATCTGAGGGCTTGGGTCATTCGGGCCAGGAGCCTTGCCTCCGCCGACCTCGCCGGAGCTCACCAGAGCTCGGCTGGGCCATCGGAGGCCACCAGCAGCTACGGAGCACCACGTCGGAGCTTCTCCAATCTTTAGGCGCAGCAGGGGAGGTCGGGAGCGCACGTACTGGGCCAGCGAACTTCGCTGGCCACCTGTTCTTCCTTGACCTTCAGCCACCGTCCGATTAGACCTCCAGCTCCAGTTTGCATCTGGGTCGTCCGTTCAGGAGCAGCAGCCACCGTTTGATCTGAGGAGGATAGATTTGGACCGTCTGATACTCGAGGGTTAGCCACAGAGAGCCACCACCGTTCGATCCTCCATGTGGAACAACCCCTGCCGTTGGATTCGCCCGAGGAGCCCCGCTGTGGAACGCCCGTTGTTCGCCACCGTCAGATGCTCCACGTGTCCTCCATCCAGCCGCTCCATTAATAAAGGGTAAACTACCCTTAGGCCCTCCTGTTTATTTCATTTCGCATTTAGTCCTGTAAATACGTGATATAGTTGTTTAGTTTTTGGGATATTTGCATAGAGGACCCCGTGCTTAGTTTTATTTGCAGTTATGCCCCTGTGTATGGTCTGACACGTGCATCGACATGTGAGTTTTTGGCTTATTTGCATATCGTACCCCTGTAGTTCTGACTGTTAATGAATGAATGAAAGTTTGTGTTTATTTGCATTTATACCCTTGTGCGTATTTTATTTGAGCATGTGCGGATTTTGTTGGGTTATTTGCAGATAAGTCCCTGGGTTTTTGGTACCTGTTACCAAATAGCCCTCGGGACTTATTTTCATTACATTTGGGTCCTTGAGTGCCCCAGACACGCGCATCGCACGCGTTTTGCTGGGTTAATTGCACCAGACCCCCCAGACTTCCGGGTATTTGCACTTTGGTCCCTGTGCACTGTGCCCCCTTTTCATTTGAATAAAATAGCAAACTACCTCCAAATCCAATGAAAATTGGACACATTTCTGAGTTGATTTGATATTTTTAAAAATTCAAAAACCTCTATTTTTGCTAATGTCTAACTTTAAAAACCCCAAAAAAATATTAAATAGTGTCCAAAAATTACAAAAAAATTGTCTACTGTCTATTTTGTTGTGTTTGATTTTCTAGCCAATTTTGGCTATTTTTCATTACTGAAAACCACTAAAAATTGAAAAACACTTGAAAACTTATAAAAATTCTAATAATTAAACCAAAAATCCAAAAATAATAACTTAGGTGCCTAAATTTTCCTTGTTTTATTCTCTTTACAGGAAAATTACCTCCCAGCTATTTGGGGCCTTTAGATATTTTATCTAGGCCTTTTTAGCTCGGCTGGACAATACCTCTCATTCCTGTCACTGTTTCATTGTTAGAAAATTAAATAAATATCAAACAATTCCCAAAAATTCACCAAAAACACTAAAAATTATAAAACACATAAAAACATTTTTGTCAGAATTTTTGGTTGATTTTTAGTGCATTTAATAAATTGTTGAAGTGTGTAGTTTCTTTGCTTGTATTATTTTCTTAACATATTGAAAATCCAAAAAAATATAAAAACCCTTAAAAACCACCAAAAATATCTTCTCTTCTTTGATTGACTACTTCGTAGGCCGTGAGGCCAATCCGTGC
Source organism: Ottelia alismoides (assembly GCA_037367405.1). Lineage (NCBI taxonomy): Eukaryota > Viridiplantae > Streptophyta > Magnoliopsida > Alismatales > Hydrocharitaceae > Ottelia > Ottelia alismoides. The sequence continues at coordinate 571,765 of JAZKJV010010144.1, forward strand.
TCCTTGTGTTTGACCCTGGTCGCTATACCAGGTTAAATAAATAGCAAGACTGCTATTTCGCATTTTGATTGATTTTTATCTCTCTTGGTGGTCTATTTTTCTTGATTGTTCGCACTTGATTGCTTGGGTCGCAACGACCGATTAGCACCCTATATCCGAGTGGTCATTTTTTGCGACATCATCCTACACCCCCTCTATACTTAGGGTAGAGTACACCCTAAGTATAACATAATCATAAGATGAGAAAAGGGGTGTGTGACTAAAGAATAGAGTGATATGGACAAATGGATCTATACAAGTCAGAAGAACAATGATAATCAGGCATGAGATGCAATAGATGTGAGTCAAGAGACCACATCTCACGCAAAGTGAATAGGGGCAACATCAACGACCTGCGGCTCATGATCTAGATATGGCTTGAGTCGCTGGCCTTTCACACGAAAGGTAACATTAGAAGACAACTCAGATATATCGATACTCCCATTGTCATGTAACTTTCTAACCAAATAAGGTCCCTTCCATTTGCTCTGTAGCTTCCCTGGAAATAGACGAAGCCTAGCATCAAACAACCATACTCTCTGTCTTCGCTCAAACTACTTGTGGCTGATATGAGAATCATGCCACTCCTTCACTCTCTCCTTGTAATGTAGGCTGTTTAAAAAGGTTGTATCACGAAGCTCCTCCAGGACTGTTAACTCTGCCCTCCTCTGATCTCCTACACTCTCTGGATCCAAAAGTATATCAGTAACAACCCAAAGTGACCTATGTCTCAGCTCAACAGGTAAATGGCAGGGCTTGCCATAAACAAGGCGAAAGGGAGATGTACCTAAAGGAGTCTTGAAAGACGTCCTATATGCCCACAAGACCGAGTCCAAAAGTTGTGATCAATCCTTTCGGTCAGGGCGGACGACTTTCTGCAATATAGTCTTGATCTCCCTATTTGACACTTCAACAAGACCATTCGTCTGAGGGTGGTATGGAGTGGCAACTCGATGGTCTATGCTGAACTCGCTAGCAAGGGCCTTTACCTTGTCATTGACGAAATGAGACCCCCCGTCATATATCAACACTCGAGGTACCCCGAACCGTGAAATGATATTCCTCCTCAAAAATCTGCATACAGTCCTAGCATCTGCGGTACGGGCGGGGATGGCCTCAACCCAACGACTCACATAATACATGGCCAACAGAATGTACTCAAATCCCTGACTCCTAGGGAATGGACCCATGAAATCGATGCCCCATGCATCAAAAATTTCACAGAAGTGTATGGGCTGCATCGACATCATATCACGTTGTCCACAAGTGCCCATCCTCTGACAGTCAGTACATCTCTTCACGAACTCATCAGAGTCCTTGAAGAGAGTAGGCCACCATAGGCCGGATTCGAGCACTTTCTGTGCCGTTCTCCTCCTAGAGTGATGTCCCCCTGCCTCAAGCTTGTGGCAGTAAGTAAGGACGATGTGGTGCTCCTCCTGAGGAATACACCGACGCCAGATACTATCCCCTCCCTCATGGTAAAGGATGAGATCCTCCCAATGGTAAAACTTGGCCTTCGCGAGGAAAGTCTCAAGTTTTTGCCTGGGCCAACCTTGTGGAACTTTCTTGGCTACAAGACAGTTCACAATATCGGCATACCATGGGAGAGAGGCGATAGCAAGGATCGCCTCATCTGGGAAGGTCTCACAAATAGGCTCAGTCTGCTCAGAATCCTTAAGATACTCTAATCGGGAGAGATGATCCGCCACCACATTCTTGACTCCAGGCTTATCCTTAATCTCTATATCAAACTCCTGAAGTAGAAGGATCCATCTGGTCAATCTGGCTTTGGCATCCTTCTTTGCCATGAGGTACCAGATGGCGGTATGATCGGTGTAGATGGTCACTCTAGATCCAATGATGTAAGATCTGAACTTATCTAGGGTGAAAACTACGGCTATCATCTCCTTCTCCGTGACAGTATAGTTTCGTTGGGCGGCATCCAATGTACGGCCAGCGTAGTGAATAGCAAAGGAGACTCCATCCCTCCTTTGTCCCAACATGACCCCCACAGCAAAATCGGAGGTATCCGTCATGATCTCGAATGGGAGAGACCAATCAGGCAGCAGGAGAACAGGAGCCTCTACAACACGACTCTTGAGAGTCTCAAATGACGATAGACACTTATCATCTACGAGAAACTCGGTGTCTTTCGTCAACAGATCAGTCAACAGTCGGGCAATACTACTAAAGTCATGAATGAAGCGCTTGTAGAAATCTACGTATCCCAGAAAAGACCGTAACGACCACAAGTTGGACGGTGTATTGAGTTTTCTAATGACATCCACCTTGGCCGGATCAACCTCCATGCCCCTGTTGGAGATGATATGGACAAGCACCGTCCCTTGAGTCACCATGAAGTGACTCTTCTACCAAGACAACACAAGGTGAACCTCAATGCAGCGTTGAAGGATTCGGTCTAGGCAGACAAGACAAGAATCAAATCCATCGCCGTAGACCGAGAAATCATCCATGAAGACCTCCAAGCACTCTCCCACCATGTCTGAAAAGATGGACAACATGCATCTCTGGAATGTCACCGGAGCGTTGCACAATCCAAATGGCATGCGTCTGAAAGCATATGTCCCGAAGGGACAGGTGAAGGTGGTCTTGTCCTGGTCCTCGGGCGCGATGGCCACCTGATTATAGCCGGAGTATCTATCTAAGAAACAGTAATGGCTCTTCCCTGTCAGCCTCTCTATAATCTGATCAATAAAGGGCAGGGGAAATGATCCTTCTTGGTGGCCTGGTACAATCATCTGTAGTCCACACATACCCGCCAAGAAGTGGGTACCCAGGTAGCGATCTCCTCTCCAGATTCACTAACAACCGCGGTGATGCCCGTCTTCTTGGGCACCACATACAATGGACTAGACCACCTGGAGTCGGAGATGGGGTATATAAAATCGGCGCTCCACCATTTCGAGATCTCCCTCAAGACAACCTCTCTATGATTCGGGTTTAGCCGCCGCTGGAACTCACGCGACAGCTTTGCCTCCTCCTCGAGATAGATATGGTGGGAGCATAGGGCCGGACTTATCCCATGGAGATCAGCTACACTCCATCCTATCGCCTTGCGGTTCTTTTCAAAAACCCCCCATCAAACGGGATTCATGCTCTCCAGTCAAATCAGCGGAGATAATGACTGGGTACATATCATGCTCAACCGCAAGGAACCTATACTTCAGCGACGATGGTAGCGGCTTCAGCTCTGGACAAGTAGGTGCTGGCAGATCTGGCCTCTGAAAAGTCTGAGTGAATGCTGTCAAATCTGCATGGGAAAATGAGAACTCTCTCTCATAATCTGAATCTGGAGAAGGCTGCTCTGTCGGACTGTCTCTACTCTGCACGGAATCAACCTCCTCCCTAGCTGTAGGCTTAGTGGAAGTCAGACACGGTATAAAATCATCAAACTCTGCCCAATCAATATCTGACTCTGAGGGATCTGTATCAGACTCACAAAACTTATTCTCGCGGTTACGAACCGGATCTGCTGCCTGAGATGTATCCTGGTCCAGGAATGCGCTCTCCAAGCTCTCCTCTGCTGGCATCTCTACATCAGCGAACTCTGAAGGTGAGAGGATGGCATGTGCGACTGGATATTCCCAAACTGCCTCGTCATCTGTAATCACAAAATCGCAGTCCTGGTGGATGTCTCGACCTGCCTCTGTCATCTGCTCTGAATCGGAAGTCGGCTCTGAGCAAGCTGAATCTCTGGCTCTCGTCTCCTCGACCGTCTCTAGTTTGTATACTCTCACCCTTGACGCGAAAGTATACCTTCCCGCTATCATGGCTGGACACTACCTTGGTTGTGGCCAAGAACAGACGTCCTAAAATGATGGGGGTATCGGTCACAGACTCAGGGATCTCCATGTCCAACACAATGAAGTCCAAGGGGAATTTCAGGCCCTAAATCGTGACGACAACGTCCTTCAGCAACCCCTTTGGCCTCTTGACAGATCGATCAACAAACTGAAGGACCGTCCTGCTCTGTCGGAGAGTGCCCAACTCAAAGTGGTCGAGAAGGGCTACTGGAAGTAGGTTGATCGAAAAACTGTTGTCTAATAGAGTGTGGTCGAACCTCTGCTCATGTATATGGCATCTGACATATGGAGCTCCTGCTTCTGGCCTCTTGGCTGGTAGACGGTTCTGAATCGCGAAACACGTGGCACGAGTAAGCACATGGATCTCTGACTAGTGGTTCCTCCTCTTCCTCCTAACTGTGGTCCTGTCTCTATGTGATCTCTGGAGTAGAGGTATGTGCTCCAAGGCCTTCTGAAGAGTCAGCTGTATATGGAATCTATCGATCATCTGCTAGCTGAACTCTACCTGCTGGTTCTTTTTATGATTTTCTTTTTTCTGCCCCTTACCCCAGATGGAGTGCTCTAGGGAAGGGGACTACAGGGTCCTTCTCAGATGAAGGACTAGGAGAGGGCCTGGCATGCTCATGAACAACAGAATCCACACAAACATCATCAAGCAACACATGCGGATCCGAAAACAACAAACCCTTTCCTTTATTTGCAGAAATGTCCCGAGATACATGTACTGAAGGGAAAATAATAGGACTAGCAGAATTGGATATGGTGGCCTCAGTACCACCCTCGGCATGTGGATTCGCGGCATCAGTACCGCTCTCTGGCTCAGCAACTGTAGCGGTGGCATCAGTACCACCTCCTCCAACTGGTGAAACGACGGCCTCAGTACCGTCGGCTGGATCAACATCCATGGTGGCATCAGTACCACCGTCATCATCTCTCGCGACGTCAATACCACGCTCCTCCTGCCCTGGTGCTCCTGAAGTGGCGTGGGGTCGTCACTCAGACGAGACACCGCCTGCTGGCATCCTACCGCTCCTAAGTGTAACAAAATCAGCATCAAACATGTATGCAGTCATATCACCAAGTGAAGCACTAGGAGTGGTAATCTCAGTGAACTCTACCTGCTCAGACTTCCTCTTGAGGTTGTTCGGGTTCAGATCAATCTGGGAAGGGATGGCGGCCTTCCCTCTCACAATCTCCCGCATCTCCTAGCGAAACTCATCCATCTCCCGACGAAAAGTAGTCTGGTGCTCGGTCATGAGGCGGGCTAGATCATCCAAGGCACGGTTTTCATAGATCGGCCCATGAGAACCTGACGGGTGGCCTCGCTGGTAGTGAGGCTGTTGTGACTGGTGCGGGTGAGAAGGGTACTGTTGATGATACTGTTGTTGAGGCTGCTCTCGCCTCCAAGGTTGTCCCTGTTGATAAGGACGAGTATTGTACTGATGTGGCTGGGATGACTGTTGGGGATGGTGTACTGGGGCCTGGGGCTGCTCACACTGTCGGTCGTACTGGCCACCCTGAACTGGAGGCTGTTGCTGGGAACTGGTGCCTCCAGCCGACCAGCGGAATCCGAGATGGTCTCGTCAGATACTGGGATGGGGTCGGTCATACCGAATCCCGTTGACATCCACCAACGGCTCCGGCTCAAAGGTGGGTGGAGGGAGTACTGCCAGGGGCTGATCCAGCTGATACACCATCATCTGAGTGTCCTGGGATGGTGGTGGCTGGTGAAACTATGGTGGCTGCCGGTACGACTCCGCCTGTACAAGGTGAACCTGTCTAGGCTAACTGGAGTGCTGGGACGGGCTACCACTGCTGCTCGGATCTCCTCGTGACCGAAGATGGGGCTGAGAAGCCGTCTGTGCCACCTGGAGATGCATGAGCTGTGTCTTCAGGTCACTCAGCATCTGTGCCATCTGATCCATCTGTGATATGCCCTGGCACTGCTTCTTCTCTATCAACTCGATCCGGTCCAGCTTCTCGCTGATGATGCCCATATCTGCGGCTGTGGACTCAGCCTGTGCGGCTGCTGCGGACGAAGTGGAAGGACCAGCATCGACCTGTGCTATCCTCTGAAACTGCACGGTCTGTGGATGTGGGTGTCCCTGAGTGTAGAGTCGGGTCTAGGACATCATTGTATAATTCTCGGCCATCTCCTCATAGATGGCCCAGAGTTGATCCTCATCCTTGGCGAAGTAGGAACCACCACAAGAAGCATTCACCAGGCCCTGTAGCTCTGGTGTCAACCCGCAGAAGAAGCTCTGAACTAGGTTCGGCTTCGTGATGTCGTGGTGCGGGCATCTGTCGGTGAGCTCTCGAAACCTCTCCCATGCCTCATGAAACTGCTCGTTGGGGAGCATGGAGAAGTTGTTGGTCAGGGCCCTCGCTGCATTGGTCCGCCCGAGTGGATAGTACTTGTTCAAGTACTCGGTGCGGAGCTGCTCCCAGGTGTATACAAATCTCCCTAAGTGCTCCATTCAGTTGGCTGCTCTGTCTGCAAGGGAGAAGGGGAAGGCAATCATCCTGATGGTGTCCTCGTCCACCTGTCGATCGTGGACGGTGCTGCAGATCATCTCGAACTCCAGGAGATGTAGATGGGGATCCTCAGTGGCGAGCCCGCGGAAGCGGGGGACAAGCTGAAGTGTGTTCGGGGGGAACTTGAAGTCCCCCACGATAGCCAGAAGAACCATTCACCGGTGTGTCAATGTCGATCTGGGGTCGTGTAACTCCCGCATCAGTCTCGGCTACTATGTTGCTGCTGCCGGTTGCTCTGGTCCCTCTTGCTGATCTGGGCCCCTCCGTCCCTCAGCTCTCGGCTGCTCTCGTGCGGTCCTCAGCCTTTCCATCTCTCTCTTCATCTCCACCATGAAAGCTCCCTGATCGTGTATCTGTCGACGTTGCATGGTCTCAAGGGAACCTAACATGGTGGTGTTGATCGCACCCCGGTCCAGTACGTAAGTGGTCATCTCTGGCCTCTGACCCTCGGTGCGCTCCTCGCTGCTGGCCATGGTCTCTGCAAAGGAAAAAGACCCAAACTCAGATGCCCATAAATCATTTGTATGGTGTCTCGCATCTGGCACTGGCATCTCAGGACTCGTAGAAGGGTGGTCAAGGGGGAACAGGGCGGAATCGAACTCGGGTTCGGAGAGCGGGTCTCAGCTCTCACGAACCAACCTAGATGAATGGGCTGGAGTGCTAAAAAGCGGTGCAGCCAGAGGCTGCCTAAGAGACCTCCTGCCCACCATCTTGATCTGGTGAGTCTGGCGGATGAGATCTGGAAACACACAAGATGAGAAAACAAACCTCGGGTTCACCTAATCAACGCTGAGCTGAAGACCGTAAGAGCTCAGTCAATTATCTTGTCCACTTTATTTAGGTGAGAAAGTCAGGATATCAGAGCGGTTATGCGAGCTGATAGGAATCCAATCCGCCAACCAGATTAACCTGTATAAAAGGGTGGTAGTATGATCGGGGCTCGGGTATGGCTCTAGCCTAGTGTGCGGGTCGCTCTCTCACTCAATCAAACCAGACAATGAGGGGGTTGCTCTCCCCAAGACAGATTTTTATGTGAGGTATCTTTTAGGGTCAAGTGTGTTTAGCAGTACCAATTTTATAGTTTTTATTTTTTATATATTTTTCAAGCAAACAACGCCTAACGAATTTTTCGGTTCTCCGGGTTATTTAAGTCCGAAAACCGGGGGAGAAGACGAAAAAGCCGATGCGCGATGAAATCAATGATGCATGCAGAGTAAGAGATGCGTACCTGACTCCAGTAGTCTACCTGAAAAGTGATCCGCGCATAAAATAAAGATTGAAATAAAACTACCTATATGATGCACGAGAACCCGACCCTAGACGAAGCAATTTCTATACGTAAGTACAGTAGCCGGGTACTCAAGCCTAAGACCAAAGTCCTATCTTGGGAGTCACTCGGTGTCCGCCACAACGGATCCTACACGCGCTATATGTGACTCCTCAAGGCACATGGATTAGAGCTTAAATAATCGGACTTTTTCTTATGCTTTAATTAATTAGGTCCAGTTAACGATCTATAGGCACAGGCAGATAATTAAGTCTTTGGATCCTAATCAATTACGTCACAATCAGTGAAAATCCTAAGCAAAGGCCAAAACTGCGTAAATCAGATAAGCAGTGAAATAAATGCGATAAAAAGCAAAACTACGGTGAGATCCCCCGAGCACACCGGTGCTCGGCGAAACAGACCCCGATAAGTCACCACAGTCTAAGTTTGAGTCCTTGTATTACTACAAATAAATGTTTGCTGAAAATAAAACTAAACTAATCTAATCTGCGGCTATCTGCGCGGCTATTCCGTGGCTCCCGCACTTCGATTCTCCTCCCCGTGCTCTCATGTGGCTCTGTAAAGAAGAGGACTGCCTCCGAATCCCGCGGTTGCTTCGACTTCCGAAAAAGCTGCATCGATCCTCGGGCCCTCGCAAGAAATAGAAACAGAAGTGTGTCAGACCGGATTATTATAAAAATAAGCAAATAATGTCAGAGAGAAAAATATCTACAAATATGCACAAAAAGCCACGCAAAACCGTGAAAAATCTAAAGACTACTAAGCCGTGCTCCCCGGCAACGGTGCCATTCTGATGAGCCGAAATATCCCTTCCTAAATCCGGGTAAGGTAGAAATCGATCTAGGGTCATTGCGACCCGGATCTTGGAGAATCGAACTCAACAAGAAAAATAAGGAACCACCAAATCGAAAGATAAAACAATATAATCAAACAGCAGTCCTCGCTAGTTTATTAACCTGGTATAGCGACCAGGGTCGGCCTCAAGGAGCACGGGTTGGCCTAACGGCCTACGAAATAGTCAAAAAGATAAGAAAAATGAGAGAAAATATTTTTGGTGGATTTTAAATGTTTTTTATTTCTTTTGTATTTTTAATAAGAGGGAAAATGTAAAGACAAGTGAAAAAGCAAACAAACCACTATTTATTTCAACACTAAAAAATGCTTCAAAAATTGAAATAAAATTATTTTTGTATTTTATATGTTTTTAAGTGTTTTTGGTAATTTTATGGGAATTTTATAGTTTTTAGTTGATTATCTAAAAATGGAGAAACGGGAAAACAGTGGATCAATGTGCAGCCAGACTTGAAAGGCCAATTAAAAATATATAAGTGGCTATAAAAATCTGGAGACAATTTTTATGAAATTATATACAAGAACTAAGCTACAGAAAAAGAGTTTGCATTTTTTGTATTTTATAGAATTTTTAGTGATTTTTATAATTTTTTAGGGTTTTTCAATTTTTATGGGTTTTATAAATCCAAATAGCACAAAAATTGGATAGAAATTTAAACACAATAAAATAAACAATACTTAATTTTTTTAGAATTTTTGGAAAAGTTTTTGTATTTTTAGTTGATTTTCTTTTTCAAACAGAAGCAAAAATACATATTTTTGAATTTTCAAAAATAATAAAAAGAAGGAAAATGTCCCAAAAAATTAGGGAAATTTTTACACTGTGGCAGGAGCATCGTATCCAAATTTCACTTGATTTGGAGTTTATTTGCTATTTTATTCAACCAATAAAAGAGTTACATCACACAAGGACCTATTTGCAAGAAAACATAGTTCAGAGGGCTAAATGACAACACATGCGAAAACCTTAGGGTGAAAAGTATAAAATTCGCAAACAATCAGCACATGTCCAAATTACTTCACGCACAGGGGTATAAATGCAAATATTTCATTTCATATCATAAACAAACCCCAGCCTTAAACATGCAAAATGTCCAAAATGTCATGTGTCGAAGCACGTGTCTCACACAAGCAAGGACTAAAATGCAAATAAAATAAACAATGAGGTCCAAGGTGAAAATATTCCAAAATAAAAACAACTACGAGAAATATTTACAAGGCTAAACTATAAATGCCAAACGAGGAGGGGCCTAAGTGAAATTACCCCTCTTATTAACGATCGACTGCGGAAGGGATGCCACGTGGAGATCCAACGGTTATGATGTGCGGGTACCCCCTTCATTGATGAACGCTCTGGATGCGACCCTCAAATGAATCAAACGGCTGGAAGCGCTCCACGGATGGACGGCTACGATCTGAACTGGTGGAGGAGGTCGATCGGATGCTATCTGGAGGTCCTCCAAGAACTCTTCGTCGGCGAGGTTCGCCGGCCCGATACGTGCGGTGGAGGGCTCCTCCGGAGCTGCTGAGATGGGGAAAAGATTGCCTACAATGGTCCGCAGCTCCTAGTATGCTCCGATGAAGCCAAGGAGCCCTAGAGAGCTCCAACGACGACGAAGGCTCGAAGCTCCTGTGCCTCAGTTGCTGGACCCCCAGATGGGGTCGCCTTGACCTACAAGATGCACAGAACGCTTCCTGGGTTGAGGGCAAAGTGCCTCGACCCGGTGAGAGGTGGAATCGGTGATCAGATGAAGCGGGGCGGTGCTCTCCAGCGAAGCGACGATGAAGGAAAGCGAGGGTCCTGCTCCGGGGCGAGTCAGGGTGATCGGAGGTGCGAAAAAGGTGGAGCAAAGTCTCGTGAATGTGAATCGAGGGTCGGATGGTCAAATGGGTGATCGGAGCTGAGTGAATCGACCGGCGAAGGCCAGCGGCACAAATTGGGGAAATCAAAATTTCGGCTAACCTAAGAGGAATCGGGGGTACCTGATGGACGTAATCGACTGTGCTGGATGTCAGGGAGCTCCTGGGGTCGTCGCCTCGATATCTCATCAGGGCTAGAGGCTCAGGCTCGCTCGGTGGCGGAGCACGGCGGTGAAGCTCACCGGATCAGTGGCTGCAGCCCTCTACTCCTCGCTACAACACCCTCCTTCGATAGCTGTCACTCTCGGAAGAAGGATGGAGGTCCTGGAACTAGAAGATGATGGCCAAAGATGCCAAAAAAGTGCGGTGGAGCTGAGACTTTATAAAGCCAGGGGTCCGGGAAGATGGGAGTCGGGCACGCTCGTCGATGCACGGATCCCTAGGTAGATCCCCGGGCGAGGGTCTCGGATCAATCGATGGTAATCGGGGCTCGGGGTTTGAATGAATGGAGTTCGGATTATGTTGGGAAAATTTGGAGAAATCAGGTCAGAAACCCGATTCGCGAGAAAGAGGTCTGTGGGGGAGAGTTGACCGGGGGTCAACAATCCCCCGTGGACCAATAGGAAAATTCCATTTTTTTATTATTTGAAGATTCATTTAAAATTAGTAAACGATTTTATTTCAAATAAGTTTGAACATGAAAAATGTTTATTATTTTTCAAATTATTTTTTAGTGATTTTTTTTTGAAAAAGAAATGATGTATTTACATTATATTATTATTATATGTAAGTATATGTACATATGTATTTTTGAATTTTTATTTTTATTATTTTATTTTTGTAAAATTATTCCAATTTTATATTTTATTAATTTATAACATAAAATTTGGAATAAAAAGGTATTTTTATTTTATTTTTATAATTTATTTACATTAGTTAAATAAATAGATCTATATACATATGTACATGGTATATATACAAGGTGGGAAATGATTTTTATTAATTTTCTTTTTTTTATTTTCCTGATTTTTATTTTATTTTTATAAATATACACAAAATATGAGAAACATCTTTTTATTTTTATTTTGAAGAAAATAGAATTATTTATATACATAAGTGCATGTGCAAGCATGATTGACCTTAGCTCCCTCTACTTGGTTTCTTTTGCGGACAGGCCCATGTTGAGACCTCCCTTGGGATTAGATCACTCAATATTTATTCTAAATATTTCCCTCTTTTTCTTTTATTTCTTTATTCCTTTATTTTTACACAAAAACATGCTAATTATGAATAAATAGATGATGCATGCATTTTGACAATTTATTGTATTTATAGGTATTTACATGGTATTTTGCCAAGGTTTCTAGCTAAAATAAAGGAATAAAGAGTGATGAATGGGGATTCATCAGTACCTGCACAGGAAATCAGAGGAGTCGAGGGCAAATTGCCTCGACCCATTGGCAGGCGAAGGGGGTGATCAGATGAGGCGGAGCGGGGGTCTACGGCGAGGCGACGGCGGAGGAGACCTAAGTCTTGGTTCCGGAGCAAACCAAGATGATCGGAGGGGCGTAGAAGGTATGGAGAGGTCTCGCGAAGGTGATGGTGTAGTTGAAAGGGGGAATGGTCGATCGGAGTGGGGTGAATCGGTCGGCGGAGGCCAATAGCACAAAACCTAAGATTTAGAAATTAAACGAACCTACGGGGTATCGAGTCTACCTGATGAGTGCAAACGTCTGTGCTGGAGGTGGGTGACCTCCTGAGATCCTCGCCTCAATGGAGCGATGCCTCTAGAGGCTTGAGCTCGCCGATGGCGGAGCACGACGACGAAGACCATCGGACCTGGGGCTAGAACACTTATTTCCTCGCTGCAACACCTCCATTGCTGTCACTCAAGGCAAGAATGTGGAGGTCCTGGGAGTCGAAAACGGTGGTCGAAGGTGGCATTAAATGGTGGGCGGAGGCGACACTATATAGTGTAGGGGTCCGAGAAGATGGGAGTCGGGCGTACGATTAAAGGCTCGGACCCCTAAGCAGATTCCCGAGCGTGAATCTCGAATATGAGAGCTGCAAATGGAGCCCGGGGTTTGGGTGAGAGGTGATCGGATCAGTCCAGGATAATTGGGTGAAGTCAGGCACTCGAACAAGATCCGAGAAGAGAGGTCTGGGGGGGCGAGTTGACTAGGGGTCAACATCTCCCGTGGACCAATGAGAATTCATCTTTTATTAAATATTTGTAAAATAAATAAAAATAGTAGATGATTTTATTTCAAAATATTTTCAACATGAAAAATGTTTATTTATTTTCAAAGTATTTTTTGTGATTTTTATTTATTTTTTTGAAAAATAAATTATGTATTTACGTTATATTATTATTATATACATGTATAAATACCTATGTATTTTTGAATTTATTTTTATTATTTTATTTCTGTATAATTATTCCAATTTTATATTTTATTTATTTACACCATAAAATATGGAATAAAAAATTATTTTTATTGAATTTTTATTAATTATTTACAAAGGTGGAATAAATACATCTTTTATTTTTATATACATGGTATATGTACACTGATGAGAGAGAATTTATTTATTTTTTTTATTTTTATTTTATTTTTTCCATTTTTATTTTATTTTTATAAATATTTAAAAAATAAAGGGAACACATAAATATTTTTATTTTTAGAAAATAAAATATTTACACAAAGAGGGGTATTTACACAATGCTGAGTTACCCAATCTCTCTCTACTTATTTTATTTTGCGGTCAGGCCCTTATTAGCCCTCCCTTGGGTTCAGGTCACTCAATATTTTATTATAAAGGGATTTTATCACTTGTGCCCCTCCGAGATATCGCAATATCAGTTATGCCCCTATCTTTTTGGTAATATCAGTTGTGCCCCTCACTTCTTGCCATTTTATCAGTTGTACCCCTTAGGTTAGTTGACGTCAATCTACAGTGCAAACGGACGTTAACTTTGAGGACATAAGCGGAATTATTTTTTTAAAAATGGTTCAGTGGTCATTTGATACCATCTTCCTCCTCTTCTTCTTCCTCCTCTTCCCACATCCTCTTCCTCCTACTCCTCCCTCTCCGCCCCAGCTTCCCCAGGCTCCTCCCCGAGCTCGCGATCATCCTGGGCCGTCCCCTCCCCTCCCACACGCGGCCCCGTGCTTCCCTGGGCCCTGCCCCGTGCTCCCGCGCGCACCCTCCCCCCCCCCCCACGCCACCCCTCCCCTGTGTCGCCTTGCTCCCCCTCCCCTCCCCGCGCCGCACGCGTCTCCTGGGCCTCCCATCCCCCGCGCACCCTTCCTCCCCCGCGCACCCTCCCCTCCGCCATGCCGCCCCCTCCTCCACCTCTGTGTGCGCATATTCCTCCTCACCACCACCACTCCCCGGGCTTCCTCCACAACCACCTCACCTTCGGTGTCCTCCTCCACAAGCTCTCCTTCGCCCGCTCCTTCCACCTCCTCGAGCCCCTCCTCTCCCTCCTTGCCTCCCTCCCCACCGTCGTCTACCGTGAGGATGCCTTCATCTCCGTCATCCGCTCCTACGCCATCGCTGGCCGCGCCCTCCGCAGCCCTCCGCACCTTCCTCTCCCGTCTGCCCCTGCTTCCGCGTCAACACCTCCGTCCGATCCCTCAATGCCCTCCTCAATGCCATGATCTACTGTTGCCGCCCCGACCTCGTCCCCGTCCTCTTCTGCAGTTCCCGCTCCAAGTTCGGAATCCACCCCAACGTCTGCTCCTGCGACATCCTCATCAAGTCCTCTTCTCCACCGGCGACCTCCACGCCGCCCTTAAAGTGCTCGACGAAATGCCCGTTTCGGGGATCGTGCCCAATTGCGTCAGCTACACCACCATCCTATCCGCTTACTGTGCTAGAGGAGAAGTGGACATCGCGAGGAAGCTGTTAGATGAGTTCCTTGAACGAGGATGCATGCCCGATGCAACAACGTACATGGTGCTCGTCCACGGGTACTGCAGGTTAAATAGACTGGTGGAGGTTGTGCGGGTGATGGATGAGATGGAGGAGAGTAAGGTCTCTCCCAATGAGATCACGTACTCGGTCGTGATCGAGTCGTGCTGCAGCGAGAAAAGATCCGGAGAGGCGCAGAATCTGTTGAACGATATGTTGGAAGCAGAGGATGGCGGTGAGGAGGAGGAGCAGGGTGGTGCTCCGTTGGTGCATGCTGGGTGCTCCTTGGTTTTGACCATAATACCCTTCTTAACCACACCATGGTTTGAATAAACCATGGTTATTTTAATTTTTTGACGGTAAATCTGACGAAGGGCACAACTGATGACGGAGCAAGAAGTGAGGGGCACAACTGATATTACCAAAAAGATAGGGGCATAACTGATATTGCAACATCTCGGAGGGGCACAAGTGATAGAATCCCTATTCTAAATATCTCCCTCTTTTTCTTTATCTCTTTATTCCTTTATTTTTACACAAAAACATGCTAACTATTACAATTTACATAATGCATGTATTTTGACAAATTATTGTATTTACAAACATTTACATGGTATTTTACCAAGGTTTCTAGTTAAAATAAAGGAATAAAGAGTGATTAATGGTGATTCATCATCAACCTAAGAAGAGAAAGCAGAGGAGCAGATCTGAGCGTCATATCTTGTCCATGTCCACTGCTCATACCATCACCCATCATCCATCTTCTAGGAAAAGGAACACCACAACACCTTTCTTCCGATGCACTATCTCTGACTACACATGTGATCACCTCTACTTGATGACGATGCTTCAATTAGCATCGTACCCTTCTCGCCCATACAGTCTATTCACTTACGGCCTCTAAAGAGTACCAGGATGATAGTTCAATTTGCTGTTGGATCTATCAAAAGGCCGAAGGGTATTCTAGAGAACGACATCATTTTGATTCAGGGCATTAGCTACATTGTCGATCTTGTCATATTGCCCATGGAGACCTCTACAGGGGAGCACTCTCCAATAATCCTAGGATGACCTTTCCTCACCTCTACGAGGGTCATTATTGATTATGGATAAGGAGAGATTCACTTACGTTCTGATGTCGGGAGTGATATGTTGATCACTACACCTATCACCGACCAAGAGTGTGCCTGTGTTAGGCGACCCCGAGGGCTATGACCTATCTGCTGATATCATAGAGGTTTTCTTTATGACCGATGATGAGACATGAGAACTCCTCTCCAAGGAGGAAAGCTCGAAAAGCGTAGACCTTGGAGTTTCCTCTTACTGTGATTGGCGATGTATTGATGGCATCTGCGGGATTCACACCATTAACACCATTGAGTGGAGGGAAGATATTGATGAGACTAAAGCTGAATTTGATCGAGTTGCTTTTATCCAGGAATTCAGGCCTTTTGATGAGAATGATGATCCAGTTGAGACTCTTGAGGACGAACATGATTCGACTACTTCCACAGTTGAGTTTGTTCCTTTTGGTTTTGACCTAGGAGAGACCTCGTAGGACGACCTTGACCTTACTTTTTCCGATGATGAGTTCGCCCTTTTTCACTTTGACATCAGTGAGACACCCAAGGCCAGACCTAGCCACACTAATTCCACTGACATGGTTGTGCCTTCACATCCTGGGACCACTGAGGATCTTCACCAAGTCGATCTTGATTAGCTTTCATCCACTATGGACTCCGATATCGACCTCTACCTTGTTAGATCAATTCATCAATGGTCTCGCAAGAAGGTTCGCTTTCAACCTTCTTAACCTATGTGTATTCACTCTATTGTACATTCGTTTTCGTTTACCTCAGTCCATCTCCCGTTTCTCTCATCCATCACATTCTTGTGTGTGCCTTGCTTAGGAAATACTTTATCCCAAGTATAAGGGGGTCGATGAGCCGAGTGTTTATTCTTCTTTCTTTTTCATCACTCTTGTTGTTGCCTATACTTAGGGATTATTTTACCCTAAGTATAGATGGAGTGATGTGTACAATCTTTTTTATCTTCTTCCATCTTCATCTCTCCTTTTTCTTCTTTTATTCTTTTCCTTTCCAATTTTCTTTTTCTACCGAAAAAGGTATGTCCCCTTTTTGTCAGTCTTCTATGTTTAGGACGTACTTTGTCCTAAGTATAGGGGTGTGCACCTCGAGTTCTTTCATTATTTGATCCTTTCCACTGTCTCCGTTTCTTGTCTATACATAGGGATATCTTACTCTAAGTATAGGATAAGACAGTCAGAGTATGATATGTTCATTCTCACACTTGACCCTCCCTACATTGTGTACAGTCTGCTATACTTAGGATTATTTGATCCAAAGTATAGAGGGGCAGTCAACTTCTCATTTATTCATGCATTCCTTATTCTTTAGACTTTTCTATACTAAGTACGAGTTATCCCAAGGCCATACCTAGCCACACTACTTCCACTGACCCGGTTGTGCTTTCACATCCTAGGATCACTGAGGATCTTCATTAGGTTGATCTTGATTGGCTTTCGTCCACTATGGACCCCGATATCGACCTCCACCTTATTAGATCAATTCCTCAGCAGTCTCGCATGTAGGTTAACTTTCAACCTTCTTGACCTTTATGTATTCACTCTGTTGTACATTCATTTTCATTTACCTCAGTCCATCTCCTGTTTCGCTCATCCACCACATTCTTGTGTGTGCCTCGCTTAGGACGTACTTTGTCCTAAGTATAAGGGGGTGGATGAGCCAAGTGTTTATTCTTCGTTCTGTTTCATCATTGTTGTTGTTGTCTGTACGTAGGGCTTCTTTTACCCTAAGTATAGATGGAGTGATGTGCACAATCTTTTTTATCTTCTTCCATCTTCATCTCTCCTTTTTCTTCTTTTATTCTTTTCCTTTCCATTTTTCTTTTTCTACCGAAAAAGGTATCGCCCCTTTTTGTCAGTCTTCTATGCTTAGGACGTACTTTGTCCTAAGTATAGGGGTGTGCACCTCGAGTTCTTTCATTATTTGATCCTCTCTACTATCTCCTTTTCTTGTCTATACTTAGAGATATCTTACCCTAAGTATAGGGGAAGACAGACATAGTATGATCTGTTCATTCCCACCCTTGACCCTCCCTGCATTGTGTGCAGTCTATTATACTTAGGATTATTTGATCCTAAGTATAGGGGGCGGTCAACTTCTCATGTATTCATTCATTCCTTATTCTTTAGACTTTTCTATACTCAGTACGAGTTATCTCTTTTCTTTTTCTCTCCGATCTATGAGGACATAACTCAAGCTAAGTAAAGGGGGGTCATTCATACCGTATGCACTTTAGCCATAACTCATACTTTCATATTTTTATTAATAATTATGGCTAAAAATACTATTAAATTAACTAAAATCACTTTATCAAAAGATATCTATTATTCCTCCAATTCTCTTCATTGTTACTGATTTATAACTGAGATGAAAATGTTTTTTGCAAAATGTTTGAAAAATAGTTTCAAAATCTTTTTGAAAAACTTTTGAAAACTATTTAGAAAATATTTTGTTAAATATTTTCAATCTTTGTAAAATTGTTTTGTTTTGAAAATTTTATTTTGTGAAATAAAAATGTTTGAAAACTATTTGCTAATGGTTTGAAAAATGTAAATATATGAAAAATCCTTATATAGTGTTTGAAAAACCTTTACAAAATGATTTTCGAATGTATGTAAATATTTTTAAAAAGTCTTTGTAAAAAATATTTTAGGCTTTATTTTTTCAAAATTATTTGTAAAATAATTTTCAAATAAATTTGAGGAACATATACATCATACAAAATTCTTAATTAAATGATATATCTATATATAAAAATGATCACTTACCCTTAATAAATTCTTAAAACCTAATTCTTGTAAATATAAGAAGCATCCCCATGTAAATATTTGTATCTAGCTTTTTAGCCAAAAGATTTTGTTTTCAAAAATAATAAAAATATTTGAAAAACGAAAAAAATATCAAACACATTTGTAAAATCTTTTTGAAAAATACCAAATTTTTTTGCATATGTATCATCTTTTTAAAAAATCCATAAAGAGTTCAAAACCTTGAAAATTACATCTCAAAAATATTTTCTACATAGCATTCGCATTTTTCAGATTGAGTTTGGTAATTTAACAAGTCTTAGTAAAATCCGGAGATTGGAGCTTGGTTGGACATTAAATCTACCTAATGGCAGGAACCTTATAGGAACTAGAATTGAGGTACTTCAGATCTAGTGGACGTAATTCTTTGAGGATCACAAGACTTGGTTCAATGGATTCTTGACTGCCTAAGTAGAGTATTTCGGAGCACGCGCATGGCTCTTATCGATAATGACCTAACTTGGACACTTGCACCTTTCACTTGGCTTGACTCAATTGGAGTGGTGAGGGGATTGGATTTTGCCAGTATGAGACGCACACAAGTGGAAACATGTGTCCTCGTCTAGGGAGGGAAATGCACCCCAACCCGTCCAGTGGGGTGGATGTCTAAAGACATGAGAGTGTAGGTTGCAATAATGCTTCAAAAGAGGGATAATCTACATGCTCAAGAGGAAAAACTCCTTATGTAAATGTTTGTTGTATGTAGTATTTAAAAAAAAGCAAAAATCAAAAACTCTAAAAAAGTGGACAGACCTGATTGAAAATAAAATGACTGCCGGAGTATACATATTTGTATAGTTAATAAGCAAGCTTGAGCTTCAAAGTCCTAACTTGGGAGCCTGCAACAGGATGACTTGATTACACTGATCTTGCATCTTAGGACATGTGGCTACACTGACTACCATCCATTCTTCTCTTCACCCCTCCTCTTGAGCTAGATGTCACTTGAACTTAGAAGGGAATACCTCGCTTCTAGAGGAAGGAGTTGCTGGATTGGGGAATCATTGTTTGTCATGCAGGAGAAGTCAGTCTCTTTGTCATTTCAGTTGGGAGAGCCACTATTACATACACTGTACGAGTCAGATTCATAGTCATAAGGGTTTGCATATGAGTTGAAGTATTCTGGTCTGGCTATTGAGGAGACTTGAGCAGAGTTCTGAGATTCTTGAAGGCTATTGGATTTCAAATCCGATTCTTGATAAGGTTCTGCCCGCACTAAAGTACCAAAGCTCCGAACTTTGATTTTATGAAGACAAGTTTTACAATTAAACTTAATCCATTTTCTTTGTTTTCTTTTCTTTTCTTTCTTTTTATTTTTTATACACTTATTGCATAAGTGGTTGCTAGGGACTAGCAAAGGCAAGTATAGGGGGATGATGAACTTCCATTTCATCAGTAAATGCATGTAAATAGCCTTAATTTGCATCATTTAGCATTCATGCATTATTGTGTAAATATTGTATAAAATATTGTTTTAATGCCAACTTTATAGAATAAAGAAAAGAAATAAAAAGAATAAAATATCGAAGATATTTTATGGCCCTAAACCCCGAGACCTATGCATCTTGATGAATAGGTCGACAAGGAATAAAATAGGGGAGATAAGGCTCAAAAATACAATAAAATTCATTTTATAAATTCATTCTTTAATCATTTTTGGGACCTAATTTTTTCGAATTTTTTATACTTCAAATAAATGAACTTTGTACATGAAAGTTGTAGATAATAAAATATAGAAAAATAAAAAATTGAGTTTACATAAAAATAATATAAAATAAAAGTTATACTCTAAATAAGTTTCCAAAATCCCAACCTTCCAGACCCATATCTCTCAAATAAAAACTCAAAATATGTCAAACACACCTTTAATTGTATATAAATTTTAATAAATTATCTAATTAAGAAGGTTTCGTTTTTTTTGGAGTTAAGGTGTGAAAGTTAGGTTTTGGACCCTTATTGTACAATATACCGATTAAAATATTTATTTCATTCATTCTTTATTATTTTTATATTATTAGAATTTTATAATTTTGTAAATATTATTTGTAACATATGTACATATTAAAACATGAATAAAATAACAAAGAGATACTACAATAAAATATGTACATAAAATACATATATGAATTACCAATAACTATACATATAGAATTAATATACCTATTTATTTAAGTGTATATAATATATTAGAAAAAATATAATAAAATATACTTTAGTATATAAAAATAAGTTATAATTATAAAATAATAAAATAAATTAATAAAATCAAATTTACAAAATAAAAATAAAATACTTTAAAATGTAGATGAATATACCTATATCTTAACCCCAACAAGAAACTTGTAATTAACAACCTCTAAAAAATAAATATAAATCATAATAAAATACTTTAAAAATAATAAATATTTTTATTTTATAACTTGAAATTAATAAATTCATTTGTTATTTTTTATCAAATTTTTAAATAATTTTTGTAGGGTTTTTTTCTGGTTAGTCCATGTAGACCAACCGGCTTTCTCCGTCCGTTGACCTCGATCAACTCTCTGATCAAGGTCTCCAGGCTGTCAGAGCTGGTTTTTCGCCTTGTTTCTTAGATTTTTGGGGCTCGCTCCTTGCACTATTTCATGAAAAGCCCTTCCTGACCTTTTCTCCTTGATATACCCTCTTACACGCCCAGACGTCTTCTCGGGGATTCAATCGCTGCTCCACCCGTTGCCCCTCGTTCTTTGACGCCACCCAATCACCTTGTACATAAACCTACTCGATTCGTCCTCTGTATTTTGAATCCCTTTTGATCATGTTTAGCCTCTCCCTCCTAGTGCCCTGGATAGAGGAAGGTGATAGCTTCATCTCCGGTCCTTCTACGACGGAGTTGGGCTGGTTGAGGGCAGTCTCTACCACCTTTGGCGAGCTCTCCATCAAGGTCAAGCTTCATGGATTCCCAGCCACTGAGGTACACACTTTTATTGCGTGCTTATATTAGTATTAATTATTAGGTCTACTTCTTGCATTTGTTTGAGCTTTAATTACATTATTTAGCTTAAAATTATCTACCCGTAGTTTGTCGGAGCCCTGCTCCGACGAACCCATTTCGATGTGCTTTGCCATTCTCCGAGCACCAACCATCTCATTCTCCTACCCCTTCACTTCCACGCACCGTTCCATCACCCAATCACCCAAATCCAACCTCGATATGGTCTCCCAGGTTCTCCCACTCCACCTCTCGCCGGAGGCATCTCCACCCGACACACCCTTTCATCCATCCACCATACAGTACTCCCAAGACCCCATTTTCATGTGTGTGTTGACATCCCTTGCAGGTCTGGAGTCTATCTATAGACCATGCGCTAGGTCGATTTTTGGGCCATTTAAGCTACATGGAGGGTTGGTTCTACCCCGAGCCTATTTCGCATCACCGGAGCTCCAAGACCTCGACTAAAGGAGCCATTCAACGCGGAGAGGCTTGGTCAACATTTAGCGCCTCCCGCGAGCTTCTCAAGAGGTCGGATCCGTGTCCCATTGCCGATCGAACCTCAAAGAAGGGGAAATTCTTCCTTGTTCTTCGAGGCCTCATGCTAGTCGTCCGATCCCCTCACCCGCTATAGAACAACAACAACAACAGTTTGCAATATTTACCCCAGCATTTTTTGTATTTATTATCTAGTATATAAACTTTCCTTTGGTGACTTATATATTTTGTAATATTTGCAACGTGGCCCCCCAAACTTGTCATATTTGCTACTTAGTCCACGCCACGTCACCTCACGTGACGCCCCCTCGTGAGGGGACATTTTGCAGGCATGCCCTTGCGAGTTTGTAATTTTGTAATAGGTCCATAAACCTTTTAAATATATTACATTTTTAAAAAAAAATTGTAGAGAGGCCCTCGAGCTTTATTTTTATTTACAAAAATGCCCTAATAGTAATGTAGTTTCTCTTTGTTTCTTGTATTTATTTTAAATAGCAACATTACTCAAAAAACACAAAATAGATATTCATTCCTAATTGCGCACATTTTCGTGCATTATTTTATTTTACAATTTTAGAAATTTTTATTATTCATTTAAAATAAAAAATAGTCTTTTTTCTACCTATCTAGGGTATAAAATTCGTAAAAAATATAAAAAGTTTTTGAAAAATAAAAAATATATTTTTCCTCTATTTAATCGTTCTAAAAATCCAGACCAAAAATCTATAAATATTATATAAGAATACCTAAAAATTAAAAATCATAAAAATACTTATAAAAAGATATAAATTTCCTAAAAATTCCAAAAACTGTATTTTCTATTTCATATTTTTCTTTATATTATTATCATTATCTTAAAATTAATTTGAAGCAATTTTGGTACTGATTGGTATTTTTCACGTCCATTTTAATTTTGGGTGTTTAATTGAAACCTGATTTAGGGTCTTTTTACTTTAAATTATATAAAAAATAGGAAAAATTCCTAAAAATCCTAAAAATAGTAAAAAATATTTAAAACCCAAAAAAATATTTTCTTTATTTTGATTATTTTTATTAATATTTATACCTACCCTATTTTATATTGTATATAATCTCTATATAGTTATATAATATATGTTAAAAAAGTATTTAAAAACATAAAAATATAAAAAGAAAATATAAAAATATAAAATTAAAATATAAAATATAAAATATAAAATCAAATATAAAATCAGAAACCCACAAAAAAGACATATTGATAAATACTTCACAATCACTTTTTGCATTAATTTGTCGATATATCCCTTTTGCTCCCAGTGTTCGACACTCTACACATACTTGCACACTATACGCATCTTTCTTGTGGAGTTAAATAAAATAAATTTTAACTCCACAATTTTATTTCATTGCTTGATTATTTTTTGTGGGTTAATTATTGTTTTAATCCAGATTTCTCGTCGGTCAACTCGACGACTGTGTTCCCACCTTGTGTGGAACATACGACCACTCAATTTCTAGGTTAAACAGAACCCTAGTTGACTTCTCTTATCTTTTTTGTTTAATTCATCATGTATATCATGCACAGACAATGAGTTTTCGACTCATCCTCTAGTGGGTGCTTTAGGGGTGGGTGGGGGTGAGGCTCTAAGGGGAGCTCAGATTAAAAAGAATATTTTCATAAGGGTGATAAATATTATTTCTTTAACTATCAATTGGTTTTCATCAATAATTGTTATATATTAACTATTAGTATTAATCAACTTTTTTGATATCAGTCTAGATCATTTTTATTATTTCAAAAAGGGAGAGAAATGTTTGTTTACAAAAAATATGTTGGACACACACTGATTTATTGTGCAAACACAAAATATTTTGTTATCCTAAAAAATGAGGAGATTGTGAGTTTTTTACATAAATGGGAAAATTATTAGTGTATGAGAATGCTTATTTTGATGATAACAAAACTTGTGTTGTTAGTCAAAACTATGCTAACCTAGCTAGGTTGAGATTAGGAAAGGTATTGGACCAAAAAGAAGCTCCAACTGGGGAGCTCAAGCTTCAGTGAATAAGATGCTGAGAAGATCAAGTAGTTCAAATCTACGGAACTTCAGATCAAGTTCAAGGAAGGATCTCAAGATCAAGAAGAAGACAACATCTTTTCTTTTATTGAGTAGTGTATTTTTGTAACTATCTTAAAATGCAAAGACTTTAAATCATGCATATTACATTTCAGCTCTTTGACTTATACTATTACTTTTAAGTCAGAGTCAAGATGATTGATTGATCATTCTGGTATGACCATCACACTTGATCCATCAACCCTTGTTTCCTAATCGAACATTACTTGAACTACAATGGTTATATCTCTGATTGATCAATTTTGATCCTTGATCAATTATCTTTTGATTCTGATCGATCATGTAAATCCACATGATTAAATATTTGATTCGGATCGATTATCCTTATCGATTATATTCCATGTGAAGAAGATTTTTGGATCCGATTTCATTTCTTATTTGTTCACAACGGTTACTTTTTCAAAGCAACGCCTATGCAGACTCTATCCCTATAGATAGAATCCCATACATCATTCTACAACACAGAACAAAGAGAACCAAGCACTCATCTCTCTGCTTTCTACTCTATACTCTGAGAGAAAGATTCAAGAGCTATTTTCCATTGCATTCTTCATTCCAACAGCTTTGGTTTTCTACGTTCAATTCTTACGAGCGCGCTCCTTGTTCTGTAAGATAGTTTTAGTTTTTCCTCATATTCTTTATTGTGTATTCATTAATACTGAGGTTGTTAGGATAGTTTACTTGTATATAGCTGAATTGATAGCATAATCAAATCAGGTTGTTATACGGTTGGGTTGCCTGCGTAAAAAACTTAGGTTAGTGGAAGACACATGTGGGTTAGGTTGAAAACTCGAGTTGGGAAACTCAGGTCGTGGTTTTTACCCAAGAGGGTTTCTATGTTAAATACATATGTACTCATGGATTGATTGTTTGTCTATGATTGAAAGTGCTACTTAACATTATGCTTGTTTTAGAATATTGCGATTGCAACGATACATGTTATTTAGTCGAATCCACACATACCCTTCGACCTATGTTAGCGAGTGTAGAAACCAACAGAATCCACCAAGACTTAAATTCAATTCATTTTAAAATTTTTGAATCTAAACTCGAATCGAATCCACTGACTTGGGTTCATTTTGAATTTTGAATACTCAAATTAGATTCATTTTATTTAAACTTAAAAATTCAATTGTAATAAAGCTTATATAAATTATTTTACTTTTTTTAGTTGTATAACTTAATTCTTGGATATAGATAACAAAAATAAATAAATACTCAGTTGATAATATATAACACATAAAATTTTTAATTATTGCATCTTTTACCATCTAAACTTATTCTTTTTTCTTGTCATGATATAAATATAAAAAAAATATATGAGGCCAATTGAAAAGAGACTATCTTAACAGAAAAATCGAATACATTATTTTTAGCATTGGATGATAAGAAAAACAAAATTAAACTCCTAAAAAATTATATATAATAATCATATTGGTTTGAAACAACAGGAATACCAACAAATACTTTAGCATTAATCCAGTATATGCATCTTGATGACTATCGATATATAAAGTTGTGAGAGCATGAGATGAGTGATTCTGGACCACTAGATTCAACCAGAAAAAAGAAGGTTAGGAGAGAGAAGATAAGATCTAGTGGTCTAGAATCATTTCATAGTGGCCTTTACAATTTCAGAAAAGCCCCCACCTCATTTGAAAGGTCCCATATATATATATATATATATATATATATATATATATATATATAAAGGAAAGGGATCCTACTCCATGGAGTAGGTAACTTACCTACTCTATTTTCATTTTTTTTCAATTTTTTTGAGAAATACTTCCATAGTTTTTTTATAAATATATACCTCTAATATGTCATTCAAATTTCGTCAGAAACAGAGACTCCTATGCCCTCCATCCAGAATATGTAATTTTAACGGTTTTAGATTTGTTGTAATTTGCATGTTCTGGATGGAGAGTATAAAAGTCTCTGTTCTGACAAAATTTGAATGACATGTTAGAGGGATATAGTTATGAAAATCCATGGAAGCATTTTTCAAAAAATAAAAGAAAGTTTAAAAAATGTAAATGGAGTAGGTAAGTTACCTATTACATGGAGTAGGATCCCTTTCCTCTTTCTCTCTCTATATATATGTATATGTGTGTATGTGTGTATATGTATGTGTGTGTGTGTGTGTGTGTGTGTTTGTGTGTGTGTATGTGTGTGTTTCTGTATGTATGTATGTATGTATGTATGTATGTATGTATGTATGTATGTATGTATGTATGTATGTACGTATGCATGTATGTATAGTGTTGATTGATATCATCTTAACAACGATAGCCAACAATATGAGATGTCCTACCAGAGAAATCAATATAACATGAAGATAGAGGAGTGATATCCTAATAAAGGAGAAACTCGGGATCGTTTTCTTGTGCAAGGAGAGAGAGTATCAACATCTTCCCTAAGATTGATGGATCTTTAACAAAGAATGAAAAAATCGGATAAACAATGCATAAAACAAGGAAATAAATGTGGGGTGGGGTATTTAGATAAAAATCTTAAAGGTTTATTTTGTATATTAGATTTTATGACTTATATTTACCATTGTATTTTAAATATTGGATTTTCTTAGTTTCTAACATGTAGGATTGTTTGCCTGAGAGTGTGTGCGTGTGTGTAGGGGGCAAGGAGCCTACATCGGCTGATGTAAGTGAAACTTCAATGGGATCCACTTAATATATATAGAGTAGATTATGTGACTCAAAATTCATGGGAAAAAATATTTCTAACATGCCCTGAAAGGGGTTAATTTCAGGAATTTTGGACTGTTAAAATTTGACTATCTTGATGGATGGGATAGAAGTCTCGAATTAACTTGAATTTGGAATGACACAATGGTGGTATATTGTGATGAAAATCCTCCAAGATTTCATTTCAAAAAAAAATAAAAATAATGAGAAAATGGCTCGATGTAGGCAAGTTACCTACATCACCCTATATATCCAACATATTCAGGTTAATTTAATTTTAATTTATTTGAAAATAGAATTCCGATAATTATGCCTCTATATTACACTAATTTAATGACATGACAATGAGTTTTCTAAGAACATAGGATAACTAAATGTAATTGCAAAACGGTCATGGGCATACGTGCTACTTGAAAAACTCAACAGGACAATTGTAAAAATCCTAAAATAATTTTAAATATAATTATGAATACCAACACTACTTGACTGTATAAGTTTAAAATGGATACATATACTAATGCGAAAATCTGTATAAAATGAACACAAAATCCGTTTTTATCCTGGGAATAATAGCAATAGAAATAACACTGTTTCTTCTTTTATCCGTGATCCACAACATCTGATTAAGGGCCCCCGAATGAGAATTTCTCGAGCTTTGAATCGGGCTTTAATTAAGCTTTACTTGGTCCGAATATCGTCTCCTCTTGGTTCATAGATCCATAACTTAATTGGGTTTTTCTAGTTGGGCTCCAATTGGCCCATTAAGTGTGGG
Source organism: Ottelia alismoides (assembly GCA_037367405.1). Lineage (NCBI taxonomy): Eukaryota > Viridiplantae > Streptophyta > Magnoliopsida > Alismatales > Hydrocharitaceae > Ottelia > Ottelia alismoides. The sequence goes on from JAZKJV010010144.1 coordinate 599,060, forward strand.
ATTTGAATCTTAACCCCCTTCTATCAATTGTGCTAAACAAAAAACATAGTCTCCCATGTTTTAGAGATTTTGCACAATTGTCCTCAAAAACCTCTATAACTATGATGTAACCCCTGTAATTTTGTGTTTACGCCACGGTCCCTGTAATCTTACTCTATTTAACAATAGGGATGAAAACGAATGTGAATATATTCATATTCAACCCGCTTTCGTATTTGTTTTATACATATTTTGATATTCTTATTCGTATTCATTTTAAAATGGATGCGGATATAGATATCATTTTGACATTCGCCAATAATCGCATTCGTATTTGTATATCCATTTTCGCACATAAGTATAGTAAGAAATTTATTTATAACTATGCGCACCAACAATTTATGATTTCATTCACCGTTGTTGATATTACTATATATGGCCTATCTATTTTATGTGTAAACCATCCTAAATATGTATATTTAAGTTAATCTATTGAATATTTTTGTAATTATTTGTATCTGATTCATATTCATTTTACATTCGTAATAGTTTTTAAGGTTATGGTAACATATTTTTCACATCTGTCGATATTTGTATCCGCATTCCTATGCGTATTTTAAAATGAATATGGATATGATTAAACCTATATTTGTATCTGTATCCGACCGTTTTCATTCCTAAACATGCCTCTATCCAAGGGTAGCGATCTAAGATTTAGTAAGATTACAAAGGGCCATAATGTAATTGAAATAAGATTTTAGGGATCATAGTGTAAAATTATGAGTTCATTAAAATAAAATTTTATTAGGATAAAATATACTTTGGGTCCCCATCTATGGGTCCAATCCCAGAATGAGTCCTCATCTTTAAATTGTAACGATTCGGGTCCTAGGGTCGTTTAAGAAACAAAAATTTTGGGGTTCATGATGAATATTCCCTTGTCGGGAAGGGAATGAAGATCGGGTTCCAACTTTTAAACAATGTATATTCGTCATCAGCTTCAAAAAGTTCATCACATTAACGAATCTGGGACCCGGATCGTTACAATTTAAAGATGAGATCTATTCTGAGATCAGACCATAGATGGGACCTAAATTATAATTTACCCATTTAACAATATCCACGTGTGAATAGAAAAAAAAGAGAGAGGAGCTCAGCATAAAGTGCAATTGGAAATATAAGATGCTGTTGGAATCTACATCAATAGACACATCTTTGGATGCATCTGGAAATTCTATGTACGACAATTTATGATATGATAGTCGATGTGATTTAGTTGGATTTTTAAAATCAGTTTATTAGTAAGACTCGAAAAAAAATCTTGATTTTATAACCACACTCTACGGACTCTCTTTTCTTTTTCCAAAAATTGGGAGCTAAGCATTAGGTCAAATATTTGGGGAACCCCAAATTAATCGAGAAAAATTTAGTAGTAGAGGTTCTTTACAAGAGAACCCTTGTAAGGTAGGATATTATAGGAATGCCCTATTAACTTCGTATTGATAAACTTATCCCTACAAATTCTCCATTTTAGAAGAATTTATTCTTGTAAAATGAAAAGTTTAAATGGGTATTTCGTAAAGAGTAGAACAGGGATGCCTCCTAGAGGGAGTTAACTTGGCTACCCACCCAATTTTTCTCATTTTTTATTTGTTTAAAAAATTGAATCAGTGGATTTTCATTGTTATATCTCTATATTATGTTACTCAAGTTTCATTCGAAACAGAGACTTTTACGACATTCATCTAGACAATCATTTTATTGGTCACAGAAATGTTGAAATCGACCTCGTCTAGATGGTGGTCGTATGAGCCTCTGTTTCGTACGAAAGTTGAATTGATATAATATAGAGATATAGTTATGAAAATCTACAGAAGTAATTTTTAAAAAATAATAGAAAAAAATAAGGAGAGGAAAGTCAGTTAGCTCCTGACATGAGGCAGTCCTATTTTATAATTCTCTCATATGTTCAATAGCATTTTTAAAATGCAAAGTTACAAAAGCGTATTGCAATAAATGATTAATATTTTTAATATATCTCTGTTATATTTGTTGTAAAAAAATAAAAAATCAACAAATATTATTTATTTCAAAATTATTGTATGCACTATCGATTAACAAATCTGTTGCAAAGGACAGTTCTCATATCAATGATTAAGCATTGTACTTGTCGTCGAACTTTGCATTGATCGTTTCAATTATAGCAAAAAATAATGAAATTTTTGATTGCAAAGATAGCGTATTATCGTCAATATATGGTCACTACAAAATATCAATGGACGTGCCATAAAGGACGATTCAATACAAAATAAACTTCTTAAGAATTCCCTTTGTCACAAGTAGTAGCAAAGACTTTTCTTTTCAAAATAAGTTGAATATAGATTGATATAGCTAAAAATACCATGATCCATGCCTCATCCTAAAAATCCCATGCGAAAAGACATGCACCATATTAGAAGCTTCAACTAGTACCCACATTAATTTAAATGATATAAAAATGTTAGATATGGGTACGGATATATATTGTATGGTTTTTATTACTTATATCCTTCTTAACTTTTTGCAATATATGTTAAGCTACTCCTTTATTTGCACTTCAGTTGTACCCATGCATTCTTACAAAACTCACAGTTGTGTCCTTCCGTTAAGGTAACTAGGGGCATAACCGTTATCATAAAAGGGCTGAACTGTGAGTTTTCTAGGAATGTTGGGGCACAATCGATATTACAAAAAAGAAGTGGCATAAATAATATTGCAGAAGTTAAGAGGAGTACGGGTGATAAAAACCTTAAGAATACGAATATGTATGTCGATTAGACCTGGCCAAAGTCCGGGCCGAGCCAGACCATGGGCCGGACCGAACGGGCCGAGGTTTTAAAACCCCTTGTTAGGGATGAGCATCGGGTCGGGACCAACCTAGCCCATCCCGAGCTCGGTTTCAATTTACGGGCTTACGGATCGGGCCTAGGCCCGTTGAATTTCAGAAATTGAAGCCCAAGTCCGAGCCCGGCCCACAAGTACATGGGTCGGGCTCAGGTCGGGCTGGCCTGCTATATTAAAAAAATTAAAAACGTGAATATAATACATATTTAATATGTAAATATACAAATTGAATATGTATTTCTTCAAAACATGAACATAATTGATGTCTAAATAGCATAGAATAAGAGCAATTTAAGAAGGAAGATCGAATGTCATATTAGAAATCATAAATTATATATGGAAAAAATATCGGGCTTATATACGGGCCTACACTCAGGCCTATATTCGGACCAGCCCATGGGCTTCGGGCTCGGGCCTAAGCTAGCCCGAATCCGCTCTGAAAATTGGATCGAGCTTCGGTCTCGGGTAAGGCTCGAGCTTTATCGAGCAGGGCCGGCCCTACCCAATTCTCATCCCTACCCCTTGTCCAAGGTCCGATCTGGCCCTGTCCACGGGCCATACTTCAAGGCCCAAGCCCGACCCATGGGCCGAATGTAAAGTACTTTTTATTAATTTTTTAATCAAATTTATGGAGATAATTAAGTTTTTTAGCATCATCTAATCTTTCTAAATCCAAGTAATAATAATATGTGTTAGTTTGCATGTAAACGATAAAATAAAATGTAATATTGATAATGTAAAATAAAAAATTGAAGTATATTGTATTAAAAGTATCTAAACTATAATTTTTAAATATATATTTTTATATGTGTGGGTCGGGACGGATTTTATGACATATACCCACGACCCGTCCAATTGACGGGCGGGCCAATTATATAACACAATATTCAAATTGTTCATTTTTATATATTGTTATAATGTTATTACTTTATCCATCCATTCATATTTTGGTTGTTTTCATCCATTTCAAAATAAATATTGTTATAGATGCCTATATTATGATATATTAAAAGTCATCCAATACATGTAAATATAAGCTAATATATACACATTACAACAATATGGGTTTATAATGGCATTTTAAAAAAAATCCGTCACTAATCACTATCTCGCTCGACATTTAATATACAATGACGATATTATTAGTTGCCAAATTTCTTAATTGCAATTAAAGAGAAATTTTGTATCCATTGTTATATTATTATATAGCTAGCAACAGTCTTAAAATTTGAGAAATAGCAACGGATCAGTATCGCTATATGTATCGTCGATAATGGTATAACAACAAATATAGCATTCATCGCTAAGTTCAAGAATAATAATTAATTTCACTACAAATAATATAATAATTATATATCTAACATTTTATAATTTAGTGATAGATTTTTTAGAAAAGTATTATAGAAACATTTTGTTGTTGCGTTACGTGAATCGGATATGCACTCTTATTCGCATCCATTTTCAAGGATGAGATAATACATATTCCCATATTAATCCACGTTAGATCTGGCCATTGGGCCGGGGCCCTCCCGTCCAGCCCGCCCAACCCGTTCATGGGCTGGGCTTGGGCAAGAGATTTCGGTAGTGGATCGGTCCGGCTCGGTCCGTTCTTTGCACTACAAGAAAAATGAGTTGTGGTCACGGAATGTGGCTACGGAAACTTGTCGATACAATAATTCCGTGGTCAGTAGTTTCTCATAGCCACAATTCTGTTGCCAAAGTCTTCATACAATAGTTGTAGACACGACAAGTTCTGTGGTCACTTATAGTGGCTACGACATATTCGTGGTTAGAGAACTCTAGCGACGAGACTTATATCTACGACTACTGGCCACAACGTGTTGTGGCCAGAGCCCGATTTTGTGGCCAAAAGCCCCACATTCGTGGGCATAGTTATGTAGCCCCAACTTATTTTTCTTGTAGTATTATATTATATTATCGAAGCTCGTAATAGATATCATATTCTTTGCCAAAAATTCATACAACTATTATCTATTGATTTTTTTGTTACAATTTATAATAATCATTACTAACTTAACAACAATCGAAGAAAAATCAAGAAATACGTTGTTGTCATGTAATTCACTAGCAATACAATGACAAATATTATATTTATCATGAATTTGAATAAAAAATATTGTAGAGGACAATATTCGTGGGTATTGAATTAGCTATGGAAGATATAGACGAATATCGTAGATCAATATTATTGTCGTGTGAATCGGATACAAATATATCTATATCCATGTTTCCACCTCTATGCAAGAACCTATGCCCACAGTTTCCTGTCTAGTGTTCACGGTCTTGCTACCCAAGTTTTAATTAACATCATTGAGCATAAGAAACCATGGCCATCTAGGGTGGTCAGTGCTTGTTCTTACGGGGTAGTCCAATTGTTTGGTCCCAAACCACAATGGAATACTTTTCACATATTTGGAAAGATCATATCAAAGGAGCTAATGTGTTGAGACCTGTCATATATAAGCAACTCGGATTAGGAAGTCTGTCATTTCTTTGGAAAGATCCTCTCCTGGGGAAATCTCCCTTGCGTGAGTATTTCCCATCTCTATGGAAGTTAAGTCGTAATAAAAAATCCTCGGTTCTGAATGATTTGTCCTTTTGGAACGCTAAGAATAATTGGTTTAAATGGCTTGGGAATAGAGTACAAATTGGACTTTAGAACCAACTTAAGTTCCTTCAATCCAACATTAATGAGATTGCTTCATCACTACGAAGATTCGACTGTGATCGTTGTTTCATTCCATCAAATGCAAACAACATTTGAAGTTCGATCGATAAATCATCTACAGATTGATGTTTAGCTTTGGTCAAAGCCATTTGCCCCTAGGGTTACTTTTTTTCCTATGGCTACTAACACACAAAAAACTTTATACACAGGATATGCTTTATAAGTTGAAGATATCTTTGGTTAATAGATGTTATCTTTGCCATGTTGACTCTGAATATTATATGCATCTATTCAAACTCTATCCTGTAATACAAAAATTTTTAGTGACTTGTTTCACACCAAATCAAATAGGATTTCATAATTTCTTTCAAGGTATATCAAATTCAGCAAGCATTATCGAATCATGGTAGATGAATTGTGATGAGGGTCTCTCTCTAGTGGTCAATCCTGAGGGCTCGATGCAAGAATTCTTTCGAATGTGTCTCGATTACTCTTGTCAAAATTATTGCAAATCAATACAAATTTGTTGGGTGCATCAAGGATACTGATGAATCTACGATTCGTCATCTTTATTCATTTATTTTAACTTAAAATCCCTTATAAAACACCTGCATATAACACTAACTCTATATTCTTACTAACTTGCATCTGTGTGTAAATATTGTACATATCTTACTAATTTTAACCTAAAATAAATAAAGAAAGAAAGAAACGAAAAATAAAAAAAAAAGAAAAAGGAAGATTATATACAGGCTAACCCGAACCCCGAGAGAAGGTCAATACTTAACCTGATCGACCATGAATAAAGTAGGGAGAGATAGGGTCCTTAAGCAGAAACTCGAAAAAAATGTGTGTATTTCTCACTTATTTTGTGTATATCTGTATAAAACTAACACTAATTTATTTGTGCCTTAATTGACCTCAAATCAAATAACTTTCAAAACCAAAGTTGTAAATAAAAATGTGTCTTAATTAATAAAAATAATTGCACAATTAAATCATGTACAGAATAAAAGTAGTCACACTAGGAAAAAGCAACTAAGCACTAATTGAAAGATCAATTCCGGCTCCATCTGAACTCAACTTGAACCAATCTCACTTCCATTGGATTCTAAATTAAATTATCTTTAAAATGGTTGTGTTTTCATAATTTTTGGAGTTACGAATAAAAAGTTGATTTTCTGGGGTGGTTTGTGCAAATTTCCCATGTATTTTGTTAATATTGTATTTGTATATATTTGTAAATTATTCTTACTCATTACTTAAAATAAAAGTAAAAAATATATAATTCTTAAAAAAGAAAAAAAGGCTAATTTCCTCATTTACCCTTGTATATAATGTCATATATGTATATAGTACATGTATATAATTGCCATTTTTAATTAACCACCATAAAAAATAAAAAAACAATATTTTTTTAATTCAAATAAATAAAGTGACGAGAATTTAAAAAAATTAGGTAATTTTGTAAATAGTTTTATCTCTTTACCTTTATCTCATTTCAAGTTTACATCTATCTTATCTCTTTATCCAAAAAGTTAAAAATTCAAAATTTCATCTCCATTATCTTTTTTTATTTATATGGCTCCTTCTCCCTCATTCCAACTTGATCAATAATTAGAGAGATGACCACGATCTCCGAGGGAAAATTTCACCGAGAATAATGCCTAGCCTATGAGCCGTCCGGTGACAGCGAGTCGGCCTTGTCGAGGCGATCACGGTCCATTTTCGCTCCTAAGATGAGATCCACATTTTTCTTCTTATTTTTATCTTAGTTTAATCGTAGTTTTTTTTGTCACTTTTTTTAATTCCATCATCATTTTTATTTCTCTAAATCCTTTAAAAAAACTCATCATGATTTTGATCAGCTTCAACTAGATTTTTCATCTCACTTTCTCGATCTCCACACATTCTATTCTATCGTCCACGATCTCTCAACTCCGGCCGCGTACGGTGGCCAGAGATCGGATTCGATTCTTCCATTTTATGCCGGATCCTCGTTCATTTTCTAATTTGTAAATAAATAAAATAATAAAAAAATTGTTTCTTTTCCTCTGACATTTGTTTTGCAGGAACATTAAAAAGAAAACAACGAAAAAACATTTCTCATTTTCTGTTTTATTTATTATTTCAGATTTACAATAAAATAAAAAAAGTTTTTTTACTGTTTACATCACAAAAAATTAAAAAAAAAATAATTTTCCTACAGGCAGTGTGGTCGCCACCCCCCGCCCCCACCAACTACACCGCTATCGCAAAGGCGGCGCGCGGTCGCCCTCCATACGCGACCAGATCCACTGCCCCGGTGCATCCCGTCGTGTCCTCCAGGTCGCCTCCTCCCACGTGAGGCGGTGCACAGCCGCACCACCCCCGTGAGCAGGTTGCACCATCGAGCGGCGCACCACCGACCTTTGAGCAACGGCCGCCCTCCAGACCACCGCACGTGCCCCCGCGCTCCGCACTCCCCGCCAGTGTCCTCTGCCCGTCGACCTCCCAGAGCGAGGCCGCAGCACCGCCTCCATTCTCGCCCAAGCGCCCCCCCCCCCTCCGTGCCATCCGCTGCGCTTGAGCAGTACCGCCACCGCGCCACAGCCCCTGCCACCTTCAGCCGTTCTCCGCGCCATCGAGCGGCACGCGACCCTGCTGAGAACGCCGCCCTCCACGTCGCTGCTCCTCCACCATTGAAGAAGAAAGGGTGGGAGACGCCCTCCCCTTTTGCTTGGGTTGTCAGGAAACGAAGTGCAAAGAACCTTAAAAGATTTTTTAATAAAAAAAATTGTGAAATTACAAAGAACCTCCTGAAAATTTTGAAAATTGCAGAAGAGCCCTCATCTCTAGATACTTTGGATAATTTACGAAATTCATCTTGAATTTTATTTTTATTATAATTAGTTGCAAAAACTTCCAATAATTGCACTTTGGACCCTACATTTCATACATGAACTTTGCATTCTCTTTTTGATGAAATAAATATTTTTATGATTCCAAAAAATATGAGAAGATTCATATTTGCTCCTGCTATGTCTTTTTACATTGTGTAAATTTTTCATGAATTTTTATTGCTATTTGATATATTTAAAAAATAAAAATAGTGTCATTTTATTTCTTTTAAATTTGAAAATTCATAAAAATTCGAAAATAACTCCAAAAATTCCAAAAAATGCCTTTTAATTTCTGACCAATTTTCACGTATTAGTTATTTATAAAATCCAAAATAATTAGAAAACATCAAAAATCTTATAAAAATCATGAAAAATTATACAAAAATCCAAAAATAGTGATTTCAGTTCCTGTTTATAGATAATTGCTTCTAGTTTGTCTTAAAATTAATTGTCAGGAGTTTTAGACACTTAAAATTTTTTTAAATTGCAATTCACTCCAGGCTGTGCACATTGTCGCTTTTTTTCACTGTTTGATTTTTAGAAAAATACAAAAACACTTGAAAATTCCACAAAAATTCTCAAAAATATTTCAAAACTTTTAAAACTCGAAGATATTTTTTCTGGATTTTTCTAAGCATTATTGATAAACTGAAAAATTACAAAAAGAGTTGGTGTGCATATTTCTTGTGCTTGTGCATATTGTTCGTTTTTGAAAATTAGAAGAAAATTGCAATATCAAAATCACTAAAAATTTGAAAATCAGAAAATAAAAAAATCACAAAATCAAGGATAGTTGTCCTTTGAGATTCTTGTTTTCTCCTAATTGATTTTTTATTAATTGAATAACCCTTGGGATTTGTAACCTTCCTGAGTTCGACCCTGTCTGCTTTACAGGTTAATAAGTAGCGAAAAGAAATAAAAAGATTTGTTTGTTGTCATGGGATTTTTGGGGATAGCAATGACCGACATTATCATTAATTTCCGTCCCCAAGATTTCGTGTCCGTCTCCACAATTTTTCTGGTCAACAAAATGCACGGCAAGGGTAGTTAGGTTTCTCTTTTGACCTATTATTATTGGTTGTAAATATATGTTTACATTCTTACCATTCACTTCATTGTTTATATCCACTACATTCATTTCATTTTTTTCTCTCATATTTGATAATTGTGTTTCTTACACATTCTCTTTTCTTTTTCTTACGAGGGCCTACGAGCGAATGAGGCGATCCTAGGAGAGCCGAAGCACCCAAGAGACGTGGAGGCAGCTTGATTCTTCACTAAGCCGCATGATAGTGTGAGAAGAGGAGAAGAAGAATTGAAAGAGACGAGAGAGAGAGAGAGAGAGAGTTTATCTTTTCTACCATTTGAACTCTTGTAAACGGACATTCATTTGTTGCGGGGTCTGTTTCGCCAAGTGTCGGTGTACTTGGGGGACCTCACGGGTTTTGTTTTCATCGCTTTATTTTTCTTTGTTTCCTGCGGATTTCGTGAGCCACCTATTGATTGCTTTAATTAAATTTGCTTAAGCCAGGTAATTAATTATGTCCAAATACCCTAAACAAGAATTTCTATACCTATAGAGTAGAGTGTAATTTGGACTTAGTCAAATTAACTTGTTCCTGCCCGTTAGTAGAAGTTGTCATCTAGGACGATTCACTTGCATCATATAGGCTAGTTTATTTTTCTGTATTTAAATTCTGCGCGGATCACTTGCATGTAGAGTGCTGGCGACAAGGTACGCATCTCTAACCCCTCCATGCATCATCGTTTTTAATCGCGCATTGGCATTTACGATATACTTCCTTGTTTTCACTCACATAAGTTAAAAAGAAAATTGGACACTCAATAGACGATTCTTTGATAATATTTTAACCAAGTGATAACTGCTAAAACTGCGACTGCTAAAGAAAACTCAACCCTAAAAAAACACAAGGAAAAATCATTGTTTTGGGGAGAGTAACCCCCTCATTGTATTCGTTTTAACTTGCGCACGTACACACTAAGGTTAGTGCCCAAATCCCATAATTCAACCTAAGTGTTTGCACAACTTTGTGATTATCACCTAACTTTAAAACAGAAAAGATTAAGAGACTGAACCTTCACGGTCTTCGCATTGCATTGAGTTGGTGAACTAGGGGTTTGTATTGTGTTTGACTGCTTGTGTGCATACGAGACCCTATTGTGCATTTGCACCTTTTTCTTCATATCTTTTGACTTGACCCTTGTGTTCTCTCATCTCTTGTTTCGAAGACGCCGACTGGAGTTATTTTTATCCGATCTTCGCAGATACCTCGTACCCTCCAGTTGATCCACCTTCCCTTTTCCAGGAGGATCTTCCTCATGATTTTTGTACATATCTGCCTAACCCATTATTTCAGGAGTCGGAGGAACTTGATTCTCACCCACCCCCACCCCACTCACCTGATCCTGGGATTTTGGAATCACCTTTCATGGTTTCCACACTTGAGAAATTGAACCAGATGATGGAGCATATGAATTCGAGGATTTCCAATCTATTTAATATAAATGAGAACCAGAACGCTGCTCCACTATTTGAGGATACTGATTCATTTGAGGATAATCATGAGAGCTTGAAATCACACAAAATACCAAAAAATGAAAAATAATCCAAAAATCCAAAAAGAATTCGGGAGACACGTTGTTGATTCATTTTATGAGGAGAGGACCCAAATACCAAATCATTTACCCACACATTCGTGTCCCAACTTTGACCCCGAGGATGCCACTGTATAGACTGCTCTTGGCAATCCTCGTGTAAATACTGATTCTGACCTCCTCCCTTGTATGGATGAGGTCCAAAAATTCAAAAATTGTTGACTAAATCCGATGTGGTGGCCACCCTTCATGAGATCATTAAAGCCCCACTTCAACATGCCATGACAGATTTATCTACTCCTCAACACAAGAAGAGAAAGCGAAGCAGAAGATCTGAGCGTCACATCTTGACCATGGCCACTGCCTACGCCATTTCTCTCCGTCCATATTTTAAGAAAGGGAACACAACCACACCTCTTGTGAGTTGCTCCATATCTAACTATTCTTGTGATAACACTCTCCTTGATGACGGTTCATCAATTAATATAATACCCTTCTCTATGGTACAGTCTCTTCATCTTGGGCCTCTTAAGAAAATCAGGATGATAGTTTAATTTGTTGATGGATCTATCAAGAGGCCAAAGGGTATTCTAGAAAACGATGTCATTCTCATTCAGGGCATGAATTTTACTTTGGATTTTGTTGTAATGCCCAAGGAGACCTCCACCCCTGTGGAGCACCCTCCAATCATCCTGGGACGGCCTTTCCTTGCCTCTGTGGGAGCAGTTATTGATTATGGTTTAGGAGAGATTTGCTTCCGTTCTAATGTAGGGAGTGATGTGTTGATTACTACACCCATTACTGACCAGAGACCTGCATCCCATGAGAGTGTGCCTATGTTAGACAACCCAAAAGATTTTGACCATGATGATACTACCAGAGATTTTTTTATATGATGGATGATACTGAGACCCGAGAATTCCTCTTCAAGGAGAAGGACTCGAAAAGCATAGACCTTGGAGTTCCCTCTTCTGGTACGTGACGATGCATTGATGACATCCACGAGATTTACACGATAGACACCCTAGAGCGGAAGGCAGACTATGAGACTAGATAGGATGGACATGATTCAACTACTTTCACTGATGAGTCAGTTCCTATTCACCTTGATTCAGATGAGACGGATCATGCCAAATTTGATTTGATTGCTTTTATAAAGGAATTTGGGCCTTTTGATAAAGATGATGATCCGGTGGAGGCTTGTCAGGATGAAATTGATCCTACTTTTTCTGATAATGATTTTGAGCCATTTTACTTTGATATTTGTGAGACTTCCCAGGCAGGACATGACCACACTACTTACAATAATCGGTTTAGGCCTGCACAATCTGAAACCGCTGAGGATACATTCTTGGTCGATTCTACTCAGTTTATGTCTAATGATGATCCCAATATCGACCTACACCTTGTCAAATCCATACCTCAGCGGTCCCGCGAGAAGGTTCATTTTCAACCTTCTTGACCTTTGTACATCCACTCCTCTTGTAGATCCTTTCGTTTCACTCTTTCTTCTCCTGTTTCATCATTCTCCCCTTTTCCGTGTGTATATATGCTATACTTAGGATGTACTTTATCCTAAGTATGGGGGTGAAGGATTTGTGTTGTTCATATTCGTCCTGTTTATCACCCTTGTTGTTGTTGCCTATACTTAGGGATACTCTACCCTAAGTATGGGGGGGTGATGTTGTTCATATCGTGTCTTTGTAAGTCTGTACATTCTCTTCATCAGTTTTTCCCTTTGTACATTCTACTATACTTAGGATTATTTGATCCTAAGTATAGGGGGGATCACCAACTTCTCTTCTTTTAATCTTTTCTTTGAGTCCTTGTAGCATAGGAGTCTTTTCACCTTTCTATACTTAGCACGAGTTATGTCTTCCTTTGTGGCTCTCTGATCACTATGAGGATATAGTTCAAGCTAAGTATAGGGGGTGTCGTATATATTGTATATATATTTTAGACATAACTCGTACTTTTAAATATGTTTATTTGGAGGAGATATGTATATAATTTTGTAAAATCCGTGTGTGTTAAAAAAACAACAACAAACAACAAAAAAACAACAAAAAAACAACAAAAAAACAAACAAAAAATAGCAAAAAAACAACAAAAAACCAAAAAAACCAAAAAAAATCTTGTATATATTACTAACCCTTTTCTCTTTTTGAAAAAAAACTACAAAAACAAAATTCTATAAAAACTTGCATAATTCAAAAAAAACTTCTTTTACATCTACATTGTCTCAAAAAAACTCTTTGCATTGTGCATATTTTCTTGCATTTGCATGTGCTTTTTTTAGGATAGCATTGACATTTAAACTATGTCTGGAATAAAATTGAAGAATGGAGCTTAGTTGGATCCTAATCCACCTAATTCTTAGAGGAACTTCATCGAGAAATAGGATTTAAGAAGCTTCAGGTCTTTCACTTAATTCTTTGAGTTACACATGACAATGTGCAGCGTTTGACTCTTAGTGTCTAACCTGGTCTCTTTATTCTGGGAACAACTCCGGAATAGGGAATTAATTTGTACTCCCACACTATGCACTTATCTCAACTCAGACGGGATGTTGGAAGACTGTGTGAGTTTCTTTTTTAGTAGCGTGGAAATCTAAAGACTGGAGTACGAGTTGAAATAAAGCTTCGGAAAAGGGATGGACGTCTGGGCATAATTTTTTCTAAGACCCCAAAACATGTACGGAACAAAAAGATTCTATATCCATAGGGGCACAACAAGATCCAAGCAGAACCATCAAAAATCCAAATACAAAGAAGCCACTGCCAAATAAATATCTGACCAAAAAGATCCAAGCTTCAAGAAAACCTGCAGATCTTGGTGGAGACTCGGCTACACTAGCCATCTTCACAAGGAGAGGTGACTACACTGGCCACCCTCCAGTTCTTTTCTCCTTCTTCTAACTTCTCCCCCAATTCGATTGTGAACACAGTGCGACAGACCTTAGAAGGAAATACCTGACTCCCCGAGGACGAGTTACTGGAGAGGAGATTTGCATGCTAGTCCGACATTCTGGATGGGAAGAGCTAAAACCTTTCATACACATGAGTCGATTGTTCAATGTTCATAGGGTATGCTTTGGGAAGATGATTGATCTAAGATAACTTCTGAGCCGAAACTGTGACAATGATATGTAGAACTTGAAGGCTGTCAATTTTAAAATTCTAAGTCTCACAGAAGTTCCGACACACTAATAATCCAAAGGTTCGACAGAGCTCCAAACTACAATTTTATGAAGATAAGTTTAATATTCAGTATTGTCCTACTTTCTTTATTTTCCCTTTCCTTTTCTTTTTCTTCACTTATTCTTTCAAATAAGTGTTTGCTAAGGGACTAGTAAAGGTAAAGCATAGGGGGATGATGAATCTGTGATTCGTCATCTTTATTCATTTATTTTATCTTAAAATTCTTTATAAAATACATGCATATAACACTAACTCCATATTCTTACTAACTTGCATATATGTGTAAATATTGTACACTTCTTACTAATTTTAATCTAAAATAAATAAAGAAAGAAAGAAATGAAAAATAAAGAAAAGAAAATTAAAAAAAGAAGACTGTATACAAGTTGACCCAAACCCCGAGAGAAGGTCAAGACTTGACCTGATCAACCAGGAATAAAGTAGGGGGAGATAGGGTCCTTAAGCAAAAAACAATCCAAAAAAATTTGTGTTTTGTGTATATCTATATAAAACCAACACTAATTTATTTGTTCCTTAATTGATATCAAATCAAATAACTTTCAAAACCGTAGTTGTAAAGAAAAATGTGTTCTAATTAATAAAAATAATTGCACAATTAAATCATGTACAGAATAAAAGTAGCCACACTTGGAAAAAGCCACTAAGCACTAATTGAAAGATCAATTCCGGCTCCATATGAACTCAACTTGAGCCAATCTCACTTCCATTGGATTCTAAATTAAATTGTCTTTAAAATGGCTGTGATTTCATAATTTTTGGAGTTACGAGTAAAAAGTTGGGTTTCCAGGGTGGTTTGTGCAATTTTTCCATATATTTTGTAAATATTGTATTTGTATATATATCTGTAAATTATTCGTACTAATTATTTAAAATAAAAATAAAAAAATAAAACAAAAAAAGCTAATTTCCTCATTTACCCTTGTATATAATGCCATATATGTATATAGTTAGTTGCTATTTTTAATTAACCACTATAAAAAAAATAAAAAAAATATATTTTTTAATTCATATAAATAAAGTGACGAAAATTCAAAAAATAGATAATTTTGTAAATAGTTTTATCTCTTTATCTGTATCTCATTTCAATTTTTGCATCCATCTTATCTCTTTATCCAAAAAGCCAAAAATATAAATTTTCATCTCCATTATCTTTTCTATTTATATGGCTCCTTCTCCCTCATTCTAACTTGATCAATCTTTAGAGAGAGGAGCCTGATCTTCAAGAGAAAATTTCATCGAGAAAGTTGTCTAGTCTCAAAGCCGTCCGGTGACAGCAAGTCGGCCTTGTCGAGGCGATTACGGTCCATTTCCGCTCCTAAGGTGAGATCCATATTTTTCTTCTTATTTTTATCTTAGTTTAATCGTAGTTCATTTTGTCTCTTTTTTTAATTCCATCGTCATTTTTATTTCTCTAGATCCTTAAAGAAAATCATCACGATTTTGATCCACTTCAACTCGATTTTTCCATCTCACTTTCTCGATCTCCACGTGTTCTATTCTATCGTCCACGATCTCTCAACTCCGGTCGCGTACGGTGGCTGGAGATCAGATTCGATTCTGCCATTTTACGCTGGATCCCCGTTCATTTTCTGATTTGTAAATAAATAAAATAATAATATTTTTTGTTTCTTTTCCTCTAACATTTATTTTGTAGGAAAATTAAAAAGAAAATAACAAAAAAACATTTCTCATTTTCTATTTTATTTATTATTTCGAATTTACAATAAAAATAAAAAAAATTTATTGTCTACATCACAAAAAAATAAAAAAATGAAAAAAATAATTTTCCAACAGGCAGCGGGTTCGTCACCCCCCGTCGCCCACCAACTACACTGCTACCGCCAAGGCAGCGGGCGGTCGCCCTCCACACGCGACCAGATCCACTGCCTCGGCGCTTCCCACCGTGTCCTCCAGTCCGCCTCCTCCCGCGTGAGGCGGCACAGAGCCGCACCATCCCCGTGAGCAGGCTGCACCATCGAGCGGCGCGCCACCGACCTTTTAGCAGCGGCTACCCTCCAGACCACCGTGCGCGCCCCCGCGCTCCACACTCCCCGCTGGTGTCCTCTGCACGTTGACCTCCCAGAGCGAGGCCGCAGCGCCGCCTCCCCTCTCTCCCAGGCGCCCCGTCCGTGCCATCCACCGCGCTTGAGCGGTACCGCCACCGTGCCGCAACCCCTGCCACCTTCAGCCGTTCTCCGCGCCATCGAGCGGCGCACGGCCCCGCTGAGAGCACCGCCCTCCACATCGTTGCTCCTCCACCATTGAAGAAGAAAGAGTGGGCGGCGCCCTCCCCTTTTGCTTGGGTTGTGAAGAAACGAAGTGCAAAGAACCCTAAAAGATTTTTCAATAAATTTTTTTGTGAAATTACATAGAACCTCCTGAAAATTTTGAAAATTGCAGAAGAGCCCTCATCTCCAGATATTTTGGGTAATTTGCGAAATTCATCTTGAACTTTATTTTTATTATAATTAGTTGCAAAAACTTCTAATAATTGCACGTTGGACCCTACATTTCAGACATGAACTTTGCATTCTCTTTTTGATGAAATAAATATTTTTATGGTTCCAAAAAATCTGAGAAAATTCATGTTTGCTCCTACTTTGTCTTCTTACATTGTATAAATTTTTCATGAATTTTTATTGCTATTTGATATATTTAAAAAATCGAAAACATTGTCATTTTATTTCCCTGAAATTTGAAAATTCATAAAAATTCGAAAATAACTCCAAAAATTCAAAAAACAATAGTGTAGTTTTACTTCATTGTCTTTTAATTTTTGACCAATTTTCACACATTAATTATTTATAAAACCCAAAAGAATTAGAAAACATCAAAAATCTTATAAAAATTACAGAAAATTACACAAAAATCCAAAAATAGTGATTTCAGTTCCTGTTTGTAGATAATTACTTCTAGTTTGTGTTAAAAATTAATTACCAGGAGTTTTGGACATTAACTATTTTTAAATTGCAATTCACTCGAGGTTGTGCACATTATCATATTTTTTCACTGTTTGATTTTTAAAAAAATACGAAAACATATGAAAATTCCACAAAATTCTCAAAAATATTTCAAAACTTTGAAAACCCAAAAATATTTTTCTGGATTTTTATGAGCATTTTTGATAAACTGAAAAATTACAAAAAGAGTTGGTGTGCATATTTCTTGTGCTTGTACATGTTGTTCGTTTTTTAAAATTAAAAAAATTGCAAAATCAAAATCACTAAAAATTTGAAAATCAAAAAATAAAAAAATAAGACAAAAAAGTCACAAAAATCAAGGATGGTTGTCCTTTGAGATTCTTATTTTCTCTTAATTGATTTTTGATTAATTGAATAACCCTAAGGATTTTAGCCTCCCTGAGTTCGACCATGTCCGCTATACAGGTTAATAAGTAGCAAAAACAAATAAAAAATTTGCTTGTTGTCACGGGATTTTTGGGGATAGCAACGACCGACATTATCATTAATTTCCGTCCCCGAGATTTCGTGCACAACATATACCCATTACCACTATTATTGACTTGAATATTACTTCGAAGTTTACATCTTTTGCTTCAATATGAAGTACATCAGAGCACTGTACTATTTCTCTTTTCAGATCATAGCGAAGATTCAACAAAGACTTCGATAGTAAAAAGCGCAAAGAGCCCAAATAAGGGCGGATCATCTAAGAAGCTGACTTCTGCTTTGCCACGTAAGAAGCTTCGAATAGACATGGGGATCTTTGGTAAGTTTTTGTAATTGGAATGCTTTTGGGAATTCTTTTGCTCCAACTTACCAAGATGGCTCATCTGTTATGTTGCTCGTTGGATGATGTTCACTTTTTTGGTAGCACTTAACTATTGTCGAAATCGGCCTCACTTCTGTGTGGTCCTATGTTAGGGACTAACTTATTTTCAACCATGCCATGTGGTTTCTTATGTTGTTATATATTATTTTTTAACATTTGCGCCCTCTTTATGATTTTAGATGAATATAGTTTTAAAAAATAAATTCACATGTCCACTGACAGAATTTTTTTCCTCTAAATTCCGTAAATTTTTTTTATTTGAACTTTCATGCAATGATATAATAATTAGATTTGTGACAAAATTTTCGACAATAAAAAAATCTTTGGACGAATCTAATGAGAAAACAACCAGATCCGTGAAAGATTTGCAACATATCATATCGTGAATTTCAAGAATGGTAAATTGAAATTATGAAAGAAAAATATAATTACCGATTTTGCATTTTTATTGGTCATTTATCTAGTGTATAATCGATCTCTTTTTAATCGAGGTAGCATTCCCACGACTACCATTAGGTACCCACTACCTGTTGAAATGAACCAGATACCCATTATAATTTGATACCAATTGGAATGAGTCTAGTAAACCTATGATCGGATGATGAGTCGTTGTGGATCACGATTAAATGGGTCTGATACGCGGCTTGTGAACACCCGTATGTTATGATCGCCGTAACATGATGCCAACATAATATATATTCACAAAAAATAATATTATTCTTTCAAATTTTGCCAATAATATATGTGTTCTTAAATATCTAATAATAATTTTAAAAAAGGACCTTGTTTAATTTTGTGTTGCAACGGTAAAAATATTATAATTCTTATGTATTTTCCTCTTACCCATTTCAGAGATTTAGAAGGGAAATTTAATTGTAAAGTAGCTAATAAGGACAAATGTAAAGAAATTCCAAAAAAGAAGAAGAAGAAAATATGGGAAGAATGATATTATTTGATCCAAAAGAATAGCCAAATAATTGGATGTTGATGATTGGGACCCATAAGACGCTTATGTTGACATTAATTTTTTCCTTAGTAAGATAATGAAACTCTCACGGTCTCACCTAATTCATTTAT
Source organism: Ottelia alismoides (assembly GCA_037367405.1). Lineage (NCBI taxonomy): Eukaryota > Viridiplantae > Streptophyta > Magnoliopsida > Alismatales > Hydrocharitaceae > Ottelia > Ottelia alismoides. The sequence goes on from JAZKJV010010144.1 coordinate 618,199, forward strand.
ATTTATACATATCAAACAGAGGGCCGATACTATGAGATGTGATTTTGGTGAGATGGTGAGATGGAAGATTCTGAACCACTAGTTTCAAACAGGAGATAGACAGTCAGGAGAGAGAAACTATTGGTCCAGAATCTCTCATCTCACCATCTCACAAAATCCCATCTCATAGGATACTCGTGGAGTCAATCAAAGTATGGCCAAAGAGCATGCAGTTATAATTAGGGTTGATCACGTTATGAACGTTATCCATTCCTCGGAATTTGTTGATAGTTGGCATGTCCCTGTACGTCAGGAAATACCCTTAAATCCCAATCCAACATCTATGATTAATTGATAACCATTGCTACATATCATTGGGTTTTTTTATAGTTTTAGATGCAATGGCTAAGTTCCATCAACTTTAGGAGTCCATCTTTACCTGTGATCCGATTTTTAGTTTACGAAAAAAATAGTGAGTTGAAAAAAAATAGTGTCTATCCAAGTGGGTTTTAAAGAATCAAATCTTTGGTGAAACAACTCATCGAAAAATGGATCCTTACAGAATCGAAATTTTGGTGAACAGATGCTAAAGCTAACAATTTAACTATAAGGGCCCGTTGTTTACCTATATTATTTTTATAAGGATCCATTTTTTCCCGTTGCCTACGGCTCACGAGATGTCATGAACGGCTCTCGTCTAGATGCCCTCTGCCTCTCCCCCGCTGATGAATCCCAATTCATCACTCTTTATTCCTTTATTTTAGCTAGAAACCTGAGCAAAACATCATGTAAATAAGTGTAAATATCATAAATTACCAAAACACATGCATCTTGTAAATATACATAATTAGCATGTTTTTGTGCATAAATAAAGGAATAAATAAATACAAGAAAAAGAGGGAAATATTTAGAATAAATACTGAGTGACCTATTCCAGAGGGAGGGCTCAACATGGGCCTGACCCCAAAAGAACCCAAGTAGAGAGAGATAAGGTCATTTATACATGTACATATCCCCATGTATATAAATAAACGGATTTTCCTCAAAATAAAAATAAATAAGTGTTTCTTATATTTTTTACATATTTATAAAAATAAAACCAAAATAAAAATGAGAAAAACAAAATAAAAATAAAAATAAACAAAACCCTCTCATCAGTGTATATAGACCATGTACATGGAATAACATATCTATTTATTTTCTCTCTGTAAATACCTAAAAAAATCAAATAAAAATATTTCTATATTTCATGCTGTAAATAAATAAAATAAAAATCAGACAAATAAGAATAAAATAAAAAGAAAAAGAATAAAAATCAATTTCCACCTTGTATATATACCATGTACATATGTATATAAACATATTTATTTAACCCATGTAAATACATCACAAAAATAAAATAAAAATACCTTATTATTCCAAATTTTATTTTGTAAATAAATAAAATTTAAAATTGGAATAATTATATTAAAATAAATAACTAAAAAATAAAAATCAAAATTCCTTTTATGTATATACTCACATATAATAATAATATAATGTAAATACCTTATATATTTTTCAAAAAAATAAATAAAAATCACTAAAAATTAATTTGAAAATAAATAAACATTTTTTATGTTTTAACTTTTTCGAAATAAAATCATTTAATATTTTTAATCGAATTTTCAAATACTTAATAAAAGATGGCATGTGATTGGTCCACGAGGGATTGTTGACCCCCGGTCAACTCTCCCCCGCGGACCCAATCCGCCCGAATCGAGTGTTCGACCCATTTTCTCCCAATTACCCCACTCGATCCAACCTCCATTTACCAAAACCCCGGGCGATATTTGACCCTGGATGATCCGAGACTCTCACCCGGAGTATTGCCTAGGGATCCGTGCTTCACCGCGCTTCACCCGATCCCATCTTTTCGGACCCCCAGTAGTATATAGTCACACCTCCGCCGCACATTATCCGCCACCTTTGGCTTTGCCCCTTCGTCCCAGGACCTCCACTCTCATCCCTAGAGTGACAGCTACTTATTGGAGTGTTGCAGAGAGGAGGAAGAGCTCCCAGCCACTGATCCGGCGACCGTTGTCGCCGTGCGCTGCCGCGAGGTGCGCTCAGCCTCGGAACCTGACGCTTCCTTGAGGCCAAGACCCCCAGAGCTCCGCGAGCTCATCCCCAGTCGACTCCCTTCATCAGGTAACCTCGAATCACCTTAGTTTCCTCTAATTTTCCATTACACCTAATTAGCGCCTCCGGCAGTCGCCGGCTAATTCACGTCATCTCGCCCATCTATTCGATCATCGGACTACACCATCACCTCCATGATCCTTCTCTCCACGCTCTTCACCTAGCCATTCCCCTTGGTTCGCCCCGGAACTAAGGTTCGACCTCCATCGCCGTCGCTTCGTCGGAGGTCGCCGCTGCGACCCATCCAGACATCCATTTCACCCCTATCCCGGTCGAGGCAATTTGCCCTCGACCCAGGAGCTCTCCAGTGCTGTTTTGCAGGCCGAAGGAGACCCATCTGAGGGTCCAAGAGTTCTTGCACAGGAGCTTACCTCCTCCGCCATCGCCGGGCTGCTCCGGTGGTCCCCGGCCTCATCGGAGGAGCCCATCGGCTGCGGACCAGCTCGGCGATCACGTTCCACATCCCAGCAGCCCAGGAGGAGGTCTCCACCGCGCGCACGAAGCCGGCAAAACTCACCGGCGAGCAGTTCTTGGAGCACCTTCAGTAGCCGTCGGATCAGCCCTTCGCTCCAGACTTGATCACAACCGTTCATCTGAGGAGCTTCAGCCACCGCCCGATCCACTTAGGGCTTGATCCAGGCCATCCATCCAGACGAAGAGGCACCCATTATCCACAGCCGTCGATCATCCATGTGGCGTCTCCTCGTCCATCCGATAATAAGGGGGTAAATGTCACTTAGGCCCCTCCTTTTCCTGCATTTATAGCGTAGTCCTGTAAATATTTTATTCTGTTGTTTTATTTTGGAATATTTGCACATCAGACCTCTATGTTTCATGTATTCGCATTTCAGTCCCTGTGTGCGTGAGCCACGTGCATCAACACGTGAGGCCTTTGGTTATTTGCACTTTTCATCCTCTAGTTCTGGAATGTTATTGTTTGGTATTTTATAAATAGGATTTGCATATATGCCCCTCCGTGCTTGACTCACGTGCCTCGCGTGTGATTTTGTGACCTTTTTGCACAAGGTCCCTGGATTTTCTGAGTTTGTTACCATTTGGCCCTTGAAACATGTTTTCTTGCATTTAGGTCCCTATGCATTGTGAGCCTTTGTTTTAATTGAATAAAATAACAAATTAAGTCCAAATTAGGTGAAATTTGGAAACTGGCTCCTGCCACAGTGCAAAAATTTCCCTAAATTTTTGATACATTTTTTAGGTTTTTTTATATTTTTAAAAATTCAAAAACGCTGATTTTTGTTACTGTCTGAATTAGAAAATCAAAGAACAATATAAAAACTCTTTTAAAAACTACAAAAAAATTAGTGTAAATTAGTTTTAGTGTCTTTTAATTTCTGCCTAATTTTTGTGCCTTTTGGATTTATAAAAACCTTAAAAATTGTAAAACCCTAAAAAACTCATAAAAAATCTAAAAATATAAAAAAAAATAGAAACTCTTTTTCTAAATTTTTGCCATTACATATACCTTGCACAGAAATTATCATCAGATTTTTATAGGCCAATTGTAGATTTTTAATTGGCCTTTCAAATATGATTGTACATATTGCTCATGTTTTCACCTTTCTTGATTTTTAGAAAATTATATAAAAATTAGAAAATTCTGAAAAATTCACCAAAAACATTAAAAAACCTAAAAAATAAAAAAAAAATTATTTGAATTTTTTGAGCATTTTTGGTTGATTAAATAATTGATTGTGTGTGCTTGTTTTTACATTTCTTTAAAAAAACAAAAATATTAAAATATTAAAAAATTATAAAAACCCACCAAAAATATTTTCTTCTCCTTTTTATTGATTTTAACACTTTGTAGGCCGCAAGGCCAATTCGTGCTCCTTGAGACCGATCCTGGGTGCTATACCAGGTTAATCATTTAGCGAGGACTGCTTTCTTGCTTTGATTGATTTTTATCTCTTTATTGGTGGTTCTGAAATAACTTTTCTTGATTGAGTCTGATTACCGTGAGATCCGGGTCGCAACGACCCTTGTCTACCTTTACCCGGATTTTGTGGAATTTTGATTTTTCGGCTAATCACTCGTCTCCTCCCCTCTCCCTCTCCCTCTCCCTCTCCCTCCTCCGTTCGCCAGTCGTTCCTGACCCCGACCTCCTCCTCTCCCTCTTCCTCCTTCGTTTCATCTATCATCGACTCCTCGACCCTGACCTCCTCTCCCCTGCCACCCTCCATGTTTAGGGTATCAGAGCAGTGAGGATGTTCAACACATGGACCATATCGCATACAATCTCGATAGGGGTCTAAGGCGGTGTCGGGGTGGTGTGGAGTAGCTTAGACTATGCGAGAAAATTGATGGATGGGGGGATAGACCGTGGCGGCAGAGGGAGCAATGCGCTGGAGGGCAGGAGAGCAGAGACGACTACATGGGGTGGCAAGGGAGGGCCAGGCGGGATATGGTGGCATGGGAGGTGAGGGGAGCAAGTGAGGGGAGGGGGCGGCAACTGTGGTGGCAGTGAGGGAGCTGGAAGAGGCGGTCGTAGCAGCGGCGGCATGGGAGAGAAAGGCGATGGCACGACGGTGGCTGGAGGAAAGGGCGATTGAGTGGTAGTGCGTAGAGAAGAGAGGGAAGAAGAGAGAGGTAGGTAGTATGGGAAGAAGAGAGATGTGGAAGATCCACCATTAAGTTTCACATATGGTAATTAACTTATGCTATTGACTCAAGTAAAAATAAGATTAACGGTATGACCTATGAAATAAGATAGAGCAAGTTTAAAGAATCTAGAGAGGAATATAGATGTTTCAAAGATCAAGAAGATAATTTATAAAATTCATAGTGTTCATTGGGTAAAAATCCCAAAATAATAAAATGGGTGAAAAAATAGCATGCACGGAAAAAATAACACATTTGATGAAAAGTTACTTGGCAGGTGTAAAATATCATATATGGATGGGTGAAAAATAGTAGAGCTGGTGAGGAATAGCTGAACAAGTGGAAAAATAGAATGACAAATGGAAGATAGCACGAGGGGAAAATTGTAACATGGGCAGAAGAAATGGCGTAAGGAATATGAAATACCACGCTAGGTGAAAAATATCATGCCATGGATATCTAGTTTCTACACGTATGTCATATACACACACACACACACACACACATATGAGAAACTTCAAATGAGGCAGGAACTCACCATTCTTGTGGTGAGCCCTTAATCTCGTCCATTCCTACTTAATCGGATGGCTAACATTAAATGCATATTAATGATTATTATTTTATTGATTACAAATCCATTTATGTCATTTTAACTTTTCTAATTATAGTATATACTCATACATTCCTGCCGTAATTATCTTACCGCAATTATCTCCCAATCGTATGGCTAATTATAGTATATACTCATACGTTCATGCTCGACCCATCCGCTCCAGGCACGCTACTCCCACGCGATCATCTCCTCCGTCCGCCTGCATCGTCTCCCCATCGCACGTGTGCGACCGCGCCACCGCACAACCGCCTCCTCTACCTCACGCGAGGCGGCACCGCATGCCTTCCTTCATGCACCGACCTTCAGGCGGAGCCGCAGCCCCGCACGCCGTCCACTTCGGCGAGGGTAGCCTTCCGCTCGTGCCCCTACCGCCCACCCTCGGCCCCGATCTCTATCAGGTCGTGCTTCGCCTGTGCGTCCTCCAACGCAGCGCCTCGCCACCGACTCCGAAGCGTTGACCGCCCCCGCGCGACTCCAACAGTGCAGCCCTCCTCACGCGGCCACGTCATCTCGCTCTGCCGTCTTTGCGAGGTGCCCCTCTCCAACCACCTCGCGCCTCATCACCACAGGCGGCCAGCGCCGTCGAGAACTCTGCTCGCCGCTCCCTCTTGATTGTTGAAGACAACGACGGCGGTACCCCTCCCCTTTTGGGCTGAGAAGAACGAGCTAGAGGAACCCTAAGTTATTTTACACTGTCGTATAGTTATTTTACATAAATGACATTCATATTTACATTTTGATTCGTCTTTTTTACAAATCTTGATGTTTGTTTTCTTTTTTTGCAGGCTCCACGTGAGTTTTACAATTGAGTGAGATGGAATTACAAAGGCTTACATGAATTTTACAAAATGAATATATATATTTACAAAAGGATAAAGTTTATAAAAAGAAAAATTACTCTAACAAAAACTCGTTGGAGTTTACAAAATGAATATAATCATTTACAAAATGAAATGCACATATACAAAATAAATGGATCCATTAACAAAAAGGAAATACACATATACAAAATAAAAATACAACGAAAAAAATGAAATTATTAATTAAATTACAAAGAGGATTTATATTTTACAAAAACTCGCTGGACTTTACGAATCTACTGTTGAATGTAGATCATTTGGAGCAAAATTGAAAATTAATGAATAAAGGCATTATTGAATATGCCAAATCCAGAAAATCTTAGAATGATAATTTAAATCTAATAAATGAAACTCAAATTTAATGAAATTAAGAAGACGAAAATGCAACTTTGAATGAGTTTTTTGATGCAACCATCAGATCGAGATCTGACGAATCTGATCGATGGCTCACCAGAATATTGGTGAGACCCCACCTCATTTGAAAGGGTCCCTATATATCTATAGAGGATAGGGAGTATGCACCCGGGTGCATGTAATTTTACATGTACAC